>JAMXBB010000010.1:72220964-72892133 GCA_024138015.1 Lumnitzera littorea
AAATATTTTAGCTATATATATTTATCAATATCCTCCAATTCAATATAACAAATATAATATGTAATGTAATAAATATGTATGTATATATCTATATTAGGTAAATTACTATAAGTTAATGAATATAATATATTTTAAAAAGGTATATAGAATATACATATATCTTTTACTATAAAGGTATATAAATTTTTTTTAACATTTTAATAATAATATAATAATCTAAATTGAAGACCTAAAACTTTAAATGTTTTCATAAATCTTACAAAAACTAAATTTGAGTTTTAATATATAGAATTTCTAAGTGATTGAGAGTCTAATGCTATCACCTTACTCGAGTGAGCATCTACTTAAGTAAGTGGGAATTTTAAAGACTAGAGTACATACATGCTTATGATTGTAAGTAATTGTTTATGTGTGTGCTGTACTTATGCTTGGTTACCAAAGTGTTTATTGATAGCTCAACTACATGTTTGATGGTGTTGTTATGCAACTAAATCTGTTTAATGTAGTTACAAAGATTGATTACCCTTAATTAGATTAATATAAGCATGACTAAAGTATTAAAAGGACATGTGTCACATCCTATTAGGGGACAATTAAGATTCTCCGAACAAATTTCAATCCCTTCAATGGGGTGTAATGTAGTTATCTTTCTCTACGCTTAGTTGAATTAAGTGACAAAAGAAAAGGTCGCAATAACATTGGGGACGTCGGATCGAAGGTAATTGCAAGAAAAGCAATGATTTCGTTGCATAAGCCTAAGTTTGACTATGAGGGCATTGTAGCCTTTATGTTTGCATTATGGCCTTCATATGTAAACTCCTCAATCAAAAATAGAGTGAGTTTAATTTTCAAACTTCACGACAAGTCGGATGACATCATATAGTTAGTATATTGCTTGCTCGTGTATTGTATTTAATAACTGATTGATAACTTGGTTGATTTGCTCAGTTTGTATATGTTTTTTCCATCTTGCCTATTACCAAGCGGTGTTTTGCTGGCTTACCTATATATTTTCTTGTAGGTTCATATTAGTCATGCTTCGTAACAATCATCATTAGGTACGTAAAGACATAAGTAGGGCTTGAGTGAGAAGAAGCTATTATTGGAATTTCTTTATGGACCTTTTGGTTTCTTATAGTCGGCTAGGTCTACTAAGCAATCTAGCTTGAATCCTACTTGTAAGTCATGTCATGTACTCATGTACCTTTATATGTGCATATTTGTATATTCATGGAATTGTGAATACTTCAAAGTAACTTTATCATATGAGCCTTGTGTATTTCAAGTTTATGTTAGCGACTGAGTAGTCACTTTGTGGCATAAAATTAATATACAAAGCAAACTGTTACAACTTAATAACTTTTGAGGTGTGAAACCTTATCTTATGAGAGTAGGTTTCAGAAAATATGTATTCAAAACCTATTCTGTGACCGTTAATATCCACTTAGAATTTACCTATACCCTATAAAACAATACCTACTAGAATTAATGCAAGGTAATTAATAGAAAACCAATTCATAAGTTCATCTTTTGCCTTTCAACTCATTAGATTCATTCATTGTGTTATCAAGCTATCTTATCAATGGGTACTTGAAGAGTTGCTTAAAATGCCATCTCAACATTTTAAGTGACTCTCTCCCTAATAACTCTCCACTTTATTAATGGGGCATTTGGAGAGAGTTACTTAGCAACTTTGAAATATTTGTGGTCCGAAGTTATTATTATTTTTCATTCTAATATTTTAAATGTACAAAAAATTAATTTACTATTATATATAATAAAATTTTTATTTATTAATTAGAAAAAATAAATTTATAAAATATAAGTTATATTAATTTTTTTTAGTCATTGGCCATAAGGACCGCCAATAAATCTTATCTTACAAAGTAATGTTTTCACATTCCAGGTAATAGATGTTATATATTTGTTATCTATTATAACACGTACTTTCAGAAAGAGAAGAATAACGTCATGGGGGAAAAAATGAAAACAGATAGGATATCGAAGGGACAAATGAAAAAATATGCAAGTTATTTCTCAACAGAAAGAAGATGAACTATGGAAGTTGGATGTATAAAAGGGAATTACTAGTTTGGTGGAGGATTGTTAGGTTAATGAAGTTTATTTATGGAAGGATACCATTTTAGCATGTGTAATTCTTTAACATAATGACCTTGATCTATTGATGAGATTCATCAAGAATTGGTAAATATTTGATGATTGTTAAAAAATTAAATGTTGATAGGAAAAGGTAAGACCACATTTACCATTGTATATATTCACCATTAATTTCTTTCGTTATTTTAATTGTATAAATCCATCACCATTGATGGTTTTCTCACTTTTTTCTCCTCTGTTTTCTTTTCCATTCTGCAAATAAAATTGTATGGCATATAGTAGATGAATTGATACTGCTTGGAAATGCCTCTAGTGATAGTGTGAGTTGCAAAGAGGATGAACCGGATAACGTTCGGTAATGCATGGTCAAGATTGATCTTTAGGTTGACAAAGAGATGACCAATACTTATATACCATTAATTCTTCTTAGAATCTACATAGTTCTATTTCAAATTTGTAGATGGACTAGCTTTATAGCTTATCAATAAGCTTTTTCATTTTTTTTTTTTGCTAAAGTGTATTGTTTTGAAAACTATAATGCATAGTGTCTTAATGTGTCCCTAAAGCATTGAGTTTTTCTGTTACGTGTTGATGAATTAGGTAATAGGGTTGTTGTCAACCAGCAAGAGAATCAACATATTTCATTACAGTATTTTTTTTTAGTTACTATAAATACATATATATATTTTGTAATTTAAATATTTTATATTAATTTTTCGTCATTGTATAAAATCATCATCATCGTTGTTGCTGTTGTTATTCACACATCATGTATGCTCTCATCTATTCCCACAACATTAGGCATCATTTCTTTCCATTATGTTCAAGTTCAACGGACAACGGAAGTTCTTGAAAGGCAGATACTTCTATGTACTTGACTGTCGGTTCGCACGTTTTTTACAGACAGGCAATAGTTAAATTATCGCAAATCACTTTATTTATTTATTTATTATTCTTAGGATTTGGATCCATTTCCTTAACTTTCACTCAAGTATTGCTAACATATTGATTTTAGTATTTATTTCGGGACTAATAAAACCAGTTTAAACAGTTCCTATTTTATATATGAAAATTTTATGATCTCATCACTAGTTTAGCTGAATTGGTCCAACTCTTTGAATATTTTATAGTCTAATCTGGGTCGGTAACTCCACTTAAAACTTTAGCAACATTGCCTCTAAATTAAACGTTACATGATATTGCTTCTAAATTCGTACCTCTCCTGAATCGATCAAAAAGAAAATTACATGTGGAAATTAACCCAGAAAAAGGAAATATTAAAAATCTGCTTATCTACCGCAAGACGATCTCGAAATCTACTGTACAAAACTTGACCACTGATCCTCCCTTTTCCTGCCCCAACTAAAAAAAAAAAACTTCCGTGCAAAGACAGCCAGATGGATCAGGTTGTCTGCAATTAAAACACTGTAGAGGTCTATGAAAGAAGAAACAGTAAGATTGTGATTACTTTCTTTATGGAAACCTTTTTCGTATTAATTCTTCAGAGGGGATCATCACCGGAGTCGTCCTCGCTGCAAGGCGAGAGGAAGCACTTGGTGTTATTAGCAGGGCCAAACAGCAACTCCAAACAGAATGCGCTTCCACATATTGTTCTACCTTTACTCGCCACTTTATCCAAATCTCTCACACTAAACTGCAAGGTTTCAGAATGTGAATGTCATCTTCAAAGCCCTCCTAAGTGAATAATAGTTACAATATGCATAGTCATGTATGTCGTTTAATTTGAGCATTCATTCATTAAATTTTGCATTAGTCTTTTAACTTGTTAAGATGCTTCGAGATCCGTCCTCCATTACCATGGCTTACATAGCAAAGGAAGGAGTACTTCGAGCAAGCTCCCTCTCGTCATATTACTTGATGAAAAAATGTACTAATATGGAGCATTTTAGCAAGTTCAAGAATTAAATTTATAAACTTTTTAGGATTCCTTGACCGTCTCATCCATCATCTGAACATGGTTTTACTGATATGACCTTCGAAAATTCCTAAGTTATGAGAAAATTTAAAATAATAAAGAATAGAAAATTGTTTTTCCATCCTATCTGTTTAATTTATGATGTAAATACTTGATACATCAACTACGTTCGGTTTCTGATAAATGATAAAATAAATGCTGCAAATTCATTCCTATCATATGACATTCCATAGGAATGAGATGTAACATTGAAACCACATATATAGAGTGTAAGTTAAGGTAGAGGTAAGTCCAAGCGTCGCCCTCTTCTATAGAGCTGCAAACCTACTTCTTCCATTTGTAGCTTTCATTTGTAAATGTTGGTTGTATTATTTTTGCAGGTGGCCATGTTCTGGAAGTATATATTTTGACTAGCTTTGACCGTCGGAGTTTTTTGTAAAAACTTTTTATAAATATCAATAAAAAGTGCATTATTAGATTTTCTTCTAATCTTTTGTAGAAATTTCTTCTTCTAATGTTTTATTCTTAAGAAAACTAAAAACTTTTCATATGATCCCTGCTTTCTCAATTCTTCAGTTTATACATCTAGAGATTGTCAAAGTGCAAAATTAGAGCCGAAGGACTTGAGTTCAAATCTTAGCACCCATCGTTGTTTCACTCCAATTTTACTGAGATCGCCAGTTATGGGACTTTAGTCACAGATCCAAAGTATAAAATATAAACGCCCACTCCTATCTGTAAGTTTGATTTTTAAATAGTTGGTTATAAAGCTAAGCCTAAAAAAACGTATAATAATTTACTTTTAAGAAGGGCTTTTCTCGAGTCTTCGGTAGTAACTGCGGGACATCAACAATTACTCTACCTGTAGGAATGAATGATAAAAGTTCAAGCACCAGACCTAAAACTTCCTAATCAGGAGCTAAACTCAATGTGGTATTGGGCACTGAGAGTTGAGTTTAAATCTTGGTAACCACTATTGTTTCACCCCATTATATAAAGACACCCACTTAATAGACTTTAGTCAAAAGTTAAAAGTGTAAATTATAGTAATTTCTTTCTACTACGACTTTAATGTTTCAGTCAGTTAGTTATGAAGCTAAACTTAACAAAAACATTAAAATAGTTGCAGTAGTTTACTTTTAAGAAGGGCTTTTCTAGAGTCTCTAGTAATAATAGCAAGACATCAACAATTGTTCCCAGTTATAGGAACGAGCGATGGAAGTTCAAACACGTAACCAACTATCCAGTGCTAAATCCATTGACACTCAAAATCAAGTAGCCAATAATGCTCTACTCTTTACTAAACAGCTCAGGTGGTCCTAACGTAGTAATGCACCAATCAATGATCCAAAAGCATCATATTATTGGAAGCAACAAAACCTGGACATCCAAACCATACGGTATTCATTCTACAATACCTGTAGCAAGCTCTTTCTGATAAAAGCTGTATTGAAGCAAACGTAGAAGAGCCGACCTCCTTTCATTTTCTGGTAGAATATGACCCGTACATCTCCGCTTACCTGTCCATTTTGATGACATCTTATTCTAAATATGGAAGAAGCCAATAAAATCAGGCATAGCATGTCTTAATTCTCTTGAACATATAGTTATTCATTTTGAAAGGAAAATCCTGAGGTTTTTCCACATCTAAATTTCATAAATTCAAGAGTTCGTGAAATTCTTGTACACATATAGCTATACGATAATATTTGAAGATCCCTCTTTGCAAAATATATCCTAGATAATTTCTATGAACCATATAGATACAGAACTGCACAAGATCTAGTAGGGTTAAGGTTTTAGATCAGTTTGTTGTGGATTTCAAATTTATCATATATTCATGTAAACCGACCACCAAAATATGCATGGTATATTAATGACTTACATGTAAAGGTTTATCAAAACAATAGTCAAGGCAGTTCTTCTGGTATATTATGGGACTTTCTGTGTCCATCTGGACTATGAATCGAGGTTCTCCTGATGGCGATTCCCCATTATTATCTTCCTTAAACGATAAATAATACCGAGGACTAGTGGTTCTCTGATAGCCTTTCTTTATTGGCCTGCAGCAACCCTTTGCAATTTCCATTGCTGGACGATACAGCTGATTAGGAATCTGGCAAGATCAGTGAACTTAAGATCATTAAAATGAAACCACAAGTAATATGTTTATTTTGGCTCAATGTTTTATAGAAGAAACTGAATGTGCAAATATAAAGTACTTGCCATGGTTACAAGATAAACCAAGATCAGTTTATCTTAGACAATGCAGGTGAATATTTTGTTCTACAAAGCTATCTCACTCAAAGCAAAAGAAGTGACTTATTTTGGAATTGGAATTTTCTTTGAATGAGTTTACCTCTTGCAGCTCGGAGACAACAAAGAAAACAGATTCTGTGTTTATGGTATCATAGAGTCTTATTCGCCGCAATACTCTGCTACATGATTCAGGCACCTTCACAATTGGTGGTCCTTGGGCTGATCCTTCAGGAAATGACAATAAATTTGCCCAGTACCCCACATATCTACGCTGGCTTGGTATTGATACCTTCATGGAACAACAGAAGACTGTATGGTTAGCAGTTAACGTATCAGATGATTCAGATGCAAGAATAGGAGGTAGTCTTACCCCTTCGTTGTTTGTTGTTCGTCTTTGAGCATATAACTGGAGAGCATCCTCATGTGACATACCACAATAAACCAGGTATGAACAAACCATTAAACCTGTCCGACCTTTGCCTGCCTGCAACAAGAAAGTAAGAAACAAAACATCTAGTTAAAAAGTTTCTAGGAGTCAATCAAGTCATAGCTTTATGGAAAACAGCACCATGTCTATGTTCAAGTTGTCGAAATTTAGTATTGGATGTAACTCCACAACCAACTGATCAGTCGTATGTGTAGCCGAACTTAACATGAATAGGAGGTCAAGAGTTTTTAGATCATGATGGCATCGTCTCACCCCTATTTAATTAAATGATCCATTTGATGGACTTCAATGGAAGTCCCCAGCCACAAGAGAGAAGGCAGTTCAGTATCACTGTAAACCAGACCATATCTACACTGGGCATGTAACAAAGAACTCATGCATAAGTTTGGCAAATATTGTAAAAGACAGGATTTGCTGCACCTCAGATTCCAGACTGGTATAAGCTCAAGGAGATTGAAGTAAATACCATGCAATGTACAACGGCAACATGTTTGGAATCACTTGATAGCCATGCTGAAACACTTTCGCAAAATAACTTGATCATTTCAATTGGTGGTACATGGTTGTCATCGAAAGGATATGTCTCAACACGGCCATAAAAATGTGCATGATCATAACTCTCCTCTATGCAAAGGTTGAAAACCTGCTCAACAACAAAATGAAATTCTATATGATTGAGACGTTGACAAAGTTAATAATGACAAGAATTCACAAAACAAGTAATTTTATGAAACTTCACCTAAACTTTGCGTTTTTGTAGAATACATGTTTATACTTGTTTTTAATATTTCTTATAATCAAATTTCGTATTTGTCAAATACTAGCATAACAATTCAAAAATGTATTGTTGGGATTTTAGCAGGAAATGGTGGTGGTAGACAATCGTTATCAACTGGCTATGGCAGTTAACTGTATTATTTTACTCATTCTCCAATGATATTCTCAGTTATTCTTAGCAACCACTATCGGCCGTCCATTACCAACTTTGCCTTTCACTGTCACTTACCGCTAAAAGCAACTAATATGTGCAATGCACGAGACAGTAAGTATAAGCTTCATAGCTACAAGAGTGCACCTTGTAATGCCCATAGTGTCTCATGTCTAGCACTGACTTGACCTGCCATAGTGGATTACGATACATAGCCCGCATTCTCTCAGCAGGGAAGGACATTGCAATTACACGATCGGTGATGTATGACATATCAAGGTCATAGCCACAAACAAGGAGTCGCCTCCTTTTCTTGGAGACCAAGTTACGCACGAAGAAGCTCCGGACGAGATAGTTGATCACTTCTCGCTTCGCATGGATCAATGCCAAATTGTCCTCCTTCAGCGGTGAATGCTTTGAGAACTTGAACCCCATTTGTCGGGTGTAATTTGCAAACAAACGGCAGGGCACCTTATGAAATTAAAAAAAATCACGATCCACTTAAATCAGAAACCCAAGGATCGAGCAAAACAACAAGCTGATGACAGCCATTGATTGTCCAGTCCAATTTCTAACTAGAAAATCAACATAACAAAGAACAGGTATCCTGAAAAAATGTTCAGCTTGATCTAAGGCTCCTAGTGTAAATTAAACAACGAAACAACTAAAGAAAAATTATTGCTTCTTCAAAATGAAGTTTTTGTTTCATGTATGGCATGAATTAAAGCGATGCCTTCAGGAATTCCAACTCGATATCTAATCTACATCGAGAAAGGTACTTGTCAAATACATTAAAATAAATACCAATTTCCTGGCAGCGATTACCTTCTGAAATACTATGATGAATTCAATAATTTCATTGTCAATCGTTTATATCATCCTGCTATGTTTGTTGAAGGAAATTAAAATGTTGACAGTGATGATCTTCATAAACTTATAGACAAAGATTGCTTTGAGTTTAAATTTTGTAAGTGGGATAAAAATAAACTATATGGTTGGTTCTTGAATTGTTCTACATCATTAAATTGGTTGACACTGAATGCTGAGAACATAAAAATCTAATCACCTTGGTAAATCATGAAGCTGATGGCTGACTCGAACGGAAAAAATGAAGAAAATATTTTTCAATCATGGTAAAAATTTGAAGCAATTCCAAGGGCTTGAAGACATGAAGAAACCCTAGAAAAAAGCTTCTAATTTTATTTTTTTCTGTTGTAAACTAAAAAGCTTCACCCAATTTTAATGCCAAATACGGGATTTAGTTTAATTTTAAGTCCAGCAATTATGAGCCCCGAAATTGGAGAAAAAATAGGCTTGAAAATAGGATCCATGTTGTGTTGTCGTATTTCTCATTATATCATGATATGAGAGTGAATAATTTAAAAAAAAAAAAAATAGGAATATATTTACATACATATATATACATATATGAATACAAGTTCGGTAAATGCAATATGCTTCCAGTGGTGCGTGGGAATGTCAACCGTCACTTTGAGATGGCGCGTGCTTCGGATTTATAGACAAACCGAAAACTGTTAGAAACAGTCCCAGATCAAGAAGTGCATCCACTTGAGGAAATGATGTACAGTGAAGGGGGGAAAAAAGTACAGAAAGTATATCAGGGATTTAAAAATCAATTAATAATATTTTAAAAATTTTATTATTGGTCCTAGTTTTATAAAATGCATAAACTCTTGATAAACTTTTTTTTTTTTTCCCATTGCTTACCGAGATGTTATGTCACATATACTAATGCATGTATAGACTTAACAATATAAAATACATAAAGTATTAATTGCAAAATATTTATATAGTTAATTAGACAAAAGAGTATGTATAATGTAATGCCTTGTCTTTTGAGGTTTAAACTTAACATATATAACAAATCTAGTACTTAAGAGGCGAATCATTATGTCATTCCTTAGTTTGAGGATAAGGCACTATTATCAACTAAACCTATACTTCTCCTAACAAACTAAGGATATTTCATACAATAAAACAAAGGCATTTGATACATATGCCATCTCATAGCATTGAAGTTCTCTTAGTATTGGCAACATAACATGATTCAGAACATGAAAGTACACTTAATGTTGAAGTGCACTTAATATTTACTTATTATTAACATAAAATAACATGACAATCTACAATAAGCTATGACAAGACTTCATTCCAAAAACCTACTTCCAATGCTTTTGCCAAGCCTTAAATGCAAGGCCAATAGTTTCAAACTTAGCCTTTTATAGTAGAAGTTATAGTATTAACTCTTTTGACTCATTTTAAAGCTAAGTAAATACAACATAATAAAATATTACAATTTCACCTTACACAAGAACAAGTAACATAACTATGTTCATATAATGCCATATGATCTATAAGAGGTATAATGTAATCCATATTCATTAGTTTCTTACAAGTGCCATTAGTGACAACATATATCATTGACTACCTTACCATCTCTTTCAACAACACCTTAAATCATTTGTAACGCCCTAAATCAAAAGTAATGAATAATCATGTTAGCAACATTTTTTAATTTGATAAGTGTTGAATTCATTTATACTTATCATAGGTAATTTTCTCATATTTACATGTGATTTGATGAAAATTTGAGCTAATTTGTGTAATTTGCTTAGAAAATAGGGTAATGAAAATTCACAAGTTTTTAACTAAGTTTTGTGCAAATTAGATGGTGTAGATGATTCTTAGATCACACTTAGTTGAATATCATTATTTTGCAAGTCTATGCTAACCTTGGCTCACTTGGAGAATGCAACAAAATGGAAAAAACAAGGTGCAAATCATACCATTCAAACATCATAAGAAGGGGGAGTCCAGATGCTAAGGGTGCAAAATATGTATAATGACTTATAGTAGTTGGATGCTACATGTAACCACCGTTTAAAGGACATTCAACAAGGGTTTTTGCATGAATTGGTCGAAACACATTGTTTTATTTAGTTAACCAAGAGAAGATGACTTGTGTCTAGCATAAGAACAATAGCCCAATAAGTATGATCTTTGTTTTGACCTCAAAGGGTGAGAGTTTAGATATTTCTAGTAGTTTATAGGAGTTTTTTATCGTCCTATAATTTTAGAACTTCTTTTAAAATAAAAGAAAAGGGTCATAATTTAAAAATGTACAAAATATAAAAATAAAAAATTCAAAAAAATAAAAAAAATTGAAAATTTAGAAAGATACAAAGAGAGAGAGAGAGAGAGAGAGAGAGAGAGAAAGAGAGTTCTTAGGGAAATAAAAGTCTTAAGTCATTTTTAGAGCTTTAAGAGTAGGTTATTTTATTTTTAGGGTTAAATAGAGTCAAAGTATACATATATAATTTAATAATTTTAAGCTATATTTGAGAATATTAAAATTTTTAAAAAATTTATTATTTGAACCATTTGATTAATTTAAGTTTCAAATGGAATTTCAATCTAACTTAAATTACTTGAATTATGAGAAAAATAATTTTTAAATAAACCAGAGCTCATAAAACTGTTAAATTCTATTCAATTTGAAAATTAATTTTAAGACTATGTGTATTAGATCTTCTTAGGAAAAGTTTCACATTTTATTTTTAACAACCAATCCATTGGGACCTGTACTAACCCCTTTGTTTTGAGACAATTCATGTTAATTAATTGGTTAAAAGTATATTAATTGTATCATTTGTTGAGGAAAAATTACTAGCTCAATGGCAGGGATTGTGCATATCTTGAAGACTATTCAGAGTTTGAATCTACAGTTAGGCATAAGGAACCTTTCATTTTTTGCTTACTTCACATTGCCAAGTGTCAGCTTCCTATTGGCTAACATGCAAAATTTCCACCCTTTTCTTAGACTTTCTTGCCTTTTGTCATGAGTTCCCAACTCGGCTCCTTGTGTTCGTAGCCCTTTTCAGTCCATTTTTCTACAAGATTTTACCAAATTAATGGCAAAATCTTGTAGATTACCTAGAGTGCTTTTGATTCATACCATGATCATGGCTAAATACATATATTATGTGGATTACATCACCTAAGGAAAATGGAAAAATAATCTTGAATCTAAAATTTAGCTTTTGGCAAACTTGCAAATCTAAGCAATTCATGTAAGAGGCTTAGTTTCAGGGATTCTTCTATGTCCCATCCGCATTAAAGCTAACTCACAAACTTGATTTCTTCCTCAAATAATGAAGAATATTCAAATCCTAGAAATAGTTATCCTTTGCTAACCCTGTAGAGCTAATCAAGGAGAGTTTTCAAAATTAAACCCTATTAAGAAATACCCCACAATGGAGCAATTCGAAGGTTAAGGTCATAATTATGAGCAAAGGATAAAAACTGATTTGTACTTACCTTAATGGAATCAATTCAGGGATAATTTTTTATTTCTAATAATTTGTTTTCTATAAAATGAAGAAGAGTTTACAAGACCTTATATGCATAATTCAAACACTTTAGGGAGATAATCATTAGGTTAAGAGAAGGGGTAGGGAAGGTGGCACGAGTAAGAAACAATAAAAGAATGATGCAAAATAAAAAAAAAAATGAGACAAGATAAAGAAAAGAAAAAGAAAAAGAAAAAAGATTAAGAAGGAAAGAAAGAAAAAGAGAAGCTTGGAAATTAGGGTTAAATGCAATGAAAAAGCCCTAAAAGGTATACTCAATCCCAACATAGGCAATAAATCTGAGTCATGGAAAAAGCTCGGAATCTAAGCCTAAAAATCATCAAAAGTGTAGAGCTCTTATACCCATTCTTAATCACTTTTTGATTCCCAAAATAAGAAGCCTCCAAATCCCAAACACAAAGCCTCCTTATTAGTCTTGAATCATAAACTTAAGGTCTTTCTACATACAATACCACTCACATTCAATAAAAGCTCTTCTAACTATAAGGAATAATTTATCTTAAATAAAAATTATTTTTGAAATTAGGATAAGCGCATTATTAGTTTTTCCTATTAGGTTCTTGACTTATAGAACTAAGTTGAATATGTAATTAATTCAAATAGGCCCCCTCATTAATCTCTCTTGGAACCATTTGACCAAAAGCTTTATTCACAATATTGAACCAAAAAATACCTAATAGATTGATCAAGGTGTATCGCTTGCAAATTAAACCATAATTTTTAGGGTAGTAGTTAAGAGTTAAATTTAAATCGAAAGTGTGTAAGGAAATCCTCTTTAATTAGACTAATCATGAGTTACTATTTCCTTAGGAAAGAAATGTTCAAAATTACAAGGCCTCACTAAGACAGTTATCATGTTACCAGATTAGCCCTAACTATGAGATATTTTTAGATAATGCCCCACACATTTACTAAAGAAGGGACTAGTCTAGGGTTCTTAGCTCTTAATAAGAATTGGCACCCATTAACAAGTTTCCCCATTCATTTTTTAAGTCCATGTCAACCCTAGCAGTCAAGCTTTCAAATTAGATCACTTGCTTTCTTCTTATGTGGTCATGCATTTTAGGTTGACCTTAGTAGTCTAAAACATCCTCTTAAATGTAATCTTCCCTCATGGTTGATGCCCACCAATTATTTTCAAATCAAAGGACCTTATCTATGATGCCTTTTTGGTCATGAAAGGTTTCCAATCAATAAATTCCTAGTTTGTAAAATTTTTAAGCCAAATGGTTTTCAAATTGGTTACATTCCCACATTTGCTTCTTCAATTGCCATTTAAGGTCTTAAAACTAACCCATAGTGTGCTTTCCCTTCATCAATTTTCCTTTAGGGTCTTAGCTAGGCCATAAGGCATTTTCTCTTCATGGATTTAAGCCAACTCATAGAGTGTTATCTCGACTCACATCTCCTTTAGGGTTTTAGCTAGCTTATAATGTATCATACGTCAAATAGGAGAAGTCATAACAATTGCTCTATGTAAACTAACCTAGGATAAAAGCTAACTTCATAATTGCTATGTTAAATATATTCCACACAAGGTATATACGACTCAACCAGCATGAAGCATCTAGTCTAACACCTATCAATAATCAAACATGTGTTATAGCTTTTCAAAATACTTATTTAATACAACCTGTTGTTCGATAATGTAACAGTTTTTATATAAGCATGGTCATATATAGAGTTATAATTTACATTAAGAGTTTACAAAAGCCACATGTCTTGAAATCTATGTATAATAAGATAGGAAACTAGTGAGCTTCCTAAGGAATTCCCAATTAATTTCCTTAAAACCAAAAGGAAAAGTTAAAAGCCTAAATTCTATGGAATCTTCTTTCCTTAATTTCCCAACTAATTGCGCACTAGCTTAGGGGTAATGATATCTATACATCTTGTATATTCACTTGTTACCTATAAAAGAGTTTATAAGGATGTGAGCACAACTACCTCAGTAAGGAGGAACAAGTTAGAAGAGTACTATATGATCATAAACAAAGTTATTAATTATAATGAAATGTAATACAATCAATTATTTGAAAAATTGCATAATGATATTTGGTTTATTATGAGGTCATGGAAATTATATTCGCTATAACCCGAATTGAGGAGTTTATCACAACTCAAAATCAGACCAAACCCAGGCTTCTGTAATGGAAAACACCTTCCCTTCGTAACTACCTTTGAACCATGGCTCCTACTCTTGTTATGACCTCCTTACTTATCACTTACTTCAACTAAGGATACAGAAAGGATCATTTCAGCTATCCTCATCGAAAGGAGTCAATATTTAGTCTAACACTCCTAATCATTTTCCTAACGGTTGTTATGCATGTTTAGTTACGTTAGTGGTCAAATCAATATTAGTTCTAGTTAGGAGTAGCTAAACAAGTTCACATAATACAAAACTATGAAATTATATAGAGCAATACGCCAAGGAGTTCAACTCCTGTCATAAACAGAATATTAATCACACACATGGCATGCACATAGATAGCTAATTTATAATCATAAGCAAAAGTACTCTTTAACCTCCAAATACTTTGATATAGTATCTCTATAAGCTGTAAAGCCACAATCCCAACCTACCTATTTTGATGCTTATTGTAGAAGCCTTATATTGTCAACGCTCTGCTTACTAGGAGACCCTATATATACAAAACCCAGATTTTACGTCACTATTTTTACAATCTAACTTCACTAGGTCACCATTATTGATCAGGGGCCTTCTACATATTACATAAGGCATTTCATAACTTCAACTTCCTCCTAGTAACTAGTATCTAATAATAATTGAGCAGATAATATAAAATCATGTCATCAAAATTTAAAACTAACATAAGCATAAATAGAAGGGGTTATAAGATTCTCCCCTAACATAAGTCATATAGAACCGGAATAAGTCATTATTAGTAGTCCATGTTACTTAATATACTAAGGATACTTAAAAAATAATAGAGAGTTCAAATAATAGCAAAGTGATCTATCATGCTCTCTTCTTCTTCATACCGGTCAACCCTAAGCTGGTGCGACTAACCTGGAGCATCTTATGGCCTAACTCTAAGTAAAGATCCTGTTACAATAACAATTTATAGGGGGGGAAGGGAGGTAGCCTTTCTACCTTACTATTAAACAATATCAAACAAGTTATAAACAAACATAAGAATACACGAACAAGCATATGCAATGCAAATAGTATATACAATTAACTAATAATTGTATACAATAAGGTTTTAACACCTTCTGTTGCTTAGGTTGGAAAGTATTTAGGTACGTTAGGACCCAAATATCTACGTTCATTACAAAGTGTCTTAACAATATAACCAGCCTCAATGGTAGACACGGCTTTGCCTCAAGCAGAAGATGGCACTCCTCAGAGCTGAGTAAATCCCAAAGGTCAAGATAAGAACATGTTGTACAAAATACATCGTACAATAAACAATCACAATACCTAATATCAATAAGGATCCATTTAGGCGTGATCTCCCATTCTACTATGTAGTGTTGATGCCCTTTACCTAAGCTATAAGATGCAATGCATGTTCAATTTAATTAGAGACCAAATATTTATTAATTCCAAATTCATGGGATGATCAAACAAGTATATTCTAGACACTTTAATGCCCTAAGTTTTAATATAGCAAACAAGGGAGTATGAAATATCTTAAGATATTTTGCAAATATAGGTCAACCAGAATAGGCACACATAAGTTTCCATATACCCTAACATGCAATAAGATCAATTATCATATATAATTAGATAGTACACTAACTAGAAGCACAAAATAGAGTAAAATAAGGGATAGTATACTCACTCTGCCATGATACGTAGTAGTCCTAATATTCCTCGACTGCATTGAACTTAGAATCCTTATCACTTGAAGATTACATTTAAACTCTATGAATACTCTATTTGCACTAATTACCTAAGCATCCTTGTTCTATATCCTTGTTTTAGCTGTTTTCTTAATACAAACATAGTTTATTCATTTTAACTCCATTTTTAACGATCTTATAGTCCTTTTCATTGTTTACAAGTGTTCTTTTATATGATGAGGTCATTTTTTGGTTTTTAGGTGAGCAAGTTCTTGATTTAGGCCTTATAAGGCCATGGGCCCAAATGGTGAGTTGGGTTACTTTAGGGTTTGGGCTTAGTTTTGAGCCTTAGGCTTAGTTTTGATGTTGGGCCTTATACTTAATAATTTTTTGTTTCCTTTTAAGTATTTTAATTAGACTTTTCTTGCCCAACACTTTAAGTTTTTAGTATAGGCCTTAGTGATACTCTTATGAGCCTAAATAGGCTCTTTTTCTAAGTTTAAGGCTCCTAATCACTAAGGGGTATTGGATGGACCTTTAGGTTTAGTAGGCCTCTTAAATAACTTATCTTAAGCTTCTCAACCTAAGGTTCAAATTCAATCACCTTCCTAAATGGGCTTTAAGATGAGTTCCTTTGGGCTTTTTAGGCCTTAAGCCTTAGGCCTAAACCCACTTGTCTTTTTGAGCTTAAACTCAACATTGGCCTTAAGTTTAGCCAACTTTCCTTAAGTTTATAGATTTGATCACTAACATTAAGGTTATCATTAACACCATTTTTAAGTCTCTAATCACTAACCAAGCAAATTTAGGGTCTTAGCTTAACATTACCCTACTTAACTTAGTTAATTAAGTCTTATATCACACTTAATACTAAATAATCATGTTATTAAGTTAATAAAGTAAAATTTACAATTTGGTGTCCTCAAGGAAGTGGTTGCCAACAAGTGTTTTTTGGGTTCCATCTTCCATTTCCATATGGCACTTGTTTTACAGGTGTGTTTTCTTAATTAAATTATGTTTTTACTCACCTGTGACTATAATCATAACATAAGACAAGTGAGATGGTGCTAGGGATGTGGTGGCAAGCTAGAGAAAAAAAGGGGGTTTATTACGTCATTTAGTGATTTAGTCCTTAAAGTAGCATTATACTGCACTTCTCCACTTGTTAGTGTCATAACTCTAACTAAGGAGTGTTTTTCTTTCACTAACCATGTTTGTTCTTCATGAAACATCCTAAAATATCTAAGTCATGGCTGTAAATTAAATGACACTATTCAAAATGTAACTTCCTAGCAATATCCTAAATGAAAAACAAAGGAAAATCTAGTCTACATGCTTACCAGACCAAATGAGTATGAAGAGCCTCCTTGTGAGTGTATGCCATGGGCGTTATGTATGTGTGTAGAATGGTTAGGAGAGTTTGTGTATGTGGTGTGGATCTTAGTGTTTGGTGGTTTGAGGTGGTGGTGGTGCTAGTAAGGTAACCAGTGGTGGTGTGCTCACGGTGGCCAATTAGAGCAAGTTGGGAATGTTTTGGAGTTTTGATATTTAGAGTGTTTAAAAATTTGTTAAGGTTTAGAAAATGAAGAAGAATGAGGAAATGGGGGTGGGAGTAGCCAACTTATAGAGGAGAGAAAGAAGGGACCAAGTGTGTGTGTTTTAGGTAATAAAGGACTTAGCCTAAATGGAGACTATGTACCCTTTTACTTTATTGCCATTTTAGGGAAGATCTTGTCCCCTTAAGGTACAAGATATTTTAATGTGATTAAGAGGTTGTCTTGTAGTCCTTAATCATGCTTAACTTGTAGTAAATTAAGATGTAATAAAGGTTGGTTATGGATTAGGGTTTGTTTAAGGTGATTGATAGTAATTAAGCACAATTAGTCTAGTTAAGTGTAATTAGGGTATGTTTAGGGTTTTGTTGGGTTATTGGCATTACACTTTAGTTAATTTAAGTACCTTACACTTATGCCTAGGGTTTATTTAGGGTTTAATGTTTGTTTATAGTAATTTGACTCGTTATGCGCTCAAAAGTTAAGGTTTTAGTTTATTGATGATATCGATCACTTTTAACAATGAATTTAGCCTCACTGTTGGTGTTTACTTGTAATGTTAAGGTATTTGATCATTTAATTAGGGCTTAGAAATCTTTTTAGGATTTTATTATCATTATAGGTTTTTTCGAGTATTAGGGTTTTGCTCATTTAACTAAGGTTTTAGAGCTTTTCTTCCTTTAGGGTTTTGATTTAACATTTAAGGTTCGATCCTTTCACTTAGGATTTTATTATTAAGTTTGGGGGTTCTAGGGACTTTGATATAAACCATGGATCTCGATCAGAGATTATGTTTATTGGAACACTATGGAGCCTCATAACTTCCCTTATAGAGATCCATGCCAGTTTCTATAAAAAGTAGGTTATGTTAATGGGGAGAAAATGTGCTAATTTGGTGAGTCTGTCCATAATTACCCATATGGCATCAAATCCAGCTTGGGTCCAAGGTAATCCACTCATGAAATCTATGTTAAGCTATTCCCACTTCCATTTAAGGATTGATAATGGTTATGACAACCCTCTTAGCCTTTGATGTTCTTCTTTAACCTTTTAGTATGTCTCGCATTTCTATACATAGTCAGCTATATCCTACTTCATGCCATTCTACTAGAAATTTTTTTTGAGATCTTGGTACATTTTTGTTCCTTTAGGGTATACTGAATAACCTACGTAATGAGTTTCACTCATGATTTCTTTCCTAAGGGACGCATCTTCTAATACACATAATCTACCATTCAAGCGCACAGTTCCCTTCTCATCAATTCCAAGATCTAGGTACTTTCCATTTGTTATCTCCCCGCTTACCTTCATTAAAGTTACATTAGCTGATTGGGCATCTCGAATCCTTTCCATCATTATAGGTTCAACGATTAGATTCGACAATTCGATCTTTCCTTCTGCCCAAGTGAATTCGATATTAAGTCTTTCAAATTCCTTGATCAACTCTTACTACTTGTGAGGAGTAAGGCAACTTTTGCATGATTCTTTTAGATAAAAGCATCTGCAATGACGTTTACCCATCTTAGGTAATAATTGATTCTAAGATCATAATCCTTGATCAATTCAAGCCATCTTATTTTTCTCATGTTCAACTCCTTCTAGGTAAAAAGATACTTAAGGCTCTTGTAGTTTATATAAATCTCACATCTCTAACCATACAAGTAGTGCCTCTAAATCTTGAGGGCAAAAATTACTGCAACTAACTCCAGGTTATGTATAGGATAAGTTTACTCATGTGACCTTAATTGTCACGAAGCATAGGCTATGAGTATCCTACCTTGCATCAACATATAACCTAGTTCGTTCCTTGAGGTGTCATTGTATACCATAAGAGGCTTGTCAGAATTAGGCAAGACTAAGATTAGTTCAAATACTAGTCTATACTTCAACTCTTGAAAGCTCTGCTCCCTCTTGTTGGTCCATTCATATTTCACATTCTTTTGTGTCAATTGGGTAAGCGGTCGAGCTAAAGTAGAGAAATCTTTGACAAATTTCCTATAGTACCTTGCTAATCCAAGCAAACTATGTACTTCAATGATTGTCTCCAACCTTTTCCATTTGACTATGGCCTTTACCTTCTCAGGGTCTACTGTTATCTCATCACTTGATATTATGTGTCTAAGAAAAGAGATCTCCTTTAACCATAAGTCACACTTAGCTAATTTGGCATATAGCTTGTGTTCCCTTAAAATCTATAACACTATCCTCAAGTGTTCTTTATGCTAGTCAAGTGAGGAACAATACAGTAGAATGTCATTGATGAAGACGATCAATCATTTGTTCAACAATCCTGGAATATACGATTCATCAAGTCCATGAAGGTAGTTAGTGCATTAGTCAACCTGAAGGGCATCACTAGAAACTCATAATGCCTGTACCTCATCTTGAAAGTCATTTTAGAAACATCTTCTAGTTTAATCCTTAACTGGTGGTATCTAAATCTCAAATCAATCTGAGAAAAGACTTTAGCATCCTTTAGCTAGTCAAATAAGTCATTTATCTACAATAAGGGATATTTGTTCTTAATAGTTACCTTGTTTAAGTCTCGGATTCTATGCATAGTCCCACAAACCTATCTTTCTTCTTTACAAACAAAATGGGTGCTCCCCAAGGTGATACACTAAAACAAATGAATCCCTAGTTGAGTAACTCTTGCAATTGCTTTTTCAACTCCTTAAGCTCTACTAAAGCCATCCTATAAGGGGCTTTAGATATTGGCTCAGTGCTTAGCAGCAAATTAGTGATAAATTTGACCTCCCTTTTAGGGGGCAATCCTAAAAGTTCGTTGGGAAAAACATCAAGGAACTCATTAACCACTTGAATTCTTTTAATTGGGGCTTCTCTTTATTAGTCTCGATTATATTTAAACTAATTCCTCCCTAAATGATAAGAGTAAATTACTCTTCACTTTCGAGACATATTTAGGCATAAATTATTCATAATTATGTTCATTTCTAAAGTTCCTGGTTCTTAATTATGTAATATATCAATTCTAGATGATTCAAGAGTAAGGAGATGAAGTTTGCATAAAAATAATGCAACTTAAGGCAACTACAACCATGATGAGAAGAAAACTTTGAAGGAAAATCAATATACATTCCATCACGAGCATAATGATGAAAGATTTGAATTATCAACACTGATCACACTTTCCATTGCAGGCGTGATTAAGGGAGTTAATGTGATCTCCCTATTAATCATGATCGTGATTGGTTATCAGGAGGGTGATCACTCCTTTGATCATGGGCATGATGAGATGAAATGTTTGCAATGAGGAGTTCACGTCTGTCATCATGATTGTGATAAGTATAGATTTCTTTTTTTCCAAGAAGATCACACTTGTATTACGGGCATGATAGTAGTGGATATGACCATTCTTCTTTAACTACTTCATATGAACTAGTGCATGGAACAAGTCTTAATAGTAGGGGTGTCTTAAAGTGGTGTATTTTGAGCCTTTTGACGAGACGAGCATAAATATATCGTAAATTTTGGACAAAAAAGAGAGTTATATTAGATCATCATAATCAACACCATTTTATTTCTTCTCCATGTTCTTAGTGTGGTTATACTGTAAACGTAAGTTTGTGTATTATTCTTCATGAAATTCGAGAGAATTCTAAAGAATCCATTGTATGTGTATTGTTGTATCAAGTTTCTTCAAGTTAATCAAAAGGAGTTTCCTTCTTATCTCTTCTCCCATGTTATGTTTTATTTCATTTTTCCTATTTCTCTGTATTCATTCTTTTTCTATCATTTGTGAGTAATAGTTTAGGGTTTACGATTTCATTTTAACATGAATGTACTTCGGTTTGTTGTTTATCCTAATAATTATGAATTTCTAGTGATTAGAACTTCATACAAGTTGAGATTGTATAATGCACGACACAATGTTATAGTAGATGTCAATGGAATATGTTGAAAAATGATTCTACTGAGTAGATCTTAGTCACTAGAATGAACCACTCCTATTAAAAGAGATATTATTAGGAAGTTCGCTGCATGTTTTATGGAATTCAAGGATATTAGTAAACTTTTTATACAATCTTGACATGTCCATTCTTTTAGAAGAAATTCTAAGAAACACAATCGAGATTAGAATTAAGTAATTTTGAGAAGAACACTCATGAATAAAGAATTCATGCAGATGAGTAATTGTTAGGAAAGAGTGTATTTTGAGCCTTTTGATGAGACGAGTATAAATATACCATAACTTTTAGACAAAAAAAGAGACTTGCATCAAATCATCATAATCAACACCATTTTATTTCTTCTCCGTGTTCTTAGTGTAGTTGTACTATAAATGTGAGTTTGTGTATTATTTTTCATGAAATTCGAGAGAATTGTGAAGAATCCAATATCTATGTATTGTGGTTTCAAGATTCTTCAAGTTAATTAAAAGGGGTTTCCTTCTTATCTCTTCTCCCATGTTATGTTTTATTTCGTTTTTCTTATTTTGCTGTGTTCATTCTTTTTCTATCATTTGTGAGTAATAATTTAAGGTTTACCAAGTCATTTTAACATGAACGTACTTTGGTTTGTTGTTTATCCTAATAATTACGAATTTCTGGTGATTAGAACTTCATACAAGTTGAGATTGTGTAGTGTAAGACAAAATCTTACAGTAGATCTCAATGGAATACGTTGAGAAACGATTCCACTGAGTAGATCTTAGTCACTAAAATGAACTACTTTTGCTAATAGAGATATTATTAAGAAGTTTGCTACATGTTTTATGGAATTCAAGGATATCAGTAAACTTTTTATACAATCTTGACTAATCCATTCCTTTCGAAGAGATTCTAAGGAACACAATGCAGATTAGAATTGAATAATTTTGAGAAGAATACTCATAAATAGAGAATTCTTGCAGATGAGTAATTGTTAGGATAGAAAGTTTATAATTCATGTTAATATGATGGAGTAAACTTGCTTTATAATTTGTTGTTTTTGTGTTATAATCTTATTTGTTATGTTTTCTTAGTGTAATCGTAGAATTAGTATAGTTGATCACCTCTAAACAGAGCTTTCGAGTTTTACAATTTATAAGCCTATATCTTATCCTTAACTCAGTTCAATAGGTAAGTATACTTATCGTTTTATAGCATGAATGAATATAAAGTCGTCTCCATTGAGAAAAATGGCTCAAACACTATTACTTAATAATTTTCCTATTGTCTATCAGTCGAATTTACTAAGTGATTGATTATTAAGACTCTAATTGTTAACTAAACTACACTAATCCACAAATTAAAGTGATTAAAACAATGATTATGAGAACAACTACGAAAATACACTTAACATGTAAACTTACTTGATCAATTAGCATCATCTTACCAAAATACCTTTCATCCTAATACATGTTAACTACGGGAAATTACAGTATATAAGTATCCTTCTCAAAACTACTTACGTCTAATCTTAATTATGTATATTAGAATCTCTTCCTAAATAATAGCCAACTAGGATTGCATTAATGTCATGTTAATGTATCGATTCCCCTAAGGATGCAGCAACTTTCCTAATAATATATCTATTATTATCAAGAGTAAGTTCTTCTAATAAACTAGATCTATTCAATAGAATTGTCTCTCAACATATTCTATTGAAATCTATCCTAAATCAATATCATGTACTACACCATACTTAAATTCATTAGGTGTAATTCATCAAAATTAACAAATATCAGGAAATTACTTTTTTAAACACTTTGGTTATGCTAATGACGTAGCAAGTCCTAATAGATTACTCACACATGATGAAACAGTAATACAAACTAATATATATAGAAATGAATCATGAAATAAGTGAAATGTAAAAAAAAAAAAAAAAAAAAACCTTTTTATTCCAATGAAGAAGTCTGATGAATACACGAACAAAGAACTCCCGTCGTCTCTCTTGAGTAAATTTCGGGAATAGTATACGATACAACACTTAGAACTATGCAAGAGATAACTTGGTACAAAAAGGGTGAATGGATGTGTGTCTTTGTACATAGTGTTGATCCACTTGATGTCTATTCTCCTAAAATTTGATCTCTCAAAAAAAAAAAAAAAACATTTCCCTCTTCTTTTTCACCAATTGCAGTAGCTTTTTATATTCTCCCTATCAAAAGACTTGAATTTACCTCTTCAGGGCACCACTTGAGGTTTTTCATGTACTGGTTTGCGTAAAAAGGTTGAAAATAATAGTTGTGCCCCTTCCTATCATGCCTGTGAATCGAGGTGTATTAGTCTTGAAAAGAATTATTCTTCACCAATCACGGCCGTTATTGAGGCTGTAAACTTCTCATTGCATTATGAAATCTCATTACACTCATGACCATGGCCGTGATCATCCTTCTGCTATTCAATCACAGCAGTGATGGATAGGGGGATTGACAAAACTTCCCTTGATTATGGTCGTGATTAAGGGCGTGACTAAGGTGTATTCTTCATGGCTTCGCTATCATGCCTATGATTGATGCTACTATACTTATTTCTTCTCCTTCACGGATGTGACTAACTTGAAAGTTGTTATTTTAGTGTATATTTCATCCCTTTACTCGTGATTTACCTGAAATAATTATTTTATTCAATTAAGTACCCAATCTACAGAATTAAATCACATTTATGATCAATTCTATGCTTAAACATACTTTGAAAGTGTGAAGTAATTTACACTTATCAACTTTGCCACACTTAAGTTTTGCTTGTCCTTTAGCAAACACTCCAACCAATTAACACAATTGACAAAACATCCATAATGGCTTAACTTTGTGCATACCCTATTGCATTCTTAGAATACAAAAATAATATTCTAAGACTAATCAAAGCAAAACACACTTAACCCTTACTATTTTAACAAAGGTTTTCAAAGGTTCAAAGTCAATCACAAAGCCAAATAGATCAATGATAATTGATTATACTTCATTGACTTCCTTAAGTGTATAAGAAACCTTCAATTTCTTCTTAAGAACACTAATCTGGAAGAAAAGTATATTGCATTCATCTTTCCCTTATATTTCTACTTCTTTTATTAAATCTCTCTAATATGATTTATATATTGCATTCGTATTTTTTTTTTTTTCATAAGAATACCAAAGATCAGCAGCAGAGTCAAACTTCGCTCTTCTAAGAGATCGAAACCCACCCTTACTAATTTGGCTATAAGGTCAAAGTTCAGTAACGGAGTCAGACTTCGCTCTTCTAAGGGACCGAAACCTACCCTTGCTAACTTAATCCTTATAAATTCTTATTACAAAGTTATAAGGGAAAAAATTAGTAGTGGGGTCAAACTTCGCTCTTTTGAGGGACCGAAGCTCGCTCTTACTAATTCAGTCCTTACATTTCAATTTATTCTAATTTGAAGAGATTCTCAAGAAGTATTAACAAGTGAACTACTTTGTTTGCCCTTTTCATTCAAGATTAAATGATCTTGAAAAAATACTCGAAAAGTAAATATACTACTTAGAAAATTTAGAAGTATAACCAATTAGCTTTGAAACAAAAACTATGATTCACTTCTAACCCCAAAACTCATTCATTAAATAGTAAGCAAGTATAATTCACTAAGATTCTATCCCATAATCTTGATCATGTAAACTAAGTTCACAAGAATTGAGTAAGGCACAAAATCAACCAACCAAAATGTTTGTTATTTTATCAAATCCACAATCCATTAAATCAAGTCATACTTTAAAACAAACAAACTAAGTGGAAGGTTTTTGATAAACATAACTTCCCCACACTTAATGAGAGACATTGTCCTCAATGTTGGAAGGAAGTAAACATAAAATAAGCATATAATTGAAATAACTAGAAAGATGAAAATGAAAAAAAAACAAGAAGAACTAGCCTTCCCTAAAACATGAAGTTTGAGTAATTCATTGATTCTTGAATGATCAAAGAGTACAGCTTTAACACCATGACAACTTGAACAATAGCATACACCTGACCATCAAGACAAAACAACAAAACAACACAAAAGATGACAAGCTCGTGCTACGAAAGTCTCCTTAACAATATGCATCAGTAAAAGTAAGCTCTTAACGAACTAGTGATCCTAAACCAACAACACACATCAAAAGAAAATAGAGAAAATAATGAGAAAAAAAAAAAACAAACAAGAAACAAGTCAATCTTCATCGGTTGTTGTCTTCTCATCCAACCCGTCTTCATCCTCCTCACTCCTATCCTTAACATCTTGTCCAATCGGTACTTGCTAAGCTTCTTCAGTACCTTCTTTATCATCACTATCAGCTTTGTTAGAGTCATCCTCATCATCACCAGAGTCCTCTTTAGACTCTTCTTCTTCTTAAGGAGCCAACCTTGGTAAGGGAATTGGAGTTTGACTAGGACCAACGTCCTCTTAAGTTTAAGGACGAGAGAAACAGGAATGTATAGCCACTCCTACTTTGGTGGCTATAATCTTCAAGAGCTCAATGATCCCCTTCTGAGTTTCCTTAATCTCAACTACCTCGGTTTCTAATCTCTTTAGATTGCTGACTAAGAAGCTAGAAGTTGAAGATGCAAACTTAGGAGCTTCGAGGTCTTCGATATCTAAATTAAGATTCGAGACTCTTACAATACCCCATTGATTAAAAAGGGTTCTTGGAAGCGGTTCAAAATCAGCGCAAGAGTTGCTCAGCCTATTACCTGTAGGCCATAACCTCAGATTCCTTCGAATCCTAATGATTAGCCTCCCTACGAATATACCTTTGCTCTTGTTGAAAGTCTACCGGTGAAGTCCATATGTTGTTAAGATGCCCACATTCACTGGAAACCCCTTCAACACACTATATAAAGGTAATAAATCATGCTCCCCCATTACGTTAGGGCTCTAGTGCTTCCCATAGATCGTCCTAACTAAAATATAATGGAAGACTTGAGCACTGGTCTTCTTTAAGGTAGAAGCTTTTGATTTACTTGCCCTAAAGTTGTTTTCATTGGAGATTTCTCTCCAAAATTCAGTTATTGAAGTTCCACAGGGCTGGCTCATAGGTCAATCAACAAACTCCTCATCTTGAAGCTTAGCTCGAGTGTATAACCCTATTGCCTGTATAAATGTCAACATGTCAAAGGTGTGAGTTCTTCCAAATGCAAAGAACTCCACCTCATTATCCATCTTAGAGCCAATATATTTGTACTTAATCTTGAAGGATGAAAGAAAAGCTAGGGTTGTTTACCGATATGTCTTTTCTTTTACTAAAAACAACTTCAACCATGGTCTATTCCCTAATAACCATTACATAGCTATCTTTAAGCCATACTCCCCTAGTACATCCCAATCCACCATACAATGCCTTTTAATTATCATCTTTGCGGCGAACTCCTTGAATCTATCTGCTTGCTCATCAATCATACCAGCTAGTGGAGAAACTGACCGACTGGAACTTGTAATGTCTGAACATCGGGGAGGAGGAGAAGAAGGACCATCAGCTCTTGGTCGTTTATGTTAAGAAGTAGTTGAATGTTTCAGTGCCATCTGCAAATATCAATTGTTAGTTCAAACTTAAAGAACATTTCAATTTAAGCAAACCCAATTCGACTTCTTACTACTTACGAACATAATGCATCTATGGACTAATCCTAATCAACCCTATTCAACTTCTACGTACTCACTATAAACGAATTCAACATGACTCAACTCGGAGTCATAACATCAACTAAGGATGAGTATCTTCCCTTGACTAAACACAATTAATGTTACTACACGTAAGTATAGAATAGCAACTAGCAATGCAATTTTACAAAACACAAGCACGAGGACAAGACAAATTTATCACTTTAGGCTCAATTTGCAATAATCCTTGATTCTACCCTTATCTAAAGGAATTAGGTTTTCACTAGGAATAATTAACTTATACTATAGATGCATGCAAATTCAAAGTCTAAAGATGATAAAAACAACCTAAAACTACTATAACAACACTAACACAAATCACAACAAACTTAGACAGATGAAACCTAACTTCACATGAAACGAATCACTATATATGTAAAGAAAAACAAAAGGAAAAAGAGGGAAATCATACCTTAGAAACGTGTTAGTGTGTTGAACGTGATCGAGCAAGTGCCAAAATGGTACTGGTTTTCATGAGGGACAAGCGTGGAGAGTGTTTTATCATGAGGTAGAAGTTTAAAATGTGAGAAATGAGGAGAGAGAGAGGGAAATTTCTTATATAATGGGGCAACAGGAACATGATCAAGGCCATGACTTGGGCCATGATCCCCTTTTTAAGCTTTGTCATTGGTGTGATGACTCCCATGATAAGCTCGGTGCCTAAAAATTTTAAACCATCATGGCCTTTCCCCTTTATCGGTCACGGGCGTGATGACACCCATGATTGATACTATAGCCTTACATTTCACAAAAATTTGATTAGATCATAGCCGTGATGTTATGAAAAACTCTCAGGGAATTGATCATAGCCGTGATTGAAGTGTGAACTCTTATAGGGGGTTGATCACGGCTGTGATTGATAGGTTGATTAGCCCTGTTAATTTATCACAATTGTGATTGATCCCATTGTGGATGTTTTACTTAAAAAGTTAAAAGACTTACCTTATCATAGTTGAGATGCATAGTAGGCTTCTAAATTCGATCTACATCACCATACTTATTGAATTATTCCCTTCTCTTTAATTTGCCATGACTGTCATTCTATGATCTCTTTCCTTGCATATGAAACTATAGACAAAACACTTAAAACAATCCAAAAACTATTAACAATAACAACCATAAATTAAAATCAAAACTCTAAAATTCTCAAAGTACTTGAAACAAGCAAAATGAAATTGAAAGTTTAATAAAATAAATAAATAACTAAAAACAGACTTTTTTAATGTCTCAAGCTCGACATTTCCAAAATATGCAACTTTACTCCTTGACTTGAGGAGTCTCAACTCCTCTTTGCCTTGAAGTTATAGCTTGAACTTGTTCTCTCGGGTTGGTCTCAATGTTCCTTGGAAAAGATCTTGGTACCCTTTCGAAAAGTGCTTTTGCAATTTGCTTGATTTGATTTTCTAAACTATGGATCAACACCCTCTGATTTCTCAAAGCAGTTTCAACGGCTTGGTGATATGCTTCAAAAGTCCTAATGTACTGAGCCAACATCTCTTCAATAGACATTGGCTTATTTTAAAGGGGTGGCACTTGTCTCTAAAATCCAAGAGGTGGCATGTTAGAACTCTAATTGGTGTTGTTTCCCCATCAAAAATTTGGATGATTTCTCCAACCCGGATTATAGGTGTTACTGAAAGGGTCATTCCTAGGTCAAATCGAGTTCCCTAAG
The DNA here is from genome assembly GCA_024138015.1 of Lumnitzera littorea. Lineage (NCBI taxonomy): Eukaryota > Viridiplantae > Streptophyta > Magnoliopsida > Myrtales > Combretaceae > Lumnitzera > Lumnitzera littorea. The sequence continues at coordinate 72,249,686 of JAMXBB010000010.1, forward strand.
TAGTCAACTTCCTCCACTTGATCAATCTCGGACTAGTCAACTTTGAACCTGTAACTGTTAAAGCTTTGTTCTAACCCATTGAGAGACTATCAATTTTCCTTGTCAACGCTTACACCTTATGTGCTAAAGCTGAAATGGTATCCAATTCATGTTTTCCTACTAACTTTCTTTCTCTTCCTCTTGTAGATGACCACTGATAATGATTATTGGCCATGTCTTCAAACAATTGAATGCATTGCTCAGGTGACTTGTAGTTTAGGCTTCCTTTAGTAGATGCATCAATGAGTTACTTAGTGGTATAGTTCAGTCCATTGTAGAATGTCTGAACTTGATGCCAATCCAAAAGATCATGATGAGGACACTTTCTTAATAACTCCTTCTACCTCTCCTATGCTTTATATAGTGTTTCTAAATCCATTTAACTAAAAGAAGAAATATCTACCCTTAGCTTAGCTATCCTTAAGGGTGGAAAGTATTTTCTCATAAATAGTTTAGCCATTTCTTACCAAGTATTAATGGAATTCTATGGCATAGAAACTCTACCTATTTTAAATGTGTCACATATCTCCAAGAACTACTGCAAATGGTTGTTGGGGTCTTTGTCACTAAACCTATCAAACTGAACACATTGCTAGATCATTTGAATAATACTCATCTTGATTTCAAATGTATTGGCTTAAACTCTAGGCCGAGCTATACTAATACTAGCCCCATCTAAGTTAGGCCTACAATAATCCAACATTATCCTAAGAGCCATAAGCGGATTTACTCTTGGCTCGATTCTTGCTCATATTACATTCCGATTCACATTAAGATGTGGGTCCAAATTCAATGGTGGATCACCTTAGATAACATCTTTTGAATTTAAGAACTGATTTCCTATTGGCGGCTCAACGTTTTGATTTGGGTTATTCATCTTAGATCTCAACGGTTTTCGTGCTCTTACTTCCTTATTAGCTGAAATTTGCTTTTCAAAATATTCTCAAACTTTTCTTAAGTTACTTCTAAGTGTTCTCTCAAGTTCAGGATCAAAGTCAGCTAGTTCAGTTGTGCTGCTTCAGGTCATAAATTGCAATTCAGCAAATAATCAAATATGAGCAAAAGTATTTCGACTAAACTACTAACAATTATAAAAAGAAGATAAAGGCTAGAAGAATAGAAATCCTAATGTTCCTAATGGTGATGCCAACTTTCCCTGGCAATGGTGCCAAAAACTTGATCACCTCTAAATAGAGCTTCCGAATTTTACAATTTATAAACCTATATCCTATCTTTAACTCAATTCAATAGGTAAGTGTACCTATCATTTTATAGCATGAATGAGTATAAGATCGTTTCTACTGGGAAAAATGGCTCAAACACTAGCACTTAATAATTTTCCTATTGTCTAGCAGTCGAATTTACTAAGTGATTAATTATTAAGACTCTAATTGTTAACTAAACTACACTAATCCACAAATTAAAGTGATTGAAACAATAATTATGAGAACAACTGCAAAAATACACTTAACATGTAGACTTGCTTAATCATTTAGCATCATCTTACCAAAATACCTTTCATCCTAATACATGTTAACTGTGGGAAAGTATAGTATATAAGTATTCTTCTCAAAACTACTTACGTCTAATCCTAATTATATCTATTAGAATCTTTTCTTAATTAACAACCAACTAGGATTACATTAATATCATGTTAATGTATTGATTCCCCTAAGGATATAGCAACTTTCCTAATAATATCTCTATTATCAAGAGTAAATTGTTCCAATGAACTAGATCTATTCAATAGAATTATATCTCGACATATTCTATTGAAATCTATCCTAAATCGATGTCATGCACTACACCATACTTAGATTCATTAAGTGTAATTCATCGGAATTAACAAACATCAAGAAATTACTTTTTTAAACACTTGATCATGCTAATGACGTAGCAAGTCCTAATAGATTACTCACACATGATGAAATAGTAATACAAACTAATATGAAACATAATTATACAAAAATGAATCATGGAATAAGTGAAAAGTGAAAAAAAAAAAAAAACCCTTTTTATTCCAATGAAGAAGTCTGATGAATATATGAACAAAGAACTCTTATCGTCTCTCTCTAGTAAATTTCTGAAATAATATACGGTACAACACTTAGAACTATACAACAGATAACTTGGTACAAAATGGGTGAATAGATGTGTGTCTTCATACATAGTGTTAATCCACTTGATGTCTATTCTCCTAAAATTTGATCTCTCTCAAAAAAAAAAAAAAAAAAAATGTTTCCTCCCCTTTTTCACCATTTGTGGTAGCTTTTTATATTCTCCCCATAAAAAAACTTGAATTTACCCCTTTACAGCACCACTTGACATTTCTCATGTACTGGTTCATGTGAAAAGGTTGAAAAAAATAGTTGTACCCCTTCCTATCACGCTCGTGACTCAAGACATGATAGTCTCGAAAAGAACTATTCTTCACCAATCACAACAGTTATTGAGGTTGTGAACACCTCATTGCATTATGAAATCTTATCACGCCCATGACCATGGCCATGATCATCCTTCTGCTATTCAATCATGGTCGTGATGGACAGGGAGATTGACAAAACTTCCCTTGATCATGGTCATGATTGAGGGCATGACCAAGGTGTATTCTTCATTACTTCGCTATCATACCCATGATTGATGCTACTACACTTATTTCTTCTCCTTCACAGACGTGACTAACTTAAAAGTTGTTATTCTAGTGTATATTTCCTCTCTTTTGCCGTGATTTACCTAAAATCATTATTTTATTCAATTAAATACCCAATCTACAGAATTAAATCACATTTATGATCAATTATATGCCTAAACATGCTTTAAAAGTGTAAAGTAATTTACACTTATCAATAGTTCAGTTATAGAAATTAGTTTAATTACTTTGTTCAATTATTCGATTTGCTAGTTAATAGGAAGAATAATTAGTATTAGTGTTTATATTTGGTCCCAATGGAGATGACCCTATACTTATCCGTGCTATAAAATGATAGGTACACTTATTTGTTGAACTAAGTTAAGAATAAAATATAGGTTTATAAATCGTACTCAAAAGCTCTATTTAGAGGTGATTAAGTTTTTAGTGCCATTACCGAAGAACAACATCATCATTAGGAAAATTAGGATTCTTGTTCTTCTAGCATTTTTTTCCTTTTTTTTTTATTAGTTTATTTGAAATCCTTATGCTTATATCGGCTTACTTGTTGATTTTCAATTCATGACCCGGAGTAGTACAACTAATTTAGTTGACTTCTATCCTAAACCTAAGAGAACACTTAGAAGTAACATGAAGAAAGTTTAAGAATATTTTGAGAAGTAAGCATCTGGTAGTAAGGAATTAAGAGCACATGAACTGTTGAGAATTGGAGTAGAGACATTAAAGTCATCTAGAATGAATAATCAAAACCAAAATGTCGAGTTACCATTAGAAAACTAGTTCTTGAATCCGGAAGATGGTATCCAAAGAGTTCTACCATTGAATTTAGATCCACCTTGTGATGGAATAAAGCAACGGGCTAAGAGTAATCTGCTTGTAACTCTAAGAAAAATGCTAGATTATTGTAGACCTAACTTGGATGGGGCTAACACTAGCATCGCTTGGCCTCGTGTTCAAGTGAACACTTTCGTAATAAAGTCGAATATTATTCAAATGATTCAATAGTGCTTCCAGTTTGACCGGTTCAGTAATGAAGACCCCAACAATCATCTACAGCAATTCTTGGAGATTTATTATACCTTCAAGATTGGTAAAGTTTTAGAGGATGCCATTTGCCTTAAGCTATTTCCATTCTCATTAAGATCCAATGCCAAGCAATAGCTCAACTTTATGCTAAGGAATTCTATCAATACCTAACAAGAGATGGCTGAGCTATTCATGAGAAAATACTTCCTACTCTCAAGAACGGCTAAGATAAGGGCTAATATCTCTTCTTTTAGTCAAATGGATTTAGAGACTCTGTATGAAGCATGAGAGAGATGGAAGGATTAGTTGAGGAAGTGCCCCCATCATGGGCTTCTAAATTGGCACTAGGTTTAGACCTTCTACAATGGTTGAACTATATAACCAAGCAGCTCATTGATGTAGCTACTAAAGGAAGCTTAAACCATAAGTCACTAGAGCAATGCATTTAATTATTTGAAGATAAGGGCAATAACCCTTATCAATGGTCATCTGCAAGAGGAAGAGAAAGAAGGCCAGCAAGAAAACATGAGTTGGATGCCACTTCTACTTTAGCACATAAGGTAGAGGTGTTGGCAAAGAAGCTTGATAATCTCATAATGGGTCAGAACAAAGCTCTAGTAGTTTTAGATTTAGAGTTGGTAAGTTCATCAAAGATTGATCAAGTGGAATAGGTTGACTACATGGGGAACCTGATTAGACCAAGGAATGATCCTTTTAGTAACACATATAATCCAGGTTGGAGGAATCATCCCAATTTCAGATGGGGCAACAATATTAGTCAAAGCTCCAACATTCAACCTCTTAGATTTTAGAGACAAGTGCCTCTCCCTCAAAATAAGCCAATATCCATTGAAGAGATGTTGGCTCAGTACATCAAGACCTTTGAGAATCATTACCAAGCCATAAAAGCAGCCTTAAGAAATCAATGAGCATTAATATATAACTTAGAGAATCAACTTAAGTAGATTTCTAAGATGTTGTAAGATAGAGCTCCATGGTCATTACTAGGTAACCCTAAGACAAACCCTAAGGAGCATGTTAAGGCTGTAACTCTTAGAAGTAGTAAGGAGTTACAAACTCCAGAGAGGATCCAAGACAAGAAGAAAGAAGTTAAGGCTGGGGTTGAGGAGTAAGTAGTGAAAAATGCATCGCTAGAAGAAGAAGCCTTACCTATAACACTAAAGGAGTATAAGCCACCTTTGCCATACCCCTCTAAACTAAGGAAGGATAAGGATGATGAACATTATAAGTTCTTAGAACTCTTCAAATAGTTGCACACCAACCTTTCTTTGGTGGAAGCCTTAGGTCAGATGCCTAAGTATGCAAATTTCTTAAAGGAGCTTCTTTCAAATAAGAGGAAGTTGGAGGAATTTTCCATTGTTATCATCCTGGGTGGAGAGTGCTCTACAGTTTTGTAGAACAAGTTGCCTAGGAAAGTCAAAGATCCTGGTAGCTTCACCATTCCATGTTTGATAGGAGACCTCTCAGTAGATATGGCATTGGTAAATCTTAGAGCCAAGATCAATCTAGAGAGAAATCTCTAATGAGAGTAGTTTCCGGGCGAACAAGTCACAAGCTTCAACCTTAAAGAAAACTAGTACTTAGATCTTCCACTACATTTTTGTTAGGATAAGCTATGGGAAGCATGATAGTCCTGGAGCAGTGGTAGAGCATGACTTACTACCCTTATATAGTGTACTTAAGGGATATCCAGTGAATGTGGGAATCCTTACTGTATTTGGAATTTGTCAGCAAACATTTGATTAAAGTAAGGGTATTTTTGTTGGAGATTTGATTACGAGAATTCTTAGGAATTTGAGGTTGTGGCCTACTAATGATAGGCCAAGAGACTCTTGCACTGAACCAGAACTACTTCTAAGAGTCCCATTCAATCAGTGGGGTATTGCAAGAGTCTCTGATCTTGACTTAGACATTAAGGACCCCGGTGCTCTAGATTTCACACTAGCCACATCAAGCTTCTCCATCAGCAATTTGAAGCAGTTGGAAATTGAATTGGCTGAGATCAAAGAAACTCAAAAGGGGATTATCGAATTATTGAAAAACATTGCCACAAAAGTGGGCACTACCATTCCCTCTTGTTTTTCTCATCCTCAACTCCTTGAGGATGTGGGTCCTAGTCAACCTTCGGTTCCCCCACTTAAGAGTGCTCAACAAGGAGCAAAAGAAGGTGATGGGTCAGAAGAAGAAGACTTTAGTACTAAGGAGGAAGGATCTGAAGAAGAAGATAGTGATGAGGAGGAAACTCAAGGAACTTAACAAGAAGCAATAGGATAAGGAGTTGGGAATGAGAGTGAAGAAGAGTCATCTGGGGAGGACGATGATGGCTTAGATGAAGAGACAAAAGCTGAAGATGACTAACTTGTTTTCTTTCTTTTGTTTTCTTTTGTTTATTTTTAGACTTATTCACTAGTTGAGAGCTTAACCTCAATGATGTATCGTTAAAGGAGATTCTCATGTCATGTGTTTGTTATGTTTTGTCTTAATGGTCAGGTCTCTTGTGTTGTTCAATTTCTCAAGGTGTTGGAGGATGTACTGTTTAATGGTTTAAAACCCAATGTATTGATCAAACTTCAAATAGGGGAGTCTTGTTCTCATTGTTATTGTTTTTCTTTTTATATACCTAATCTGTGTTTGTTTTTCTCAAATGTTAAGGACAATGTCTTTCTCTAAGTACAGGGAAAGTTTAACCCCACTTATCAAAAGTCTCACACTTAAGCTTATTTGTTTCAACTTATGGGCAGACTTAATCAGATTGTGAATTTGATAAAATAGAAATCAATTTTGTGTGTTAATTTTGTGCCTTACTCACTTATTATGGACTTAGCGTACATGATCAAAATAATAGGACCAAATCTAAGTGAAGCATACTTACTTACCATTTAATGAATGAATTTAGAAGTTAGAAGTGAATCGTAATCTTTAGTTCAAAAGTTAAATGGGTGTGTTTCTAAACTTACTAAGCAATATATCTACTTGTCAATTACTTTTGGAGTTCATTTAATCTTGAATGAAAAAGGCAATTGAAATGATTCACCTATTGATACTTCTTGAGAATCTCTTCAAATTAGAGTAAATTAAAGTGTTTAAGGACGGAATTAGTAAGGACAGGCTTTGGTCCCTTAGAAAAGCAAAGTTTGACCTTATTACTAATTTCTGTCTTTATTACTCTATAATAAGGATATATAAGGACTAACTTAGTAAGGGTGGAGCTTTATTCTCTCAGAAGAGCGAAGTCTGACCTTGCTACTAATTTTTATCTTTACAACTAAGTTAGTAAGGATGAGCTTTGGTCTCTTAGAAGAGGGAAGTCTGACCCCACTACTAATCTTTGGTCTTTATTCTCCTTCTAAAGAAAAAAAAAAAAGAAGAAGAAGAGAAGTAGAAGAGCATGTATAAGAAGAGGAGAAAAATTGAAAATACAACATGTAAAGTTGTCTTTGAAGAGATTTAATAAAAGAAGTATAAATATAAGAGAAAAATGGATGTAATTTACTTTTCTTCTAGATTAGTATTCTTAAAAAGTAATTAAAGTGTTTTTATACACTTACAGAAGTGGATGAAGTATAACCAATTTTCTTTTGTTCTCTTTGACTTTGTGTTGATTTTGTACCTTTGGAAGCTATCATTAAATAATAAGGGTAGAGTGTGTTTTACTTTGATTAATTGTAGAATATTGGTTTGTGTATTTTGAGATTACAATGGGTAAGCACAAAGTTAAGCTACTATTAATGCTTTGTTGAATATGCAACTGAAAAAGTTGCTAAGTTCATTTATTGTTTTTTAGTATTTGCTTGAGGACAAGCAAAGCTTAAGAGTAGGGAAGTTTGATAAAAGTAAATTACTCAACACTTTCGAGAAATATTTAGGCATGAATTATTCATAATTGTGTTCATTTCTAAAGTTCTTAGTACTTAATTATGTAATATATTAATTACAGATGATTCAAGAGCAAGTAGATGAAATTTGCACAAAAACAATGCAATTTAAGACAATCATGATCGTGAGAAGAAGAAAATTTGAAGGAAAATTAAGATATATTCCATCATGGGCATGATGATGAAAGATTTGAATGATCAGCATTGATCATACCCTCCATCACAGGTATGATTAAGGGAGTTATTGTGATCTCCCTGTTAATCACGGTTGTGATTGGTTATCAGAAGGGTGATTACTCCCTTGATTACGAGCATAATAAGATGAAATGTTTGCGACGAAAAGTTCACATTGGTCATCATGACCGTGATAAGTGTAGACTTTTGTTTTTCTAAGAAGATCATACCCCATGTCATAGGTGTAATGGGAGTGGACATAACTATTTTTCTTGAACTTCTTCACACAAACTGGTGTGCAGAATATGTATTAACACTAGGGGGTATCTTGAAGTGGTGTATTTTGAGCCCTTTGACGAGACGAGTATAAATATACCACAACTTTTAGATGAAAAAAGATAGTTACATCAGATTATCATAATCAACACCATTTTATTTCTTCTTCGTGTTCTTAGTATGGTTATACTGTAAATGTGAGTTTATGTATTATTCTTCATGAAATTCAAGAGAATTGTGAAGAATCTAGCATCCATGTATTGCTGTATCAAGATTCTTCAAGTTGATCAAAGGGAGTTTCCTTCTTATCTCTTCTCCCATGTTATGTTTTATTTCTTTTTTCCTATTTCTCTATGTTCATTCTTTTTCTATCATTTGTGAGTAATAATTTAAGGTTTACAAAGTCATTTTAACATGAATGTACTTTGATTTGTTGTTTATCCTAATAATTATGAATTTCCGGTGATTAGATCTTCATATAAGTTGAGATAGTGTAGTGTATAGCACAATCTTCTAGTAGATGTCAATGGAATATGTTGGGAAACGATTCTACTGAATAGATCTTAGTCACTATAATGAATTATTCCTACTAATAGAGACATTATTAGGAAGTTCGCTGCATGTTTTATGGAATTGAAGGATATTAGTAAACTTTTCATGCAATCTTAACTAGTCCATTCTTTCAAAAGAGATTCTAAAGAACATAATTGGGATTAGAATTGAGTAAATCTGAGAAGAATACTCATGAATAGAGAATTCCTATAAATGAGTAATTTTTAGGATAGATAGCTTATAATTCATGTTAATACGATATAGTAAGCCTGCTTTGTAATTTGTTGTTTTCGTACTATAATCTTGTTTGTTCTGTTTTCTTAGTGTCATTGTAGAATTAGTATAGTTCAATTGTAGAAATTAGTTTAATTACTTTGTTCAATCATTCGTTTTGCTAATTAATAGAAAGAATAATTAGCACTAGTGTTTATATCATTTCCCAATGGAGATGACTCTATACTCATTCGTGCTATAAAATGATAAGTACACTTGCCTGTTGAACCAAGTTAATGATAGAATATAAGTTTATAAATTGTAAAACTCAGAAGCTCTATTTAGAGGTAATCACCGAACTTAGAATCCTTCATTCGAGATTAACTCGAGTGAGCATATCTCACCTAGCTTACAAATTGTTGATTGTCCTTTAAAAGTGGCCTTTGTCCCATTCAAAGCTTCAAATTCTACTTCCTTACTTTAGCAATCTACCTTAGCTCTTACTACTGACATATGACTTATACTTAGGATGACTTCATACTTATTCATCTCAAGTACTATCTTATCAAAGAAAGTTTCACTGTCTTGAATTTTTAAGGAGCAATTCTTCACCAACTCTTGAGTTATTAGTACACTCTCAATAGGGGTCTCAATCTTGAAGCATGACTCTGCAGCTGTAACTTGTAATCATGCTTGCTTGGTAACTTTAGATATGATAAAAGAGTGGGTTGCTCTTATGTCAAACAGGGCATACACAGCTAAGTTAGAGACATAGATATTCCTTAAACCATCATAGTTTTCATCATTTAGTTGGTTGATTATAAGGCATCTTTTAATTCTTATAAATTCTTCTTTTTGTTACTTCCAACATTTCCTTATATTTTATACACTATTGCTTCTTATAAAAGAAAAATATAAGTTAAATTACATATCTACAATAAGTCCTATATCTATAGTGTCTCCCTCCTTGAGGCAACAGCATCCTCTCTAAGCTCATCATTTGTGTAGTCCCACTCGCCCTTAAAGTTATAATCTTTAGTATGTATAGTACTCCTACTCTAGCCTGCATGGGTCTTAGGCTTCCTGCCTGCCTGTGAATCATTAGGTAACTAGAAAGAGCCATAGGGTAAGCTGGTGTAGCTTTCCTTTGTAGGTAGTTTTGGAGCAATATGTCATGTTTGCTTACATATGAAGCAAGTCATGGTGGCTCTCTTAGGACACTCAGCTACGCAATGATTGCCATCCCTACATAAGAAACACTTGTGCTAAAGCTAAGGTCACTCTCTAAGGTAATGCCCTCCCTTGTACGTCCAACATTTAACTGCACCAATCTTTAATCCAGAACCTGTCATACTTAGCCTCAATTGATGGCCATGGCTCATCATGATCCTTTTTCCTTTCTTAGCAAAACTAGGTCCTTCAAATGGCCTCTTCCCAAAAATGTTCACCTTAGGCCTCTCTAACCTATCCTTAGAACTCCTGGCACTCTTAACCATCTAGGTTGTCTCAATAACCTCTCTAAAATCCTAGGTTCTAAACTCATGCACACAGCACCTAGTGTTAGAATCTATTCCTCTAACAAAAACTTACATCCTTAACTTGTCACTAACTTAGAAATCCTCATCATTAAACTACAGCAACCTATTAAACTTTACCCAATACAGGTCTATGGTACGGTTTCCTCTCATAATAGAGATAAAAGCATTACTATATTGTAGCTTCAATGACTCAGGAAAATAATTGGTAATGAACTCCCTCCTAAACACCTCCTAAGTGATCAATTCTCTTATTGTCTTCCTCTTTAACTCCTACCATGTCTTAGCATATAAGTACTGTAAGTGACTTGCAAGTGATGAGGAATCTAAAATGCTTCAAAAGTCCACTCAATCTAGATGAGCTAATCTTTTGCCTCCCTTATGCGACTGGTTACCCCATTAAAGTACCTGCTATACTTAATTAACTTTAGCATCAAGGACTTATGAGGCTTGGGATCTAGGGATGTTGCAAGGGCTAAGTGCACCCCCTCAATTGGAGGTAGTGGTGGTAGGGGTAACTCCTCTATCGGTACAAGGGGTGGAATAAGAGTTGGTGGTGTCTTGTCCCTCTCACAAAAGGGTCTCAACATCTCCTATACCATAGCTAACACCTCATCTACATGATCTCTTAAGGGATTCTACTTTAGCGAATCCACTGGATGATCTTGCCTCACTAAGAGCTTACCCCATCCTTGCTTGCTCCTAAGGTTAACACAATTCAACAAATTTTAAGAATAGAGAATTCTTCATATCCCAAATTTACATTTATAACATAAGAGAATACATTACAGCTTGAATAGAATGAACATTTCATTTCATTAATTCTGTCAATAATGAGGTTATACCAAGTAGTGGTAACTTCTAAAGAGTGAGTCCCCACCAGTACTACATCTAAACATAACTTAACATTTCATCAAGACAAGCACATCCCAAAATCCAGTTACCTCATGTAATAGCATATTGGCATCTAATATGACAATGGGCAGTTGGTTGAATTAACCTCAACCTCTGTAAACTTTGCATAAGCATTAGCATCTGTTGAACCCAATTCATCTGAATTATTGGAGCTCTCTCCATTAGAATCTACATTAGAGTAAGTCAATAACTCCAACTAGTCCTCCTCTTCGAGATCCTATACTATAAGTGTTAGAGACTTAAGAATAGGATCTCTAATCTCTAGCTCATCTCCTCCATCCATCAACTCTATAGGATGATCGGGAACATCGCTTAGTGATATCAGGGGTACATACTCCTATGGAACCTCATCATAAGATACATGTTGCTTAGCCTCATCTATCTCCATCATGTGTAGAGCAAGGGTCTTCGATATCAGCTCCTCTAATATCTCAGTCTCATCATCCAACGATACTAGTAAGGGTGGGCACGATTCAGTACGGTTCGCCTGTCCTTATCAAATCATGCATAATATAACAATTAGGTTTTTTCTTTTTTCTTTTTTAAGTCAAACCTAATCATACAATTCAGTTAATAAATTTTTTGAATATAAGTAAAACTGGTTCGGTTCAGTAAGATCCACGATTCGGACCATTTGTGTCAAATTTTCACTAAATATTTTTATCTCCAACGAATGTGAAATTTCAAATGGAATTTATTTAACTTAATCATAATAATTGACACAAAATTATGATAAAGAATAATAAGATATGAAAAATTTGATAAAATTTATGAAGATTAATGGAAAAAAAATATAAAAAATTACAAAATAATTGCATAAATTTTTTTTAACTAAACGGTTCGGTTTAGTTCAAAATGGTACAGTTTGGTTCGCTTCCCTAAATCAAACCGCGAACCATTTATACATAACCAAATTAAACCATAAACTAAATGGTTTGCAAAAAAACCAATTTTTTAGTTTGGTTTACAGTTTAATTTACGGTTTATGATTTTTTTGCCCAACCTTAACTGGCATGCTGTACTCTAACTTTATCTCCCCCCATATGGTGTCTACAGCCCACTGGATATCGATCTCAAATAGAGTTAGGTGGTCACTACTATTGTCTCTGGTGAATATAACTTTATGTCCGACTTACCTCCACTCACTAAAAGTTAGGGCTAAGGGTTGGTAAGAGTCGCTGACTAGAAATGCTACCATTGGGTTGGTCCAGTTAGTCCCTCCACCCATGACTCATGCTCTAAGACATGGATAAGCTTAGTATCGGTATAAACTGGTACATCCAAATCCAAAAATAACTCCTGGCATCGAAATCTCTAATGATCAGTAAGTTTGCCCCTCCACCAAGACAACATGGTGCTCATGGTCCAAAGCTTTCCTACTAAAGCAAGATCCTAACAAAGTAAGCAAAGATGGCATTGATAGTCTAAAAGAGTCTCATCTTCACTCATTTGGAACTCTAGCCATCACTTCGTAAGGGTTAGAAAGTCCTCTTAGAATCATAAGGGTTTTCTTATAGTTAGGATTTTATTATTCTTTTAAGTTAAAGACGTTCATAAATATAATGTCTTAACTTGATTCTACCCCTTTCAGCTCACCTAATAGGTTTTCCTAAATGTCTAGGGTCAAATTTTATCTTATTTAACCTATGCTTTGATACTACTTAAATATTGTTACAACCTGAAGGGAGGTTAAGTTATGGCGGTATCGCCATGTAATACAAGTAGATCCAATATTAAGTACCATCCTTGATCAAGTGCTTTTGGCATATTACACAAAGCATCTTACAACTTCAACCTCCTCTTAGTAATTAGTATCAGGTAAAATCATGTCATCAAAATTTAAAACTAACATAAGCATAAATAGAAGGGGGTATAAGGTTCTCCCCTAACATAAGTCATATAGAATCGGAATAAGTCATTACTAATAGCCTATGCTACTTAATATACTAAGGATACTTAAATGATAATAGAGAGTTCAAAAAATAGTAAAGTGATCTCTCGTGCTCTCATCTTCTTCACACTATTCAACCCAAAGCTGGTGTAACTAACCTTAAGCATCCTATGACTTAGCTCCAGCCGAAGATCTTGCTGCAATAACAAACTATAGGTAGGTAAGCTTAACCACTTAATGAGTAACCTTCCTACCTTACTATCAAACAATATCAGGTAAGTTATTAAATAAACATATGGATGCATGAACAAGCATATGCAATGCAAATAGTATAAATAGTTAGCTAGTAAATGTATACAGTACGATTTTAACGCCCACCATTGCTTAAATTAGAAAGCATTTAAGTACATCAAGACCTAGGTATCCATGTCTAGTATGGAGTCTCTTAATAATATAGCTACTCTTAGTAGTAGACATAGCTTGGCCTTAACCAAAATGTGGCACTCCCTAGAGCCAAGTAAATCCTAAAGGTTAAGGCAGAAACATGTCTACAATAAATAATCACAATATATAATATCAATATGGATCTATCTAAGAATGATCTTCCATTCTATTGTGTAGTGTTGATGCCTTTTACTCAAGTTATAAGATGTAATGCATGTCCAGTTTAATTAAAGACCAAATATTTATTAATTCCAAATCATAAGGTGATCAAGCAAGTATATTCTAGACACACCAATACACTTAGTTCTAATGTAGCAAGTAGAAGAGTGTGAAATAACTTAAGATATTTTACAAGCATAGGTCAACTAAAACAAGCACACACAAGTTCCCATATACCCTAACATGCAACAAGATCAATTATCATATATAATTAGATAATGCACTAGCTACAAGCACAAAACAGAGTAAAATAGGGGGCAGTATACTCACTTTACCATGACACCTAGCAATCCTAATAGTCTTTGACTGCATCCAACTTGGAATCCTCATTACTTGAATAACACATTTAAAGTCTATGATATTCTATTTACATTAACTACCTAGGCTTTCTTGTTCTATATCCCTATTTTAGCTGTTTTTGTAATTCATACATAGTTTCTTCATTTTAACTCCATTTTTAGTAATCTTATAGTTGTTTTCAAGTGTTCTTTCATTTGGTAAGGTCTTTTTTGGGTTTTTGGGTTTTTGGGTTAATGAGTTATCGGTTTGGGCCTTAAAAGGTCGTAGGCCCAAATGGTGAGTTGGGTCACTTTAGGGTTTGAGCTTAGTTTTAGGCCTTATGCTTAGGTTTTTTTTTTTTTCTCGGGCCTCATACTTAATAATTTAAGCTTCCTTTTAAGTGTTCTAATTGGACTTTTTCTGCTTATCACTTTAAATTTTTAGTATAGGCCATGATGATACTCTTATGGGCCTAAATGGGCTCTTTTTCTAAGTTTAGGGCTCCCAATCACTAAGGGGCCTATGATAGGGGTCTTGGATGGGCCATTGGGTTTAATGGGCCTCTTAAATAACTTATTCTAAGTTTCTCAACCTAAGGTTCAAATCTAGTCACCTTCCTAAATGGGCTTTAGGCTTAGTTCCTTTGGGCTTTTTAGGCCTAAATTGCATTTTTAAGCCTTAAGCTTAAACCTACTTGTCTTTTTAGGCTTAAGCTTAACATTAACCTTAAGTTTAGCCGACTTTCCTTAAGTTTACATATTTGGTCACTAACATTACGGTGGTCACTAACAGCATTTTTAAATCTCTAATCACTAACCAAGCTAGTTTGGGGCCTTAGATTAACAGTAGCCTACTTAACTTGGTTAATTAAGTCTTAAATCATACTTAACACTAAATAATCATGTTACTAAGTTAATAAAAAATATATACAGATTTAGGATCCTCATAGAAGTGGCGGCCAGCAAGTGTTTTTAGGGTTCCCTCTTCTATTTTCATGTAACACTTATTTTTAAGGTGTGTTTCCTTAATTAAATTATGTTTTTACTCATCTGTGACTATAATCATAACATAATATTGTGTAGACAAGTGAGATGGTGCTAAGGAAGTGGTGGCATGATAGAGAAAGAAAGGGGCTTTGTTGCATCATTTAGTGATTTAGTCCTCAAAGTAGCATTATACTAGACTTCTCCACTTGTTAGTGTCATAACTCTAACTAAGGAGTGTTTTTCCTTTACTAACCATGTTTGTTCATCATGAAACATCCTAAAACATCTAAGACATGGCTGTAAATTAAATGATACTTATCAAAATGCAACTTCTTAGCATTATCCTAAATGAAAAATAAAGGAAAATCTAGTCTAGTTGCTTACCCAAGGAAAGGAGTATGAAGAACCTCCTTATGAGTATGTGCCATAGGCATTGTGTATGTGTGTTGAATGGTTAAAAGAGTGTACATGTGCAGTGTGGAGCTTGGTGTTTGGTGGTGGTGGTGGCGACGTCAGTAGAGTAGCTGGCGGTAGTGTGCTCATGATGGCTAATTGGAGTAAGTTGGGAATGTTTCGGAGTTTTGATATTTTAGAAACTGTTTTAAGATTTAGAAAATGAAGAAGAATGAGGAAATGGGGGCGGAACCAAGTGTGTGTGTTTTAGGTAATGAAGGACTTAGCCTAAATGGAAATCCTGTACCCTTTTACTTTATTGCCATTTTAGGGAAGATCTTATCCCCTTAAGATACAAGATATTTTAATGTGATTAAGAGGTTGTCTTAGAGTCCTTAATTATGCTTAACTTGTAGTAAATTAAGATGTAATAAAGGTTAGTTATGGATTAGGGTTTATTTAAGATGATTGAAAGTAATTAAGCACAATTAGTCTAGTTAAGTGTAATTAGGGTATGTTTAGGGTTTTGTTAGGTTTTTAGCTTTACACTTTAGTTAATTTAAGTACCTTACACGTATGCCTAGGGTTTATTTAGGGTTTGATGTTTGTTTATAGTAATTGATTTGTTATGAGCTTGAAAGTTAAGGTTTTAGTTGATTAGTGATATTGATCACTTTTAATGATGGATTTAACCTCACTATTAGTGTTTATTTGTCATGTTAAGGTATTTAATCATTTAATTAGGGCTTAGAAATATTTTAAGATTTTATTATTGTTCTAGGGTTTTTTGAGTATTAAGGTTTCTAGGGGTTTGATTGTTTAACTATAGTTTCAAGGATTTGCTTCCTTTAGGGTTTTGGTTGAATGTTTAGGGTTCGATCCTTTCACTTAGGGTTTTATTATTAAGTCTAGGTGACTCTAAGGACTATCCAAAGACCCTTTTCATTCAACTTCACTTTTGGCTACCAAAAACTCATTGGGTTTATAGGTGATATCTATACATCTTAAATATTCACTTATCACCTATAAAAGAATTTATAAGAATATGAGCACATCTAACTCAATAAGTAAGACAGAGTCAAAAGAGTATCATACAATCACAAATAAGGTTAGTAATTATAGTGAAATGCAATCGTACAATGTTATTCAGTCCATTGTAAGGTTAGAAAAATTATATCTACTTTAACTAAGATTAAGGAGTTTATCATAATTGAAAATCAAACCAAACCTAAGCTTATGCAATGGAGAATACCCTCCTTCCATGATCACCTTTGAACCACGGCCCCTACCCTTGCCGTAACCTCCTCAACTGTCACTTAGTTCAACTAAGGATGGGAAAAGATCCATTTCAGATCACAAATAAGGTTAGTAATTATAATGAAATACAATCGTACAATGTTATTCACTCCATTGTAAGGTTAGAAAAATTATATTCGCTTTAACTAAGATTAAGGGGTTTGTCGTAATTGAAAATCAGACCAAACCAAACTTATGCAATGAAGAATACCCTCCTCCCGTAACCACCTTTGAACCATGGCCCCTACCCTTACTGCAACCTCCTCAATTGTCATTTAGTTCAACTAAGGATGGGAAAAAGGTCCATTTCAGTTATTCTCATTGAAGGGAGTTGGTATTTAGTCTAATACTCCTAACCGTTTCCCTAACAATTGCAATGCATGTTCAGTTACTTTAGTGGTCAAATCAGTATTAGTTCCATTTAGGGGTATCCCGATAAGTTCATATAATACAAAACTATGAAATCATACAGAACAACATGCTAATGAGTTCAATTCCTATCATAAACAGAATACCAATCACATACATGGCATACACACAGATAGCTAATTTACAATCATAAGCAAAAGTACTCTTTAGCCTCTAGATACTTTGATATAGTATCTCTACAAGCGGCAAAGCCATGATCCCAACTTACCTGTTTTGACGCTCATTACGAAAGGCTTATATTGTCAACACTCTACTCATTAGGAAACCTTATATATATAAAACCTAGATTTAGTTTTAGTAAGAGTTATGAAATTGTTAGGGTTTTTTCTACTCTTTTATTTCATTATGAAGTTATATATATAAATATATATATATTTAAGGTAGATAATTATTTTTCTTATATAATGAAATATAATTTTATTATATAAGTTTTGTTAAGGTATTAAGTATCAACAATATATGTAGTTATATTATTACTCATAATATATCGTTTCGATTATATTGAAATATACTTTTAATTAATCAATTTATTCTAGTACATAAGTTCTCGTAATATTATAGAAATATAGGTTATATTACCTAGGATTATCTAATTTCAGTAAAAGTAGTGTCAATGGGTTCGTATGAACTTAACGATACGTACTATGGGTTCTATTTTAAGAAATGACTTCAAAAGGGTATCTCTAGTTTTGAATATACTTGTATGTCCTTATCGAAATCATTATGATATTATAATCATTATACAAATAAGCTATATTTTATATAATTATATCTAATCCTAACATGTGTATATTATAGCTCGATCATGTAATTATCACTAAATATGTTGAAAATTCATCTTAACCTAATATGACCAATATAGTTATGTGTAGGTTCTATACAAATTTTTATCATAATTTAGCCTAATATTGCTAAATAACATATCTTGTTTGGTTATTTAAGCTAGTTTGCTGTTAAAATTCACAATAATAAGCTTAGGCTACCAAATAATTCTCTAAAAATTTCTATAGACTGCTAAAACAAATAATGAATTCAGTTAGTATATCCTTTCATGCTATCGAGTTTATCATTTATATACACATAATTACGTTTTTACCCTTAAATTACGATTAATTAAACAAATAATATTGTTTTTATATGAAATAATTTCTAAGAAGCCCTAATATTATTGCAAGTGTCTAAATGTCAATAATTACTAATTTCATCAATTTATTTTGTAAAAATCAATTTATCCTATAATTTACCCTAGTTCTATATATTTTTAGGGTAAAAAAAATACAATAAATATTAAAAATACATGGATAAAAAATCGGGTTACATGGAAATTAACTGCATGTAATATGTATTCTATAGAAAACTTTTGAGCTTAAAATAACATCATTTAGTACGTTTATTTTGAATTTAAAGTTTCAGATGAACAATAACTTATTTAAGCAAGTATATAAAATATTCATAATTTTACAAAACTAAAATTATAGTGTGAAAGTATATCTAAAATAACCTATTTCTAGATTCTTTTAATATTTTTAGAAATTTAAGGAAAAACATGGTAGAATTTTTAATAACCTGTTTATTAGAGCTCTAGCTACCGTTGGTTGATGGGGGTATGTTGGACCGACGACGCTTTGGGTAGGTTGGTTAGGGCTAACAAGGTTCAATAGCAGATCACCTAGGGTTGGGGAATTGATATGGGTCAATGGCTCCTCTATTTTTTCTTATTTTATCCTTAATTTCTATAATTTTCTTTTGAATTTTCTTTAAGTGTTCTAAGTATCTAAAGTATGAAATCTGATTTAGGGAGTCCTATTTATAGAGAATTGGGGCTAGTTGATTTTTCCTTCACTTTTAAACAATTTTCTTGCATTTTTCTCTTTTCAATTTAAGTAGGAGGTGTCACCATTTGATGTTGTTTACTTTTTAAATCATCTTTTCCAACCAAATTCCTAGCCATACATGTTGTTCCAAATTTTCCCAAGTTGATTCCAACAATTGGATGAAGTTTAGATTAGGTTTAGTAGATATTTCATTTAATAATTAGTATTATATATATATTATATTGATATTTAGTATATTTACTTATATATGTATATATATCTATCGAGCCTAATTTTTCGATTTCTTTTTAAAATTAATTTCCCCATTTCCGATTAATACTAAATTCTAACCTATTTAATATTAACCCTCAATTAAAGAAATTGGAGAATTCCGGTTTTTTATTAAAGATAATTTTTGGAGTCACTACCTGACCGAAGTCGGAAAAAGAAAAGAAATTGTAATCAATTGGGTAGATTAATTATGATTTGGCTACTGGTTTTTGACTTCAATTTAAATGAAGAACCAAAGAGTTCTAAGTTTGGGGGCTAACCTATTAAACCCTAAAAGGTACCACTATTTATTTACCGAAATTAGGATTATTTTTCTAATTATAATATTTAAAATAAATAAAAATCAAATCTTAAAAAGAACCTAAGTTTCTATATATTTTACGTTACCCCAAAAGTGCTTACGTTCCTATTAGCCAGGATCAGACGATCGTAGTTCTTTTAGAAAATCTTAGTATGTTGATTGGTTTTAATTTTTGAAAACCGGTTGAGTTTACGTTTTAGTTGATTCGGTTTAAAAAAATCTAAAGGGTCCAAACTCGTGAGTGATTTAAAAAAAAAAAAAAAACTCTCTAAGATACTATAACCTTTTTGTAAAAATTTCTTTTTTTTTGTCAATTTTTATTTCTTAAAAAATAATTTTTCTATATGAGAATTCCTAAAAAAAAACTAATCCTAAAAAAATTTCTAGACTAATAGATACATATGTATATATACACATTATTACTACTAATAAGTATCTACCTAAATAAATTAGTAATATCATGTACTATACTCTAATATATAGAAATCAACACTAATAAATGTCCTAAACTAATATATTCATATGTTATATCACTAATAGATAATGTAATAAGGCATATATACAATAAAATAAAATAAAATAAAATAAAATAACAATCTTCTAAGATCTATATATCCTTACATTATCATAATATACCTAATCCATATTAAAGCTAATGCTAAAAGAAGTATTTTAAACTATTATATATAAACTATATTAAATCACTTGAAACTTTAATAAAATAACAATATAATATAATATAACATAACATTGTATAATATAATCAAATAGATAAGAACATGTCGAACCTGATCGTTGGGATAATATTCGTCGGACTTGCTGTTCGTAAATGGAGTGTTCTCGTTAGTGGTGAATCTATGTATGGTAGTGAAGCGACTTTGGGCGCACGTAGACTGATCGGCCGAACGCGTGTAGTGGACTATTGTTGTGGTTGGATTGGCCGTGTCTTGGTCTTGTTCTATACTCAAGAAGTGCTATTCGTGTCCGGTATTTAGGGTAATACTACTATTTGGTGTTGATTTAGAGTATAGGTCAGTAGACAGAGTAGCTATTCTATATTGTTGCAATGAACGTGATGCAATAAGCAAGAGAGAACGAAGTTGCTGTCATAACTGCTGCCATAACGGGAGCTGTTGTAATGAAGTGCTGCTGGGTTGTAGAGTCCAATTATAGCAGTTACTGTCGGTGGATGGATGTCGCAGTACTGCTGTTGTTCGATGTTGTGTCAGTGGTCAAACGAGAATCTTCGGTGATTGGAGATTAGATGCAGCATCAGGTTATGTTGAAGCTGAAAAAAACTCCCTTTCTTTTTGGCATGATGTGAATTTATAAACCCAAAACAAATCACATCAAATCGTATCCATTCATATCTATTGTATCTAATTTGATAAAAATTAGATTTGAATCCTTTATATAAATCCAAATCTAATAAAAATCAAACTAGATTCAAATGGTTTTAATTAGATATGAATCCCATTTATTTTTCTTACTTTTGTAAAAGATAGAAAAATAAAAGACATAGGTGCCTAGCAAGACTCGAACATAAGACTTCAAATTAAATCAAATCCAATACTTTAATACTAATCCGTTAGGCCATTGGCCTATGCCTTGATTTTTAATATAACTAAATTGTACTTAAACCACGCAATTGCTTAAAATAATTTTTTTGTGCTAAACTAAAACTATTTGTCCCTAATATAAGTTACTTCTTAAAAATCTATGAAATTTTTATAATTTTTCCTTTTCTTATTTTTTTGGTATTTTCATCATTTGTTAATTTTTATTATTTTTATCTTTTATTAAATTTTTTATTTTTATTTTTATTTTTGAATTAGGACCCTTTTTGTAAAAGAAAAAAAAATTAAGATTATAAAAGGGCAAAAATTAGGTGTCTATAATATCCTATGTAATTGATACATGTAATGTGTCTACATACTCATGTAATTATGTTTCTATCAAGTCTTTTATTTTTAATATATATTTCCTATTTAATTTTTTGAATTTGTTGCTTATTTAATATAATTATATAATTTTAGGTTAATTTACAAGTATAATTATTATATATACCAAGTATATTCATAAAAATACATATATATTCATATAGTATATTATGCTATATTATTTCTTTTTGTAGCTTCATTAACTTATCTCTAAGCCCTCGTTACGTTCCAAGCTTGGTTTTAGGAATTCCAACAAGTTTTACATTATATTATAGAGTTACACTTCTAAGGCTAAATTTGAGATTTTGGGTCTTTATTTTTACAATCTAATTTCATTAGGTCATTTCAACTAACTTTTCTACTCTAATCATAAAATTTGGGCTTAATTGGACAAGTTTTCTCAAAGACCCTAAATCT
Source organism: Lumnitzera littorea (assembly GCA_024138015.1). NCBI lineage: Eukaryota > Viridiplantae > Streptophyta > Magnoliopsida > Myrtales > Combretaceae > Lumnitzera > Lumnitzera littorea. The sequence goes on from JAMXBB010000010.1 coordinate 72,271,662, forward strand.
AGGTATGGTTATCCCAAATACGATTTTAGGGGCTCACATAGAACACTATCTCGACTCATTTCTCTCTTAAGGTATAGCCAGGTCATAGAAAGCTATCCCAACTCATTTCTCTCTTAGGGTTTTAGCTAACTTGTAGGGCACTTTCTCCTTATCAATCTTTTTTAGGGTTTAGTAAGCCCCTACAAGGCACTTCCCTTTATTAGCTTCTTTTATGGTTTAGCAAGCCTTAGGGCGCTCCCCTCTACCACCTTCTCTTAAGGTTTAGCAAGCCTATTTAGCGCTTCCTTCCACTAGCTTCTCCTAGGGTTTTATCAAGCCCATAAAGCACTTCCCTTCATCAGTTTCTCTTGGGGTTTTAGTCAGCCTGTAAAGCACTTTCCCTTCACCATTACTCTTAAGGTCTTAGCCCATAGGGCACCTTCCCTTCATCAATCTCTTTTAAGATTTTAACTAACCCAATAGGCATTTTCCCCTTTCCAACTAGATACTAGGCCTAGGTATACGTCTAAGTTTCAATTTAACTTAGGATTGTTAATCCCTTAGAGACCCTCCCACTTAATTAGTTAGCTTAGAAGAGCACAACCAAGTTTCAATTCAGTTTCTAGTTTCTAATCCCTTAGAGATGTTTTTACTTAGGTTAGTCAACTTAGAGGAGTATTGTCACGCCCCGAAGCAGCAAAGTCATAATAGCCCCGCCGTATAAACCATCCTAAGATAGAAGTTGGCCTTACAACCGCTATCTTAGACCTAATCTATACAAGGTGTCCACGACTAACCCGCTTTGAAGTAAACAGTTTGTAATTTAAATAAATTATTTACCTAAGAAAGTAAAGAAATATATATATATATATATATACATTATAATTTAGTTATTGCAATTAAAGTTTACAATCATTTTCCATAATATATTTCTTAGTTATTACATGATTCAGAAATGAAAAATAATTCTAAAATAAAAACTTAGACCTTAAAATTATGTGTTTATTCTTCAATATTTTTTCTCACTCCCTAGGATCCAGTAGTTATTAGCTTCAGAGTAGTTATTTGTCGCTTCATAGTCAGCACCTACACGACGTCTATAGGGATGTGAGCAACCATAGCTCAATAAGTTAGGATGGAGGACTTAAAACTATACCATAAACACAACAAGGTTTTCAACCAACTTATTAGGTGCAATGCATGTGCAAGCAAATGCCATCGTACGACATTGTCTGGCCCGTCATGAAATTAGAGAAATTACGCCCGCTCTAATCCGAGTTGAGGAGATTCCGTTAATGCAACAGCTCATGACTAAACTCAGGCTTGTGTAATAGAGACCTTACTCCTCCCGTGACTACCTTCAAACCACTGTCTTCACCCTTGCTGCAACCTCCTCACCTATCACTTAGTTCGATTGAGGATGAAGAAGGGACTATTATGCAATCCTGCACTATCCCTTTCGAAGGGGTCGATATTTGGTCGGAGAGTCTTAAGTTTCCCCTAATGGGTTGCCATGCATGTCCAATTATGATTACTGGTCGTATATTTGATTAAGTTCAGTTTAGAGTGATCAATTATTTCATACAAATCATACAATGCATGCCAGAACAACAAACAGAATCATAGCATTACCCATAATCAAGCACATGCACACAATCAACTATCTAACAAGCACAACCAAGCATAATCTCAACCCTCCAAAATACAACATCATATTAATCCCAACTTACCTTGACTCTTCGCTTACTTACTCGAGGTCCAACTTGCTCAGGCCATCGCCGATCATCCCTATAGCACAAACGTGATTTCATTTTTTCGTATAACTATTATAGGTTCATTTTATCCTATAACGCTTATTATTATGTTTTGTTTAGGGTTTAATATGCCTAATTATCTAGGTCTTAAGTCTTTTACAATTATTCTAGAATTGGGGTTAGGTTCGGGTTCAGTTTCCGTATCGATTTCTAAATTAGGTTATAGTTCGATTTCTAAGTATTGTTTTAAACTCAAACCCTAGAAATTCATTTTAACTCATAATGTGAAATTAATCACATTACTTCCCAATCTCCTAAATACCATCATTACCTTTAATTGGTATTTTATTCTACTCGGTACACTTATATCTTTATTAGTGTACCGAATTCACTCTTGATGTGAGAAATTTTTACATTTTTCATCTAATTCAATAAATTCAAGTTTCCTATCAACTTTATTGTACATTTTTATTATTATCATAATATCAATTTTTATTATAATATTTTTTATTTATTATATTTCTAATAATTGCATATTATGCATTATCACTTATTATGTATATAATACACTTCTATTATTTCTATCACTTTAATTACCATCTCTAAATACCAATTATTATTCCAAAATGTCTAAATTCATCCTAAATCAGATTTTACTCCTAATTTCCCTAATTTACAAAATTAACTATTTTTCCCTATTACTCATTTACTACATAATTAACCTATTAATTACATCTAACACCCTAAATGCTACAAGTATCATACTCCATTAGATTTCAACATCCTAAAACATGTACTTATTCACTAAATCAGTAATTAACCATTTAATTACTTGATTAACTTTAATTTACCCATTTTATGCCTCATTTTAAGGCCTAAAAATTATCTAAAAAATTTTGAAAATTAATTTTTGAAAACGGGCTTCATAGAACTGTTCTATATCATCTAATTAATCTACATAAAAATTTTGGACTCGAAACTACTCTCCTAAGGTCATTTATTTCTAAACCAAAACATGCTCGGTTTTGCACGATTTCTTAAGTACCATATATTACCGGATAAATTTTCATCAAAATAATATTTTTCCTAAAAACTACATACAAAAATATACTAGAATAACAAAATTTATAATTTTCTAAGAATACTTACTATTTTTACAAAATTACACAAGAATCGGGCTGGAAATCGGACTCACCGATCTGGGTGGCTCTGGCAACTGCCGGCCGCCGTAGCCTTATCAGCTGGTTTGGGTGCTGCTACCACTGTGCGGTGGTGGTGGCCGTCCACTCCCAGTTGCTCGTCTGGTGTGGGTTCCCTTTAAAGGTCGTAATTGCACAGTTTTTCCTATTTTTTTTAACTTGAATTTTTCTCTCAATTTTCACCTCCCCTTAATTTTCTCTAATTTCTAACTGTCTAAATGAGCTTTTGAATTTTTCTTGCTATTTATAGAGTTTTAGGGTAATTATTGTGCATTAAATTGGACAAAACAATTGCCTTATCCCTTAATTTTTGGCTTTTGTATTGTCTTAATTTAATTGGCCGAATTTTTTCTTATATTTCCCAACTACCACGACCCAATTTTGGATCATTCCTGATTTTTCCTTAATTAATTATGAATTTTCTTTAAGTAGTTAGTATTATTTTAGCACATTTCATGTATTTTAAGTAATTATGTGTATTTATACTTACATGTAAATTCATATATAGTACAAATAAATATTCCTAAATATTATTTAGGTCATTTTATGATTTTTAGTATACATATAATTTATCTTTAGCAATTCATTAATTAACGAAATGCATTTTACGCATTTTCGATAAATAACAAATTATATACTTAAAATTTGAAATTTTTATAATCTTTTATTTTATTGCTTATTCTTAAATTCAAACTTATTGGATCATTTTTACTAATATTTCTAGCTTTACTTTAAAATTTAGGTTCAATCGAGTCTTTCAATCGATCGAAACCTCGAATGGCTAGTTGTGGAGCTTATAAGTATGACCAAGTATCAATTCATTTCTCATTTAGGGTTGTTAGTTCCCTAATGATACTACCACCTCAGTTAGTCAAATTAGAGGAGCATGACGAAGCTTCAAATCAATTAAGGTTGCCTAAATTAGTCAATTTAAAGGAGCACTACCAGTTTTCAAAACAATTTTACAGTTTATGGTTGCTAGTCTCTTAGAGATGCTCCTTCCTATGTTAGTCAGCTTAGAGGAACATGGCCAAGTTTCAAATCAATTAAGATTATTAGTCTTCTAAAGATGCTTCCACCTATGTTAGTTAGCTTAAAGGAGTACTACTAGGTTTTGAGTCAATTTTACTATTTAGGATTACTAGTCTACTAAAGACTCTCTTGCTTAGGTTAGTTAGCTCAATGGAGCACTTCTAGGTTTCAAGTCAATTTTACCATTTAAGGTTGCTAATCCCTAATAGACGTTCCCATCTAGGTTAATCAACTTAGAGGAGCACAACTAGGTTTCAAATAAATTAAGGTTACTAGTCCTTGAGTAATGCTCTCACCTAAGTTAGTCCTCTTAGAGGACTACGACTAGGTTTTAAATCAATTAAGGTTGCTAATCCCATAGAGACACTCCCTCTTAGGCTAGACAGCTTAGAAAAGCACTAGCAAGTTTCAAATCGATTTCCCATTCAAGGTTGCTAGTCTAGCCAGCTCACAAAGTGCTATCATTCTAGGTTTCTTGCTAGCTCACGGGGTGTTACCTTTTATTAAGTTTCATTTTAGATTTCTTGCCAATTCATTAGGCGTTTCCCTTAACTTAGTATCATTTTAGGGTTCTTACAAATTCACAAGGTAATCCCCTCTATTTAGTATCATTTGAGGGTCATTGCTAATTCTTAGGGCGCTACCCTCCATTCTACATCATTCTAGGGTTCTTAGCAGCACTTAAGGTGCTACCTTTCATAGAATGTCACTTTTAAGGTCTTGCCAACTTTGAAAGTACTTCCCTTTTTTCAAGATTTTTTAAGGTTATAGCGAACTCATTGGGCATTATAACCCTTTGAAAAGCCTGTTCTTATGTCTTAACAAGCTTTTAGAGCATCATCTTTCTCTTTAAAATGATCATCCACCTTCAAAAAAATCCCTAATGAATCAAGTCTAGGATAGCTAGCTAATTATAGTGCTTCTTAGAGCATTTTATCCTCAAGGAAAAAAAGGTATCTTTTTTATCTTTGTGGTAAAATTTTACTCAAACTTTATTACAAAGAAAGGCTACTATAGATACCTTATTTTTGTCTTCTTATAATTTTAGAGTTTCTTTTAAAATAAAAAAGGCCTTAATTAAAAAAAAAAACACAAAACGCAAAAAATAGAAAATTCTAAAAGAATAAAACAATTAGAAAATTTAGAAAAAATATAAAAATACAAAATAATATTAAAAAAAAAAGAGAAAAAAAAAACAGAGTTTTTAGGTAAATAAAAGTCTTAGGTTATTTTTAGGGCTTTAAGACTAGATTATTTTATTTTAAGGATCAAATAAAGCCAAAGTACATATAAGTAATTTAACAATTCTAAGTTATATTTGAGAATAATAAAATTTTTTAAAAATTTAATGTTCACACCATGGTTAATTAATTTTAGTTTCAAATGGCACTTCAATTTAACTTAAATTCAATCCAATTTGAAAATTAATTTTAGTATTATGTGTACTAGATCTTCTTAGGAAGGGTTTTCGTTTTTATTTTTGAGAGCCAGTCCATTTGGGACCTACACCAACCCCTTTGTTTGAGGACAATTTAGGTTAATTAATTGGTTAAATGTATATTAATTGTATCAATCGTTAGGGAGAAACTACTGGCTTAGTAGCAAGGAGTGTGCATATCTTGAAGACTAACCGAAGTTTGAATGCCAATCAGGCGCAAGGCACCTTTTATTTTTTGCTTGCTTTGCATTGCCATGTGTCAACTTCCTATTAGATGACATGGGAATTTTCCATCCTTTTCTAGGACTCCTACCTTTTCTCGTGAGTTTCCAACTCGATTCCTTATTTTCACATCCCTTTTTAGTCCATTTTTCTACAACATTTTGCTAAATTGATGGCAAAATCTTATAGATTACATGGAGTGCTTTTGATCCATACCATGATCATGGCTAAATACATATATTATATGGATCAAATTGCCTAGGAAAAATGGAAAAAAAAAATCTCAAATCTAAAATTTTAACTTTTGGCAAACTTGCAAATCTAAGCAACTCTAGTAAGAAGCTAAGTTTTGGGATTGTTCAATGTCTCATCCATGTTGAAGCTAACTAACAAACTTGATTTCTTCCTTAAATAATGAAGAATATTCGAGTGAGAAGCTTGCATATTCACTATGTTAGATTTGCCATTGATGCACTTACCAAGCTTAGATAGAGCTTGGAAGTATAAGTAAGAGCTTCCCCATCCCCATATAATCATGAACATACCTAGAAACACATACAAAAAACACCCCAAGCCTTTCTCTCTCTACATGCAGGTACTCTCTCTCTAGCTTGGAGCTTGCATGTGGTAGTTTTCGAGCAAAACCACTACCACAAAAAGCTTCCCCAGAGCTTTATCTCCCCAACTTGACTACCTCCATGGCCCATCTTAACCCTTAGCCTCATCGCAAGACACCTTGCCTACCCTCTTCGCTACTTCTCAAACCAAATTGATACCGCAACTGAACTCTTGAGACCTAAAAACCCCCCAACCTAATCATCACTCCTCCCTTAAATACCAAGCCACGACCACCTAGCAATTGTCATTGGCTAGCACCACTTAAACTACCCCCAAACACTAAAGCACCATCAAAAGCCCCCCATTTCCTCAATAAAACACTTATGAATTTGCTGTTTCTTACTTGTTTTGGGGCTTGGAACGACTAAAGCCATTCCCACCAATCGCCTCCTATTCTTCTTCCCTTCTTCTTGTTGTGAGTCACATGTTTTGCATGTAACTAGGTTGGGTGACTTGTATCCGACCTGAATACCCGATCTTAACTCAGCTTTAACCTATGCATTAAACCAATTTTGATTCTTTTTTTTTTTTATTTTAATTTCCTTTCCTTCTATATCTTTTTTGAAAATTAATAGAAATTATTAAATAAAAATAATAAAACAAAAAAAAAAAGAAAGTCCTTCTTTTCTTGTCTTATCTCCCTTTCATTTTTATTTATTTTTTTCCTTTTCATATAATAGTAAAAAAAAAAAAAGGAAAAATTTTATCACTTAGAAAAATAATTTTTAAGGAAAAAAATTGAATAAATCCTTCTTCAAAATTAGAGATTTTTTCTTTAGAATTTTTCAACAATAAAAACACCCAATTTAGGACTCCATTCCAAAATTTTCTTCTCAAATAATTAAATGGATAAAAAACTTAAATTTGAATGTCTTCAAAATTAAAATTTACCATTATGCCTAAAGTTTTCAAAATGAACTTTGGAAATCTAATCCTAATTAGCAGGTATGTAGGTTATACAATTATGAAGCGACTTAAAATATGGAAAATTTTTAGTTTCTCTTTTGTGAATAAATAAACTTAAAAAATTTTAATCTTTTGTAAATATATAAAAGTTATTCTTTTGTTTACTCATAAAATAAGAATTATTTTTAATCAAATGGGTAATTTTGAAAATAAAATTAAATCCAAAAGGCTAATGTGGTACTCACATTGGGTTTAATAGGATATCTCTAAACTCGAGATATCTAGTTACTTGAAAAAAATTTTAGAAGTTTTCAAAATGCTGGCCAGTGGCTACATTAGAACTAATTCACCTAGTTAGTTTTAATTTAATCACTTCTGTTGGGTTGCCACTCCAAATTTTTTTAAAAATAAAGAAACTAGGTGTTCTTTAACAAAAGTCGAGGGTTTAAACTAAACAAGTACAAAGTTTAGTTTAAATTAAGTTAAGGAAAACAAAAAACCCAAAAATAGTTGAGTAGGCTAGCTACTAAACCTTCCAAAACTAAATTTATCTTTTAAAATGTCCATGTTAATATATGATTATTTCCTTGTAAATATTCTTTTTTAGCTGTTATATTCACTTTTGCATGCAACATATTTAGGATGATAAGGGGGTTTGTTTATTGTATCATAGATGTAAGGTAAATATGATCAAACCCATGCCATCATAGGATCCTAGGTAAGGGGCTATTGCGTAAGCTTTGAATGTTGTGTGTAACCACCTTTTAAGATCGATCAAGCTACTCCACTTAAGTTTTGATGTGACTAATGAATAATTTTTTTTTTCAAAAATGTGTGAGATCATAGAATTTAAGAACCTTTAGAATCTACCCTAATTGCATATATAAACCTTGACTTGCAAATAAATAATAATGGGGCATGCTAATCGAGGTTCGTTATGATGTTAGAATTCCCATATTATCCATGTAAATTTAATATAAATTAGTTCTTTGTATAAAACTTTTTCAATGTAAAATTGTAATTTTTCCTGTACGTTGTATTTCCTTGTATTTGTAAATTCTACTTCCATGTAATTTTTATATTTCCCTTTAACTTCAAATTTATTGTAATAATGAAATTCTGATATAATTATAGCCCTAAACACCTAATATTACCTCATTATTATTCAATCGCCGATTCTTTGCATCTATGTGTCTTCATTTTGCAAATTTTTTCCTTATCTTTATTCATTTGGAAATATTTATGCTTGTTAATTATGTCTTAATTTCTAAAAGTTAGGTTCATAAATAATTACATGTTGCTACCTTGTAAAGTACTCTGCTACTATTAAAACTTGTTCTTAAGTAATCAAAAGTGTAAAGAAAAAACAAAAAGAATCAATCCTATAAAATAATTTTAGGTAGTTTCAATTTTATCACTTATCCTTCAAGCTAGAAATATTCATTCTTTCAAATAGATTAATACCTTTTAAATAGGCTACCTCATTCAAAATAAATAGGATTTAGAAATGATCATTAGTTCCATTAAGCAATAATTGAGCATAAAGTTAGGCTCCTTTGCTTTGTTCACATATTGTATCCTTCATATCAAATTAATACAAAGAACCCACTTAGTATTCCTTGTTTGTAAATAGGTCCTTTAGTAGCATTCATTAAACCGTTACTCTCCATCACTCAAAGAAATGAAAATAAATTATATAGGCTTGTAAATAGAAGCATAAGGATATGCTTGTAAATAGAACCCTAAGTAAGCGATTCCCTACCCATGTTTATAATTTGATCACTCGATTTTCTATAAAATAAGGCTTTATCTCTCTCTCTCTCATAAAAAAAAAAAAAGAAAAGAAGAAAAAGAGAAGTTGCTAATGATTACATATTCTTATAAGATTTGGGACAAACTTAAACCCTTGGCCTATTAAGGAAACCAACCCAAACATAACCACTTAACCAGTTGGCTCGTTAAGGCAACCAACCTAAATACAATCACTTGACCACTTCATTTGTTAAGGTAGCCAACCCAAAAATAACCACTTGTCTTATTAAGGCAACCAACTCAAATACAACCACTTGACCACTTAGCCCATTAAGGCAATTGATCCAAACATGAATATTTGGCTCGTTAAGGCAATGTTACTCCCATCTTATTAAGGTAACCAACTCAAACACAACCACTTAACCACTTGGCTCGTTAAGGCAGTTGATCCAAACATGGATATTTAGCTCGTCTTGTTAAGGCAACCAACTCAAACACAACCACTTGACCACTTGGCTCGTTAAGGTAGTTAATCCAAACATGAATATTTAGCTCATTAAGGCAATGTTACTCCCTGAAGCGGCAAAGTCGCAACAGTCCCACCATATAAACCAACCTATGATAGTAACTGATCTCACAATCCCTATCATAAATACGATTTATATAAGGCATCCATAACCCCTCACTTTAAAGTAAATAGTTCGTTCATAATTATAAAAAAAATTTATAAATATAACTAAAAACTTTAAGTCATATTTACATAAAAATATTTATATTGCATTACAATCCCAGGAAATATTTACATGCTATATTAGTTTGATAAGTAAAGTATTACATGACTAATACATAAACCTAAGAATACAAATAAAACACTAAAAGACTCAATTATTCAGCCAATTAATTCTCACTTCCCTAAGACACTTTGAAAAGACACTAAACTTAAGATAGCTATATTTCAATTGGAACCTACAAGAAAATCTATAAGGATATAAGCAACCAATAGCTCATTAAGTCAAGATGGAGATATAAGAATACATAACAAAACAAATAAGGTTCTTAAGCAATTAATTATATGCAATGCAATATGCAAATGCTATCAAACAACGTGGTTTAGTCCGTTGTGAAATCAAAATAATTTCTCCCAATCTAATCCTAGTTAAGGAGTTTCGATGTTAATGCAATAACTTATAACCAAACCCAGGTTTATAAAAATGGAGGCATCACTCCTCCCTATGACTACCTTTTGAACCATTGCTCTCATCCTTACTACAACCTCCTCTCTTGTCACTTAGTTCGGCTAAGGATGAAGAAAACACCATTATGCTATCCAACGCTATCTTTTTTTAAGGTATCGGTATTTAGTTAGAGAATCATAATAGTCCCTTAAAAGGCTGCAATGCATGTCTAATTGAGTTATTTAGATTGCTTACAATTAAGTTTGGTTAAGGTAACCAACAATCTCACACCACTTAATTTACAACAAACCACCAAAACATAACATCAATTTTCAATAAGTAATTAAAGACACATAAGCACATGCACATACTATTTACAAGCACAATCACATGCAACCCTGAGCCTTCGAGTACATTAATATAGTACTCTAAAATACAGCAATATATTAAACCCAACTTACCTAAAATCCTTAGTTCGCTCACTCAACTTACTACAAGTCAACTTGTCTCTGTGTATCATATAATATAAATACTCTTTTAGTATTTATATCCTTATGACATATAGGCTTTAAATTATATTTTAACTCAATTTTCCAAATATATATATATATATATATATATATTACTTTTTGTCGATCTATTATAAGCTAGTATCTAAATCGGTTTCCAAATCCATTTTCAACTAAGGTTCTATTTCAATTTTCAATTATGGTGTTATATGTGAACCTTAAGAACTCATTCTAAACCATAATATGAAATTAATCATATTATTTTCAAGTATCCTAAATATCATATTTAACCCCTAACCAATACTCTAGTTCGTATGGTACATCCTAATCTTAATTTAACTACTAAATTTACTCATAATATGAGAAAAATTTATATTTTTTATATAATTACCTAAATTCAAGTTCCATATTATTATCAATTTTAACTTAATATTTTCTACTTATTACGTTTCCAATTTCACATATTATTAATTTACATATATTCACTACATATTACACATAATAATCACATATAACACTCTAAAAACTAAAAATATCATACTACATCAAATATTAACATCTTAAAACACCTAATTACATATATATGATTTAATCACTAAATTAACCTAAAATCACTATTAATATATATGATTTAAAGGACTAAAAATTAACTAAAAAACTCGAAAATTAATTTCTAAAAAATCTCTTTATAACAATATTTTACATACTCTAAATAACCTATACAAAAATTTTGAGTTCAAAACTATACTATACAAAAATCTTAAGCATCATATATTTACATATCTAAATTCATCAAACTAATATTTTTTATCTAAATCTTTATACATAAAAAGCCTTAAATACCAAATTTCATAATTCTCTAAGTACATTTAACAATTTTACTAAATTAAACAAAATCAAGTTAGAGATCGAACTCACCTGTTCAATAGCTTCCAGCCACCAGTAGTGGCTTTATGTGTGTCAGCAAAGAGGGGCAAAGGTGGTAAGGTGTGGTGGTGGTGGTGGCAACCGTTCATTTCCAGGTGGCTATTGTTCGTAGGTTCTCTTTATAAGCCCTAAATGTACTTTAATTTTGCTATTTTTTCTAAATATGCTTAACTCTCTTTTTCTAGTCTCTCTCTATTTTTCTTGGATGACAATCTGACCAAAATGAATGGTAGGGCATGATTTCTAATTTTATAGAGGGGTTTAAGGCTTGCTTTTGATTTTTAGAAGGCAAGATGTCCTTTGTCATCTTCCAATTTGTTTCCTATTTAGATGAATTTGATTAGATAATTTTTTTCTACTTGATCATAGCTTGCCATGACCTAAATCTAGAAATTTCCACACTTTTTCCTATTTTTCCTAATATTTCTTTGATTTTTTTTATAATTTTATTTAATTATTTAGTATTATTTTAGTATATTTCAGGTATTATAAGTAATTTTGGATATTATGTAAATACACATATAGTATAAATAAATACTCCTAAATGTTATTTATGTTATTTTATGATTTTTACTATATCTATGATTTATTTTTATCGATTCGTTAGTTATCAAAACTTGTTTTACATATTTGCGATAAATAGTGGATAATATGCTTATAATTCAATATTATAATATTTAATTATTTATTTTCCTAAATTCAAACTTATGGAGTTGCTTTTACTAATATTTGTAACTTCATCGTAAATTTTATGTATCAAGTTTGAACTTCTAATTATCAGGCTTACATTTCTACCCTCTTTTGAAAAAGTTTTGTCCTTAAAACTTTTGTATATCTATATTTTACTTAAATAACCAAAAATGATAATTGACATACTTTTACTAACCTAAAAGTTAGAAAAGCCATGAGTATTACTTCATTACTACTACTTTCAGCTCCCAAGTGATCTCTAAATCAAGACCTTTGTTTCATTGTACTTTCACTTATTCCATATCTTGATTTCTTAACTTTTAAACTCAATTATCTAGTATCTTTATTGGCTGCTTCACCACTTGAAAATTCCTCTTTAATTCTACTAGCTTTTTCTCTACGATTACATTCAAGTTCTTAACAAACTTTCTTAATATGGAAACACGGAATACATCATGGTAGCTCAATAAACTTGGAGGTTATGCTATTCTATAGGATACATTACCAACCTTCTCCAATACCTCAAATGGGCCAACATATTGTGGACTTAACTTTCCTTTCATGCCGAACCATCTAAGTCTTTCGAATGGACTTATCTTAACATAAACTTGATCTCTAATTTCTAATTCTAATGGCCTTCTTTTCAAATCTACCCAACTCTTACAACGGTCCTGAGCTTCCTTCATTCATTGTCATACAATCTTAACCTTTTCATTTGTTTGGCTGATCATGTCGGGTCTAATCATCGCATATTCCTCGCAATCTTAATATAGTGGTAATCTACATTTTCTTCCATATAATACTTCATAAGGTGCCATCTGTACAGTTGCATGGTAACTATTTTTGTAAGCAAACTCTATTAATGGAAAATATCTATCCTAATCACCTCCAAAATTTAAAACATAAGCACATAACATATCTTTTATGGTTTGAATCGTTTGCTTAGATTATCCATCTGTTTGCAGGTGATAAGTTGTATCAAATTGTAACTTTGTACACAAAGCTTTGTGTAAACTTTCCCAAAATTTGGATATAAATCGACTATCTTTATCAGAAACAATATGTTTGGGCACACCATGTAATCTTACTATCTCTTAAATATATAACCTAGCAATCTTTTCCATTGAATCGCTCATCCAATAGGGTAAGAAGTATGCACTCTTTGTTAATTTGTCTATGACTACCTAAATTGAGTCATAATTAGCTTGAGTCCTAGGTAATACTACCACAAAGTCCATTGTGATATGATCCTACTTCCATGTTGGTACCTCTAAAGGTTACAATAGTCCACAAGGACTTTGATGTTTTACTTTAACTTATTAGCATGTAATGCATTTTGCCACGTACTATGCCATATCTCTTTTCATTCCATTACACCAAAACAACAATTTTAAATCTTGGTACATCTTCTTTCCTCCTAGGTACATGGTATATCTTGTAACATGGGCTTTATCTAAAATTTCCTTCTTTATGTTAAGATCTTGCGTCACACATATCCTTCCTCTAAATTTTAGTATTCCTCTAAATTTTAGTATGCCTCTTTCATCCACTTTAAAATCAGAATCATTTCCTTTGCTTAAATTCTCTTTCATTTCCATCATATCTTTATCTTCCTCTTGCTTTTGTTTAATTCTTTCCAATAAAGTAAGTTGCAATTTCAAATTCATTATCTAACTATTAGGCTCACACTAGTCAAACCTAATTTTCAACATTTCAAATTCATACACCAACTTACATTGGGAAGTTAACAGTAATGCAATATGTTCATAATTCTTTCTACTCAAAGCATCTACTACCATAGTGGTCTTTCTAGGATGATAATTTATATTCAAATCATAATCCTTAATAAGCTCAAACCATTGTCTTTGTCTTAAGTTCAACTCCTTTTGAGTAAAGAAATACTTCAAACTCTTATGATCAATGTATATTTCACATCATTGTTCGTATAGATAATGTCTCCAAATCTTTAAAGCAAACACTATAGCTGCTAATTTCAAATCACAGGTTGGATAATTCCTTTCATTTAGCCTTAATTATCTTGATGCATATGCAACAACTTTTCTATCCTGCATCAATAGACAACTCAATCCATTTTGATAAGTAGCACTATATACATTAAAAGGTTTATTTAGATTAGGTAATGTTAACAATGGTGCTATAACCAATAGTTTCTTCAACTCCTGAAAACTTAACTCATATTCCTCACCCCATTCAAATTTTGCATCTTTTTGAGTCAATTGAGTTAATGGTCTAGCAATTTTAGAGAAATCCCTTATAAATTGTCAGTAATATCTAACCATACCTAGAAAACTCTTTATCTCCGAAACAGTGGTTAGTTATCCATTACTACTTTCACTTTATTAAGGTCTATAGAAATTTCTTCACCAAATACAGTGTAACCTAGAAAGGAAATTTTATCCAACTACAAATCACATTTACTTAACTTAGCATATAACTTATTTTCCCTTAACTTTTGCAATGCTAGCTACATATGCTCTACATGCTCCTCCTTAGTTTTCAAATAGATCAAAATATCATCAGTAAACATCACGACAAATTTATCAAAATATAGTTGATATATGTGATTTATTAAATCCATGAGCATAGACAGGGCATTGGTCAAATCGAAAGGCATCACCAAAATTTTATAATGACCATATAATGTTATAAATGCAGTTTTAGGCACATCCTCTAGCTTAATTCGTAATTGATGATATCCTAATTTCAAGTCAATTCTAGAAAATACAGTTACTCCTTGCAGCTAATCAAACAAGCCATCAATATGGGGTAATAAATACCTATTCTTAATGGTAATCTTATTTATTTCCAAGTAGTCTATGCATAACCTCATGATACCATCTTTCTTCTTCACAAACAATACCAATGCTTCTTATGGTGAAACACTTTGATGGATAAATCCTTTGTCTAATAACTCTTGAAGTTGCTTCTTTAGTTCTTGTAGTTCCATGGGTGATATTCGATATGGAGCTTTAGAAATTGGTTCAGTTCCAAAAACTAACTCGATAGTGAAGTCCAACTCTTGATGTGGAGCTATCCTTAGTAAATCATCTAGAAATACATCCAAAAATTCATACACTACTAGTATATTTGTTACTTTGGGTGTCTCCTTCCTTACTTCTGTAGCAAATACCTAACAAAATTTCCAATCATTCTCTTCTACTTTTGTTTCAAACAATTCATCACATATCTCCACCACAGCTAAGTTCAATTTGCTTCCACCAACTTTTCCTTAAAATACCATTTCTCCATCTTTTAGAGCAATAGTTTTACTTCTATTCTTTCCAGTCAATTTATGCTTAGACAACAAATCTATTCCCACTACTATATCTTAATCTTATAAAGGTAATATTACAAGACTTATAGGGTACTCTTTCCAATGAATCTCAATTCTACCATTGTCCACTACTTCTCAACTTGTTACCTTTTCCCTAGTAAGAGTTCTAACTCTATAAGTCATATTAATCTTAGCTACACTAATCTGACTTGCAAAGGAATGAGATGAACCAATATCAAATAATGTAAAAGTAGGTTATCCATTTATAAGCACATTCCTTAGAATATACTAATACTATAATTACTAACTAAACTTACATTCATAAATCTCAAATTTTAAACACTTCAATTTAACTTACACTTAAATTATCATCAAAATAAGTAGTCTAAGCACATACTTGTCATAAGTCCTTCATTGCTCTCTTCTTCAACTCCCATAATTTCTTTAGCATTGTCATGATAATACTCCTCCATCCAATTTGCAAAATTTTCATCCTCCTCATTGCCTATATCCTCCATAGCAAAGACATGAGTAGGTGCAATCGTGTTATTAAAACCTCTAGTCCTCTTAGCTCTTTGTCCAAACTATGGACAATACCTGGAGAAATGCTCATTTCTACCACATTTGTTACACTTCATGAGTTTCAATTTAGGGCACGCTCGCAACATATGGTTCTAGTCTCCATCTATAAAACATTTTCCTTTAAGTTGAGCACAGTTTGTAGAAAAATTATCTGCACCGCAATTTCAGCACTTAACATTACCATCCTTATCATAAAAACTTAAATTGTGCACTGACTGCATTAGGCTACTAGCAAAAGTTGTTGTTTTCCTTCTCTTATATCTAAAACTACTAGTCACTCTAAGCTATGATCTTTTAAACGGCGAATTAGGTCGATAACCCTTGTTAATCTTTTAACTCTACATTGCTTGCATCCGTACATGATTATTCTCCAGTTACCTTGCCTCATCCATTACTTTAGTATAAGTAGTGAAACCATAATCTTCCATCTTACAACACATTATAAGGTCAAACCTAGTAAGGAACAAATCCTTCTTTAATTCAACATTATCTCAATATGAATTAGGTGCATATTGCAATAGTCTATTAAACTTAGTTTCATACTGAGTCACATGCATACCTCCCTTTTTTAGTTCAAACAAATCTCTCACCATCTTTTTTTGAACACTATGAAGGAAGTATTATTTCTTAAATTCCTTTTTAAACCTCTACTAAGTAACATTATTCCCTAATTGTCTTGCTTTCAAGTCTTACCAAACTCGAGCAACTAACTTAAACCTAAAGGTGCCATATGCTGACTTTTAGGATTCAGGGATTCTAAAAGCCTCAAAACTTTGTTCAATTTGGGCCAGCCAATCATCAGCTAATGCTGGCTTACCCATTTCTCCCTTAAAGTAACAGTTTGCTTTTATAAACTCAAGAAGTTTATTAACCTCTTGTGGTTATTCTATTCTTTGTTTAGCCACTTATAGCCCTCTATTTGCCGTATTATTGCTAATCATAAGATGCTAAATCAACATTCCTTACTACCTCATCATCATATGCATACTGGCAAGTAATTGCCTAATTAGTATACCCTCTTATGGTGGTGGTGGGGGTATGTTCTATCTGTTTTGTTCCCTTAGTGGTGATGGTACTTAAGTGGAGGGCTTTGATTTCCCTCGATCCTTCTATTACGACTCCTATTTCCAGCTTTAGCCATACTTGCTTAGTATTTATAACTTATAAACCTACATACGTATCTATTTATAAGTTATCCATCCTTAGTTTTGTAAATGTTTCAGAAATTACCAAATTTCTTTAATTCGTACTTATGTAACATAGTAATAACAATATGATTTCAATCAATATACATAATAGATATAACTTTAACTATTAATTTAATTCTTGCTTTACATCATTGTAGTTGATTACAACTTCAAAAACAAAAGGTAAAACTCAATAGACCTTTAAGTACATACATAGGATTTACATCTCAATTACATCATTATTTACATTAGCTAGTACAAACTCAATATTTACAACTACACATTACAAAATATTACATTAGATTTGATTACATCAAACTTAATTACATCAGACTCAATTACATTAGACTTAGTTACATCAAACTCAATTTCAATATCTAAACTTGAGCTGGAAGTTACAAAATACATCAAAAGGTCAAATATACATCAAAAGATCAAAGATACATTAGTTTAAGCCAAAATTGCTACTAGATCACACCTAACAATCTAACTAAATAAGTCTACCAACTGTATCTAATCCTTATCGGAGTTATCTATGGTAGCTACCTAATCAAAGGGAACCTATTCCATGTGTCCACCCATTATGTCTTCTTCTTCATCACTTGCAAATTCAGAACTTATTGATGTTACTTCTAAGCTATCAAGAATCACGATCACCTCATATACTTCATCATCCTCAAGCTCAACTACATAACCATTTCCTATTCCCTCAGATTCTACCTCTTCATTTTGTATAGATCCTGCCTCTAACTATCCTCTTGGTCCATTTCCTATCCTAGCTATCCCAGTGTTAACTATCACTTGCATAACTAAAGCATGAATATTTGCACCAAATTCATTATCACTTCCCATCTCTTGTTCCTCTTCTTCAAGTTTTTCCTCTTCAAGTTCTTCCTCCTCAATATTAGTCTCATTCCCTTAATGACTACTCTCTGTATTTGAATGGGTTGCCTCTTATGGTTCTACAGGTAGTGAATTTTCCTATAATATTCTTAGCATCATAGGATTTGGATTAGGTTCATTCGGTTTTAGGGAGACCTCTATTCCTACTTCAGTTGGTTTTGGAAAACCAAGAAACTAATCAATAATCCTTAATAGATAATGTCCAGGAATATGTGAGAGCAAGAATATGGGTAATGCTAGCTGGATAAGGTTCCTCCTCTTCTAACCTAGTTGGAAAGTATCTCAATGGCATCATTAAAGATATAATGCCTTCTCTCTGCAACCACCTTTGCTCAAAGGCTGCTATAGTAATATATCTATTGTATTAGGCCCCTAAATCCATCTCCATCCACGCCTACTGATCTTGCTAGCTATAACACATTTCATCATTAAGTTTATCAATGATCTCATTAACGGTGTTAAATATATTCTAATTAGCCAACTCTAGTAACAATCATTGCGTCTTAACCCTATAATCAATGAGGGACTCATCACCATTCTAACCAAAATGTACCTAACTAAGTATCAACTCTCCCCTTCAACCCTATAATTAAACTTAGGATCTATTAACATTCAGTATACTAAATATTATACTTCTATTTTAATTTGCTCAAAATAATCATTTATTGCCTACTTAATAGTACCTACTTTCACTGTGCTCCTATAATATCTATTTCATTTAAATTATGGCACTTCAAAGTAAGGTCACTAGAATTACGCTTTGATACCAATAGAGAACTATTACTTCTCAAAGCAGTAAAGTCGCAATAGTTTCGCCATGTGAACTAACCTATGATAGTAACCGACTTCACAATCCCTATCATAGATACAATTTACATAATGAGTCCATAACTTTTCATTTTGAAGTAAACAATTCATCATAATTATAGATAAAATTTATAAATATAACTAACAACTTTAAGTCAATTACATAAAGATACCTATATTGTTTTACAATCCTAGGAAATATTTACATGCCATAATAGTTTGATAAATAAAGTATTACAAGACCAATCCATAAACCTAAGAATACTAATAAAACACTAAAAGACTTGATTGTTTAGCTAATTGATTCTCACTTCCCCAAGATGCTTCAATTAGGATAGCTATATTGTGGCATCTTAATCAGAACTTATAAGAAAATCTATAAGGGTATAGCAACCAACGGCTCAGTAAGTTAGGATAAAGACTTAAGAATACAAAACAAACACAAATAGTGTTTTCAAACAGTTAATTATATGTAATGCAACATGCAAATGTTATCACACAATGTGGTTTAATCCATTATGAAATTAGAGTAATTTAACCCACTTTAATCCGGTTTAAGGAGTTTCAATGTTTATGCAATAACTCACAACCAAATTTAGGCTTATCCAATGGAGACACTGCTCCCCTTGTGACTATCCTTCGAACCATTTCCCTAATCCTTACTATGGTCTCCTCTCCTATCACTTAATTCGATTAAGGATGAAGAAAAGACTATTATGCTATCTAGTGCTATCTTTTTCAAAGATGTTGGTATTTGGTTAGAGAATCATAATAGTCCCTAAAGAGTTGCAATGCATGTCTAATTGAGTTATTTAAATTTCTTATAATATGTGCTATTAGGGTGACCAACAATCTTATACCACTTAATTCACAACAAACCACCAAAACATAACATCAATTTTCACCAAGTAATCAATGACACATACAACCCTAAGCTTTAAGTACTTTAATATAGTACTCTAAAATACAGTAATATATTAAACCCAACTTACTTGAAATCCTTGGTTTGCTCACTCGACCTAAGTTAACTTGTCTCTACATGTCCTACAATAGAAATACTCTATTAATATTTATATCCTTATGACATATAGGCTTTAAATTATGTTTTAACTCAATTTTCCAAATAGATAAATGTATATATATATATATATTATTTATTATCAATCTATTTTAGGCTCGTTTCTGAATCCGTTTCTAATTTAGATTCTAATTTAGTTTTCGATTACGATATTTTACGTGAATCCTAAGAACTCGTTTTGAACCATAATGTGAAATTAATCATATTATTTTTAGGTATCCTAAATATTGTATTTAAATCGTAATTAGTATTCTAATCTATACGATATATCCTAATCTTAATTTAACTATCAAATTTACTCTCGATGTAAGAAAAAAATACATTTTTTATAAAATTACCTAAATTTAAGTTCCATAACAGATTTATTGTGTTTTACTATTGTCATTATATTATCAATTTTAACCTAATATTTTCTACTTATTACATTTCCAATTTCGAATATTATTAATTTACATATATTCACTACATAATATACATAATAATCACATCTAACACTCTAAATACTAAAAATATCATACTACATCAGATATTAATATGTTAAAATGCCTAATTATATATTAAGTCAATAATTATACATTTAATCACTAAATTAACCTAAAATCACTATATATATATATGATTTAAAGGCCTAAAAATTAACTAAAAATTTTGAAAACTAATTTCTAAGAAATCTCTTCATAACACTATTTTACATATTATAAATAGTCTACACAAAAAATTTGAACTCAAAACTACACTATTAAAGCTATTTATTCTAAATCGAAAATAGGCTTAGGTTTTGGGATTTCTTGAGCATCACATATTTACAGCTCCAAATTCATCAAACTAATATTTTTCTCTAAATCTACATACATAAAAATCCTAGAATACCAAATTTCATGATTCTCTAAACACATTTAGTAATTTTACTAAATTAAACAAAATTGGGTTGGAGATTAGACTTACATATCTTATTAGCTTCCAACCACCAGTAGTAGCTCTATGCGTGTCGGTAGAGAGGGGCGATTGTTGTAGGGTGTGGTGATGGTGGTGTTGGCTGTTTGTTTCCAAGTGGCCATTAGTTGTGGGTTCTCTTTACAAGCCTTAAAAGCACTATATTTTTGCTATTTTTTCTAACTATACTTAACTCTCTTTTTATGGTCTCTCTTTGTTTTTCTTAGATGAAAATCTGACCAAAATGAATTATGGGGCATTATTTTTTATTTTTATAGAGGGTTTAGGGCTTGCTTTTGATTTTTAAAGGGTTAAATGTCCTTTATCCTCTTCCAATTTGCTTTCTATTTAGGTAACTTTGATTGGATAATTTTTTTTACTTGATCCCAGCTTGTTATGACCTAAATCTGGACATTTCCACACTTTTTTCCTATTTTTTTTGAATTTTTTTATAATTTTCTTTAATTATTTAATATTATTTTAGTATATTTCGAGTATTTCAAGTAATTTTGAGTATTATGTAAATATACATATAGTACAAATAAGTATTCCTAAATATTATTTATGTTATTTTATGATTTTTAGTGTATATATGATTTATTTTTAACAATTTATTAGTTATTAGAACTCATTTTATACATTTTCAATAAATAACAAGTAATATACTTATAATTCAATATTATGATATTTAATTATTTAATTATTTATTTTTCTAAATTCAAACTTATATGATCACTTTTACTAATTTTCTTAACTTCATCATAAAATTTAAGTTTGATCGAATAACTTATCTAATCACCCTAAATTTTACTTATGGACTTCAAACTTATGATTACAGAGCTTACAAGCAATCAAACCAAACCCAAAAAAATCCAGCTCGTTAAGGTAGCTAACCAAACACAAAACCTTAACCAATTAAAGCAACCAACCCAAACACAACCACTTCATCACTTAGTTGGTTAAGGTAACTATCTTAAACACAACCACTTCACCCATTAAGGCAGCCAACCCAAATACAACCACTTGGCCCATTAAGGCAACCAACTCAAACATAACCATTTGACCACTTGGCTCATTAAGGTAGCTAACCCAAACATGAATCTTTAGCCCGTTAGGGCAACCAACCCAAACCTAAAAAAAATCCTACCTGTTAAGGTAGTAAACTTAAACACAAACCCTCGGCCCATTAAGGCAACCAATCTAAATACATACCTTGGCCCAAAACCTCTAGTCTATTAAGGAAACCAAGCCTAAACCATAAATCTAGTCAAAACACAATGCCAAATATAACCTATGTTTCAAACACAAACCAAATGAAAGGTATCATTTAACACTGGGACATATTTTAAGGAATATTTTGAGAAACTAGGGGATAAAGTCAATTTCCACCATCAATTCTTACTTAGGGAAATGATAACTCAATTTTAAAAAGTTTACAATGAAAAGAGGCAAACTATATCTCATATATTAACCTTTAAACACTTTGAGAGTCAAGGGACTTCATGGTGAAAATTTTTTTTTACATTCCTTAAAAGAGGTCCAATTTGAACTTAATACGCATATCAAAATGTTGTTAGGCATTCATTTTCAATATCCCAAATACAATTATCCTTTGCTAACCCCGTTAAGCTAATCAAAGAGTACTTTCAAAATTAAACCTTGTCAAGAGCCACCCCACAATAGGATAGTTAGGAGGTTAGGGTCATAATTAAGAGAAAAGGATGAAAATTGGTTTGTGCTTGCCTTAGTGATATTGATTGAAGGATAATTTTTTATTTTTGATAATTTATTTTTTTCTAAAGTGAAGAAGAGTTTACAAGACTTATACCTATAATCCAAACAATTTGAGGAGATAGCCACTAGGCTAAAAAAAAAGGAAGAGGGGTGAGGAGTAAGAAATAATAAGAGAATGGCAAAAAAAAAAAAAAAAAAAAGCAGAGATAAGAAAAAGAAAAGAAAAAAAAAATAAGAAGGAAAAGAGAAAGAAAAAGAGAAGCCTAGAAATTAGGCTTAAAAGGTATACCCTATCCCAACATGAGCAATAAAACTAAGTCATAAAAAGAGCTCAGAATCAAAGCTTAAAAATCCTCAAATGCATAAAACCCAAATACCCATTTTGAATCACTTTTTGATTCTTAAAACATAAAGCCTTCAAAGGCAATCCAAATCCCAAACACAAAGTCTCCTTACTCATTCTAAATCACAAACATAAGGCCTTCCCACCTATAATATCACCTACACTTAATAAAAACTTTTCTAATCACGAGGAATAATTTTTCTTAAAAATTATTTTTTAAGTTGGGCAAAGTGTAATGTTGGTTTTTCATATTAGATTCTTGACTTGTAAACTCAGGTCAAATATGTAATTCATTCAAATAAGCCCCCTCATTAATCCCTCTTGAAACCATTTGACCAAAAGGCTAATTCATAATACGAAATCGAAAAAATACTTAATAGATTCATCAAGGTGTATCACTTGCAAATTGAACCGTAATTTTTGGGATAGTAGTCAAGAGCAAAATTTAAATTGAGAGTGTGTAAGGAAGTTCTATTTAACTAGACTAATTATAAGTTACCATTTCCTTAGGAAAGAAATATTCAAAATGACAAGGCTCTACTAAGGAGGTCAGCATATTACTGGATTAGCCTTAATTAGGAGATATTTTTAGAGAATGACCTACTCAATTACCAAATAGGGGAATGGTCTAAGGTTCTTGCCTCTTAATAAGAATTTGTATATGTTAGCAAACTTCCAAAAGCAAGTGGAAAAAGAAAAAAAAAAAAAAAAAGAAAGAGAGAAAGGGATGGAGAAGGTAAAGGTATTCTATAAGTTTTCCCATTCATTTTTCAAGTCCATGTTGCCCTTTGTGGTTAAGCTTTCAAATTAGATCATTTTCTTTCTTTCTATGTAGTCACGCATATTAAGTTGACCCTAATAGTTTGAAACATCCTCTCCGATGTAGTCTTTCCTCATGTTTGATGCCCACCAATTATTTTCAAATCAACAGACCTTATCCTTGATGCCTTTTTGGTCATAAAAGGTTTTTAATCAATAAATTCCTTCTTTGTAAAAATTTTAAGCCAAAAGGTTTTCAAATTGGTTACGTTCCTACCTTTGCTTCTTTAATCGCCTTTTAGGGTCTTAAACTAGCCTGCAATATGCTTTCCTTTCATTAATTTTCCTTTAGGGTCTTAGCTTACTCGTAAGGCACTTTCCCTTCAGGGTTTCAAGCCAGCTTATAGAGTGTTGTCTTAACCCACATCTCCTTTAGGGTTTTAGCCAGCTCATAGAGCACTGTCCCAACTCATATCTTTCTTGAGTTATAGCCAACTTATAAAGCATTATCCCAGCTCATTTCTCTCTTAAGGTTTTAGTGAGGCCGTAAGACACTTTCCCTTCATCAATCTCTCTTAAGATTTAGTAAGCCTATAAGCGCTTCCCTTCACTGGCTTCTCTTATGGTTTAGCATACCTATAGGGTGCTTTGCTCCACCAACTTCTCTTAGGATTTAATAAGCCTGTACGCTTGCTTCCCTCCACCAGCCTCTCTTAGGGTTTACCAAGCCTATAAGGTGCTTCTTCTCACCAACTTCTCTTTGGGTTTTAGTAAGCCTATAGGGCGCTTCCCTTCACCAATTGCTCTTAGGATCTTAACCATCCCTTAAGGCACCTTCTCTTCGTCAACCTCTTTTAAGGTTTTACCTAGCCCAATAGGCATTTTCCCTTTTCCAACCAAATTTCAAGCCTAAAGATATGACTAAGTTTCAATTCAATTTAGGGTTATTAATCCCTTAGAAATGCTCCCTCCTAGGTTAGTTAGCTTAGAAGAGCACAATCAAGTTTGAATTTAGTTTAGGGTTTCTAATCCCTTATAAATGTTCCCACCTAAGTTAGTCAACTTAGAGGAGTATGACTAAGTTTTAATTCATTTCTCATTTAAGGTAGCTAATCCCCTAGTGATGCTCCCACCTAGGTTAGTTAACTCAAAGAACAACTACTAAGTTTGAAGGTAATTTTACCATTTAGGATCGCTAGTCCCCTAAAGACATTCTAGCCTAAGTTAGTTAGCTTAGAAGAGTATGACTAGGTTTCTAATCAATCAAGGTTGCTAGTCCCTTAGAAATGCTCCCACCTAAGTTAGTTAGCTCAAAAGAGTACAACTAGGTTCCAAATCAATTACGGTTGCTAGTCCCCTAGAGATACTCTTGCCTAGGTTAATCAACTAAAAGGAGCACTATTGGGTTTTAAGTTAATTTACTATTTAAGGTTGCTAGTCCCCCAGACATGCTCTTACTTAGATAAGTCAGCTCAAAGAAACATGACCAAGTTTCAAATTAGTTAAGGTTGTTAATACTTTAGAGATACTCCCGCCTAGGTTAATTACCTTAATAGAGCACGACCAGGTTTCAAACCAACTAAGGTTGCTAGTCCCTTATAGACGCTTTCACTTAAATTAGTCAACTTAGAAAAGCATTACTAAGTTTCAAATTGATTTCCAATTCAGAGTTGTTAGTCTAGTTAGCTTACGGAGTACTACCATTCTAAGATTCTTACTAGCTTATGGGGTATTACCCTATATTCAGTTTCATTTTAGGATTCTTTCCAACTCATGGAGCACTACCCTTAACTTAGTGGCATTTTAGGGTTCTTGCCAACTTACTGAGCACTACACTCTATCTAGTATCATTTTAGGGTCCTTGCAAGCTCTTAGGGTGCTACGCTCCATTCTGTATCATTTTCGGGTTCTTGCTAGCTCTTAAGGTGCTAAGCTTTAGGTAATGTCACTTTTAAGGTCTTGTTAACTCTAAAAGTGCTTCCCAATTTTTAGGAATTTTTAATATTATAGCCAACTCCTGTGGCATTGTACCCCTTTGATAAACTCATTTTAATGTAACAACTAGCTCTTAGAGCACTATCTTTCCCATCAAAAGGGTCATCTATAAACCTTGTAAATCTTTAGTCTGAACCTTAAACCAAACCTAGATGTTTT
This sequence comes from Lumnitzera littorea, assembly GCA_024138015.1. Classification (NCBI taxonomy): domain Eukaryota; kingdom Viridiplantae; phylum Streptophyta; class Magnoliopsida; order Myrtales; family Combretaceae; genus Lumnitzera; species Lumnitzera littorea. Next base: position 72,297,638 of record JAMXBB010000010.1, read on the forward strand.
AGATAGCTCTATGAGTCAACAAGGCTGAATAATCTAATAACTTTATTAAATTTTAAACCCTAAACTAATATAAAGAGAAAAGCTACAAACTCTAATGTAAATATAAGAGATTATACTCAAATGTGATAAAAAATCTAAAACTAAAACCTTAAGCTTATAAAGTCAAAAATTTACTTTGATGATAATAAAACCTTAACTGATTATAATTATTGATCAATACACTAAATTACGTAAAATCGTTAACTAACGATTAAAGATAATTTCCAAATGCTAATAATGAGAGAGTATTAAATTAATTTATAAATTTGATAATATTATTATATAATTAATAATAATTATATATATAAATTAGTGTTATGCAAATTTAATTGTTTAAATCTAATTTTATCATTATTTGTTGTTTATGTGTCATATAGTTAATATAAATTATATATCTTATAATTTTCTTTATAATCATGATATATATTATTATTATTTTTAAGATTAGAAATATTTAAAGAACATTCAAATTTTTATTTTATTTATTTATTCCCTTATTTCCTTTGTTTTTCCTTTCTTCCTTATTTTCCTTTTTATCTTCTTTTCCCCTTCTAAATTATAACGATTACATGTACACAATATTATTATTGTATTATTATTTTAATTTTGACCAAAAGTCAAAATGTCCTTTTCAATGCTTTTAATTTCCTTTTCTTTCCTTTTTCTTCTTCATTTTCTTCCCTTTTCCCTCCATGCTATAGGCCTATGTATCCTCTAGATTTCTCTACATTCTTCTCCTAATTTCTATTATTTAATAATTACAAATTAAAGCCTTAATTCTTCTAATTTGGGCCAACACACACACATCTCTTTTCCATCATCTTCTTCCCTTTATTTTCTCCCATTTTCCTTACCTACCTTTCAACTTCCACTTACACTCTTAAAATATCTATTTTATAACATCAAAAAGGGAGAGTAAAAGAAGGATTCTTCACCAAAATATACATCAAGACAAGTAAATACATCTACTTTATATATTATTAGAATTAATTCTTTCATGTAAGTTATGTTTTATATATTTTCTTTGTGTGTTTTTGTGTATTTTTACAATTGATGTTTTGGACATGTATTTAATATGTATTTTAGTATATTTATTAGAAGTTCCATATATATATATATATATATATATGTGTGTGTGTGTGTGTGTATATGTGTGTATTAGATTTTGTACATAATCATATTTCTTTTGTAAAGTATATTTACATGTGTATGTATGCTAATATACATATAGATATATACTTATATGTAAGGATATGTTATAGATTTAGTTAGCTATACATACAAATATATAAACATAAATACTACATATATATAAATATGCATACATATATGCCCCTATATATATATATATATATATAATATATGCAAAATCGAAAGTGTATGTAGTATGTACATATGTAATATATCAAAAATCCCTTGGAAAAATATTAAGAAAATATAAATATATGTATGTATACATATGTATAAAAGTACATGTAAAACTGAGTATAAATACATATACATGTATATAAATATGGATAATAATAGTATATTAAAAGTATAAATATGCATATATACATATATATACATGTATAGATATACATACAATAATAGTATGGTATGAGTATACATACATGTATATATATATAAGTACAAGTACATACATACATATAATATACCTATTTAATATAACATAATAAATAGATATATATGTATATATATACATACATACAAATAGGCTAAAACCCATCAAGGAATATAAGGCCCATATACATATTAATTAATAAATTATAATAACATATAAATAATAATAATAATAATAATAATAATAATGCAAAATTAGGGGAATATAAAAATAAGGAAAAATTTTACAAATTCCCATGTGGACAAATAGGAAAGTGCCATGTCAACAATTTAACTAAACTATATAATTGAACTAAAAATTAAAAAATAATAATAATAATTAATTAGGAAAATTAAAATAATGACAAAAAACATAATTAGTAAATTATTCTTAAAAATGAAGAAATAATAAAATTGATATAAATTAGACTTAAAAATAAAATATTATAAAAATATAAAATTTAGAAATTAATTAAATTATAAAATAATAAAGAAAATCTCAAAATTAATAAATAAAATTATTCGAGTCACAATAATAAAATTTGTAACATTTTATACCTAAATTGAAAAATGGGGGGGTTTAACATCTAAAACGGATCCCGTTACGTGAACATACATCCAAAAACAATAAAAATCGACTATAAGTTCATAAATATTAAAATTAGATTAAAAAAATTATACTCAATTAACGAAAAAACTCAAATTAGGAAAATTAATAGAAAATTTAAATAAATTTAGGTAAATAATTACATAAATTAGTTAGTTTATATAGTTACTTATTATCTTTTCTATTTTATAATAATTGGGAGATCTCAATGAGGGTTTGGATCTCCTTACGGATTATTACAACTCTTGAAATTCATCATGGCTGATTAAGTACTTCCTATAATTCTATGCTTGTTTGTGCTTATAATTAGTATTATTTAATTAATATTGATAATTGAATGATGTGTGGGGTTGGGTTATGCATGTGAATGCTATTGTCTATTGAATTGTAAAATCACTTTAAATTATGATAATAAATTGTCTGTTGCATAGTAGATTTCGTAGAAATTAACTCTTTGTGATTTTGTCTGTTCATATTATAATTAGAACCAACTATATCCAACTTTATTAAACTAGATTGGATTGTGCATAAACATGCATTACATATAACTAATCTAGCCATCATATCACATTAAGGTAGCGAGAGGCTTTGTGGGGGTTGATTTATTATAATATTAGTGTTTTAGTATGATGTACGTGTACAACATGACTTTATCTTAGCTTGTGGGATTACTAAGCATTGGAGGCACCAACTACCTAGGTAAGGGTCGAGTCCAAAGGCCTCCATTTAAGAGTAAATGTGGACTATAAGAGTCCATTCATAATTATACCTAGAACTTGATTTTAAATTAAAACGAACAAACTATTTTTACTTGAATACAAAACATGGAGTTTTGTAGTTATATAAGTTCAATATAATACTTGGATTGACTAGTGTTATATATACTTCAACTGTAATTTCGAAAGGCGTTAAATTTAAGTTACATACAGTACTTAGTTAACTGTATGTATTTGTTTAACACTCTACTTGTTCACGCATTCATATATTTGAAATTAATGTTTGAATAACTTACTTGTCAATATGGTTAAGGAATATCTCACTAAGTTTTATAGCTTACACCTTTGTAAACTTTTGATACAGAATCACCTTTTTGCTAAACTTAGCCGAAGGATGCCTAGGGCCAGTTTTAGGACATTTTGAGAAAGTATAATGCAAATAAAGAGAGTCAAGTAGATATATGTAGATTTACAAGAAAAACAATTTTTGAATAAACCAAAGCCCTTAAAACTATTAAATTCAATTCAATTTGAAAATTAATTTTAATATTTTGTATACTAGACCTTCTTAGGAAAGGTTTCACATTTTTATTTTTGAGACCCAATCCATTTTGAACTTGCATTGACACCTTTGTTTTAGGACAATTCAAGTTAATTAATTGGTTAAATGTATATTAATTGTATCGTTTGTTGAGGAAAAACTACTAGCTCGGTAAGTGTAGCATATCTTGAAGACTATCTATATTTTAAATCCCTAGTCAGGTGTAAGGTACCTTCTAGTTTATGCTTGCTTTGCATTTCTACATATCAGCTTCCTATTAGCTAACACAGGAATTTTCTACCCTTTTCTCAAACTTTCCTCCTTTTTCTCGTAAGTTTCCAACTTGGTTCCTTGTGTTTGCAACCCTTTTTAGTCCATTTTTCTACAAGATTTTGCCAAAAATCTTATAGATTACTTGGAGTTCTTTTGATCCTTACCATGATCATGGCTAAATACATAAACTATATGGATTAAATCACCTAGGGAAAAGGGAAAAAAGCCTTAAATCCAAAATTTTAGCTTTTGGCAAGCTTAGAAATCTGAGTAATTTAAGTATGAAGCTAAGTTTCTAAGATTCTTTCATATCTCATTCACATCAAAGCCAACTCACAAACTTTATTTTTTCCTCAAATAATGAAGAATATTTGAGTAAGATGCTCATACATTTACTACACCGGATTTGCCATTGATGCATTTGCCAAGCACAAATCAAGCTTAACAAGTATAAGTAGAAGCTTCTTAATAAAGATAAATTGTGTCTATTTTATAGGTATATTTTATGTTCCTTTTATAAGCTTTTTTAGTTTAGTTTTAGTGTAAATTGGTACTATATTTGTTAAAATTTTATTTTATCATTTTATGACCCTAATTTGTATATTTTTATATTTTTTATCGAAAAAATGCGCAATGTTGGAAAATATACATGGCATGATGAAGGTATGTGAAATTGCGAGAAGAAACTAATTTACGAAAGCTTTATGGGCAAGGACCATGCCCGTGGTCCTAGGATGTGGTTATGGACGAAAGACATGTGTCACTTACTGAATGAAGCCGAGTTCCCAATTCTAAACATGTCGTATATTTTTTTTTATTCCATGGAAGAATTGAAGCATAGAAAGACCACTTAGAAAGACATGATTCCAGATATATAAGGTATGGTCATTCCATATTATTTTTGGAAAGAATTGTAGCCATTCAAGAAAAATATATAATTGTATCTTATGGGTCCACTCTTTATGGGATCCATTGTAATATAAATAGTATGCCTTGTAATAAAATAGAAAGGTAGAAACTTGAAAGATAGAATAAAATATAGAATAAATTTTTCTCTCATTCATTAGTCTAGGGTTATAGAGAGTAGTTTTATTTTGTTTTCATGATTTCAATATAAAAAATAATAGAAGCCAATCTAAGGTTGGAACTCTTAAATAGGTTGTTTCAATCATCTTATCTATTATTTCTTGTTTATGCTTAATTGATATTGCTTATTAGATATTTTAGACTATTAGTTTATGAATTGTGCCTATTGTTTAAGTCATTAATTCCCTAATCACAGTAACATATATTTTGATTTTATTAGAATATGTGTTAATTAAGATAGAGTTATGAGACCTCTTTTAATTGTTTGCTGTGAACTAGATAATCTAGATTAAAGAGATGTAACGTATGTTCTTTATTTCAATTATAGTTTAGGAACAAGAAAAAAGTTAATTTAATTTATTGCTTGTCTAGCCATAGAAAGGTTAAATTAATAAATCCTAGGTATTCACTTCATGAGGAGGAATATCTAGTGCTTAATTACCTTAAAACTAAACCTATTAAAGATACTTTTATTATCATAACTAGTATTCTCATTATCTAGTTTGCAATTAAATCCTTTGAAATGATCAATATCCCCAATTCAATTGTTTTGTTAATTTGGTTTTCATAATTTAGTTATTTCCTAAACCCTTAGTTTTAATTATCTAGATTTAGACAAGACTAATATTAATAAAAATTAGACATCATTCCCTATTAATTCAACTTGGTTCTCACTAGTATTGTTACTACATAAGCAACCTAGTGCACTTACTAGCTAAATACACTTTTGTTATAAGAAGTAGTGTTATAAAAAGTAAAGTGAGGTTTAAAGTATTAAGTTTTTAGCACCGTTACCAAGGGAATGAGTTGTGTTAATTTCAATATTTAGGACTGTCTAGATTTAGGTGTTTTTTTTTTCTTTGCTTGTTTTATCTTTATTTTTGTTTTCTTTGTTTATTTTCTTTATTCTTTTTTTTTAGTGTCAGATTTTTGCTTCTTTTTATTTTATTTTGTAGGCACTTCTCATGAAAGATCAATGTGTACGAACTCTTATGTTGTATTGCCCTACAGAGCTTCAAATTCAAATCTTTTCTTTTAAGCAGTACGTAGGTGAATCACTATATGAGGTGTGGTTGGAATTTTCACAATTTGATGACCAAATGCCTATGTCATGATACTCTCAAGTGGAATCAACTATTGATATTTTATGATGGAATTCGATATCAAGATAAATTCAAGATTGAAGCTATGGTTGGAAGACCGTTGACAAACATGCCGATAATGTAAGTAGTTAAAATAATTAATAATGTAGCATGCTATGAGCATGATATTGTGATAGGAATCAGCCTATGATGACCCTTAGGTCGAAGACGACATGCCAGGATCTAAGGCCAACCAATAAGATGCTGAAGACTACAAACTCTTACCGAAGCTACATTAATAGCAGAAGGATGAGGGATATCGGTACCACTCAATAATCGGCCTATCATTTGCTAAGAAACCGAGAGACCACACAACCAAGGTCTTAAGGCCATAGATCTACTTAGCAAGGCATAAAGAGGTTAGTGCCGACTAATCATAGAACTTAGCAACTGTAAGCCAACCTTTCAAGTATCTCAACCAAGCACTACAGAACTTAAGGGTTCCTACCCAAACTTAAACATCCAATTGTCGACTTTACCCAGTTCAGATCCTACTTCTTCAAAGAAAGCCTAAATGACTGCATGTTGACTTCTTCTTTTAAACACACAATTTTGTATTCTTGTACATATTTTCTTTATTTTAATTATAGGCCCATTCTTTAGGGTTTAAGACCTTGTATATTATTTACAATTTTGACATTGGAGTTTTAGCACCTGCTATAAATGGAAACATTTGTAAGTAGCTAAACGGTAAAGAATATACATATAGTGATTACACTTAGAACTTTTCTCTTTCGAGTACGATTATTCTTAAGCTCTTAGAGCTTACATTTGCTAGATTACTGAGTGTTAATTAATTCTTTAATCTTTCTTGTGTTCTTATCAATCTTGACCTTAAAATTATGGTGAACCTCTCATTTGAGCAAGTTAGTGAGTTGTATTTAACCCTTATTTGAATCCTGAGTGATATTTAGTGTTTATGAGTCGTATCAAACCATATTTCAAGCTCAACCCTTGATTGCGTTTGTGTCTTGATGCGTGATATCCATGCACATTCACCATCAAAACCCCCATTTTACTTCATGTTCTTCATACCCACTTGAACCTTAACTACCCATTCTAGTTCCAACCCTCTACTTACACTCCAAGTTGTAACATATTGTGATCTCAACTCTAGAAAAAGAAAAGAGTACTGAAAAATTATTGAGGAATTTAAAGCAGAAGTAGGAAGAAAGATTTGAAAGATAGAGTTTCATTATCCGAAAATTAGAGACTCAATTAGCTCAGATCTTAGAGCTTTTGGCCACTACAATAATGGGTGTAAAGGCATATCCTTCTGAGTCTACTAAGCATGAGAAAAAACCAAAATTGTCAGTGACCATGTCTAAAGAATCATAAATTAATTACAAATGTCAAATAGCAAGAGAAGGGATAAAAACAGAAGAAAAATCAACATGGGAAATAGCAGTTGAGAAGCTTACCAATGTGACCAGAGAGGAGTTTGAATGTAAACTACGCAAATTTCCTAGAATAGGGGCTATAAGTTAATAAGTTCTTCCAAAAGATACCTTTAATGTTGGTAGGATAACTAACTTTGAATCTAAAAGATTGCTCTGAAAAACCTAAACTCAAACTCTTAAAACCCTAAATGCCAATCCAAGCCTTAATTTGACCCCTACACTCAAAGTCCTCAAATTCTGTAAGCAAATGCTGATAACTAATGTTAACTCCTAAGGTTAACCTAATCTAACAAAACCAACCTCAAACCTCAATGGGAAAAAGATTGATAGTCGAAGCCTATGAGAGCTCCCTGAAATCAATAAAGGGTAAGCTAAGCCAAAAATGAATATTGGTATAGATAACCCTAACAATAAATTCAAAATCTTAAAACAAATATTGTAGCCCTAAAATGAACCTTCAACACTAAAATCAACCTTCAAATACTAAAATCTTAATTGAAACCCCAATACGTGTGAGCCTTTAAATTGTAAAACCCTAATCTACAGTTGAAAACCTTAATCCAACTAGTATACTGTAATTAAATAGTAAAACTATTCATTAATTGAAGTCTAATTGGTTAATTTCCCTAAAACCCTAATCTACGCCCTAAAATGTACTTGAACAGTAATAAACAGTCTCAATCCCTTAAAATAATTAGATAAGATGGCCCAATAGCTTGACTAAATTAAGTTGGCATATTAAGCCCTAAACTATACCTAATTAATGTCAAGTGTATGAGTAATTAAAATTAAGAAACTTGCTTACACCTTATTTTACTAATCAGGTTTTACCTCATAATTAACTATAAGTCAAGAGTGATTAATCATATAAAGCCAAAGGAATTATCTGAAAATATCTCCATAAGAATGCTAACATTATACTTAGGGAGACAATATGAACCCTGTAAATTTTCAAATCCAAACTCAAAGTTAGATATAGGAGTTAATAGATAATCCCTAGAACCACTTAAGATATAATAATAAAATCCATAGATAAAAAGAGTGAACCTTAAATCACAAGTCACAAACCCCAAATAATAAGTCAAAAAACCTTAAAGAGAGTAAATCCCTAAAACCTTAATTGTACGTATAAAACCTTAATACGCGGGAAACCTTAAAATGATTGAAAAATATCAATAGATTAAGTAAAAACTTTATTGGAAGTCCAAAACCCTAATTTAACTAATAAATCTTAAGTATATCCTTAAACTATTTGCTAATCGCAAATAATTTCTCTAATCGCCAAAAAACTACTCAACTTATAAACCCTAAGTATATCCCTAAACTATTCAACTAATAAGTCCAATCACTAAGAAACCTTAAATTGCCAACCTTGTACACGATCCAAAAATCTTAATCAATCCCAAATAATAAAGGATTCTAACAAACAAAGTAATATAGGTAAATGAACTTAATTAAAGTGATTAAATATGGCTAGACTCTAGTTACACCCTAATTAGGCCTAAATTGCTTAATTAAGTACAATCGCAATTAATTAGTTTAATTACCCTTTAATCCATCTACCAACTCTCATTAAATCTTAATTAATAGCAAGTCAAACTCAAATAAGAATAAAGGACAAAGGATTAATTGGGAATTAATAGACACCTTTCCTTAAGAAGACAAAATACCCCCTCATTTGGCAAAAAGCAAATAAAGTACAATAGCATCAAAAGGGGACCATGTACCCTTATCTTAAGATAGCCACCTCTTGTCCCCTTAATCTACCTTCAATATCTGCCATTTCACCCCTCCAAAACACTCATTTAGCACTATTCTTCATGCATAGAAAACCCTAGGAAACACTCTCAAGGAACCCAAACAAAAAACAAAGGAAAAAGGGAAGAAAACAAAAGGAGCTATCTTAGTGCTATTTGAACTCACCGCCACAACACTTCATCAAATGACAAGCCACCACTACCAAAAGATCACATACACACCCTATTTTCTCGTCAACAAACATTTTCCCTCAAAGGACTAAGTTTAAACTTCAGTTTTGAATGGAAAAGTTGGAACTTATACAGGTCAGCCTAAGATAAAACTCACCCAACTTAACTTTCTTGTTCACATAAGTTATACCTATAATATCTCCGAAGTTTAAGATTAGAAATACTATATAAATATGTTATAATCATGTACATATCATTTTAGAGCCTTATAATTATATATTCATTCATCTACTTAGCTAGTTTGCTATTTGCATTCTAGAGGCGTAAGAGATAGTTTTATGTAGATAACTTGAAAAGTTGTCGATAAAACTTCGTGAAACCCTAAGTATCATCCATGCCACCCCTTCCTTTATATGTATCCATCTTGTTTTCACCATGTTAAGTGATGTTATTAGCTTAAAACAAGAAAAAGCATGATTAAAACAAGGGAACACACTAGAATAAGTGTTAGAAGGAAAAAGTTGAAGGAAAGCTTAGATGAACCTTACTTAAATGCCACTTTAATGAAAGTTTCAAATCTGTAAATTTTGATTTATTAGCTTAATAACATTATCTAGTGTTAAGTATGGCTTAGGACTTCATTAATCAAGTTAAGTAGGATAATGATGAGTTAATAGCTTAAACTAGTTAAGTTAGTGATTAAGGCCTTAGGAATAGTGTTAAAAACCCCATTAATAAAGTGAATCGAATCTGAAACACTTAATAAAATAGGTTATTTAGTGGACCCATTAAGATATTTGGCCCATTAGAATAAGTTAGAATCAAGTTTAGGGTCATAGAATGCAAATTAGGCCTAAACTAACTTAGTTAGTGATAAAGGGCTTAGAAATATAATTAGAAACCCAACAAATGAAAAGAACCAGATCTAAATCCTAATAGAAAATGGACTTATCTTAAGGTCTTTAGTGGGCTTAAGCCCAAAATCATAAGTGGAATTGGGCTTAAGGCCTTAAAATGCAAGATAAGCCCAAAAGCCCTTAAAAGAAACAAGAATAGAGCCCAATAACTTAGTGACCAGATCTAAACCCTAAATTAAAAGGCTCATAAAACAAAATATAAAAGGCCCATTAAGTCTAAAATCCCATTAAAGCCATCTCCTATAGGTGCCTTAGTAAGTAGAGGCTTCAAACTAGTAAAAAGGGCTTATTTAAGCCCATAAGAGTAACACTAAGGCCTAAATTAAAAGTTATGGAATTTGATCAAAAACTTAAACTTAAAATACCTAAACAAAGGCGCAAAAGGTTAAGTGTAAAGCCGAACACCCAAAATTAAGCCCAAAGCCCAAAACTAGGCCCAAATCCTAAAGTAGTCAAACCAATACCATTGACCAATGAATTTGTTTGCCCTAAACCGAATTCTTACAAGTTTAAGCACCTTAAAAGGACTTTACCAAAATGAAAGAACACTCAAAAATGATGAAAAACGACTATAAAAATACTAAATTTGGACTAAAAATGAGAAAGTTATGAACAAAATACGAAATAGGTGGAAATGGGGAAATTATAACGAGGCTAGGAAATATATTAAGTTTAAGATGAGTCTTATTTATTTTAATTATCTTACTCAGGCGATTTCGGATACCAAGTTTGAGACTACCAAGGACTACTAAGAATACTAGACTTCAAGGCTAAGTAAGTATACCACTCCCTATTTTACTTTGTTTTGTGCTTATAATTAGTACATTATCTAATTATATATGATAATTAAACTTGATGCATGTTGGGGTATATGGGAACTTATGTATGTCTGTTCTAGTTGACCTAGCTTGCAAAATATCTTAAGGTATTTCAAAAAACTTGTTTGCTACATTAGAACGCAGAGCATTGAACTGCTGAGGGTAGTTATATTGTTAAAAGATTTCGTATTAAACGTGGATACCTGGGTCCTAACGTACCTAAATATTTCCTAACTTAGGCAACGGTAGGCATTAAAACCATGTTGTATGCAATTATCCGCCAATTGTATATACTATTTGCATTGCATATGCTTATACATGCATTCATATATTTGATAAATAACTTTCTTGTCATTGTTTGATGTAAGGTAGGAAGGTTACTTACTAAGCTAGATGTAGCTTACACTCAAATGGTTTCTTTTGTAGGTTTTATAAAGCTATGGGCTAGGCTAGGAGTCAAGTGTTGAGTGCTCCATTAGGCTGAGAAAGTAAAATATAAGTTTAAGAAAACAAGTAGTATAGCCGAATTAGACTTTTAAGGTATTTAGTAGCTTTATGATTGTCAAGTTATAAATACTCTTTTTTATTGTTTAGTATGTAATTTTGACTCTCTACAATTCTGGTGACTATAGATTTTTGAATCACTTGTAAATATATATATATATATATATATATATATATGGTTAAGCAGATGTATGTAAATTGAATAAGTACCCTTAGAAACTTACTTATTAAAGCCTTATAACCTTTAACTTGCAAGGCGGTTTTTATATCATGAGTACACACATGATAAGAAGATTTTAAGTAAAACTACTAAGCCCCCTTCGGAAGCATTACATTAGTGGCATCATAGCTCTAGATTATCAAAGATTGAACTAGCTTACCAAATGGTAAGATGGGGTAGAACTTGGGTAGATGGAATAGAATAATAAATAAATGTCCTACACTCTAAGGTTATATAAATCTATCTACTTCTATTTATCACCTTAAGATCTTTCATACTTACCAAAAGAAAACCCTTACAAATGAGTCTCCTGAACATGTAAAGATAATGTAAAATGTTGGAACTAACACTAATAATAATGTCAAAGATGGTGGCAAGACACTATGTAACAGTAAAACATGCTAAGAAATTGTAGTAAAGACCAAAACCCATCGTAGTCGCAACTAAGCCTTAGAGTTGAACTTGTTTGAGAGAAAGATGAAAGTGAAAAACCAAAAGGGACATTAACACTAAAAGCAAATCCTACCCATATGCGTTATAATAAAAGTACATAGTTAACCGTTATATCACCCTCATAAAGGTCACTATGCCTTCTACCTAACAATACAAGCATTACACCTAATAAAAAAAGGGCAATAGTAGAACCATGAAGAATTAGCAAGTAACTGCATGACATCTTAAGATGGTTCAAGGGGTTATTACCCTTAAGGTTGCTTAACTATAAGTCAATATGTGTGGAGTTACTAATAGAAAAGTAGACATAGCATGTGTAAATGAATGGTTAGATTTAATTAAAGGATGATACGATTAGTAAAGTGGGTATACCCAGTGTGATGTTTAATGATTAGATAAATGAATTGTTGGATGATATTAGCATGAAGCAAAAATATCTTGACAAGATCATAGTTAGTGCAAATGAACAAGGTTACCACATGACACCAAAAGACTAAGACGGCTTAGATCATACGAAGGATATATCAAAGGAACTAAAACCATTAAGGAAGAAGTTTCCCGACTTTGTCTAAACAAATAGCTTCTTCATGGGAAAGAGAAATGACCCCATGAGGTAGAAAACTGGCTAGCTCAAGTTGAGCTATCAATTGAGGCTTATGAGATCCATGAAGACTTAAGGTTGACCATGGCACCTTTATGTTACAACATGGTGCTCGAGTGTGGTGGAATTCTAAGAAAAGAGCTTTGCCTCAACCCATTACCTAGAGTGAATTCAAAAGAGAATTCCAAAAAGAATATAACCCAAACCATAAATGGAAAAGATCAATTAAGGAATTAAGGACATCAACAAGTGAGTCAACAACAAAGAAGCCATTCTAAGTAAGGTACTGGAAATGTGGCAAAGAGCATTACCTAAAAGATTGCCTACAATTAAAGGGGAAGTATTCTTACTGTGGAAGGGTCGGGCATAAAGTGAAAATGTGTTTTAAAAGGAGGAATACAGTAGTATGTTGCAATTGTAAGAAGCGTAGTCACAACATCTCTAAATGCTACCAAAAGTGAGAGGTTTAAGAGAAAATTAACGACTCTAAAAGGAACCTAATGGATAAATATAATTATTATAGGAAGGCTATATGTTTCCTCAAAAGATATATGAACTTATCATGATGGTTGGAAGTAGTGACCATAATCAAGACTATGTATTATGCATGGCTAAAAGTTCGATGGTAATATAAATGAATGCTTATTTGCATCTAAGAATTAAGGTCTTATGTACACAAAAGAAGGATACTGAAAAACTGATGAAGATTTTGAGTCATTTTTGGAAATGTTTAAGAAGCTAGAAATTAATATTCCCTTAGTAGATTTATTAGAGCAAACACCTCGCTATAGACATATTTGAAAGAAATAATGACTAAGAAAAGAAAAATAAATGTGTAAGAAACAGTCATGTTAACTCAAGTATGCACTAAAGCACTAAAAGGCACCCATCCCCCTAAATTAACCAATCTATGAAAATTCATTTTAAATTGCACCATAGGAGATGAAAATCTTAAAAATGCATTTTGTGATTTAGGTATAAGTATTAATGTGATTCCTTTCTCTATGATAAAGAAATTAGGATTAGGGGATATAATACAATTAGCTTATGGGTCTTTTAGAAAACCAAAAGGAACGATTGAGAATATACTTTTAAAAGTGGATAAACTTATATTCCCTATAGACTTTATAGTCTTAGATATTAAAAAAAAAAAAAACTCTAAAAATTCCTATTATCCTAAGAGATCCATTCTTAGCTATTGTAGAAGCTATAATTGATATGAAAAATAGTAAAATGGCATTAAGGGCTAGAAACAATAAGCTTCATGTAAATATCATAAAGCAATGAAAAAATAAAGACTCTTATACCACTAAATCAAATATGACATGGGACACTTCAATTAGGGTAAAAATTGACTCTGATGATGAATAGGAAGCTCTTAGAGAGATTTTTAATAAAATGCCACAAGGATTTGAAGTACCTTAGAAAAAATGACTATAATGCATCGAGCCAATGATGCTAAATAAAAGAGCTTGTTGGGAGGCAGCCCAATGCTTGTTTTCTGTATCCTTTACTTCATTTTATTTTATTTTATTTTATTGTTTTGTTACTCCCTCACAATGATTTTCTTTTTTTTTTTTTAAACCTAGCAAATTATAGAAAATTTTTGGATCTTTTAATCATTTTATCCCTTTAAAGTTTGTGTGGTGTTTTGTAGTTGACATTGTAAGAATTAAGTATAAATAATTTTAGTTCAAGGTGAATCATGAAAGAGGAGATGAATTAAAAATCTGAGAAGATCATGGGTGAAGAGCATGCTCGTGATCTAGGGTGTGATCCTCTTAGATCACAAGTAATGATTCAGAAGCCATTAAAAATATGAGATAACTATGGGTAAGAATCATGCTTGTAATGTTAATCGTATTCCTCTTGTTAAGTATGTATAATCCCTTAGCTTTAAAAAATAAATAAATAAATAAATTGCTAAGAGAATCACAAGTAAGGACTATACCTATGGTCCTTAACCATAATCGTCCTAACATGAACAAAATTTTCGAATTTTCAATTTGTTTATTTTTCAAAAAAGAAAACCACACTTAACATGTCAATTTATAGATTAGCAGTATAGACACCCCAAAATTTGTTTCCCTTAGTTTTATAAATTTTTCAAAATAGGGAAAGAGAGTCCTCATTCAAAAAAATAAAATAATATACAAAAAAATTGAAAATTTAGAAAAAACACAAAAAATAGAAAATTTATAAAAATACAAATAAATAGAAAATTTTAGAAAAATTACCAAAAAAATGGAAAATTGAAAAATATAGAATAAATGAATTTTTCAAGAAATTGAATAGAAAGGTTAGGGAAAATGTTAGAATAAATTAGAATAATAAAAAGCTTTAAAGTACTTTTTGGTTTGGTTTGGTTTTGGGAAAGGCATAGTATTTTAATTTAACTTAGGTTATTTTTAAGTCTTATATACATTTTACTTGCAAAAGAAAATACGGCACGAGCTAACAGCCTATTTAGTATTATATTTAGACTTGATAAGGGGAATGCATTGAAGGTCTTGGGTTTAGTCCTTACACTAAGCACTTGGTGCCTATTTGCTTTTGTTTATCCTAGAACACGTGTCGACTACCTATTGGCCCACATGGCACTACATAAGCATATTTTCCTTCCCTTTCCTTCCTTTTCTATCACTTTCTTACGTCCTCAATTTTGCATGCATCTATGACACACAATACGTGATTTACCAACTCAATCTCGCACTCCACATGGCCTTGTCTAAATTGAATGCAAAAGAAGGACTAGATTCATTCATTTTCATGCTCAAATCTACTTTCAAAATCAAGAAACTTGAAATATGAGATACACATCCAAGATCAATTCAACCATTGAAGGTTCTTTCTAAGTTAATCAAGCTTACAAGTGTATAAATTAAACCCTCCTACATCCCTTTCAATTAGGGATGCAACCTAGTGGGTTAGGAATGGCTTTTACGAAACTCGAACTCGCCCTTATAGGGTTTAACATTTTCCAAAACCTTATAAGGTTTATATAGGATTAAATAGAGAAGAAAAGGGAAAAATTTAAGTAAGATTAAGATTATATTTACTAACTTATACAATAATAAAAATTGAGAATTAAATGTATTGTACAATGTAAAACTCGTATTTCATGTATGGTGACTATTAAACAAATCCACCACCACATTCAAGTTGCTTAAGCTCTAAGTACCCACACTTAACCTATCTCCCAAACCTCTATGCCTCCTAGCATACTCAACCAACCGCCAAAACTCAAACCTTAGGCACCACCAAAAACCACCATGCGACTACCACTAGGGTACAAAATACCCACCTCACAACACTTAACACCAACTCCAACCTTTGGCCAATACCTCCTTGACCCTTAAGTAGCCACCACATGTAGCACGCAACATCTATTGCCGGCCTCCAAAGTCAAATACCACCTAAACGGCCATTTTACACCAAGGCACTTTACCTACAACCCTTAAGACTAATAAGATTTTTATGAAACTAACCTTTCTCGCTTGTTTAGTGGCCTAGGATACTTAAAAACACCTCCATTGGCCCTTCCTTACTTCTTCTCCACAACAATTGTGTACCTTACATGTATTTAAGTCGAGTTGACCTGCATCTAACCCGTTGACTAACTCCAATATCCGCTTCAACCTACGTGTTACTTTGGTCTGATCTTGCTTCCTGCTTTCCTTTGTTATTATTTTTTTTTCTTTTCTTTTCTTTTCTTCTTTAGTGTTTTAATGTATTGTTAAATATATAAAATAAAGGATCTTAAGAAAAAGAGAAAAGAAAGGAAAAGGAGAAGAAAGAAAAAAGAAAGGAAAACATTTTTTTTTATTATACTTTTTATCTTTTATACTTTGGTCAAAAATAATATAAATAAATAAATAATATTAAAAAATAAAAAATAAGAAAAAATGTTTCATCACTTAGAAAAAACTTTTTCTAAATAATAAAAATAAATGAACCTCTTTCAAAATTAGAGTTTTTCTTTTTTTTTTTAGAATTGTTCGAGAAAATAAAATAGTAAGAAATTAGAACCCTTCCACTTAAATGTTTTTTCTTAAATAAAATCAAATAGTTAAAGAACTTAAAACTTGACCATTTTCTAGAATTAAAAGAAACCAACGAGTATAAAGTTTTATAAAATGAACTATAGAAAGTCCGATCCCTACTAGAAGATACATAGGCACCTACAGGGCAACTTAAAATAGGGAAAATATTTTTATTTTCCCTTTTTTTTTTAAATAAACTTACTTTAAAAAATAATTTTCTTTAATTGTGAATGTATAATTAGCTACATAGGCAATTAAAACATAAAATTAATCTTAGAAAGTTATTTACCCGTTAAGGTTTAATAGATTAACCCTCATATCCAAAACTCTTGTTTTCAAAAAACCATTTTAAAGTTGGTTTTTTCGTAGATTAATGACTAAGCTACCCATTAGTTATGACTTAACACTTTTCTCGACTTTAGTCGAGTGGCGACTCCAAAAGTATTTTTTTCAAAATTAAAAAGAAAATGAAGTTTTTCTTAATTCTTTGTCAAGGATCTATATTGAATAAGCGTAGGGTTCAATATAGGTCATGTTAAAAAAAATATTGAAAACTAGAAAAATTCAAGCTCAATAAGCAGGATATACATTCATGATATTTGCTAACTTATGTATTCTCTTTCTTGGATTAGCCTTACTAATTGTAGAACTGCTTTTTGAATTAATGGTAGGAAGTATTTTTAGTTTAGTTTTATTTTTGTCCTCTTAGATGTTTTTCTTTTTCTTTCTTTGTTTTTCTTTTCTGTTTCTTTTTCTTTTGCAAGGCCTATGCAAACTTTAATTGGAATTAGAGAGCTCGCAACATGGCAAGTTTAGAATTTAGTATTAGAGCTAAAACTAGGGAAGTTTTAATTTCCCTTTTATCTTTTCTATTATTTCCCCCCTCTTGATTTTTATGCTTTCCATTAATTATTTATACATTGGGAACAATGTACAATTTAACTTTAGGGGTAAGGGGTAAGTGGAGGAATTGATTCTATAAAAGCAATGTACACTTAGGATTTTCGCAAATAATTTTTTTAAAGAAATATAGAATCAATTTGTTTATATTGCACATCTATTTACTAGTAATTTTTCATCTAATTAAAGAAGCAACTTTTGGGGATAATTTTTTTTTTTTTCAATTTAGTATGAAATTTTCTTAATCATTATTACCATTCTACATAATGCTAGGATTGAATAATAAAATCTATGTGAAGTGCAAAGTTTCATGTTATTTAAGCTTGAATTTAGACTTGGAATTATGGTGAACATTGTTGATTAGGAATTAGTTGCCTATATTTTATTTTAGTGTATATTTACTTTTTAGAAGCCTTGAGAGCCCTCTAATCTCTAACAAATAAATAAAAGATGATTATCTCTTGAAAGTTTCCTAAGAAATCAAAATAGTAGAGGTGATTGAAAGAAAAATTAAATCAATAATACTGATAATATAAGTTAGTAAAGATTGACCTTCATCCCTCAAAAGAGTAAGGTTCTTTCCTGTTACCAATATAAGCAAATTGTTAAAAAGAAGAAGAAGAAGAAGAGATATAAAAAATGGGTGTAGATCAACCTTCATCCCTTAAAAGAGCAAGGAACTTTCTCGCTATCAATATGATAATTAAAATGGTATGGATCAGCTTTAGTCTGTCAGAAGAGGAAGGTGTTTTCCTAAGGCCAAAGAAATTGTGCTTAAATAAAGAAATTAAATTTAATTGAATTAAAAAATCGTCTAAATAAAAATTGAAAGAAGGAGACAATCAAGAGATTATTTGATATAACATGCATTTGTTTTTAATTATTATGCTTAAAGAAATGAAAAATGGGAGTGTACACTCTGGTTTTAAAATGTAGATAACTTTTTCTTGCTTAAGTTTATGTTTATTCTGATTTACAACTTAATCTTTGTTTAAATAATGGGATTAATTGTTAAATTCTAGTATGGTTTCCATAGCTAGTATATATATTATGTAATTGTGTTTTAAGAGCATATAAATATGGATAAGTGAAATTCTATTGAATAAAAAGTTGCTAAAGCCATGAATTTTGAAAATTTTAAAGGATGAATTTTAGTGAAAGAGTATACACTCTTGTCCCTATGTAGACTATGTGCAATATTTATTTTGATTCTATAATTTAAGCATTCATTAAATTTTGTCCTTAAGAGTTTTTCAGTGTTTTATTTATTTTGCTTGAGAACAAGCAAAAGTTCAAGTATAGGAGAATTTGGTAAAGCTAAGTTATGCCTATTATAAAGGTAGATTTTATATTGCTTTTATAGGCTTTTTAGAGTAATTTTAATGCAAATCAATACTATATTTATTAAAATTTTATTTTAGCACTTTATTACACTAATTTGTGTATATTTATATTTTTGACAAGAAAAATTCATAATATTGGAAAATATACACCTGATGATGAAGGCATGTGAAATTGCGATGAAAAGAAATTAATTTACGAAAGCTCCACAACCAATGACCATGCCCATAGTCGTAGGCCATGGTCACTCCATGAACAAAAGACGTGTGTTACTTATTAAATGAAGCCGAGTTCCTAATTCCAAACATGTCATATTTTTTTTTTTTTATTTCCTGCAAGAATTGAAGTATAGAAATGCCACATGTAAAGACATGGTTCCAAACATCTAGGGTATGGTCTTTCTCTACTATTTTTGGAAAGAGTTGAAGCCATTCAAGAAAAGTATATAATTGTATTTTATGAGCCCACTCTTTATGGGATCCTTTGTAATATAAATAATAAACCTTCTATAAAAATAGAAAGGTAGAAACTAAAAAGATAAAATAGAATATAAAATAGATTTTTCTCTCATTTATTGGTCTAGGATTTTGGAGAGTAGTTTCATTTTCTTTTCGAGATTTCAACATAAAAAATAATAGCAACAATATTTGATCTCAAATTGAAGATTGAAACCCTTAAACAGGTTGTTTCATTCCCTTTAATAATTTAGATATTGTCTTATCTATTATTTCTTGTTTGTGCTTAATTGATATTGCTTATTGGATATTTTAGATTATCAATTTATAAATTATGCCTATTGTTTAAGTTTTTAATTCCCTAAACACAATAACATGTATTTTGATTTTATTGAAATATGTGTTAATTAGGATAGAGTCACAATACCTCTTTTAATTGTTTACTGTAAGCTAGATAATCTGGATTAAAGAGACATAACATATGTTCTTTAATTCAATTAAGGTTTAGGAACAAGAAAGGTTAATTTAATTAATCACTTGTCTAATGACTGAAATGTTAAATTAATTAATCTCGGGTATTCACTTTATGAGAAGGAATATTCAGTGCTTAATTACTTTAAAAATAAACCTTTTAAAGATACTTTTATTATCGTAATTGGTATTCTAATTATCTGGTTTGCAATTATCTGTTTTGTTAATTTAGTTTTCATAATTTAATTATTTTCATAAACTCTTGATTTTAATTGCCTATAGATAAGATTAATACTAATAAAAATTAGATATTATTCCTTGTTAATTTGACCTGGTTCTCACCAATATTATTATTACATATACGATCTAGTGTACTTATTAGTAAAATATACTTTTGTTATAAAAAGTAAAGTGAGATTTAGTGTATCACTTCTGCATCCCCGTACAATCAGGAATATACCTAGAAACATACAAAAAAACACCCCAAGCCTTTCTCTCTCTACCCATAGGTACTCTCTCTCTCTCTCTCTCTCTCTGCATGAAAAGCTTCCTTAAAGCTTTCTTGTTATGTCCTAAAGTGGTAGAGTCATAATAGTCCTGCTATGCAAACTATTACAAGATAGAAGCTAAGCTTATAAACGTTATCTTAGACCTAATTTACATAAAGTATCCACAACTAACCTACTTTAAAGTAAACAATTTATAAATTAAACATGTTATTTACCTAAGAAAATATGAAAAATATATACTAAGATTTCAAAATTCTATGTAATGTTACATGATTTAATAACCTAACCTTACTTAAATAATACATACGTTAATAATAGAAGATTCAAAAATGAGGATTAAAACCTTAAAAATGTAATTGATCATTATTTTTATTTCCTCACTCCTCAAGATTTAGTAATAGCTAGCTTCAAGGTAGTTATGATACCACTTCTAAGCTCGCACCTACAATTATATCTATAGGGATATGAGTAATCAACCACTTAATAAGTTGGGATAGAAACTTAAAACTATACATCAAGCACAAATAAGGTTATCAACTAGTTACATAAATGTAATGAAACAATCAAATGCCATCAAGTGATATTTTCCTGTCTATTGTAAGATTAAATGAATTATACCAACTCTAATATGAGTGGAGTTTAATATGCATATTAATAGCTCACGATGAAACTTAGGCTTGTGTCATGGAAACACCGCTTCTCCTGCTGCTATCTTTGAGCCATTACCTTTATCCTTGCCATGATCTTTTCTCCTGTCACTTAGTTCAACTAAAGATGAAGAAAGGATTATTATACTATCTAGTGCTATCCCTTTCGAAGAGATCAGTATTTGGCTAAAGAACCCTAAATGTTTCCCTTAAAGGGTTGCAATGTATGTCTGACTTAGATTTATAAGTCGTATATTTAATTAAGTCTAGTTTAAGACATTTAAGCATTTTACATAAGATAAACAATTACAATTCAAAGCATCAAACCGAAATCATACAATTAAACCTAGAAACACACACATACAGACATGTATACAATTAAACTATCTAATAAATATAACCAAGTATGATTTTAAGCTTTTGTGTACTATAATACAATACACTGAAATACAGTAATGTATTAATACCAAACTTATCTAAAGTACCCCATCTACTTACTCAAGTTCAATGTAGGATCGGATCGTCGCCACTCGCTCCTATATTATAAGTATTATTTTAGCATTTGTACCCTTATTACCTATAAACTTCAGATTTTTATTTTTAGTTTAAATTTATAAATTTACTCAATTGTTCAGATTTTATGTTACTTATAATTATTACTTTATTAAATATATTTATATCATTTTGTTACATATATAGATGTTGTATATGTACCATCCTTTCTATGTACATATATATATGAGAAAGATAATTCATACAAATATATATATTTAACTAACCCATATATAGGTTATTAAAAAGAAATAGTAAAAATATAATTATAAATATTTAAAGTTTAAAATTCGAAAAAAGAAAGAAATTTATGAAATTGTATACATTTAGGAAAATAATGGAATTACAGATATAATTTTTCTATGAGTATTAAAATAAATTAAAAGAAACAATACTTATAATTATAGAAATAAAGCTATCTAGAAATATCAAACACTGAAAATTTAATTCTTTTACTCTCTTTTCTTCTTCTTCTTCTTCTTCTTTTCTTCTTCCTTCTCTCTCTCTCTCTCTCTCTCTTTCTCATTTTCCCTTTTTCCTCCTCTCCCTTTCTCAACTTTATAAATGGCCTTATACCATATTTATAGGCAACTTTCACCGCCTTACTCTAGGAGGTTTAACACATGTATTTTTTCTTTTTTTTTTTGTTGATTCAATTTTACATGACCTTTCAAAAATAATTTTATCATGATTTTTTATTTATAAAGTTTAATAATATACTTAAAAAAAAGTAGAACATTATATTATACATCTAATCTAAAATTTATATTTCTCGACTAATTAAAATTTAACTCGATAAACTTTATATTATAATCTATATTAGTTGTATTTTAACTTATTTTTAAAATCTGACCTTACAAGACTATTTTTTATAACTTTTGAAGGATTCATATTACCATTTAGTCTTATTCAAAACTAAATTTTTTATTGGTCTTACGTTCCAAGACAAAGCCCTAAACATACTTTTCTTTAATATATAATATATATAGATAGGTTCTATTAATTATTTGAGACTTATTCATATACATCTTATATATAATTTTATTCAGTAATATTAACTATTAAGATCAAGTAGTTAATTTCAAAAGATTTATTATAAACTATATCTAAAATTACAAAACTCTATCGGATAGTGATTTGACATAATAAACTTAATAATGCTAAAAAAAGTTGTATATAAATGAGCTTAATTTCAGATATTAAAGTTATATAATTATTTCTTTCAATTTTTATTACATTTGTCATGATGGTTTAATTAAATTCTAAGAATGTTGATATAATTCATATTTTCTAAAGTGTGCCGTAAGTACTAAATTTTCATTTTATTTTTTTATTAATTTATATAATTGCATATAATCTACCTCTAGCAATTTATTAATTATCGAGACTCGCTTTATACATTTCCAATTAATAATGAGTAATATACATATAACTTAATATTTAATTACTTAATTTTCTTAATTTTAAACTTATGGGGTCATTTCTACTAATATTTTTTTAACTTTATCATAAAATTTGTACTCAATTAAATAATTTACACGATTGTTATGTATTGTATCCCAATCACCTGATTGTAGGACTTACATTCGTCTCTCTAACTTAACTACTCCTATAGCCCACCATAGCCCCTAACCTCATCGCTAGCCATCATAACCTAAACCTTAGCTACAATGTTGCCCCTTCAAAAGAAAAAAACACCCTCTCTGATATTTCTTGAGCCAAACTGACACTGCATCCAAACTCTTGGGACCCAAAAACCCCTAACCCAATCATCACTCACCTCAAATACCTAGGTTGCAACCACCTAGTAACCACCATCGACCACCACCTTACACCACCCTAAACACTAAAGCACCATCGCAAAACACCTTCTCCCCTACCCCTTCCCCCATCTCCAATTCTTTAATAAAATCCTCTTGAATCTGTTGTCTCCTACTTGTTCTAAGGCTTATAACAACTAGAACCATCCCCACCAATCACCTCCTACTCTTCTCCCCTTCTTCTTGTTATGAGTTACGTGTTTTGTACATGACCAGTTCGAGTGACCCAGATCTGACCCGAATACTTGACCCCAGCTCAACTCTGACCCTTACATTGAACCTAAGTTCGACTCCCTTTTTTTTCCTACTTTCTTTTTCCTTTTACATCTTTTTTTGAAAATAGAAAAAATTATTAAATAAAAATAATAAAACAAAGAAAAGAAAGTCTTTCATTTCTTATCTTATCTCCCTTTCATTTTTTTTCTTTTCATATAGTAGTAAAAAAAAAAATTTGTCACTTATAAAAACTTATTTTTTTAAGGAAAAAAAATTGAATAAATCCTTTTCGAAAATTAGGGATTTTTTCTTTAGAATTTTTTAACAATAAAAACACCAAAATTAGTATTCTATTCCAAATTTTTTTCTTAAATAATTAAATAGATGAGAAACTTAAATCTAATTGTCTTTAAAATTAAAATTTACCAACACATCTAAAGTTTTCAAAATAAACTATGGAAGTCTAATCCTGAATAGCAAGTGCATAAACACTTATATGCAAATACAGGGTGACTTAAAATACGAAAATTTTTTACTTTCCCCTTTGTGAATAAATAAACTTAATTTTTTTCTTTTGTAAATATACAAAAGTTATTCATTTGTTACTCATAAATTAGAATTATTTTTAATCAAATGGGTAATTTTGAAAATAAAATTAAATTGAAAAGACTAAGTTAGTGCTCGCATAGGGTTTAATAGGATAGCCTCCAAACTCACAATATTTGGTTTCCTGAAAATTTTTCAAAAGTTTTTAAAACGGTGGCTAATAGTTAAATTAGAATTGATCTGCCTAATTGGTTTTAATTTAATCACCTTTCCCAACTTTACTAGGTGGCAACTCCAAAATTTTTCAAAAACAAAGAAACTAGATTTTCTTTAACATAAATCGAGGGTTTAAACTAAATGGGCATAAGGTTTAGTTTAAATCAAGTTAAAGAAAACCAAAAACCAAAAATTCAAGCTCAATAGTACTCGAGCAACTCTTGAAGACCATAGCTAAACAACAAGAGCTCAAAAACCAAGGAAGGCCATACACATCAAACCAAGAGACTTAGTGTAGGTTCACCTGAGTAAGGAATACTTTTTCCTAGTGTAGAGTTAGCAATAGGGTTGATAATTTGTGTTATCATATTGTGTCTCATGCCTACATCTAAACCAGTTCGTGTTTGGAAAACCTTAACACATAATACGTCCCATTTATTAATCATGCTTGAATATCCAAACTTATAACCCCACTTGTCTAATAAGCATTTCTTGTGTTCCAATTTGATCCATTTATTGATTAAAAAGTTATACAAAAAATCTATAAGATACTTGTACATGCAAAAGGTAAGTAGACAATAATAATATTTAAATTTGACAAATGTAAATGTCATAGTGTCTTGACATTTAACATAAAATTGAAACCTAAATAAAAGTTTTAATGAAATAAACTCTAATCAAATTACAAAAAATCCTAAAATTTTAATTACAAAACATCATTTAATTAAGTAAAGCAATGGCTTAAAGGAATGTTACTAGCAGTTTGAGTTATATCTTCAATAAATTCACAAAAAGATCATTAGCTAAAACATAATCCAAAGTCACACGAAATAATTTACTTTCCATCCCCCAATCAATTAGCAAAGTCATTGGTTTCTCAGTTAACGCAATGCTTATATGTGAAGTTCAATAATTTAGTATCTTACTAATGATGAAAATAGAAAGAAGAAGAAGAAGAAGAAGAAGACTATAGAGATAAAGAGCAAGGCAGACTATTTGACGCGATGAAAGCAAAATAATTAGTACCTCACTATATGGAGAAGAAGACTCAAAACTTCACACTTTTCTTAATAGTTGAGAAAAGATTCAAACTTAAGAGCTTGTGAATATCATATTAGAGCATGCTTAGTTTACAACTAGAAGTTAGAAGGAAGGAAAAAATAAAAGAAGCTAAAGACAGAAGGATTTCTAGTCATTAAAAAATGTTTGTATTTGACTAATTTAACCATTTCAATTGTCATGTAAAGTGTAAACTCTAGGCTACATACATTATTGCTTTACCCTTCATTAGGAATGAAAGGAGTAGAAGGAAATAAAAAATTCATTTACAGTAAATGCATTCGTGAATCGAACCTAAGGCCTGTTTAATAGACAAGTTCATAAATAAGTCTAAGACCTAGACCTAGAAACTAAACACGAATTTAAACGCATCTAGATAGGTTTGATCCATTTGTGTCTCATATTGATTTTTTCCATATATAAACGTATTTAAATCATTTTGTGTTGTATTCGAATCTGGTGGGTTGAGTCCCAAATTGTCAACCTTAGCTAATAAGTTGTCTCCTTAAACAGATGAACTATTCAAAGCCTTTTGGAAGATAAACAACAATTCATACAAGTTAAACATACTTAAAGGATATGGCATGTCTCCAACCTTCAATATTCTGACTTAACTCCATATGTTCCTAATAAAGTTAACCTAGATAAGCAACTTATTTTGAGGTCGAATCTCCAAGAATCACAAGGAGCTTACGCAAATATGACCTCTAGACTATTCACGCGTGTTAGACTCTAAGACCTATAGAACTTAACATGAAGGATTATAAATAATTAGCCAATTGAGGCTGAGTGTCCTTTATTGAGAGTTTTTATTTGCATCATCTACCTACCTGTTCCAACCTCTTCACTATGATTTGAGTTACTGAAGCACTAAATAGACTAGCTATTTATGACGACCACCAACTTGTTCTAATGTTTGATACCTTTTCTTGACCTATCCATCATTTCATCTTTAATCACTAGCTTACACATGCACCATCCCAAACTTTATATAGTTAATAGCCTTATTAGAAACGTTACCAACTGCTAATCTATACATGTCTAGATTCTCTAATAGTAGCACACGATCCTAGAATTATACCTTTGTCTCTTTTACATTTTTACCCCTTTTTATGATTACTTTGGAGTATATGTTAGGTATGTACTCTTTTTTCTTTCTTTCTCTTGCATTTACCCTAAAAGGACCTAATATATATAGTCCCTTTTCTTTATAAGCCAACATCATTTTCATATAAATGTTATACCTCTATTTCTTGTGAGTAAAAGCTCCAAGTTATACTCCTACTCTTATCAAATCCCTTTAAGAAGGATTTGTTGCAAGTAACCTTATATTATTACATTTGAGTAATATCAAGTTAATCATTTAGGTCACATAATGCTCATTTGGTGGGTCATATCTACTTGAGTAGCTCGTGTTTTGCTAAATCTTAGATTAAATCCACTCGAAAGTCTTAGTGAAACTAAGCTCCAAGACATATCTTGTTATGATACCATATATTAGCCTACTCTCGCTTTTCTTGGTAATGTTCATTTGCTTTATAACGTTATGCTATAGTGTATATAATTTACTATGTTTTAACTCACTCAGCGCAAATACAAGCTAAGGGGTTAAATTTTACTAACCTTAGGTATTATAGACTACATTTAAAGTGCTTACTAAGATTTTAGGTGGTTAAGAGCACTAGAGAACAACATTTGGAGCATAGGCTTTTGGTTGGAGTTTCATACATATTATTATGTAATTTGTATATAAAAAGTTTTTCTTCTTATGTTCCATTTGAACCAATACATAAAAGTAGAGTTTAAAGCATGAAAATCCTTAATACAAGTTGAGGTAATAACAAGTTACATGTTGCCAGGTTTAAGATGATTCAAGGATTTGTCCATGCCAACATATGTAGGGCAAATTAGCCTTAATCTATGTGAACGTAATTTAGTAAGTCAGTATTAAGGTGCTTGGTTTGCAATCAAGAGATGAGATTATCTGTGGTGGAGGTGTAACAAAGGTCGTAAGTACTTCTTAGAAGTATGTAGGTGTTTGGAAACTTAAACATGGATTATTGCTAAATATTCTTTGATATAATATAGAGAACTTTTTTTTTTTTTTTTTTTACTGTACCCATGATGACAACTTGATATTACAAGAGTATTAAAAAGCTATTCATAAAATTTTGATGTGTAATTGATGAGTATTTCAAGTATAAGCATTATCAGATGTACTTTGAACTTCTATTTATTAATATACCATCAGAATATCTTCAGGTTATGAATTGTTTTAGATGAAATGGGAAGACAATACATGTTGAAATTTTTAGGTAAGTCTTATCCTTACATTAAGGATAGCATAGCTATTTATCTTTTAGATAACCAATAGAGGTATATAAGTTAATGAAGAGGTAAAGCAAATACCTTGAAAGGCGAATCATCATAATTTTAATTGGATTTATTTGAGGATAATGTTAACATCTCTACTTGTTTGAAAATTAAACATATAGATTAAAGTTGTTAGATACCATAGCAATCAAACTTTTACTAGTCAAATTTATTACCATACTATTTACTCTTGTACTCTTCAATTGATGAGCATTTTCTATAATATATTAATATGGATAACTTTCAAATACACTTCCTTATGTTTACTTCATGTGGACTTGGTATTGTGTCTTTGAAATGGAGTATTTAGACTTGAAATCAAGCATTTAGACTTGAAATTTTTTATATATGTGTCTTCAAACTTCTATATGACCAATTTACTATTGAATTTGACTTGTGGTGGGGATTGTTGTAGCTAACTGATCATGTGTAACGGATGTGCTAGTCAACTTGAGAGACATCTTGAGCTAATGACACGTAAATGGATGTTGTTAGGAAGAAGCGTAAGAGGAAGAACAAGAAAATGTGGTATCTCAAATGTACAAGCATGATAGTACATTAAACTTGATGCTTTTAATCGTTCTTAGCTCATTCTTGATAAAATTGCTTGTTTGATCTTTGTTAGAGTGATTTCAATAAAGCTTTGGTATTTGTCTTAAGCTTGCCAATGTTCTAAATGAATAAAACGAGAGGAGAAGCTTTTTATGTATAGAGCTTGGAAGTCAATCTTATCTATTGGATGGCTTTAAGATGAATAGATGAGAATGAACCTTAGTATTGAAGCCTATTCCTTCTTTTAATCTTCCGGGGCTTAGGGCTTTTGATAATTAAAAGAAGCCCATTTTCTCTTTAAATAAGTCTGAAGCATACTTAAGCCTATTTGAGGCTCAATAAGGCCAAATAAAGCCTAAATGAGCTCAAAAAGGCTGTTTCCCAATCTACTTTTCATATACAAGATAACCGAGCAAAGTTAAGAGTAAAAAATCCAGTTTGGTAATCCCCATTCTAAGCCTATCAAACTAGATTTCCCTAAAACATCCCTATTTAGGTTAATTTCCTAAGCTTTGTCAATAGCTCAAGATACCAACCTATGATATTAAATTGGGTTAAATACTAAATTAATGAAATGACCTTCTACATTTAACCCCCTAACCAAAAGTCCTTGGATACAGTCAAGGAGGGTTTTGGGCATTTTTAAAAGTTGTTTCTTGAATTATTGTATGGATGTACCAAATATTGACTTTGCTTGCTTGATCACTTACAGTATTGATAGATTCATGCTTCTTTCAAATTATTGATGAGTTAAGAATGATATGCTAGTATTCATTTTGCTACCATGGAATCCATTCTTTCATATCCTTTTGCATCATACTTTACAATGATTTATTGTTCTCATAATATTGATTTGTATCCATTGCATGAGGTTGATAAGTTGGCTCATCTCGATATTTCTTTGTTATTCTATGAGTATGGGTAGAAAAATATAGCAATTAGAGCATTTGTAGAGAATTGAAGCTTCAAGAATATTCATTCGTAGATGTTATATATGTGTCTTATAAACGGTAGTATTTGCAGAGCACTTATTAAAGGTCTTATTAGCCCATTGGATAAGCAAATGGACACCCTTAGGGTTGAATCCTTGGCACTGTACATGTGAGCTCTTCTTTTTTTTTCTTTTTTCTTTTTTTTTTTTTTTGAAAATTGGAAAGATCAATCTGGAATCTTGTTCCACATCTTTTATCTGGAGCACATCTTGCAATCTTGATACAACAAACATCGTATGAACCTAATAAAAAATTTATCATATCCTTATTCAAATCCTCAATCTCTATCCTAATCCTTCACGTCGGCTCTATATATATTAATGTAGTAAATTTGTACTAACGCTCCCAATAACAATGAGCTTCGATGATAAGACTTTTCTTCATCTTCATCCATGATTTTGTTTTTTTTTTTAAATTTTATGACAACCTGTAACTTCCAGTAATAACAACCATTCTCATCGATAGGTAGCTATAAATTCAAATAGAGCACTAACTCCGCAGCATGAATAAATAACATTAAATATGCCTCATTTATTCTTCATGTAGTCTTTTTTTCTTTCCATTATGAAGAGAAATCTATGATGGATAAATACAGTACCATCCAAGGGTTTATCCATTTTTATTATACTCGTAAAGATATATCTTCCCTTTTCAAACAATCCTCGAAGATATTAATTACAATCTTAATGAATCTCCTTGATATCTCCAAATCTCTCCGTTCAACCGTGATAAGTCAATCAAGGACAAAAATGAATCCTCTACTCCGTACCGTCTCTTCTAGAGTTATAGCTATAGAAACAAACCCCTTTTTCTATTTATTGCCTCGACTTTCCCCTTTTGCCAACTTTCTTTACTTTAAACTCTTTATGAGTTTCATAAAAAAAGAACAATCTTCGTCAAAGAAAGATACTTCAAGAAGACCAAAGTGCAGCAATGAGGGTGAGTAACAATTATTGATGGGCAGTGGCACATCATTGTGGTTCGCGGCGAAGACAGAAACCTTTCTGGCACGCTTTGACGGTGATGGCAATCGAAGGCCAAGCAAGTGATAAAATTAGCTACAACCATAAATTTTCTTTGTCTGGGAGATATCAAATTGGCTTGCTTGAGTCAAACTTTTGAATTGCATTCTGTATTGAAATCTTTTTTTTTTTTTTACTTTTTTAAATAGCATCCACATCTATTGACGCACAAATAGACATTCCAATATTTGTTGATCATATGCTAATATGATTCCTATATAAGCTCCTTAGAAATGGCTACTTGAGTGCCATATTCATATAGACTGAATTGTAGCATGCTTCTAGACGTCTGAATTTGTCTCTTCCCTTCCATGTAGTATCCATTGTCTTTTCCTTAAGTCTGAATTATATCCTCGAATAAATATTATCAAACCTTACTTTGAAATATTCTCTCAAGCACGTGTTTTCAAGCGTGTGAACTAATTTTCTTTTTCAACTCTTGCTGATACGTAGAGCATGCATTGGGGTTGATAACTCCTTTAGTGGGATGTAGGGCTTGTTGGAAAATGTTGGACTTTGAAGGTGTGCTTCTTGTAATAGCATTTTGAATGTGGGTTTCTCTTCAACATTTTGCTTACGGGCGGCTTGAACTTATTCTGTACATGGATTTGGATTGTGGCTTCTTGTGCATGAATAGGCTGCTTTATGCTTGCATCTAGATTCTTTTTTTCATTGTATGAGCTTTTTCTTTTCTAGGAATAGTAATCCTTTTTCTATTATCGAATATTGATCTCTTCAATTGAATGATTAATTCTCCCTCTTCTTTTTTTTTTTTTTTTGGTATTGTCTTATTCAAGGTTACGCTTCATTACTTGTCGAGCCCTTGGTCATCCTTTGGTGTTGACTTAGATTCCCAATATCCAACATCATATAGGCCTACGGCTAACCTTAGGTGTTACTGCATATTCCTGATATTCAGCATCATCTAGGCTCACTATTAACCTTAGGTGTTACTGTAGATTCTTGATATCCAACATATGTAGGCACACGGTTAACCGTGGTTCTTGTCTCCACCATCCTAAAGCCATGTGTTAAATCGCATATCCAAGAAGTCTGCATTCAACTAACTTAAACATTGCCTACTTAGTTGTCAAGCATCGCATTGCTCAGCTTAGGATAACTTTTAATGTTATGTCTACCTCCTAAAGTCATTTGTCAAGCTTAAAGGTGTATCACCCTCAAGAGCACAAAATGGGAGTCTAGATCCAATTAAAGGGCCCATTCAGTTGTCAAGCATTTGTTTGACAAGATATCAAGATTATAAGAATCTAAATGATAGGCGGCTATCTAAACCTTCCACAAGTGTAAGTGCCCCACTTTAGAGTGCCAAGCATCACTCAATTGCCTAAGGACACTAATACTCATAAGGGTATTAAGTTCTCCTCAAGGCATCCTTATTCTTCTCAACAAGTTAAAGGTATATCACTTGCTCTATCTAAGAACTTCACAAGTATAAGCCCCTCTTACTCCATAATGCTAGGTACCGCTCAAGTATATCCATTCAAGAGGATCAATTATAGATGCTCGCCCATCTTCCAAGTGTTTTACAAGTGAAAGACCTTCACCTTTGAGTACCAAGCATCATTTGACCATGTTTATTAAATTTAACATATTAAAGTATTGGCATCTTCTCCCCCAATTGATGGTACATTATAGCAAGACAAGACAAGACAGCAACTCATGTAATGATTTGAAGGAAAGCTTTTGATCTTATCATATTAATCCTTCTATGCTTGCTTAGGTAACAACGAATTTTCAATTAAAGTATGTCATAGGGTTGTTTCAACAACTTTGTGATCAGTTGTATGCTTAAGGATGATGACATCACGGTTATGCAACCTTATTGAAGATAAGATCCAATGATAGACTACTTTGACCTTGCATCAAAGGGACTCCTTTGATCTTGGTGGTTGCAAAAGAAGGTTTATGGAGGATGTTACAACTTTAGCCTTTCCTTTTAATGAGATAATTCTCAAGCCGATGGATGCTTTAGTGGATAATGGTGTGTTCAAGTGCTAATTACTAGTGAGATGGTCACCTTGACCATTTGCATAAGAGATCAATTTGTTCTCAATAATTGATAACTAGTTCCAATGAGAAGACATTAGTTGTGTGCTTAGGAATGAATACTTCTACCTAGTGAAAGTGGTTACCATGAGACAGTAACTTTTACTATATGCAGATGCGATTTGAGTTGACCTTAAGATCTACAAAAAGGAATCGTGTTTGCTAAGCCTGCTATAGGATTAGTTCGATCCATCATAATATAGTTTTCATTGTTCTCATGAATGATACCACAAAATGGTCATTGCATTCCTTATGTCCCAAAAGTGTATGCTTCTACTGAGCAATTACAACAACAATGATCTCACCGTTTCAATCATTCATAAATAAGGTTGCTTCAACCTCATCTCTGTGGAAAAGGTGTTACAGCTACCAAGCCTACTATGGGATTGCTTCAACCCTCATAGCAAAGATCGCTTCAATCTCATAGGTAATGCCATAGAAATGGCCATTGCGCTACTACATGCTTAGAAGCATATGCTCCTATTAAGTAATTTCTACTATCATGATATAATTGCTTTAATCATTTATGGATGAGATTGCTTCGACCTTAACTTTTCAAAAAGGCATTATGATTGCCCATCCTACTACAATATCGTTTCAACCCATCACAACTGAGATCACTTCAGTCTCATGAGTAATGTTGTAGTGCCTACCATATGCTTAAGAGCGCATGCTTCTATTAAGTAACTACAACTACCATGATATAACTGTTTCAATTATTCATGGATGAGGTTGCTTTAACCTTAACTTTGCGGAAATGTGTTACAACTACTAAGCCTACTATAGGATCGCTTTGATCCATTACAGTTGAGATCACTTCAATCTTGTGATTAAGGAACACCAAATAGTGATGTTGGATACGTCTGTAGGTCTAAGGATTATAGTGGCAATGTTAGCAACACTAGATTAAGCAGCAATGTTAGCAACGTTAGTTTTGTTTCACAAAGATTCTTAGTACAACATAGTAAGTAGCAAAGTGACACCTAATCTGCTCATGAACAAAGCACCACAGTAGTAGAGGTAACTATACCATAGTGGTTAAAAGAAATTTGTCAAGAGAATGCTTCAATTACTTGACAAGAGAGGGTTATCAGATGGCATCATTAGTTGCCTAAGCATCATGGGCTTATGGAAACAATGTTGGCTATACACAACTTAAAGTGATTGTCCTAGCTTCAAAGGTGAGACAATACTTATAGAGTTTTCCTTTATCATGATGAAGCCACTTGTCAAAAGATAGGCACAAGCAGTCATAAACGATAGGGGAAAGGATATCACTTTATGAATAAAGTTGAATTTGTTATTTTCTTTTTTAAAAGATGAATACAAACGATGGGCAGATTTTGCCTTTATTCACCATTGATGTCCATAGTCTCCATCATATAAATGTTGTTATCTTCAATAACCAATTCACTGCTTCATATTCTCTTTGGAATATCTATCTCAAATTCTCGCAGTCCTTGATGGAATGACTTACAACTCCATGATATTAGTAACATTTGGGATCACTCTTCTCTTATACAATCAAGTCTCTGTTTACTCTTAATAATTTGATATTCTCATCCTTGGTCCATCTATTAAGATTTATGCAAACTTTGTCTATTGAATATGAGAATGGTAGAGCATTTTTTGAGACCTCATTCCTTATCCTTTAATTTTCACCATGTCTTTCTCCTTGTATCCTTCCAATCTCACCTTTTTGTTTAGAGATTGGATTCTTAGTCCTCCGAGCATTTTATACCAATGTTGTAAAGGAATTCAATGATAAGTTCTTAAGACATACAACATATTCTGAAAACATGCCCTATATGCAAATCTTAACAAGTTCTTTCTCATCACATGTATCTTGGATGTCTAACAAACATTCCCTAAAGCATTCAATGTAGTCCATAAGGTCTTCCCTTAGGCATTGCCTAATGTGCCCCATGTCGATAATAGTCACTCACTTTTGAGTCTCAAAAAACTTTGCCATAAATAACTTACACATAGTTCCCTATGAATTAACTGGTCCTGAGGGTAAGTTAACATACCAAGTGTATGTCTTTTCCATCAAAGACCTTGAAATCTCCTTTAACTTCAGACCATCATCAAGGTTATAGACATCAAGTGGCTCTACAAACTTAAGGAAATGCTCCTTGGTGCTCCCTTGCTTTCCATTAAACTTAATGAACTTAAGAGTAGTATAGTCCTTTGGATAAGACTTATCTATAATCCTTTAGGGATATGAAAAATTCAAATTGAGAATGTTAGTAGAAGGTATTGCTTACATTTGCCTCATGAACTTCTCCATGTCTTCCTTTGTCACATAGGAAGAAGTAACATGTATAAGATTAGCTATTGCTTGGAGCATCGATATAAGGTTATAGGGTGCAACCGTGCTAGTTATTAGTGGCTATAGGTTATATCTCAAAGAGGAGAACCCTCAAAGGTAGGCCTTGTTTCCTCAATTGCAAGCATTTGGTGAGCTAAGGTAAAATGTTGCAATGGGCACACAAAGTCTTCTTATTGCCCCTCTTTACCTTCTATGAGGGTTGCATCAACTTGTTCATGCTGTTGAGAGTCTTCTAGGGGCAATAATAGGAGGCATAGATCCTAACACTTATACACTTGGAGCATATACATCCATCCTAAACAATGCACCAACAGGTGCGATGGTGGTAATAAATGCCTATGGGGTTTACCCCAAGCAATGCAGTAGCATTTGCTGAAGTGGTAGTTGCCATAGTCAAGGTTAGTTGAGTCACACCAAGTAAGACATCGATATTCATAGCAATTGCAATTGTCATGCCTTGTAGGAACTACATAAAAGTGGTAAAAAGTTGGCTCATCATATAGGTATTTTGCTATATGGCATGTAATACAGGTGAATCTTCAGTAGCGAATGGTTGCATAGTCCTAAGTGCTTGTACAACCCCATGTACTTGGACAATGCTAGGTGCTTAGTACTTGTATGATTCCTAGTGCTTACATAGTAATTAGCGCATTAGTATCATACTTTACTTAGGTTTACTCAAAACTTAATTCTCATGTTCTTGGATGTATCCATCATTTCTAGTCTTCTTGCGTATAGATGTCATTCCATCAAGGTTCTCCTTCCCTAGTGGAGTTATCAAATAATGTGTAATAGGGTTTGTTGTAGCTAATTGATCACATGTAACAAGTGTGCTAGTCAACCTAAGAGATGTCTTAAGCTAATAATGCGTATAAGGATGTTGTTAGGAAGAGGCATGGGAAGAAAAATGAGCAAACTAGGCATCTCAAATGCATACACATGACAATAGATCTAACTCGATGCTCTCAATCATTTTCGACTTATTCTTGATAAAATCGCATGTTTGATCTTCTTTAAAGTAATTTCAGTAGAGCTCTAATATTTATCATGAGCTTGCCAATGTTCTAAATAAATTAAATGAGAGAAGAAACTTACTATTTATAGAGCTTGGAGGTCAATCTTATCTGTCGGATGACTTTAAGATGAATGGATGAAATTAATCCTTAGCATTGAAGCTTATTCCTTCCTTTAGCCTTCATAAGCATGGATATAGGCTTAGGGGTTTTGATAATTAAAATAAGTCTACTTTCTCTTTAAATAATTCTAAAGCATACTTAAGCTTATTTTAGGCCCAATAAAGCCAAATGAAACCCAAATGAGCTCAAAGAGGCTATTTTCAAGTTTACTTTTTGTATACAAGATAACTAAGCAAGACCAAAAGCAAAAAATTTAGTCTGGTGATCTTAGAAAGCCAAATTTCCCTAAAACGTTTCTATTCGGGCCGATTTCCTATATTCTCTCACTAACTCAAGATATCAATTCATGGTATTAAATTTAAAAGCCCAATTAACGAAATGACCATTTACGTATATACTGTTTATAATTTTTTTATTTACTTTATCCAAAAAAAATATAGTAAAATAAGGTATAAAAGTATGTTTTTCAACACACAGTATTCATCACTCATATTAGTTACTAGTAGTCCAATTTACTACCTTCATACATAATTGTGTCCATAAACTACGTCTTGATTTAAGGTTAGGCACAAAACTATGAACTATAGAACAAACCCTCAACTAATCCAAAAATTCGATCTTTTTTTTAATGTAGTTTGGTTTTCGCTAGCCTTCCCATTTGCAGTTTGATTCAATATGATGAACCAAACCACCAATTTCTTTAGAAAAAAAAAAAAAAGAAAAGGGACATGTTTTTGAATTGTTGTTAATGTTTTTGTTTAGAAAGAATACCTTAACCCCAAAGACCGATGTAAGCTATAGCTAATGCAGCTTACATGTTCTATTTTGTATATTTCTTATTTACTTAAGTAGAAAGTGATCAAACTCTCTTATTTATTAAAAGAGCATAGTTGACACAATATACAACAAAAGGGAAATTTGAGTAGAAATTTGTAGAAAAATAACCTTTATGCTTTTGAAGTTGAGTAGAGTACAATATGATTAACTGGGTAAGCGTTGGACCAAAGATGTCCTTCATGCATTTGAAGTTGAGTGGAAATTCAATAATCATGGCATTCACAGTGAGATGACAGTTGAAGCCACTATGAGGAGCTATACATGAAATATCAAGTATGGGTTTCTTACGTGGTTTTGAAGTTGTCATGCTGTGTAATAAAATTTCCTATAGCATTTGAAGAAAAAACTCCTTGGGGATAAAGTTTAGGCTCATAAATTCCTATATACAATTTAGACAATTGTATTGATGGTCAAATTTTTAATATTTTATCAAAAAAGAATCTGAACCATGAAACAAACCATACCAAATCTTTTATTTTTAGGTAAAAAAATAAATTTACAAACCAACCTATATGATTAGGTTCAATTTAGAAAAAAAACAAACCGTTCGTTTTAGATTCAATTAAATTGGAAAATAAATTGTATTGAATCAAATCATACTCACTCTTATCCTACTAGCATTTGTTCTTTTTATTTTCCTAAATTTCCTGACTCATCATATCAACTACTGTTACATCATATTAATAACCCGCTTATCTATACTTAGATGGGCTTTGATACTTGATGACAACCCATTCCATTTCAAATGTTGGATCCATAATAGGAAACGATTATACAGTCTATAACTTCCTTCTACAAGTACTAAGATTTGACTTATAATGACTCCACATGTCTACTATTTATGTTCATCGGGTAAAATATGTGAGAGGGTAGAAAACTGTACAAACTTGTTAAAAAAATTAAGTGTTTTAAGGTTGTGAAAAAAATTATCGTAATAGCAAATTGATTCGATATTATTTAAAAATCGTTACTCCCATTCTTTTAGGATTTCTATATAAATTTTTATACGTATCTTTCTCTTTTTATTTATCATATCTCCTTCCCGATCTATTAAAAAACACCCATATCCTTTCCCGATAGATTCCTTGCTCCATGGAATTTAGAACAATCTACCGTCTGTCCATGATGTCCAATATACATGTTTGATTTTTGTGTTGGATGGAGAAAATTCAGAATAGTCTCCTTAAAAGGTTTTAATGATATTAACAAATTATGTAAATCAATAAGTACCATATAAATATTATTAAATATTTAATATATAAAATTATAATTGATATTTTTTTAAAAATATATTTTCTTTTATTATCACATATTAAAATTTTATTACATGCTACAATTTAATTTTTTCATTTTGCTTGTCGCCAGTGTGGTGATCATTTTCATCGTTACGGCCACTAGTCGGAATCTTGCCTGAAAAAACCAATTGATTAAACTGACCTAGCGAAAGTCAACGTCATGAGTTGGTGCACCCGGGGAAGAGATTAGTGTTGCAGGTCGAGCCTAAAGTTTTCGGATTTAGAACTTCCAATTTCTTAAAATTCATTAAACTTACATAAGTAATAATCATTATTGTTTAGATTTTTTAAAAAACATAATATCATAATAATATCACAAAATATTTTTAAAATTTAAACAATATTAATCAGTTCTGTTATAATTTGAAGTACTTTAAATAGTAAAAAATTTAGAGGATCCATTCCTAAAGTTTTCAAGAGCTTATAAAGAAAAAATGATAACTTCTAAGAAAATGTTCAAGAGGGTTGTATGTATATATAAAAGGATGAAGATGACATTGGGAGTGATTCCACTTATATAATCCTTGGCAAGATCCCTCTGCGACAAATAAATTTATCATTCATCTAGAATTTCAATAATTCTATGGTTTATTTATTTCTTGAAATAAAATAGAGAAGAAATAGAATGGTTATATCTTAACAATAGCTATTAGTTAGGATAGTACTTTATTTAATTTTTTATTACAGAGAATATTTATTTTAATATTTACTCCACCTTATTTATTGTAGTATTAAATTGGAAATATAACACAAAATATCAATATATGCCTATTTGATCTTCTTAAAAAATAACCAAAAAACAGATAACTTTCCTTATTAATTGAGGGCATAATTGTCCAATTAGTTGAACTTTTTATTCCATGTGTAAAAGGAATAAAAGATTCTATCCTATATAAAGTATAAGTATTTCCTTTAGGAACAGAACAACCATTGATAATAAAAATTCCTAAGCTATTTTTCAAGTAAATAAGATAACAAAAAGTATTTTAAAAAACAACATTTTCTTCCCTCTTTATTAACTCCAAGTAAACGGACTATTAACATTCCTCTAGACAACATAAATCAGGTTATATATTTTACTTTTAGATAAAAAATTTTAAGCAATTTCTCAAAGTCTCTACCTTAGGCTTCACTAACTTTATTTGGCATCACCCATATGATGAACTTTCTACGTCATGAATGGTTATTACTAAATGCAAGGAGTTATAATAATTACCAAATTGGTACGGTAGTTTTTTGAAAAGGATTATAGCATCAAAATTATTTTGCATAACCGTAGTATTAATCGGGGTACTTTGAAGGAGTTAATGTGAAAGCCACAAAATTATATACATAGTTTTACCACATTTTAGTCTCTTTTTAGTACATCATTTGATCAGCTTTTGTCACTACTTACGCAGTGATAACTAAATGTTAGTCACCACTCTAATTTTTCTTAAATTTATGATCTAACCAAACATTGTAAAGCATAATAATCAGTTTGATCGACATAGTTAGGTAGATTCCATTGAAAGGTATTTGACTTCATAAGATATGTTCTAACTTTGAATTTTTAATAGTACTCTAACAAGGCATGATTTTTTGTGTACTCTTAAACCATCATAAACTGTGTATTCCTGTGTCATTTTTCAAAGTTCTAATGTACAATGTAACTTAATTATCATATATATGGTGCTCCACGACCACCTTAGAACCTACAGGTTCTAATTGATACATGTTTGGGATAACATAGAATGAATTTTAGAAACCGCTCATAAACGTGAAATACCTCATATCCATCTGTCCCA
Source organism: Lumnitzera littorea (assembly GCA_024138015.1). Classification (NCBI taxonomy): domain Eukaryota; kingdom Viridiplantae; phylum Streptophyta; class Magnoliopsida; order Myrtales; family Combretaceae; genus Lumnitzera; species Lumnitzera littorea. The sequence goes on from JAMXBB010000010.1 coordinate 72,337,653, forward strand.
TACTCATTTGTTTCTGTAAAAATTGTTGAATTATGGTGAAAAATTGGTTGTGTTTTACGGTTCCGAGGCTAACAACAGCTAATATTTCCATGAAATAAATATACTTGAGGTCATAATTGTCACTTTCTCACTGATCACATATATATATATATATATATATATACACACATACATACATATATATAGAGGACAATCAATAATGTAAAGAAGTTAAACATGAAATTAATATTTGATTGTACGGTTCAAATATGTGACAACATTGTGATATAATAATTTTGAAAGCATATGGTTGTACATTTCAAATAGGCAATTCTCTCCAACATATCTATCTAATATCCCTTTCGTGTTTCTTCAAATTTCACCTCTTTTGTCCTCCACAACCTTTCGCTTTCCTTCCCTTATTAGGGCGCAAGTGCAAGAGGGGTCTAATCTTTCTTGAAAACCTAGTGCATTTATAGTCTAGCATATTAGAAGCCACATAAATGCATATGTACCAAAAAAGGATTAACTAGAAGTGCTATACTTTTACTCATAAGACTCTTGAAAAAGCGACTATATATATATATATATATATATTATTATTATTATTATTATTATCGTTGGCATGTTGATAAATAATGGTTTGAAATCTACCCAATAGAAAAGGTACGCAGTGTCATTTGTTTTCCTTAGTCGAATGAATAGATAAAAAAACCGATCAAATTGAATCAATGTGTCAATGGAATTGAATCAAATCAAATTGAAAAAGGTGTTTTTAGGCAATTAAGTTTAGAAAATTCTCAAACTGAACTAAATTGAAAATTTATGATTGATTTCGAAAGATAAATCAAACTAAACAATAAAACCAAACAAAACCATTTTAACAAAAACATAGTAATATTTTACTTGTAATAGAAAAAACTTCTGTTATAATATAGCATTTAATAAAATTTTTAGTTTATATTTATTGAAATTTATATGTATGAACTTTTTTATCATAATATATAAATAATATACGTGAATTGACTCAAAATTTATTCTATATACCAAGTCTATGAATAAAATTTTCAGCTGAAAACTAATTGAAATTTCTTTGTCATATGTATATACTATATAGACTTTATCAATTTCTAATATGCTATCAATACTTATTATTATTAAATGAGTTTAGTACTTTCATATAAAATTTCATATTATGCAAATATATCTTCTTATATTGCAAAATAAAATTTAATTCATAAACTAAATTGAAATAAACCATATCTTCAAATAGGCCATCCTCTCACATAAATTAAGCAAATAAATACAAAGGATTATCTATAACCTTGGGAGAAAGAACTACAGGGATGTAGACTTGTGAGTTGATTGCCACATGCACTTTTTAGAATTGAGAGTCATTAACAGACATGTTAGGTAAGCCTAGTCTATCATCAACTTACTGAAGGTCTTCCTTTTGCTTAAGACAACAGGAAAATTCAAAGCTGGGCAGCGCTATCATCAAAGGCGATGTTGAGACATGTAGGAGATAGGTTTAACCGGCTTTTCCTTTTCTTTTTCCTTATTTTTTTCCATTTTTATTGTATTTTTTTTTTTAATCTTTTAAAGAATATTTTTGTGTTTCTTATCGAATTTTCTATTACGATTTTCCTCGTTGTCTTTCTTCCCATGTCTGTTTGGACATGTGTAACCATCGGCAAATTAAAATCTTCCACATTTGTTAAAGGAAAATTATAAAAAAAAAAAAAAAAGAGGAAAATAAAGGAAATAAGTGGGTCCATACTTACTTAGGGAAATTACTCATGTCACATTTAAAATGTAATAATTGACTCGAATAAAATTGCAATTTTGACTTTCATTCTTTTCTCGTATTTAGAAGTATTTTAGAAGGCGAATCAATGATTTTGACTAACCTTTGTTACTTGCTAGCATTCGAGAGGGAATATGATTCTACCTTTGAGGAGGTAAAATCATAATTTTATTATATCCTAATTAATTATCATTAATTATAAATTACTTATTTAACTTTTAATTTAACATGCATTATTAAAGGTCATTTTGATAAATTTTGCTATATATACATATAATTTCTTTTTAAATATTTCACAAACAAGAAACATAACATTGAAATGGAACAAATGATTCTATAGACGTCTCCAAACAAAGAAATGGATTCATTCGATTCTGTTCCATTATATTGTAATTCATTTTATGCCAAACTACTATTACATGTCAAAAGTGACATCAATTTAGGATGTTTAGTTAATTATAAAAATTTCCATGCATGGTCCATATTATTTACCCTATCACATTAGAATTTAGAATCGACACTTAATAGATCTCATAACCTCTCATGCCTATATAGTTTAACAAGTTTTAAGGAATTATGTTTGACACTTAATGTAATTATTAATAATGCTAGCACCAAAAGGGGCTAAGGAATGTGGAGTAAATAAAACTAAAAAGCATCTTTTTAATTTTTCCCAACTAAACCTAAAAATTTTCAAAGGCAAGTGTAAAGATAGATGCAAAGAATGAACATGCTATTATAGCTTGCATAGCCTAACATTGTTTATGGCTAAAATTACTAACATATACTTAGGGCCTTAGAATTTCATAAAACCTAATGCACCTTTATACAAATAAAAAACATGCACTCTCTTCTAACTCAAAATAATTTCAAGAGTATGTGTTCTCTCCTTTCTCTCTATTATTAGATTTTGGTAAGTGATGTGCCTAATTAGGAGATTAGGATATCATGTAAAAATTGACTCAATAGTCGATTGATCCTAATTCACAAAAGTTAGAGTTTTTGGATATTTAAGGATGGTTTGAGTATGAATTCTTACTAAAATGATGCACCATAAGAATTAATACTCACTATATTAAATGAACGATATAACACATAATCAAATAATATAGTTTACTCACTACAATCATAAAGATTGATAAGAGTAGTGGGATAGTTTAGACTTAAAAAAATATATTATAAACTAATTATATCTGTTATAATAGAATAAAGACTTTAAATAAACTCTATAACCATAATGTCACATCCCAACTTAGCACGGGATGTAATATCATACAGGAATACCTATTAAAACCTTAACTCAACATACTTATTCATCAAAAGCCAACTTTATAATGTGATAATGGGGGTGCTACCATAGAGTTCAACTGGATATTTGGTTATAAGTTCTATGTATAGCTTATCATTTACATCAAAACATAAATCATCCTTTTTTTTTTTTTATCTTCAAAATAGTAAAACTTCCAGCTTAGTATAGATTCTATCCAAAAGTTGCTGACTTCGACTAATGCTCTTAGAATACGTCTCCTAATGGTGTTGGGCCCTTCGAGATCTTGTTAACTAGAGGATAAAATATTTTTACCCCATCGGTTATTGGAATTGAGTAAGAGTAGATAATAAGTAATACAATATGGACAATATCATCAACAAATTTAGCTTCACACACATATTAGCCAAGATAGGTTTTTGTTGCTAGTAATGTAGCCGGCCATGCTCATACATATAGTATGCATCGATACCAATATGTTATACCCTTCTAATTTACTCATCCGATTAGTCGACACATCTAGACATTTGAATGCAACATCCAAGAGCCTAAAGGCAATAAGAAGCTGCCTAGGAGTAGGATCCCTAACTCTATTTTTATTTTTTTTTTTCCCAAATTAGACTACAAAGAGTAGTCTACCAAATCAAACCACAACAGTAGTTAGGTTGCTCAAGCGATGAGAATCTATATGCTTCCAAAACTAAGTTCATAAATCTATGGTTTTTATTGATTACCCGAAAGCATCATTTTGAAAATTCTAACCTTTAAGTCTCTTTTGTGCTATGTCATGTTATGCACTAACAACTCAAGTATATCATTTAGCATAACCAGTCTTTAAATTTTATTCACCCTAGTTATTTGAGTTTAGTTTTTAATCTCTCCCTAATGGAAATCTAATATCTTACTTAAGGTTCACTTGGGTAAATACCTATAAGATTGGGTTAATAACCACTCAACTCTTTAGGTTAGTACAATCATTCGTACACACTACATCAACATTTAACATAATAGCATAACAATTTAACCTAAGATATAGTTACCATCATTCAAAATACCTACATCAATATCTACTATGGCAACATATCAGTTTAACCAAGATATAGCCATATCCAATCAATACAGCATCAAACAACACATAATGTTATGAGTAGCAATATATCTACTCTAAGCATGAATTAAATCCACTTGCTTAGTCTTCTAGTCAATTGTTCCCAAAAACCTCCACTAAGGTAACAAATCTAGCATGGAAATGTCGGACGCTAGAAAATTGAATCTTTTAATCCTTTTTTTTTTCTTCTTTTCTTCTTTTTTTTTTCCTTCTTTTTTTCTTCCTCACTTTTTTTCTTCTTTTCTTCTCTCTCCCTCTCCTCTCTTTTTCTCTTTCCCTTTTTCTCTCTCCCTCTCTCTTTCTCTCTTTCTTATTCTCTCATCCCTTCCCTTTTCATATGTTTTAAAGCCATGTTTATAAAAACTTTCACCGCCTTAATTAAGGTAGTGATATACATATATTATTATTATTTTGTTTTTTTGTTGGTTCAATTTTATGTGACTTTTCAAGTGTAATTTTATCATAATTTTTTATTTATAAAATTCCATAATATACTTAAAAAATAGTAAAATATTATATTATACTCCTAATCTAAAATTTCTATTTGTAGACTAATCAAAATTTAACCTGATAAACTTTATATTATAATTTATATTGATTGTATTTCAACCTATTTTTTTAAATCCAACATTATATGATTATTCCTTATAAATTTTGGAAGACTCATATTATTATTTAGTCTTATTTAGAACTAATTTTTCATTAGCTTTACAATCCAAGATATGGCCCTAAATACATTTTTCTTTAATACATGATATATATAAATAAGTTCCATTAATTATTTGAAACTTATTCATATATATCTTATATATAATTTTACTCACTAATATTAATTATTAAGACACATATTTGATTATAAAGGATTTGTTATAAGCTATATCTAAAATTAAGAAACTTTATGTTATGGTGATGAGACTTAATAAACTAAATAGTTTTAAGAAAATTATATATAAATGAGCATAATTTGATATATTAAAACTATATAGCTACTTCTTTTAATTTTTATTACCTAGTGATAAGGGTTCAATGTAATTCTAAAAATGTTGTTCTAAATCATAATTTTTAAAATGTGCCTCAAGAACCAAACTTTTCAATTAATTCTTAATTAATTTATATAATTGCATATCCAAATCTAAATATATTACAGATATTCTCATACCTATGAATACATCCAATCGATCCAATGAAGAGATATCTAGCCAAGTAGGTATCATTTCCAAATAATCCTACATGACAATATTATCTTATTAAGTGTTAAATAAATATAAATTACTTTTATATATTATCTCGTATCACTAGTAAAGCTAATATAGACCATTTTACACCTTTGACTTAACTTATAAGCACATATTTCTCTATAAAGGATATAAACCGCTCAAAAGCTACCAAATTGGGATTATGTTATTGATTTAATGATACAAAGATATGAATTACTCAAAACCTTACTTTGAATGATCTAACTTCATCTAAAAATAGTTATTGATTCATTGATGCAATGGTAAAGTTAAAAGTTATCATCCAATTGAATTGATATTTAGTCCATTTTTGCATTTTAATTCATTCTAAATTTAGGTTTTTCTAAAGTAACTATTGAAACCAAGCCAAAGGAACCAAATTCACACAAAATTAAGAACTGTAGCAAGAACACGACCAAAGTCCATACCTTTAGACTTGGCCTATGTTCCCCACTTAAATGTTTTCAAACAACATTGCAAGAAAATTGCAGATGAGAGGACTATGGCAAGAATTGCACCTATGGACCTCATCAGGTATGGAAAAAAATAATATAGTATGGACCATAGCTAAATTACATAATCTTAGACTTTGCTCATGGTCTAGTGTAATTTTAAAGGCTACATTAAAAGCAATTCATCTTTTCTCTCTCTCTCTCTCTCCCATTTTTCTCTCTATATACCACCTAAATCTTCATAAAACATCACAGTCCGTCACTGCCACAATGAACTCACAATATGTACATCATCTTACTTTAGTTAATTTATTAGATTTGCAGTTAGATTGTTGAAAAATCTGATTTTTTATGAAGGTTTTGTGAAGAACATCCTTAAATGCATATCTAAAGATCTTGATTTTTAGGAGTAATTTAGGATTTTTAATGTGATAAAATGTGTTTTCCATTCATTATTTGCTAAAAACTCTATGAAAAATGCATGCTTGTCAAAAATTATGTGTGAGAAAGCTATGAGAAAGTGAAGGAAAGTGTTGTTGATACCATTCTTCTAATGTAATGTACATAATTCATGTTAAAATTTAGAAACCTATTGAAATTGAAATTATTCTGTAATAAGAAAAATCCCTAAAATTCTTAGAATTGTTAATATGGATTTATTGTAACACATCCTATATTCATGTAAGAATTAGGAAATTTGTTAATTGCACAAATGAACTGTGAAAAACAAGTTTTGAATCAATTATATGTGGAATGCTAATGTTCATAGCCAATAGAGATTATGAAATTATAAGTTAGACTAAAGACTGAATAAATTAGTATCCTACTAACCTATTAATTTCATTAATCCATATCTTGAGAACTTAGCTTTTCAATATATGGCATGTCACTATTTCTAGAATTTCTTGTATTAAATGAAGTTCTACGAAATTATATATGCTAAATGCTAATGTCCATGTCAATAGAGATTATACATGAAAATAGGATTTGACCTTCAAATAATTTTATAATTGCATTAATTCATGACCTTAGCCAAATTAACATTATACCATACAATCTTTCCATTAATTTAGTCATTACTTATGTTGCTTAGTTGGGTAAACTAGCTACTAACTAAGAATGATAATTGAGTTTTATTAAATTCTAGAATTAGTTATTATTTATATCACATGAATTTTTCTTTTTATGAAAATTGAATTCCTTGTTCCTTTTAAATGTAGAAAATGCTAAGAGAAAAGCATACAAGTCATAACAACTCTAGCCCACTTCTTACACATCTACTCCTACAATTTTGCATCTCTTGGTAGCAGTAAAGATACTCCCACCTATCAAAAAAGGAATTTGGTGAATTCACATACTTGAACTAGAAAGCATTGGGCCAAGCTGGTTATGAAGCTAGAATCAGACAGTTAATTAAGTTTAGAGGATAGGACCGACTATTGACCATTAATCAGCCGATATATAAAGAACTCACTTTGGAATTCCTCAACATCTTTAGGTTAGGCACTAATAATCTCTCTCAGGGTAAGCAAAACTCCATTCATTTTATATGTTTTAGAAATGAAGTGAGCATGTCAATTGATGATTTAGGCATTCATATGAGGTTATACTCTATTAATTATATCATGATGAGGGAGTATATGGAATTACCTTATAAATTACCTCAAGGAGTGCTTGGATCTTTTGTTTAGGGTGATTTAACTAGAGGAGAGGGAAGAACTTATAACCCAAGGAAATCAAAAGCCTTAAATTTGACTAATCCTACTTCGAAGCTAATCTATTATGTTTTGGCTAGGAATTTTATAGGTAGAGGGCATAGCTAAGGGGTCATGAATGAAAGAGATATATTATATCTATAAAGCATTGCTAACAAATGAGCCATCAACTTAGCTATTAGGATGGCTTCGTTCGTTAAGAACCAAGATATTGATGGGCAATCTAAGTTTAATTTTGTAGGATGTTTCATCACTCACTTAGTGACTAATTTTCATGGCCTTCACAATGCGAACATTGGATCCCTTTGTCCCTCTGACTTATGATGCAATCAAGGCTAAGTAATTCCTTCCACCATTTGAAGTTCCTCCTAAGCTAGTAGGTGAAGCTACTTTCTCATCTTCATAGCATAGATGTAGTTCGTCTTACTTAGTTATTAGGATGATCAAAAGTTTTATAGAAAAGATAATGCCAGCAGTTTTTAACACTTAAGGTAGATTATGCTCTCAAGAGATAGGACTCAATCATGACCCACTTGTAGATGCAACCACCATCACCACCTCATATGCCATAACTTGACTCGGATGAGTCAGATAAAGAGTATGGAATTAGGGAAGAGGACGACAATGAAGATGAAGAATGAATTTTTCTTGAACTTTTATCTTTTTCTAAAAAGACTAGGTTTGATTATTATTTTGGATGACTATACCTTTAACTTGTTCCCTATTATAGCTTTGAGATAATTGTTTTTATTTTTATGTTTTGTAAGTTTGCCAGGTATGATACTTGAATCAATAGTAGTTTTGTTTTGTTCAGTTTAACTCCCTCTTTTTTGCTCTTAATTAGTATGTTTTGAATGCAAAGAAAACTTTGTGTGCATAATTGGTCAATGGAACTTAGCATATTGACTTCACATTTTCCAAGATCAATGCTAAAAATCGAGGAAATCCTAATTCCTTTCTCTTCGTTATTTTTATTTTTCCACCCATTTTTGTATTTTGAATTGCATTATATTATGTGTATTGACGAAAAAATAAAACTTAAGTGTTGGGAAGGAGGTTAGATTGTGTATGCTAATATTTGTTGAGATATGCACTTAAGTTTTTGACAATTTTTTCTTAAAAATTTTTAGAAATTTGCTGATCCCATACACTAATGGACTGTTGACCTTGGGACCTCTCACTCGAGCTTGCTTTCGAAGTATGCAAGGCCATGTAAGAAGGATACAGTCTTCTCAACTCAGCTAAGACGAGCACCAGTATAAGGAAGGCTTACTATTGAGATCTTTACATGGCTAATGTGGGTGCACTCGACTCTACTACCTACACAAATGCTAAGCTCCCAATCCCTCCTAGCGTAGCTGACTTACTTAGGAGCATGGTCCCTGATTTTGACCTCCAAATCCTTTTCTAGTGATCTATCTCTACATCTAATCAGCTCGACTTCAGTACTTACTACCATCAGTATGGATTTAATAACAATACACCACTTGTCATAACTTTTCTAACATTTGTACTATATTCTCTTTTTGCCCTTTGTCACATTTACCCTTTTTAGCATTATACTAGATTTCTTTATCTAGTATTACCCTTTATGTAATTTCCTACATTTCTTTATAACCCTAAGGGTTTACTATAATCGTTTGTAACCGAAATTACCTTATCCTACTATTAATGAATATTCTCCTATGTTCTTACGAGAAACCCTCTCTAAGTACATTGATTACACTCTTGTCTAATCTTGTTAGTAGCTTAAGGTTAGTGACCAATAGACCTTAGCTTTTACTTATACAAAATATCAGGTGAGAGTTAAGTTATTTAGTGTTCTTCGGTGTATCATGCCCAACAAGTGGCTTCATGAAGCTACTAGAACTTTCGACTGGCCATTTTATGCTTTCTTCGATATCTCGAAGGACCTTGTGATAACTAAGCTCCAAGACACATCATATTATCTCGGTATCAGAGCTTGAGGTTATAACTGAGAGCTAAGTGTTCAAAGTAACTAGTTTATTGTGAGTAATATACATACTTTATTTTCTCTACTTCGAAATAGAGCAAGTTGTGAAGTTGCTATGCAATAGTGTTTAGTATTGTTGTGGGGAATCTTTCATCAAGTTGTGAACTTATTGAAAATTTGTTGTGAGAATGTCAAATCCCAATGTAAAAGGAGAGATTGCTTATGTTAAGAGTAATGCACATGGTCATGGTCGTGTTGAACAATAAACCCCTTGAACTACGGATGAACAGATACAAAACCTCACCACCATTATGACCAACTTCGCTACATTCATACAGAGACTAGTGGAAACTCGATCGTAAGAAAGGAATGATGAGTATGGTCACGGTGTGTAAGATAGGCCAAGAGGGTAAGGAGTGGAAATTCGAGCTCCTAATGATATGAATGCCCCACCAACTCGACCCCATCGAGCTAAAGGATTCATACGATGAAGACTTGATTTAGAAGAAGTTGAAGAAGATGAGGAAGCAGAGTAATTTCCTGCTATGATGGGTGCGAGCTTCAAGCTCCTTGAGGGATTAAGAACAATAAGGTATAGGTTCTAAGCTCCTCTAAAACAAGTAGTATGGATGAGTATATGGATTAAGAAGAGAAGGGAAAGAAAATTTTTTACTTCTATGATTGTTAAGATGTTGTTTAAATTCGAGTTGCTTCTTTAGAATTTTCTAGATATGCAACCATATGGTGGAAGAAATTGTAAACTACACATTGGTAAGCACAACATGAGATCCAAACTGGAAATGAAATGAAGTGAGTCTTAAGGAATAGATTTGTTCCTAAACACTACGAGCAGGACACCTTCCAACATCTTTAAAAACTCAAGCAAGGCAGCTGATCTATAGATGAGTATGTTCGTGAATTCCAATTATTGATGATTCAATGTAATGTTGATGAGCCCAAAGTGCAAACAATCATGAGATTTATATCTAGTTTACAACTTGAGATTGGAAACGTAGTAGAAGTAAAGATGATAGGGACTTTAGACAAGACAATACAAATTTCCCCATGAGTAAAATGATAGAAGCAAACTCAACTCAATCAAGCTCAACCTACCCGACTTGGCATGCCAAGCCAATCTGGTTACAGCCGAGCTCCCCATAGTTCTAAGCTGGACAAACATGGCCATGCTCTAAGCCAACCTAACAATGGTCAAGGTAAAGCTAAGGCTAAGGAGCCCGAAGTCAACAAGGACTAAGGTCAGAGCTCTGGATGGAAGAGTAAGGAAATCAAATGTTTCAAATGCCTTAGCCTTGGACATGTTGCAAGCTAGTGTCTAAACTGACGTGTGATGACCATACAAGGTGAGACCCTATAAATCAAGGTGGAGAATGCAAGTGAAGGAGAACAAAATATAAATGTTGGGCATTTGCTAGAAGAGTTCCAAGAAGACCCTAATGCCCTAACCCAACTCGAATTTGGGGAATACTTATGGTTGTCCAAAGAACTCTCAACACCCCTGCTACTGATGAGAATGAATAGAGAGAAAATCTTTTACATATTAATTGATGTGTAAGTAGCAACCTCTATACCTTAATCATAGATAGAGGGAATTATACTAATGTGGTAGTACAAGGAGTGTGAAGACACTAATGTTGCCAACCTGTTCTCACACCTTATTATCAATTGATTTTGGTGTAGAACTTTGATCTTGTATAAGAAAGAAAAAAAGGCTATAGAAGGTGCTAAGACTCGTCTAGCATAGCCACTCTGATACTAGAGTAAGTGTTTAAGTGATAGAGAGAGTGAATAAGAAAGCTAAAAGTAGTCGAGAGTGTCAGAGAGTTCTTACAAATGCTTTCTTTCCTTTATTTATATACGTATAGCGGATGCCTATAGTAACAGGTAATAATTGGTCATAGACCATGTAGTAACTCCTTAATAAAGCACATGCCTAAAGAATAGAAGTAGTAGACAGTTATGTACTGAAATCATATAAAACTACAACTGTCAACACCACTTTTCAAATTCAAAGTAATTGCACAAGCAAGCTGAGCCCTTAAGCCCATCGGAAGAGCAAAGCCCAGTGCAGTAATTAGTCAAATGGAGCCTAATTAAAGGCCTTAGCTGAAATAGTATAACTCAATGGTTGAGGTGCCAAGCAAGATTACTAGGTGAAATTCAACTATCAGCATTTTCACCCCAACTCCCATGGTTGAGAATTTAACTATGGGAGTTAATAATAAGAACAACATTCAACTTGATCGATTAGTTAGCAAGGTCCTTGAACTTATACTTTCTTGGAAGTTATAAAATGCCTTCGGAGTTGATTTGCCACATTGTTATTAGCATCCTTAAGTCTAATATTTGAAACATGTCATATTGAGTTTCAAGTGAAAGGTCGTAGCCTTTTAATTTTCCCACTTCTTCATTTTCAACGCAGGCATGTAAGACAATTATCACGTCTATCATCATTACATCGCAAAGCTTATTAACTACTAGTAGTATGATGTCCCTTGAATATCTAGCCCTAAATACGTGTCAACCATCCATACTAGTCCATCTAATCAGTACCCATATCCCAATTAGCCATGCTTTAGACTTTTGAGAAGGAGAATTATTAGTACGCATGTATAAAAGCCTTTTTTCATTCTAATTGTCATGTCCTGCTTTTTAATCTTTGCATCTCTTTCTCATGAAACTTTCTCTTATAAATTCTTATTCAAACATTGAGCAACCTTCTTGTGTATGCAATTGGTTTTCATCACTTCGACATAGATGCAAGTTTATAGACGGGTTGGAGTCCAAAATTCAAAACAATGTGATAAATATGTTTCAATTAGGTTGGATGAGGAGTTGGATTATTGGAATAAATGGACTGAGCCCATCCGAACTAAGGATATTGAGTTGTTGCCAAATGATGCCACTACTGCTAAGAAAATCAAAGAGAGGCATGGAAATAAAATGTTCTTTTAGGATTCTAAGAGGATTATATCCAGATATATGAAGGAGAGAGCCCATTTTTTTTATGACGAAGGTAGGGTTTGATCTACCTTCCGTACCGAGCAAGGCTACAGGAGGAAATCTATTGTTGTGACTCATAGGGGGAGACTTATTGCCTTTGAGTTTCATTCGGCACGAATTTGTAAGTCTTTGTTTATTATTCCTTCTCCTTATTTATAATACTTCCTCTTTTGCATAGATATGGGTACAAGGGATGTAGATCCCAAAAAATTGCTACCTCGGGCCAAAGCTAAAAAATAGCAACTAGATAAGCATGCAACTACTAAAGCTACTACCAACTAACCACCAATGCTAAAGAAAGTGGCCAAGGAATAGGTTGTTAAAGGGCCGATTGTTTAGAAGAAGAAGAAGAATGAAACCCTTTGCATCATTGAAGGTCAGCCAACAAAGCAAATAAAGGCTGTTAGGACTATGCAACTTGAGATACTTCTCTTAGTTAAAGATACCACTTGGAAAGAGCTATCAAGAGAAGCTAACCGTGATCTTGCTACCAACATCAACATAGTGGTTGTTCCTCATGAGGTTATCAATAGCTCAATAGACTAACCAAATCCTATGCCAAGCCCCAAGAAGAGGAGTGGGAAAGAACTAGCTAACCAACCTCCTTTTGAAAGGAGTTAGGGCATGGACGAGAAGATAAAGGAGATTTTAAGGAATAAGGCTCTCAGCAGTAGGTTTGTTGAGTTTGTTCCCAATCGCAAGGTAGGGGAATATTTTTTACAATGTTAGAGTCACGCAATCTTAGACACTGACCTAACTTTGGGTGATAAGATGAGGTCTTTAGCCTTGATGGAGGGGATGATCCTCCTAAAGGACAAGAAAGTAGCCAAAAGTAGATAAGGTTAGCGATTATAATAAAGGCTACATTACCAACAAGTTGTATGATATAAGTTTCTCTATAACTATGGTTGCCTTTCATTTGTAGTTCAAGTCTCATTACTAATTTTTCATCTTTTTACAAATTAGTAGTCATGTTCTGACGACCTTGGAAGAGGCTAAAGAGGAGATGAGAAAGTTATGTTCAATTTTTCATTTCATATAGTTGAAAGCTAATTGACTTATTCAGCTTATTGCCTCATTACATAAGGTAAAGGAGGCTTATAACTCCTCTAAAGTACTAATAGTCACGGTCGAGAGTGCAAGGATAAAGGCTAAGATAGAGGCTTGAAAACTATAGGAAAAGCTCTTGACTAAGAAGCCATCATACTCCTTGGTGGCTAATGAAGTTTTAGGCCATAAAACCAAGAATGAGGAGTTATATAAGGAGACTAAGGACCTAAAGGAAGAGCTTCGTAAGAAGACAGGAGTATTAGGGTAAGGAAGGACGCTTACATCAATGAGTGAAGAGGATGACAAATTAAGAGTCCAAATAAAGAACTTGGAGATCAAGGGCTCCACACTCGAAGCTTGTATTATTAAACTAGAGGAAGCTACGAAAAAGAAACCTTCCATTGAGGAAGCTTTATCAATAGTAACCGCTAGTCGGCAATACGAGAAGTTGCTCCAAAAAATGTTTTTGCAAGGGGTTCAACTAGTAGGGGCAAAAATTTTGAAAGTTCATCCTGACTATAAGCTGTCGTACCTCGACTTTGCTGACGTTGATGATGATGATGCTAGAAATAGTGATGATGAAGTTATCAATGAAGAAGAGGTAGTTGATGCTCAAGAGTAAGGTGATAATGAACAAGCCAGCATTGAAATCCCTACTGATGCTAATGAACTGTCATTGAAAGAAACCCCCTATGTTCGCAAAGAAACCCTTAACTCCTCAAACAAAATCCCTAATGCTGATAAAGAAATCAACTTGAAAAAGGTTCCCTCAAGCTCTATCAACTAAGATCGTGATTCTGTATAGTTTGAAAGGAAGAATATCTTAGACTCCTAAGGAGTCAATTGATTTGTACTTATTGTCCCTTATGACATTTTCTTATACCTTAAGTGAGGTCACAATGCTGACCTTCCTATTGTAATTAATCTTTATTTTACATTTGATGCTCTTAGTTTATGACACATTTTATTTCACATATAATTTGTACTTAGTGTCTTTGTAGACATAGCAATACGAAGTTCATTAGCCGTGTAAGACTCAAACTTAAAAGCATTAAGGTTCATTTTCTAAACCATGAAGTCACCTATTGGAGGCCATTCTAAGCTTGCTATCGCAAGTAGGTTGGAACTCTTTCTAAGGAACATTTAGAATTATTTGCCAATTAATATTTAGCTCATTAACCAATGTCGGTTAGAACTTATTAGGCATTACTTCATTTGTAGCGTAGCTAGAACTACATCAATCCATTAATCATGGGTAGATCAAGAATAAAAGTAATGGTATAGAAAGACACTCATAAACTTGGAACAAATACTTCATATTGAACATAGTGTAGGCCATTGCCTTACATTATTTAGAAAGAAAAAGCAAATGTAAACATGAAATAGTGCTAACAATAGAGGATAACTATTCAAAATACAACTTAAGGTTCTTAGCATTCCATACATGAGATATGACCTTTCCATCCAGCCTTTTTAGTCAGTGGGCTCCATCACCTACAACATCTCGAACCCTTACTAAGTCCTCTCAATTTGCCCTAAGCTTCCTTGTGTACCCATTACCTCCAATTTTCTACAAACCAAGTCTCTAAGTTGAAATACTTTGTGCTTCACTTTCTGATTATAGTACCTTATCGACTTATGTTGATAGGCAACAACTCTTGCTTTGCAATGTCTCTTATTTCCTCAATTATGTCCAAATTAGACATTAGGCCAATTTGATTTGCCATATTATCAAACTTCTATGTTCGCAAATAGGATAACTCCAACTCAATTATCAAAATAGCTTCTGATCTAAAAGCAAACCTGAAAGTTGTCTCTCCTATCAAAGTCATGTGGGCGGTCCTATAACCCAAAAAATATTGGGCAATTCATCAGCTTATTTACCTTTGGCTTAATCAACTCTTTTCTTCAAACTATACAGGATAGTCTTGCTAACAACTTCCACTTATCCATTGGCTTGGGGGTGAGCCATTGAGGTATAGTTTAGCTAGATACCGTGTATTTTACAAAATGCTTGAAACTTATCATTGTCAAATCATGGCCTATTGTCAGTTATTATCATGAAGGCAACTCCAAACCTTAATATAATAGAGTTGAAAACAAATGACTCGATCTCTTATTCTATAATCTTTACTATTGCCTCAACTTCTACCCATTTAGTGAAACAATCCACTACAACTATTATAAATTGACATTAAGCAGTAACCTTCAAGAAAGGCTTGAGCATGTCTAGCCCCCATTAAGCGAATGGCCAATGGCTAGTTAGACTGTGAAATGGCATAAGGCCCTATGTTTTTAACATTGCAAATAATGTTGTACAGTAACCTTAACATCTTCTTTCATCATCAGCCAATAATAACTGAACCTTAGTATGCAAATGTACAGAGTTTGGGCTTTCATATGGTTGCTACAAACACCTTTATATAACTCAAAAAGAATTTGTTGAGCATCATGTGGTGGAAGGTATCGAAAGTAAGGTTGTACAAGGTTATGCTTGTATAACCAGTCATCAATCAATGTGTAGTTTGTGGCCTGATATATCAACCTCTATGCTTCTTTCTTATCTTTGGTAAGACACCATCTTTCAGAAAGTCAATAATTAGATCCATCCAAGTTCTCTCTCTTAGGCTAGGAGTTAATTCATAACTATACCCGACTATTTCTAGACTTTTGCTGGGGAGATATTTAATTGAGAGTTTGTCATTTGGATGGAGAAGCGTTATATTAGCCAATTTTGAAAGTTTGTCAGCAGCAATGTTCCTAACCCTTGGTATCTTCACAATTGTAAAGGACTGAAATTCCTATATAAGCATTTGTACTATTATCAAGTACTTACTCATCGCATCTTCCTTTGTTGCATAGCTCCCTTTCACATCATTGACAATCAATTGTGAATTAGAGAAAACTTCGACTTTCTCTACTCCAACTTCCTTTGCTAATTTAAGCTTGGTAATTAAGGTTTCATATTCAACCTCATTATTACTTGTTGGAAATCTAAACTTCAACACAAATTGAATTTTCACATTGTAGGATCCTTGTAAGATAAGGCCCATACTGTATCCTTCCTTATTAGAGGAACCGTCAACATATAAGTTCTATGTAGGTTTCTTAGCCATCTCTATGCTCTCTTCTTCTCCAATGAATTCAATCAGGAAATCTACTAAAACTTGAGCTTTTAGTGTTGTTCTAGGCCTATATTACATGCCATAGGAACTTAGCTCTAGAGCATATTTCATCATTCTCCCTAAGAAATCTAGTCATTACAAGGCTTAGCATAAAGGCTGATCAGTAAGAACTATGATCTAATGAGCTTCAAAGTACGGCTTTAATTTTCTTACCAAGATTACCATAGCCAAGACAAACTTCTCAATCTTCATATACCTTTGTTGTTAGCCCTACAAGACATAATTCACATAATAAATTAACCTGTATTCCTTTCCTTCTATTCAAACAAGGACAAATGAAAGAGCTTGGCCGCTAACTGATAAGTACAAAAACAAACTTAAAGACAAGTGTCAAAAGGATTGGCAATGATGCCAAAAACTCTATTAACTCCTTGAATGCCGCCTCACATTCATCAGTCCATTGGAACTCCTTTGGATTCTTCAAAACTTTGAAAAATTTAATGCATCTATCTACGCTTTTAGACACAAACCTACTCATGGTAGCTACTTGCCTAGTCAGTTCTTGAACTTCTTTGACAATGTGAGGAGACTTCATGTTCTGTATAACATATTCTTCGTAAGATTCGCTTCAATGTTATGCTGAGTGACCATATATCCCATAAACTTACCCAAGGTGGCCACAAAGATGCATTTTTATGGATTAGGTTTCATATTATACCTCTTTAGAGTATCGAATGTCTCTTAGAGCTCAGTAAGGTGCTAACCTTCCATCTTGCTTTTAATTATCATATCATTGGTGTAGACTTCTATATTATGGTGAATTTGGGGCTTAAACATCTTGGTCACGAGCCTCTGATAAGTCATACCGGCATTCTTTAACCCAAAGGGCATAACTTTATAACAATACATCTTAAAATTTGTGACAAAAGATGTATGAATTTCGTCATCTTTCTCCATCTGAATCTGATTGTCGCCAAAAAATGCATCCATGAAAGAGAGTAAGGCATGCTTGGTAGTTGAGTCAACCATCTGATCAATTTTCGGTAAGGGGAAACAGTCTTCGAGATAGGCCTTATTCAAATCTATAAAGTCTATGTACATGTGCCACTTGCTATTCGACTTCCTAACTAGCATACAATTAGCTAGCCAAGTTGGATAAGGCTCTTCCCTTATGAATCCTACCTCTGACAACTTTTGAACCTCCTTTTCTAAGGCTACCTACCATTTAGGGGCCAAAATGCCTTTTCTTTTTACTGAACCTTCTTCGCATTTGGATTAATCTCCAGCTTATGCGTCATTACTTCTTTGGGGATGCTAGGCATATTCGAGGGAATCCAGGAAAAGATATCGACGTTATCCTAGAGAAACTTAATTAAGCTTCAACAAATATTTACCAACAATAGTCTCCCTATCTTCATTGTCTTTTCAAGGTTGTTGCCAAGTTAGACTTCCTCTACTTCTTCTTTAACATTCTTAATGCTGCTAGATTTCTTCTCTAGGTTAGTCTCAATTTGAAGAACTTCTTCATGCCATAATGCTCTCAAATATAAGGACTTAGCCAGTTGTTGGTCTCCCTTGCATACACTTACCCTAATAGGAATGGAGAATTTTTCCTTAAGATGTGCAGTTGAAGGAATCGTGCCGAACAGATGTTGGCAAGGTCGGCCCATGATCATATTATAAAGGGACCAACACATGACAACAAGGAAATCCATCTTGTCCTCTACAATATGCTCGTGGTTTTTGATCTAAATAGGAAAGGAAATAACTCCAATAACCCGTACAAATTGATTATTAAAAGCATATTGATTGTACTTGTAAGATTTTATCTCTACCTTGATCTTTGGCTTCATTTGGTCAAAGCCATGTTGAAAAATAATCTCTACCAAACGCCCAGTGTCGAATAAGATCTTCTTTACCTCAAACATGGAAATTCTTACACTAATTACAAGTGCACCATCATGGGGCCTTTGCAGGCCTTTGAAAACCCCATTTGTAAAAGAAATGGAATTGTTGATCTTGACCTTCTTACCCTACACATTGCAAACATATTTTATGGTGTTAGATAAGCTCAAAAGCTTGACTAGACTAAAGTGGAAGGTCCACTAACAATAGTATTTATTGTACCATTCCGTGCTCTATTATTACCTCCACCTCTTACATCTCTTCCAGCCAAATGAGGCCATACTGCATTTTCTTGCTCATCTCGTTGCCCAGAAAATTATAAAACTTGTTATTCTAAGGTTTTATTATATGTAGATTTAGGGAAAAATAGTGATTTAGTTTAATCACATCTGAAAATATAAGGTTCTTAACAAATTAAACAAAATCGAGCATAATTAGAACTAGAAATAAATAGACTTAAGAGTGTAGTTTGGAGCTCAATTTTTTTCTATAGGATGCTCATGTGATATGGAACAGTGCTATAAAGCCATTTTTTTAAAAATTAATTTTCTAAATTTTTAAGTTAATTTTTAGACCTAAAATGACGAAAAAATTGGATAATTTTGGGTTAATTAGCTGATTAAGATACTAATTACTGATTTAGATAGTAATTAGATGTTTAGGGATGCTAATCTCTAATGTGGAAACCTAATCCTAGCCTTTGGAGTATTAAGTATGGTTAATTAGGAAATTAGGTAGTTATTGTAAGAAATTAGTAATATGTGAAATTGAAAATTAATAAATCCAAAAAAATAGGGTTATTTGGATAATATTATAATAAAAATCAAAGTAATACTAAATCTGAAATAAAATTTAATTTTAAGTAAATGCATAAAAATGTAAGATTTTCTCATATCGAGAATAAATTCGATACCTCAATTAAGGTTAGCGTGTACCGAATAGTTTAAAATACTAAATTAAGACCCAATAAGATATTTGGATACTCGAGCTTAATGTGATTAATTTCACATTAGGATTCGAGCATATTTAAGACTTAGGAATCAAATTAGAATCTAATTTAGGGTCTGAACCTTGAAATAGAGTAGAAAGAATTATTAGTATATAATAAGTACATATGGAAAACAAAATGAGTTAAAATATAACTTAGAATATAAATCCTTAAAATATAAGTACTAAAAAGACCTATTTGTATTATAGGACACCTAGAGACAAATCGGATTGCGACTAAGGGATCGAGCGATTGAGAAATTCCAAGTAAGTTAAGTTATTACTTATTGTAATAGAGTACTATTGTATGGTACTCGGAGACTTAGGATTGTATATGGTTGTGATTGTAAGTAGTTTACGGATGTGTTTGACGTATCTGAATTCATACTAAAATTGTGATATGATGGATTACGTGTTATGAGTGAATTGGTGTGAACTGTTTGAAAACCCTAAATGAAATTTAATCCTATTCGACTTTAATAATAAAAACTGCCATGCATTGCAACCCGTTAGGGGATCATTAGGATTCTCCAACCAAATATCGACCCCTTCGAAAGGGATAGTGCAGGATTGCATAATGGTCCCTTCTTCATCCTCAGTAGAATTAAGTGATAGGAGAGGAGGTCGCAATGAGGGTAAAGTCAATGGTTCGATGGTAGTCGTGGGAGGAGCGAGGTCTCCATTGCACAAACCTAAGTTTGGTTATGAGCTGCTGCATAACATGGAACTCCTCAACCCGGATTAGAGCGGGCGAAATTTCTCTGATTTCACAANAACTCCTCAACCCGGATTAGAGCGGGCGAAATTTCTCTGATTTCACAACGGACTGGACAACGTTGTGCGATGACACTTGATTATTGCATTGCATGAAATTAATTGATTGATAATCTTGTTTGTGTTTGTATGCATTCATGAGTCTCCAATTCAGCTTCCTGAGCTATAGTCGCTCATACCCTTATAGATCCTTTTGCAGGTCCTGATCTCTGAACTCATCAAGAAATATGCCGTCTTACAATTACCCACAGGTTAGTCCTTTTGAAGCCGGGGGTGTGAGGATCAATCTATTTAGTAATGATGTACAGCTAGAGTATCCTTATCTTTAAGGATGAAAGACTGATAGTTATTATGTAATTTAGTGAACTGTTGTGATTATGTAAAACTTCTTGGGAAGCTTTATGGACTTACTTATAATTATACATGTTTGTTAAGAATTTGTAATATTTATCATAATTGTAGTTTAAATGTTAATCGAACTGTTTACTTCAAAGTGAGGAGTCATCGACGCCTTGTGTAGATCATGTCTATGGTAAGCACTGTGAGGCCAGTTACTATCAAAGAATGGTTTACACGGCGGGACTGTTGCGACTCTGTGACTTTGGGGCGTAACAAAGGCAACAAAGGATGTTGGGGCTAGTTTAACATAGCCACTTCAATACCTAAGTAAGTAAGTGTTTAAGTAAGAGAGAGTGAATAAGAAAGCTAAGAGTAATTGGAAGTGTTAAAGAGTTACTATAGTGCTTTTTTTCCCTTATTTATAGACTTGTATCAAATGCCTATAGTAACGGGTAATCATTAGTTATAAACCATGTGATAGCTCCTTAATCATTAGTAATGAATAAGAATAGGAGTAGTAGGTGGCTATGTAATGAAGTCATGTAAAGCCATAACTATTTGCACTAATTTTCAAATTCAAAGCAATTGCATAAGTAGGCCAAGCCCTTAAGCCCATCAGATGAGCTAAGCTTAGTGCGACAATTCATCAGATGGAGTCAAATCAAAGGTCCTAGTTGAAAATATTACAGCTTAGCAACCAAGGTGCCGAGCAAGATTGCTAAGCAAAATTCTACTATCAACACCCTCGACCTTCCAAGATCCTCTAGCTTAATAAGAAAGGTAGACTCTCGGTTATTGAGTAGGTAAGAGTGTCAATCTCCATTGAGAACAGGTATAAGGATGAGGTGCTATGTGACGTCCAACCCATATGTACCTCACACATACTTCTTGGCTAACCTTGGTTATTTGACTTAAGAGACTCTACTATGGATACCAAAACACTTACATGTTTTAAAAGGACAGCAAGCAAGTAGTGCTAACCCCTACAAGCCTTGAAGAGTTTAGGAATCCCAAGTTAAGATTTCTAAGTCCTTACAGAAGAAGTCCTTAGTGATTTCCTGAGCTCAATTCTTTAAGGAAGTTAAGATGGAGGAGTATGTCTTCTTACTAGTCAGGAGGCAACTTAAGCTAAAGGGGAACAGAGTTCTACCAACATATGTGCAAACCTTACTTCGAGAATATGCCAACCTATTTCCTGACAAGCTACCCTGAGGGTTACCCCTACTTAGAGGTATTGAACATTATATTGAGCTCTAACGTGGAGTAGCCCTACTAAACTGACTTTCTTAGAGGCTCAACCCCGAGTAAGCCACCAAACTTAAGAAAAAAGTTAATGAGTTGGTTGACAGAAGGTATGTCAGAAAAAGCATGAGCCCTTTTGTCATACTCACTATCCTAGTATCAAAGAAAGATGGCTCTTAACGGATGTGCATTAACAGCCGAGCTATTAATAAGATCACCATCAAGTACAAGTATCAAATACCTTGATTGGATGACATGTTAGACAAACTACATAGTGTATGGATCTTTTTGAAAGTAGATTTGAAGATGGCTACCACCCAATCAAGATGAGCCTCGAGGAAGAGTGGAAGATAGGTTTCAAAATGAATGATGGTCTTCTTGAGTGGTTGGTAATGCCCTTTAGACTTACTAATTGACTAAGCAATTTATGCAATTTATGAATCATGTCTTGGGATCATTAATTAATAAGTGCATTATGGTATATTTTGATGACATCTTGATATATAGTGCCAACCTCTCGTCTCATGTCGAGCACTTGAAAGCCATGTTCAATATCCTCTAAGTTGAACACTTGTTCAACACCTTAAAGAAATGTGTGTTCTATCGAAGTGAGGTTGTGTTCCTCGGATATGTTATATCTAATAGAGGTGTTCGAGTTGACAATGAGAAAGTCTAAGCTATACTTGATTAGCTTACATTGACCTATGTAATAGATGTGAGAAACTTCCATGGTTTAGCTTCATTTTATTGGTGGTTTATTCGAAACTTTAGCTCTATAGCCATACCTTTAACTAAGCTAACCAAGAAGAATTTAGAGTTTAAATGATCAAACAAAGCTTAGAAGAGCTTCGAGGAGATAAAGTCCAAGTTGACATCTACCCATGTGCTTGCATTGCTAGATTTCAACAAGGTCTTTGAATTGGATTGTGATGCCTTAAGAGTTAGCATTGGTGCAATCCTCATGTAAGAATGTTGACGTGTCACGTACTTTAATGAGATACTCAATGGTGCTGCTATGAACTATTCAACATATGATAAAGACTTCTTTGATTTAATTTGAGCTCTTCAAAACTGATAACACTATCTATTACCTTAAGAATTTACTGCCTACACAAACCATGAGTTCCTTAAGCACTTGTGAGGTCAATAGAAGCTCTCCTGACATCATGCTAAGTGGGTAGAGTTTTTAGAAACTTTCAGCTATGTAATCAAGTACAGGAAAAGGAGTTCTAATAATGTGGTCGATGCCTTATCATGTCAGCATGTACTTGTTAAACCCTAAAAGCACGAGTATTAAGATTTAATACCCTTCCTGGTCAATATGAGCAAGATCCTCACTTCAAACCCATAGTGGTCAAGTGCACATATGGAGGTGTCTGGATGGATTCTATCCAAACCAAGGGTTTTTTATGAAAGGCAAACGTGTATGTATACTGAACAGCTTGACTAGAGAATTACTAATTCGGGAATTATGTATCACACTCCGAAGTGGTAGAGTCATAACAGCCCCGTCATATAAATCATTCTAAGATAAAAGTTGACCTTATAACCACTATTCTAGACCCGATCTATACAAGGTGTCTACGATTAACCTACTTTGAAGTAAACAGTTTATAATTTAAATAAATCATTTACCTAAGAAAGTGAGAAAACATATATATACACTATAATTCAATTATTACAATTAGCGTTTACAATGTTTCACCGTAATATATTTCCTAGTTATTACATTATTCGGAAATGAAAAATTCTAAAATAAAAGCTTAGACCTTAAAAATATATGTTTGTTCTTCAAATATTTTTCCTCACTCCATAAGATCCAGCAATTGTTAGCTTCAGAGTAGTTGTAAGCTCAGAGTAGTTGTAAGCTGCTTTTTAGCCAGCACCTGCACGATATCTATAAGGATGTGAGCAACCACAGTTTAGTAAGTTAGGATGGAGAACTTAAAACTATACCATAAACACAACAAGGTTATCGACCAACTTATTAGATACAATGCATGTTCAAGCAAATGCCATCGCACGACGTTGTCTAGCCCATCGTGAGATTAGAGAAATTGCGTCCGCTCTAATCCGGGTTAAAGAGTTACCGTTAATGCAACAGCTCACGACCAAACCCAGGCTTGTGTAATGGAGATATCGCTCCTCCCGTGACTACCTTCGAACCATTGACTTCACCTTCGCCATGACCTCTTCACCTATCACTTAGTTCGACTAAGGATGAAGAAGGGACCTTATGCAATTCTGTGCTATCTCTTTCGAAGGGGTCGGTATTTGGCCGGAGAATCTTAGGTTTCCCCTAATGGGTTGCCATGCAAGTCCGTTTATGATTACAGGTCATATATTTGATTAGATCCAGTTTAAGGTGATCAATCATTTCATACAAATCATATAATACAAGCTAGAACAATAAACTGAATCATAGCATCACTCATAATCAAGCACATGCACTTAACCAACTATCTAACATGCATAACCAAGTATAATCTCAAGCCTCCAAAATACAGCAACGTATTAATCCCAACTTACCTCGACTCCTCGCTCACTCATTCAAGGTTCGACTCACTCAAGCCATCGCCGATCATCCCTATAATACAAACATGGTTTCAGTTTTTCGTATAACTATTATAGGTTCGTTTTATCCTATAACGCTTATTGTTATGTTTTGTTTAGGATTTAATATACCTAATTATCTAGGTCTTAAGTCTTTTACAATTATTCTAGGTTTTGGGTTAGGTTCGGGTTCGGTTTTTACATCGATTTCTAAATTAGATTCTAGTTCGATTTCTAAGTACTGTTTTATACCCGAACCCTAGAAATTCATTTCAACTCATAATGTAAAATTAATCACATTACTTCTAAATATCCTAAATACCTTAATTACCCCTACTCAGTATTTTATTATACTCAGTATACTTAAATCCTTAATAGTGTACCAAATTTACTCCTAATATAAGAAATTTTTACATTTTTCATATAATTACATAAATTCAAGATTTTTATCAAATTTATTATATATCCCTATTATTTATATAATATCAAGTTTTTTATTCTAATATCTTCTATTTATTATATTTCCAATAATTACATATTATGTATTATCACCTATTATGTATATAATACACATCTAATATTTCTATCACTCTAATTACCATCTCCCAACATCAATTATTATTTCAAAATGTCTAAATTCATCCTAAATCAGATTTTACACCTAATTTCCCTAATTTACAAAATTAACTTAAAATTTACTATTTTTCCCTATTATTTATTTACTACATAATTAACCAAATAATTACATCTAATACCCTAAATGCTACAAGTATCATACTTCATCAGATTTCAACATCCTAAAATATATAATTATTCACTAAATCAGTAATTAACTATTTAATTACTTAATTAACCCTAAATTACCTATTTTATACCTCATTTTAAGGCCTAAAAATTATCTAAAAATTTTGAAAATTAATTTTTGAAAACAGGCTTCTTAGCACTGTTCTATATCATCTAATTAGTCTACACAAAAATTTTAGGCTCAAAACTACACTCCTAAGGTCATTTATTTCTAAACCAAAACATGCTCGATTTTGCATGATTTCTTAAGAATCATATATCATGGGACATATTTTGATCAAAATAATATTTTTTCTAAAAACTACTTATAAAAATATTCCAAAATAACGAAATTCATAATTTTCTAAGAATATTTACTACTTTTACAAACTTACATAAAATCGAGTTGGAAATCGAACTCACCGATTTAGGTAGCTCCCACCACCTTCGGTGGCCATGAGTGTATCGGCCCACCTGGGAGCTTCCACCACCATGTAGTGGTGGTGGCCATCCACTCCCAGCTACTCGTCGAGTCTAAGTTCTCCTTACAAGCCTCAACTGTACAATTTTCTTTTTTTTTCCTAACCCTAATTTTTCTCTCAATTTTGCTCTCTCCATTTTTCTCACTCTCCAAACTGACTAAATGAGCTTCTAAAAAATTTAGAGTATTTATAGAGCTTTATAGAAATTATTGTACATTAATGAGATAAGAAAATTGCCTTATCTCTTCTTTTTTTCTACTTTCTATTTGTTGCATTTTAATTGGTTGATTTTTTTTCTTCAATATCAGATTGCCATGCCCCACTTCTAGACTTTTCCTCATTATTCTATATTTTTGTTGATTTTTCCTTAATTCATTATGAATTTTCTTTAATTATTTATTATTATTTTAATACATTTCGCATATTTTAAGTAATTACGCGTATTTCTACATACATGTAAATTCATATATAGTACAAATAAATATTCCTAAATATTATTTAGGTTATTTTATGATTTTTAGTATTCATATAATTTATCTCTAGCGATTCGTTAATTATTGGAATGCATTTTACGCATTTTCGATAAATAATGAGTTATATACTTAAAATTTGGAATTTTTATATTCTTTTATTTTATTGCTTATTTTCTTAAATTCAAACTTACAGGATCATTTTACTAATATTTCTAGCTTTACTTATAATTTAGGCTCAATTGGATCTTTCAGCCGATCGAAACCCTGAGTGACTGTTTATAGGGCTTACATTATGCCGAAAGCTTAGCTGGACATTTTAGGGAAAAGAAGACATTCAAACTTTTGAAAGAGCATTTCTACTAGACTAGGATGATGAAGGATATTCACAGAGTTCTTAAAAGGTACGAGTTGTGTAACCATACAAAAGGTCAGAAAGAACCACATGGCGAATACACACCTTTACTTATGCCTAAGCAGTCCTAAGCTGACTTAAGCATAGATTTCATGCTTAAACTACCCCCAAACAGCTCGGAAACATGATTCCATCATGATGGTAGTCAATCGATTTGGTAAAATGAGCCACAGCATCCCCTATCATAAGACTAATGATGCTTTATATGTCGCTAACCTTTTTTTGCAAGAGACCGTGTGGCTTCATGGGATCCCAAGGAGTATTGTCTCAAACCGAGATACAAAGTTTACAAGCTTCTTTTAGCAAACTTTGTGGAAGAAGCTTGGTTCCAAACTTAGGTTCAGTACTTCTTACCACTCGTAAACAGATGGCCAGATCGAGGTTATGAACAGGATAATAAGGAGTATGCTTCAACCCACTGTTGGGAAGAATCTACATGATTAGGATTTATATTTGCCTATCATCGAGTTTGCTTACAACTATTCCACCTACAACTAAACAGTACATGGTTGTATATGAGTTCAATTCGAGTTTATAACTAGACATGCTTGCTAACTTGACCTCTCAAGGAGAAAGTTAGTCTGGCCTTTAGTATATTGAGGAATTCTAGAGACTACATAGGAAGGTCGCCGAATAGTTAATGAAAATAGTAGCCCAACAATGAGAACAAGGAAACTAAGGAAGAAAGAGCATAGTCTATAATTTAGGTAACCTTGTATGGGTTCACCTCAATAGGGAGAAATTCCCAAGGAAGAGAACAAGCAAGCTACCACGCAAATCAAATATTTTGTTCAAGGTTCTATAATGAATCAATGACAATGCATATGAGCTCAAACTACCTAAAGGATATAAGGTGTCACCAACCTAATGCCTTACATGCCAAAAGAGGAAGTTGACCAAGATTTAAGGGCAAATCTTCAACACCTATGGGGAACTAATGGATTATTGACCTTGGGACCTCTCACTAGAGCTCACCTTTAAGGTTTATAAGGTCTTATAAAAAGAATATAATCTTCTCAGCTTAACCAAGATAAGCTCCAGTATCAGGAAGGCTTGTTGTTGAAATCTATATGTAGTTAGCTCAGATATATCCTACCCTACTCTACTTTACTTCCAACACAAATGCCGAGCTCCCAATCCCTCCTAGCAAGGTCGACTTGCCTAATGTCAAGGTCCTTGATTTTAACCTCCAAATCCTTTTTTGATGACCTATTCCCGCATCTAATCAGCTTAGCTCTAGTACCTACTACCATTAAAACAGATTCAACAGCAACGCACTACTTATCATAACTTTTCTAACATTTGTACTATATTCTCTTTTTGCCCTTTGTCACATTTACCCTTTTTAGCATTATACTAGGTTTCTTTATCATGTATTACCCCTTATGTAATTTCTCACGTTGCTTTGTAATCCTATGAGCTTACTATAAACAACCCTTATCCTTCGTAGCCGAAATCACCTTATCCTACTGTTAATGAATATTCTCCTATGTTCTTACAAGAAACCCTCTTTGAGTACATTTCTTACACTTTTATCTAATCTTGTTAGTAACTCGAAGTTAATGACAAGTGGACCTTAACTTTTACTTATGTGTAATATCAAGTGAAAGCTAAGTCGTGTAGTGTTCCTTGGTATGTTATACTTAATGAGTAGCTTCATGAAGCTATTGGAACTTCTAATCAACCATTTTATACTTTCTTCAATATCTTGAAGAACCCATTTAATCCTCTACAATAAGACTTTGTGATAACTGACCCTTCCCTCCTCCACATAATATAAGCAAGCAAATTTTTTCCAATTTGCTCAAACCCTTTATGAATTTAGAGCACTTTACTAAATTGAAGGATTAAATTTTTAGAATTCAGAGTTCCCCATCACTTAAGCTTAAACTCAAACTCAGGTTTAAAATAGATATGAATAGGTTAAGAACTAGTTTTTTTTACTTCTAAACTAGATTTTAGAGGATAATTATCTATCCTTCTTTTACAAAAATGTTTAGATTAGATGAACAAAGGAAATTTGTCCTTCAAAAGTCCCTTGAAAAATCAAGTAGTTGGAGGTATAATTGAATAATTGGATTGAATTGATAAAATAAATTACTAAAGGTTAGTAAGGATCAATCTTGATCTCTTAGAATAGCAAGACTCTTTTTTGCTATCAATCATTGAAAAAAAAATTTAATTAAAGTTATTAAGGATTGGCTTCGATCCTTTAGAAGAGTGAGGTACCTTCTCTTTGACAAATGTTGAAGCAATTAAAAAGGCTAAGTTAAAATGGATCGACCTTAGTCCATTGAGAGAGCGAGGTACTTTCCCAATAATAATCAAGCTTCAATAAGAAAATTGACTTGAATTTAAAAAGCTTACTAATGAAAATTAAAAGAAGTAGAGGGACAATTAAAAACCGAATTAACGTAATATGCATCTAGTCTAGTTTTCAAGATAAAAATAATTAGAGAAAATCTCTCTTCTCTTGAGTTAACGTGAGGAAATCTCTATAACTTTTTCTTAATTAATTTATGCTTGTTTTAATGTCTAGTTTAGTTTCTACTAAAATGTTGTGGCTAATTCTAAATTATTTAAATTGATCACTGAAATTCAATAGTTCTTAAATTTCTACTATCTAATATTCTAAATACATTGGACAAACAAAGAAAAGGGGATTTAGGAAAATTTTTGCTAAGCTATTAAATTTTGAAGGTGCACTTTTCTAAGACTATAGTTAATCGTCATGTCCTTAAGATATTTTTCTTTGATTTTCATTATTTTTCTTGAGGACCAATAAAAGCTTAAGTGTAGGAGAATTTGATGAGACAAATTTAGCATACATTTTTTATGGTTATTTAGTGCTTTTTTAGACTTTAATCAAATTAATTTTGTGTTATTTTTAGCTTAATCCATTTAAATTTCATTTTCATGGACTGTTGGAGCATTTCATGGAGTTTTGAAGATTTTCAACAATTTTTAAAGTATTTTGAAGTAAAAGCAATGATCATGAATTGAAGTAGACAAGAATTAAGTGAAGAATGAAAACCTAATAAGGACTACGACTGTGGTTCCTGTACGTACTCTATTTGTTAGCAATTTCATCAACTTCAAAGTTTTCACATAAAAAGCAATATTACGCCTATATTCCACTTCCATATACCTACGGTGTGGATATCCCATGACAAGTGAATCTTCTATTTTTATCAAGTTCTCTTTGTAAACTTGACCTTACTCCTTATCAATAGACCTTTAAGCTTAGGTTCTCCAAGAGAGCCCCCTTTGGTAAAATCATAGGTTAGAATATTGTTGGAGGTCTCTCAATTACTTATTATTTTCTTTTAGTCATGTTGTACTCTTTTGATATTCTTAGTAAATTATTATTGAAATCTAGTTCATCTTACAACAACTTCCATTTCAATCTATTATTTTATTCTTTGATGATCTAATTACACAAAGCTTATTGTCGTCAATTAGTATTTACCTAGTACTAAATTGATGTATGAGTTTATTGTAGAGACATGAGTCTTTCAGTTAAATGAACAAGTGTAATTAGAAGAAATTGAGTACGCTAAGAGATTAGATATTAAATTTCTCCAAATTAAGGAAACCTAATAGCGGCATCCAAGTTCTTAATATGATCCTGCGATGCTCTTTTCAAAAGCGATTTGGAAAGAGAGGGTCTTAAGATTGTAAAGAGGCTAGAGACACGAATCCAACCAATTCAAAATCCAAATTCCATAAGGATAAGATTAGGAATCTCCATGGTCCAATGAGTAATTGAGATTGAAAGGTTACATGGAACTATAGTTTAAATAATAACAATTTACTAAGGATCATATGCTCATTGTTTTGATTGAATTATGCTTGTTTATGTTAATTAGTTTTTTTATTTTACTTATTCTTATTTACTTTATTGTTCTTATTTTATCAATCTTTATTCATATTTCCTATTCAATCACAATCATTCCTATATTGCAAAGTTAGGTAATTGAAAATTCTAGGCAAATTATTGATAACGTAGCTTCTCACACACATGATTTCCTATAGGATTGACATTCAGACTCACAATCCATTTTAATCTATATTACAACTTGATCAAATGCACTTACTTGTTAGTACGACATACGCCCCATCAAGCTCCAAAGAGATTGGTTTGGGCTCTATAGGCTTGATCGTTGCTTTGAGGAGGTTAGCTAAGACGAGGAGGTCCATATGCAAAACAACCTATAAACAAAGAATCTCCTAACATCTTTGGTACCAAATTAGTAAAGCCTTTAGTCTTGACCAAGTCATTGGATGAGTGTATTCTTGGTTCTAACTTAGTTTATAATCTTTAACATGATCTCGTAAAAGCTTTTGAATCTGATTTCCATCAATAAATGGACTAACTTAATTAATTATCCAATTTAATTTAATTATTAATGTAATTAATAATAATAAATTTGATTAAGTTAATTAAGTTAGTTAATTTACTAATCAAGTGGGCTAAGGCCTAACTTAAATCTACGTAAGCTTATTTGCTATCATAGGCTTATAAAATGATTGAGACCTAATTGACTTAAACAATGAATATGATTATATTATTAATTAATTACTAAAATTAGAACTTAATTTTTTTGGCAAAAAATTAAACTTAACTAATTGGTTAATTTTATGGGCCTAATTTAACCTAAACCTAGTTAAGCCCATTTTCCTTTAGAATCCATAATCAATATGGGCCTTAGTTAAGAATAATGACTTTTGAGGCTTAAATACAATAATGCTTAAACTTGGTAAATGTAATCAACTTATTTTACTAATCAGTAATGATAATCCCTTATTAAATTAACAAATTAACTAAGTCTCATGGGCCTAATTTAACTAAAAGCCAAAAAAGCCTACTTCCTCCTTAAGGCTTGTAAACTATGTAGGCTACAATTAATTTTAAAGACTTAGACATAAAGGATCAACATATAGTCCAGTGAAACTTAAGCTAAGTTTAACAATGGCTTAATGAATAATAAAAATAATTTACTAAGTGTTAATTATTTATTAATCGGTTTACAAGTTAGATTCCATGATTTATTCCACTTTGCAATCTAAGCTCTATAACATCAATATGCAGTGATTTTGCATAATGCGTGTTAGGATAGAAATACATTAATGTGACCAACAAATAAACTCACCTAAATGATTAAGATGCTGCTTATGCTTGGTCATCACGGTCCAATGAGAGAAACCCTTGGATCGGGGCTATGTTGTGAGTGTAAATATTGAGATGATATAGTGGCTAGTACTTAGACCATCAATGGTGGCTTAGCAAATAATCAATAGAAGAAACTACATCACCATCATAGTCGTCGAAAGTGAGTAGAAGTTGCATTGCACATAGAATACATCATAGATGGAGTGAGATTGTTGAGGTATGTATGAGGCCCATGATCTCCATATGGGTTACTTTTCCTTTTTTGTAATTGTGCATGGAGTTTAAACATTCCTACAACCTTCGATAACATACTAGGATCAAAACCTTATGCTTCTCATCATGTTGATCGAATTCATGATTGACTTCAAGTAGAGAGAAAATTCATTAGGATCAAGATTAGATTGATAAAATAAATATCCTTAGTAAATCCCTAATGAATTACAACCCTTAAAAAGATTCATTATCTGAAGGACTCTCATTGTGCTTGCTTTAATATAGTTTAATGAATATAAAAGTTGTATTAAAAATAGGGATGTATATGTGAATGTGGTTACTAATGTACTTGGTTCCTTTGAGCTTACTTTTAAAACGTTTCAATTAAAGAATACTATGTAGAATTTCATGTAAAATTTGCATAGTTATTTCTATGGTGATGTATTAAGGTTTGATTGATAATGAAGATTATTAGTTGTGCTATTAGCCTTTAGCTTATCACAAACATCAATGTGGACAGTATCCTAATTTTATTATATCCTAACTATTATTAGACTTGATGTTCAATCATTTAACTAATTTGTGTTTGCTTTTAGGTTAACACTATTGATGGTTTTTGAGCTCCCATACCCTATCTATTTGGAGCTCTTTTGAGACTTGATCTTTGATATGATATCTGATATCAAATTTAAGACATTTAAATACTATTTTCAAAAGTTGAACTTCTTTTATATTTTGTAAGAAATTGTAACAAATGATTTCATTTGAAATTTAATAAGAATTTCACGATTCTAAAATTGGAAAAAAAAAACATACTATTAATAGGAAAGCCTTAGCTAAACTAATTATGTAGCATATACAACAGAATGTCACACCCATTCAAATTTGAGGCATTATAGTCACCATTGTATGTAACACCCTCTCTAACTTTGGAACATATCCTTATGTGCCATAGAAAGATTTTGGAGTATCATACAATTTTTCACTATATAAAAAAATATAAGATAAATTGCACTAGCTATTTCCTAAAATTTTTGTAGTTGCATAGACAACTCCAACTTTTAAAGTTGAGCATTTCTCCCCTCTACCAAATATGAAGCCCATAATTTTTCTTTATATGGTTATACATGTGGCAAAAAGTCATATTTGGCATTGCTACAAAAGAAATGTTGATTTAAAAAATAAGGAGTACAAAAAAAAATGAACAAAATACAATGAAAATAAAAAAAAATAAAGCCAATTTCTCCTCAAGAGAAAGGAATGTGTTAAGAAGCCACTAAGTAAGCATTTTAATGATAACAAAATACATATTCTTAAAATTATTAATGAAATTAGTAAGTGTGAAGAAAAGAATATTCACTTAAGTAAAAGAATAAATGATCGTGAAAGGGCTCTCGAAAGCGTAAATGGAACCGACACAATGAAGAACTATTTTGAAAGAATTGAGTAATAGAAGCAAAAAATAATAAGAAGAAAGAAGAAAATAAAATCTGAACAAAAATAAGAAGAAAACATATAAAAGGGGAAGAATTTTGAAAAACAAGAAGTTTTATAAATTCAGAAGCTATACAAGAAATGTTAACTAATATTTTAAAAGCAAAAGCATGGGACAAAATTCAGAAGTGGAAGCTTAAGGCAAAATTCAGAAGCAAAGCATGAGATAAAAGAAAAAAATAAAGAAAGTTCAAAAGTTGCATAAGCTATACAAGTTTTGAGAACAATGTTAGAAAGAGAATAATATAACAAAAGCACTATAAAAGATTCGACAATGAAAAAGGAATTTGCAAGTTGAGACCTAATATTGAGGAGATAATACATTTGAGTAATATATATGATCAATTGAGACTAACAAAAATAATATTTTCAACTAAAGATCATAGAAGAAAAGTTTTCTAGAAGAAACAAAAGAGGAAGGAATCATGGATACATATCTTTGATAACCAAGTAGATCTAAAAGCTAAAATAAAGGAAAGAAAAAAAAAAAAAAAAGACAAGATTTGAAGACAAGAGCTATACAATGGCTACTACAAAAAATACAACAATTGAATGCTTTTTTGGCCACACAACAATTGAATTTTTGTTGGAGCTAAGTTTATATAAAGAATTGAAGACACAAGAAGATAAAGACACAAAGGAAAAAGAGTGCTAATACAACAATTAAGTAGAATGAGTGATTTACATTGTCATAATTCTATAAGAAGCTTACGAGCTAAATTATCATATTCTTTATAAGAAATAGTATTTGAGTTCAAGTAAAAGAAATCATACTATAATCCTTAAAGAGAGTAATTGAACTCCTTAAAACTAGTAAAAAGCTATTTGATAAAATAGCAAGGGAAATTCTATAGACTTATAATTATTCTTGTGGTTAGGAATAGAAAGGTAAGGTAAGGTAGAGTTATGTGAATTGTATACTTCATTGATTTCTTTCGAATGGTGAATACTCAGGTTTGGAGGACCCGATCCCTATCACTTAATACTGGCTGACACATAAGGCTTAACCACTGTATATCACTATCTTTCTAATCCTAATCTTTTTATTTTACAGTACTTTAATGTTTACAACAATAGCATATTTACTTTGACAAGTGATTAATCAATCAAAAGCATATAGGAACTATTAAGAAAAAGAACTAAGACTTAAAAATCATATTAAAACATTGAATTAACTATTGAATTCAAATATTTTATATAGATTTTTAAAATTTACCATCATTTCAATCTTTGAAAATCTTATAAAAATACTTAAATAAA
The DNA here is from genome assembly GCA_024138015.1 of Lumnitzera littorea. Taxonomy (NCBI): domain Eukaryota; kingdom Viridiplantae; phylum Streptophyta; class Magnoliopsida; order Myrtales; family Combretaceae; genus Lumnitzera; species Lumnitzera littorea. The sequence goes on from JAMXBB010000010.1 coordinate 72,372,456, forward strand.
GAAACCTTTTTTTTTTTTCTCCAGATAATAATCAATATATGGGTTAAAAATAATCCCCCAAGAAGTGTTAAAAAAAGAAGAAGAAAAAAACTCTACATCTAGAATGTTCAGCACTTATAGAAATAGAGGAGAGAGAAAGAGAGTATGGTAGAGAAGAAAGAGGAACTAATTATGAACTATGAATGTTGATTTGTCTACTTCTAATCTTTTTTCTATTTTTATTATATTTTTCTTACTCTTTATTCTTTTAATATCAAGAATTCTAACGTGGCAATCCACGTCACACATTTTGCCACATATATTATCATATAAGAAAATTTTGTGGGTTCACGTGTTAGTGTAGGGAGGTGCTCAATTTTGAAAGTTAAAGATTGTTTGCCCAAATTCGAAGGGTTTAGGTATATTCCACATAACTTCCTTATAAATATATTATAAAACCAATCAAGTTGGTTGAACTTATAACAAACTTTTCCAGCCCAATAGTTGGTTAGAATGTTTAAATTTTTTTCACATCTTCAATATTAGTTGGTATTATATTTTCAATTTGTAATATTTTGTTGTTGCCTTTTGTTTTATATTAAAGTTGTTAAATATATATTTATTGTAATTCCTTTTTAAAAGTGACATGGACTTGCACCTCAACTATTATAAATTTAAATATGAATGATAAAATCTTTAAAATTTAAAAATGGGCCAAAAAATAAAGCATAGACATCATATATATCGTATAAAAAACTATAAATTTTAACGATATTAATTCTATGGTAGTTCCTCGAGACCACATGACATGTTCTAATTCCAAATTTTTGTATCATGTTATGGGTGGACAGATAACCCTATTAAATAACCAAATAGACTTCAAGTAAGTATTGAAGATTATAAGATAAGTTCTTGGTAATTTGAAACTTATTCTAACAAGATGGGATATGGATATAATTTTTTCATGCTATGCACCTACATTAAAATATATAGAGTATAAGTTCAAAGATACTTAGTACCTACCTATAAAATTTATTAAATAATATAATATATTAATGAATAAAAAATAAAATTATATCTTTTCAATCAAGAAATGAATAAAAACAATCTATCATAAATATTTTGAAAAGAAACAACCAAACTCCAATACAAACCCTCACCAAAAGATCTTTTATGTGATATTTTAATTTTGTTAAATGATGATTTCATTCCAATTTGCTATAGCTTCAATGGAATTTATCTAATATCGCATAATGTAATAATGAAGTCAAAAAATGTTACTTTTTGATATTATAGATTTTGTTATATGTTATATAGGTTTTGCTATAAGTTATGTAGATTTTATATATGGAAGAACTTGTGATATCACATGTATAATACTTTTTTTTTTTTTATCAATATGTAAACTTGAAATTTATAGGAAGTTGTAGAAAATTTACAGATTACAAAAGCACCTTGTATATCATAGGTTTTATAAGGTATAAGCTTTAGGGTGGTTTTAGAGTTTCAAGGTTTCAATTTCTAAGTTTAAGAAACATATTTTATAAGGTAAGATATGAGTTGGGCTTTATAATCTACTTATTTTATACCAACTCACTCCTATATGTATTTATAAATGACAATAGTAAATTAGGATTCTTACCCTACTCATCTATAATCATTTACTCACCCTTATGAACAAGAGAAATTTATTGAAACTTGAACGATTAGAATAATTATAGATACAACAAGCATATATCTCATGAGCAAAATAATACCCAAAGCAATCTAACTGTGATGTGTGTATATATATATTAGTTATTACAATAAAGGAGGGAGGATCTAAACTCAAAACATCTCACTAAAAATCAGTATTATTTATACTATTAAAATATAAGAGTCTTAATAAATATGAAGGCAAACAAAGTTATAATATACACATGATATGCAAAGTACGATTGCATCCAAATCCTAAATCAAATAATGGTTAAGGAACACGTAACCTCTTATTTATATCATACCAAATAAATATATGGCTAATCTAAACCACCAAGATGTAACACATTTCTTCACTATATTAAGCATCTAGATGAGAAACTATTCATTGATTTACCACGTGAATCGTATTTAGTTATAGTTAAGGGAATATACAAACTTAATAAAGATCATTCAAAATAAACATTTCATAAATTAGTCTTATAAGTTTGATCCACTGTTAAACATTACACGAGAAATTAACAAATAATTAAAAAGAATTTGACAAAATTTATTAAGAATTTAAAATAAACTAATAATATTTTCTATATTTTACCATCCAAATAATACAAACACATGATTTTTTTATGTACTTTTTCAACTTGTTTTTCCACCATTTATCATTTTTCAACATTATACATATATATATATATATATAAATTTTTTAATTAATTTTTTTTTTTTTTTTTTTTTTACTTTTAAACATGTCCTTCACGGCATATTGTTTTTCATTTTTCTAATAAAGGATTAATTCTACAGGCGAAGGAGGAGTCAATTCAAGTGGAGACACATGCCAAAACTTGAACACCACGTTCCATTCCCTTATACTATTTAACTAATTAGGTGTCTCCTGGTCCGTACATCCAAGACACCTTCCTTCATGCACTACGTGACACTCTTCCCTTATAATCCCTCCAAACCTCGCCAATATTACTTCACACTCTCTCTCTCTCTCTCTCCCCCTCCACCTTCACTTTCCCTCCACGCAAAGGCCAAACTCGCCACCAACACCATCATGCCGTTTCTTCCCCAAAACTTCGAATCTTCTGTCCGAAGGTAAAAATAAGCGTTTTCTCTGTCTTAGTTTCTAAACTTTTACATAAAAGATTATAGGTACATATATGAAGCTTAAAATTATGTACATTCAGTCACTAGACTGCTCTTTGAAAAAATTGCATTTATTTCAAAATTTTTGTGAACATAAATATAGCTCTTTTTACTTTTAACTTTTAGTTTTGTCTATCGATAATATTTATACATATATCTATTATATGATTAGAAAGAAAGTATGCAAGCACCTTGGTGCATCGTATAATTTAGCAAAATTGTTATAACCGTCCATGGTATAAATTTGTATTAGGTGGTTTGGATTCTGTATGCGTGGGGGTGATCGTCACCACAGCTCACGCCACCATCATGACTGCACCTCCAGCGAGTGCACAGACGGCCCAATCTCAACCATCATTGAGTGCTATGCCTGCACCCAATCGGGTCTACCCGCATTTCATTCCACCACCTATGATGGGGCCCACCAGCCCGAATGGGAGGCCACTGCAGGCTCTTCGCTCATCCCCATAAATAAAAAGCCCGGCCTGAACATCGCTTCAGCCCATTCAACGCCACATCAATGGCCACCGAGAGGCCCGTTTGGGCCCGTTTTGGACCCACGCAGCAAGCGCGTGAAGCGGTGGAACCGCGCACTGCTGCTCGCACGTGGCATGGCATTAGCCATTGATTCGCTGTTCTTTTACGTGATCTCAATTGGGAGAGGGGAAGGTGGGACCCCGTGCTTGTACATGGACGGTGACTTGGCCGCGACTGTGGCTGTCCTTCGCACGTGTGTGGATCTCGTGCACGTGTTCCATATTTGGCTGCAGTTCAGGTTGGCTTACGTGTCAAGGGAGTCAATGGTGATTGGGTGTGGGAAACTGGTGTGGGACCCACGTGCTATTGCGTGTCACTACGTGAGGTCGCTCAAGGGGTTCTGGCTTGATGTTTTTGTTATACTTCCTGTGCCCCAAGTAAGTTGCCTTCCTAACTATTACATAAAACCACTAACAGTTCATCTTGAGTGAAAACATGCATCAAACAGTTTTATAATGATTCTAACCACAAAGAATATGATAAGTATGTAAGCCATGCGTATCCATCCTCCTTATTAGTTTTTCATCGATGATGTGTTTATCATACTTCTTTTTCAAAAGAAAAATATCGATTACTTGTTAATTTTTCATCGATGGTATGTTTATCATACTTCTTTTTCAAAAGAAAAATAATGAAGAAAAATATCGATTATTGATTAGTAACGTATAAGTATAATATGATTTTATCTGCTATTTTTGCCAAATATTCAAATATTATTGCTTCGTTTCACACGGAGTATTTTTCCTTTTCTTGAGCAATGAGCATTCATGTGCATATGCACACTTCCAATATATTATACATTTACCCATGTTGTCAAATTAAAATTTGAATGTGTAGTACCTTTCGTAACAGATTGTCCAATGTTCGGACATGACAAAAAGTGACCGTAATATATTATAATTTATTCAGTATTGGGCAGTGGAGGAAGGTGGTATGATCGTTGCCCATCAAAACTTACTAAAGAAGGAATGAGAAATGGCTTTTCGTTTTCAATGATCAGTCATTTCCTTTCTTGTATTGTACCAAACATTTATATTTGAATTAAATTGCTTTTCTAATTGCTAGCTTACACATTATTCTTAAGTCAAAAGATATGTAATGCATCACAACTAATGGGATAACAGGGTCACTGTAGTAATTCCATAGCATTTTTAATGTGCAAATTTTTCAATGAGTTCAATAATTATATTGCGTCAAATCTTCTGTTCCGGAGTATGATCAAAATTGAAGTAATTCTATGTTCTCCCTAAAGGTCTAACAAATTGCTGGACATCATATGAGCTATGGAATGATAACATATTACAGAGAACAACTGGTTCGGATAATTTTGAGGGCACTTCATCGGACAAAGTGTCTAGTATTATATTTGGTTTGCGAAATAGGTGTGGGGCTGGACAAATTATCAAATATTACTATAGTCTAAGCATTGCATTATACAAAATTCGTTTTTTTTACCAAATCCATATTAGTGATGAACTTAATTTCATTATATTCTAAAATTCAGGTTTTATAACTATATATACTTAGAAAGGGGGCAAATCATGATTAAGAATTAGAAAACATTTGCAAATAATTGATCTAGATACTAGCAAATTTTTGTATAAATCCATTCTCTGTTTAAATCGAGTTCATTCTATCATCTCATGCACATATATGGAATGATTCCATTTACTGGCACTACAACATCTCTATGAAGTGTAAAATCACAAGTAGATCACTTGTCATTGTTGTTGTCTTGAATAATCTGCGATAATTTTTGCTAAACTACCACTTTCGATGCACCTGTTTGGATGTTTCCCCTCAAATTAGTAGATTATACTTGTATTTTGCTTACTTTAGGGTGGTTGGTGCGACTAAGATGCTAGCATAAGTGGCAGTTACATTAATGCATATCAGCCAGTTGCTTATTAATCCAAGCCCTTATTTCATACTTAATTTTGTAGTTAGTGTATGTCCAGGATAAGGTTTTGAGTCAGTATCCATGCCTACTCAACTTTGGAAATCTAGTGTGATGGTTGGATGAAGCCCGAAATAAGAACAGAAAGGGAACCGATTAATTGTAATCTGAATTCTGATGTTCTTCCATTGATGGAACTAATTAATTAAATTTGGAATATCTTATTGTCTGTTTCATATTGCAGTTACTAGGAATTAGACAATCATCTCACAAAAGATGATTTTATTATTTTTATTTTAACGGTAGCAGGGTAATTAGAGTGGTGCCATGATGGTTAAAAGGATGGTAATCATTAGGAGTTATGGATAGTGAAGTTGACATATTTCGATCCATATTGTACATGAAGTAAACTTGAACTAGACAAAAAGGTTTAGCTCTTTCTAATATGCAGGAGAATCTGACATAAAAATTTAGATTTTATAGGAGCACCAAAAAAAAAAAAGGTAAAAAGGTAAAAAGTCAGCTGTAGACCACCTGTATAAATATTGAATAGAAAGGAAAAATATCTGATGTTTATCCTATCATGTTATCATTTTTATATGTGATAACGTATAACTGGAAAGAACAAGAAAGTATACTATTTATATAAGAAAAACTTTGTTCGAAAATATTAGAGAAAAGGCTCTGTCGTCTCTCAAGAATTTTGGCACACCTTCAAATAGGGAACATCTACAGTGACAAGCAGTCAGTCCAAATTCGGATGTGGTCAGGTGGATGGGTGGGAGTTAAGAGTTACCAATTTTAGACTTTGCAAGTAAAACATGTGGGGCTCAAGATAACAGGCCTGTTTTCTGCATTGGGGAAAAATGCATAAAACCCAAAGACCATTGGGGATGACCAGATGTATCTCTCTAGATTTCCAAAATGTGCAAGGTTTTGGTGGGTGCTTTAGCAACGGTTTGTGAAGTTTTTGTGTATATTTTGACATATTGCACCTCGCTAATAGTTTTGCAGTTGGCAATTTCCCTTATATCCAGTTTCTTTTCCAAAATATATAAACATGAATCGTGTTGAAGTACAACAGTAATTTTAAAACCAAACAAATTATCTAATATCACTCAAATAAGAAGTAATACTCTATACAACTTAGATATCTTCTAACACAATGGCATGGAGTTTGGCATAATTCCAGGGTACTCAAGATGTCCCCGATGTGTAACAGTTCGATTACTTCTTACATGAGATGTATTACATAAAATAAAACAAAAACCAGAAAACTCAAATAGATCCACATAGGAAATATGTCGTTACAATGTAGTTGCGGCTTCCTTCATGCAATGCTATAAATTACAATATTCTACAAGTTTGGAATCATAATTTGATGCCTCTTAATACTTTTCTTTTATCGGGTTAATTAATACCGTGAAGGATGACATTTTCTGTGAATATCTATATGCATAACTTAAGCCTTTCTGAAAAGATATTGTTTGTTGAATTGATATCCTAGTGCAAGGAAGCTTTACTCATGGAGAGAGATGAAGATAAAACTGGTTAATCAGTCCTATGTGTTCATACATCATCCAATGCAGGTTGTCTTCTGGTTAGCAGTACCAAAGATGATCCAACAAAATCAACTGAAGCAGATAATGACTCTGCTCTTAGTGGTTTTCCTCTTTCAGTACCTTCCTAAGGTCTTTCATAGTCTATGTATGATGAGGAGAATGAGAAAGGTGACAGGTTACATATTCGGTACCATTTGGTGGGGTTTTGGACTCAATCTGATTGCCTATTTTATCGCATCCCATGTAAGTCCGCTTTTTTCAGTTTTTTTTTTTTAAAGAAATATTATATGTCTTAAGTCACACCGGCACCCTAAAACAAGTTTTATAGTTACATAACCTGATGTAAGATAGCAGAAGTAAAAAATTATAAAAAAATAACAAGGCAATAAAAGTAGGAAAATCGATAAAAAAAATTAATCTAAATAATGTTTCCTAAGAAAATATCTTTAGTAATATCGTACTACTAGATTAAGATGATTAAGATAAAAGTGTCGTATTACACGATAATATTTTGATAATCTCACATCATTGATAAAAAAAAAAAGATGGCATCACACCATCAGTGAAAAAAAAAAGGTATCACACTAATTCCAAAAAAAAATTTATTTAATATCTAATCACTCTCTTCTTAATTAATTACAAGTATCACTTATTTATAGATATGATAAAACCTAATATTCTAAAAAACTAAATCTTAATAAATTTAAAAACTAAAAGATTTCGTATCTTGAACAAAAAATACTTGACAAATCAAATTCTAAAATAAAATATATTAATAATATCATATCTACTTTTTTTTTCATCCACATTATTCTCCCTCTCTTAAAAAGATTCATACTCGTATCTCTAATATTTCATCTAAATCCTCTTGGATCAAACAACAATCTAGAAAAACCAATCTTGAATTCATAATCAAATGATTCCCCATAATTCTCATCATCTTGTCTTGGTATAAAAATTTTCTACTTTAATAAATAGTTGCAAGTATAATGCCTACTTACTCTTATATTGTTATTCCAATCTTTGACAATGCCAACCATCATTTCTTCCTCCGAATCTTTCAGATTCTTATAATGAACTTCTTGAATAGACTCATATAATTCATTGTTTAGATTAATTTTGATGTTAATTTTTGTACACATATGAGTTTGAATAGGTTCAATTTCAAAAGAATTATCCACTGTGTTATTTTCTTGGACAATACGTGAGACTTGAGTTATAACATATTTCTCTTACTTAATAGGTAATTTAGGAATTCCTAATTCATCAAAACAATGATTAATGTATGCAAGTTGATGAATAAAATTTTTTGTCATACCAAATAAATTGTCCAACTTAGAATTTAATTGCTTAAATACCTCATTAATATAAGTTTTCTCGATTAAATCTCTTCAGTTTTCTTCAATTTTATACATTTGTTTTTTTAGTAAAGAACAAAGAAAAGAAAATATTTTTTCATTTGGTCGAAGAGCAAACACTAAATCTAGGCTTTAAGAAGAAACGTAAAAATAAGCTCTAATAACAAATTTGATGTAAGACAACAAAAGTAAATATTATAAAAGAATGACAAAGTAGAGAAAGTAGGAAAATCAATAAAAAAATTAATCTAAATAATTTTTTAATGAAAGAATAATGAAACTTAAAAAGATATATATAATAGCCTCACATTACTAAATTAAGATGATGATTTTATATTATCGGTGAATTGTATGACTTCACCTTATACAATAAGATTTTAATGACCTCACACCATCTGTAAAAAAAAAAAAAAATCACACCAATTCAAAAATAATAATAATAATAATTTTATTTAATATTTAATTACTCTCTTCTTAATTAATTACAAGTATCGCTTATTTATAGGTGTGATAAAACCTAATATTATAAAAAATTAAATCTTAATAAATCTAAAAAATAAAAAAGTTTCATATCTTGAATAAAAGATACTCAATAAATCAAATCCTAAAATAAAATATATTAATAATATCATATCTAAATTTTTTTTCTTTTATCCGCATTAGGACCACCCAACATTGCCAATGCAATCCAACGCCATGCCGTAGAAGTCTCACCGATTTATATGCATGTACACTAATAAATTACAAAAACATTATCCGTATTTTAGCTTTTCACTTATATAACCGACGTTAATCATTTGTCTTTTTAGCGTTCTTTCACTTTTGAAATGTCTGTTATGTTTTGTGTTGGATACATTACACTTGCTCAAGAGATCTTTTATTTTTTATAGATCTTGTGTCAGCGACTCATCAGGTTTGAATTTGGTTATCCAATCAGCCTTTGCAAGTTTTTCTAAGCCCCAACGTGTAGGTTGTGTTACAAGACTTAGCTAACGGATGGCTCACAATTTTAAAAGAAGCATAACTCAGAGTTATGTAAAAGTGAGATGAAAGTACAAAATACACATTATCTAACTAAACACAAAACAGGTTGACAAAAATGAAAGGACGTTAAGACACGGATTATTTGTCTAACTTGAAATATAATACAGACTATAATGGTGAAAATTCTTCTTATAATTTAGATGATCATATGCTGGAACTTGTTGGGGGTGCTGGAACTTGTTGGGGGTGATGCATTATTACATGGTTGTGTCTTTATGAAATTACACCGTGTGTTAATGAAATTTAGTAATTAATTTTTCAATTTTAGGTTGCTGGAGGATGCTGGTATGTCCTAGCAATGCAACGTGTAGTCTCATGCCTCCAACAATATTGCAGCAAAAGTGAGAAATGCAACATCTCACTGTCTTGCTCTAAGGTTCTCTCTTACCAATTTCTGTCGGCTATTTCCGGGAATCAATCTAGTGGCAACTCATCGACAAGCAGTCTATCGTTGTGCTTGGATGTCGATGGTCCGTACAATTACGGAATCTACGGAACAGCACTTCCAGTCATCTCCAGTGATTTTCTCTCTGTCAGGATCCTTTATCCCATCTTTTGGGGCTTATTGAACTTAAGGTGATATGAGTTCAGCTTCTCCGTAAACACTATTGATAGCTCTGCTAAACTGTCTGTAATATTTTTATCCTGCTTACGAAACTGCCAACTCTTTGATTGTAAAACACTGGCAAGCAGCAGCAGCAACAATAACAACAACAATAATTTTTGGGTTCATGCGGTTTTCAGATTTCAACCTAACACAACAAAATTCAATTTTTTCTTGCCTGCTGTTATACATACCCCCAGATAAATAATTAGTTAAAATGAATTTGCAGTACCTTTGCAAATGAACTTGAACCTACAAGCAACTTGCTCGAGGTGTCCTTCAGCATCATTATAGTACTTAGTGGCTTAATGCTCTTCACCTTATTGATTGGAAATATCCAGGTAATGCCTCGCTCGTGTTCAAATTAGTATTTTATAAATAAATTCAAGCCAGTAACTCAATTGAAATCACTGTGTAGGTGTTTTTGCATGCAGTGATGGCAAAGAAAAAGAGGATGCAGCTTAGGTTTAGGGATATCGAGTGGTGGATGAGGCGAAGACAGCTGCCATCTTCATTGAGGCAGAGAGTTTGCGATTACGAATACAAAAGATTGGCATACATGGCAGGAGAAGATGAAATGGAACTGATCATGGACTTGCCCGATGGTCTTCGGAGGGACATAAAGAGATTCCTTTGCTTAGACCTTATCAAGGAGGTATGCTGTTCATTTACCACTGTTTTAACAAGAACAAAACGGGAGTAAATCAGCAAGTTTTCTTTAGGATCAGTAGACATGCTTAAAACTATTAGATATGACTATGGATATGTATGTTTTTGCAGAAAACTTTTTCCGTAATTTTTCTAAGGCTATTTTCTTCGATGGTTAATCGTATCACCAGCCTTTAGTTGCCGCATTTGTCTCCCATCATCACTTGCAGTTGAAAGCTACAACTAACTGCAACCTTTGTATGTCTATTACAATCCTATTTGAGGATCTCAAACTTGCATTATCATAAATGTCAAAAAAAAAAAAAAATTGGAAAACGCTTTGCACTAGACAAATACAGCTCTAGTTTTACATTACAATTTTAGTGCCAATAAACTTGGAATTTTAGTACTTGCATGCAATCAATCCATCATGTTAGTACTATTGAAGTTTTTCTCTCTCGCATGGAATTTACTAACTCCATTGTTGAGTGTTGACAGGAACACGAAATTAGTACCTCTCACTCTAATATTTTGTTCGAATTTGATACCATAAATACGGTTTCATATTTAAAAGACTCGTTCTTTCACAAGATCTTGTTCATTTTTGTTTCCTGATACAGGTACCACTGTTCCAGGATTTAGATGATCTTATTCTTGACAACATTTGTGATCGTGTCAAACGCATTATCTTCTCCAAGGACGAAAAGGTTCGTCGTTCAGCATTCGGATATTCTATGCCTCTTTTGCAAAATATCATCTAGTTCCTTAAAAAGTTTCTTGTATGTTGGTGTTCAAACAGATAATTAGAGAAGGAGATCCAGTGCACCGCATGGTGTTCATTGTTCGAGGGCTTATAAGACGAGACCAAAGCCTTAGCAAGGGAAAAGTAGCAATCAATGTGCTGGGACCGGGCACCTTTTTCGGCGATGAACTTCTATCTTGGTGCCTTCGCCGCCCATTCCTAGATCGACTGCCTGCCTCTACTGCCACATTTGTGTGCGACGAAAGCACTGAAGCGTACGCTCTAGAGGCACACCATCTTCGGTATGTAACTGAACACTTCAGATACAAATTCAAGCATGAAAGGCTTAAGAGAACAGCGAGGTATTATTCGTCCAATTGGAGAACATGGGCAGCTGTGAAGATACAGTTTGCTTGGCGGCACTACGCCACCCAGACTAGAGGGCAATTGATGCCTATAATGGGGAATGGAGACTCTGAGCACAAGTTGAGGCAAATTGCTGCAATGTTCTTGTCACTTAGGCCTCATGACCATCTTGAGTAAAGAGATATTCTAGTGTCAGATGCCCATGGTCACATCCTCATCGGTTATGATAATATTCAACATAAAAAGGAATAAATATGTAAGAGTAACTTATTTTCCCACTTAATAAAATGACAAGATAGTTTACTATACCACCTTCAACGCACGTGACTTAACCGACAAGAGTTAGTTCCCGCAGCAATAAAGTAATATGCGCTGGCGTTGCTGCTCCTAGGCACCTTACTCTGTCTGGCAACGTGACTTGGATTTTTTTTCTTAATGACCATTTACAACTTACATGGTAACTCACTAATAATCCAACGTTCACTGATATTTCAACGTTACACTACAATTCACTTCAACATATAATTTCTACTTTTTTATATTTTCTTTTTCACTATATAAATAGGTCATTCATGTACATTTTAAACATAAAAAATTTACCATAATTTGTTTCTTTGCATATGCTCTCCTTATTTTTGAAATTAAGAAAAACTATGGATCCCAATAATTCTCAAAATTTACCACCATTCTAACACTTACAAAACACTCAAAATTTTTAAATGCTCCAACTTCACAAGGCTGCTCTTATTTTCCATACATGCTTATTTTCAAGGTCTTTTAAATTTTTAATATCCTCAAAATCTTCCTATTATTAACCAAAACGCACAAAATTTTAATCCAACATTTAACGTCAATCAAAATCTAAAAAATGTAATACTTTCATATTTTCAATATCTTCCTAATTTTACACCTGAAAACATTCAATAATACACACCAATTGGAATAACTCTTTCTTAACCCCCATTTGATCAATCAATAATAACATCAGATAATACGAGTTCACAATACCTATAATATTTCATACAAATAAATTTAGAAGATGAGGATGATAATGATACTAAAGGAGATCATGATGGTAGGAATAAAAATGGGAGCAAATTGATAATAAACTTTTTATTTATGCATGGTTAAAAGCCAATAAAAACCCAATTGTTGGATATAATCAACCGTTGTAGACTTTTTAACGACGAGTCCATGAAAGCTTTGAGGAAGGTTAAGCTTATGACAAGGATAAAGATCCACAAAAGCAAACCTAGCAATAATGCAAGGCTTTGTGGTATTAAATCTCAAAAGATGTTATAAAATTAGGAACTTATTACGACCAAATAAAATGATGAGAACAAAGTAAGAAGAATGAGTAGGACTATATAAAAGATGCATAGGATCTGTTCAAACAAAATGAGAAAAAACAATGCGTAGTAGAGCACTGTTGATTGATATTACGTAATGAATTAAAATGGAGGTCCGAAGTTGGAAATGCCAAGAAAAGCCAAAGTAAGCAGACAAAGTTGGGTAAAGCTAGAGCATATACTAGTTCATCTTCAAATAATGATACATCAATGAATGAGGAGGTCATCAAACAAGTCGTACATCCTCTTAGTAGTGCAATGGCCAAAAGGAAGGCCAAACATAAGGTAGAAAATAATGAGGTGATAGAAGGACTTATTTAAAAGGTAGAAGACTTACGTGGCCTAAATCAAGAGAGAGTTGAGGTTTTGTGTAAATTTATTGAAATTCAAGAGCAGAAGGAACGCCAAAAGCAGCTTGAGTAGGAGAAAGGAATAATATTTGTAGATACTTCATCAATTGATGAAATACAAAGGCAATGGATTGAGAAGATGCATAAGGAAATATTAATGAAAACAAGAAATAAATAGTCTTTTTTTAGCTAGCAATTATATCACTTTCCACTAATGGAATTTATTGTTGTAAGACTGTAAAAGTCAAATGAGTGAATAAACTTATTTGTATCAATTTCTAATGTTTTGCAAGAAAAAGTATCTATCATTCAAATTATTTCAAAAAAAAAAAAGGTAACCGTTATGGAAGTGACTATTGTAATGGTATCCATCAATCAATAAATTAAAAAAATAACTATTATAAAAGTAACTGTTATAATAGTATCCATTAGACAATTAATTCAAAAAAGTAATTGTTAATGTTTTATATATATAAGCATGTGAACACATACTTCACCATGCACCATCTATTTTTTGTTTACATTCAAAGCAACTCCATTCCCCTCTCTCTCTTATAATCACATCAACAAGTAGCTCTAATTTTGAGATGAAGAGAATAGTTACCGAAGTAATTGAAGAAATATTTCTTTTTGAGACCAAATAGGTGAAACTAATTAATTCCTTATATAAAATGCTCCTAAGCTATACAAAACTTCATCCCAAAGAATAAAAAGGAGAAAATACATAAATAGAGGTTGAGTTAAAGGACAAGATTGTTTATATAACAACTACTTCTCAAATAACCTAGTGTATACCAATAAGTAATTTCAACAAAGATTCTATATGAGAAAAGCTTTATCCTTTCGTATTGTATAAGCACCTAATGATTACTCTCCATATTTTAAACAAAAGAGAGATGATGTTAGTAAACTTAACACCTCACCAATAGAAAAGTCCACCGTAGCTATCTAGATGTTGGTATTTGGAGTAGTAAGAGATGCTTTCGATGACTACTTGTATATGACTAAAAGCATGATAAAAAGATATGTCAAGGAATTTGTTCAAGACATCAATATTTGTTTTGGTGATGATTATCTACATAGTCTTACTCCTACTGATATCGAATGCTTGCTTATTATTGCATAACAACGTAAATTTCCAGATATGTTGGGAAGTATTAATTATATGCATTAGGAGTGAAAGAATTGTCTAATTACATGGCAAGATATGTATTCTTGAGATGATTACAGTTCTCTAACAATCATGCTTGAAGTTGTAGTTCATATGACACTTGAGTGTAGCCTGAATTTTTTGATATCATAAACTCTACTAATAATACTAATGTTCTAGAGCATTCACCCCTTTTGATAACATTTTATAGGGACGAGCTCCACCATCACATTATACCATTAATGGAAGAAATTATGATATAAGATATTATCTTACAAATGGTAAATATTTGTAGACACCCTATTTTTGGTCCCTTATTTTTATTTTTTAGTTTTTTTAAGCCAGGTTAAAAAAAAAACTAAAAAAGTAAAAAAAAAAACTAAAATAATTAAAAAATTGAAAATTGAGAAAACACAAAAAAAAAGTTAATTAAAATTTTGAAAAATACAAAGTATCAGAAAGTGTCCATGTCTAAGTCAAGTTAGTGAAGGTCAGATCGGGCAATATTCAAAATTGTACTGCAATTTAATAGATTCAAAGTCTTCAAAAAATTGGACTTCATTAGAAAAATAGTCCAGTAAAATGTTTAGGCTCATAAAGTAGACTTCTATCCAAACACAATAATTTTAACTGGATTAATTAAAATAAGACTTAATGTTTATTAAATTTAAAAGTTATATTGAAAATACTTGACATGTGTATTTTGTTCTCTTTTAGTGTGTTTGGGTCAATTTAAAATGAACTGGAGTAGAGTAGGCTTCCATTTGAAGAATAAAATTAAAAACCAGGCCCAATTGAAAATTAAGTATAGTTAAAATGCACCATTTGTTGAGAAATTGAGCATAGTTCAGTTGGAAGGTATACGTCTATGAGATCATACAGTCCAGGGTTTAATCCTTTCCAAGAGCCTAAGGCTTTCTTTCATTTTTTTGCCTTGACATCACCTTCTCCAAAAAAGCAACCAAGTGCAAGAAAGAGAAAGAGAGAATTGGATCTGATTTCTTTTAACATAAATCATTACCAAATATTAACGAAGATTTGTTTGTTACTTCAAGATACATTTTATCTAAAAAAGATTTATGTTAAGTTCATATCAAAAATAGGACCAAATGAAGATTAGGGTTTATTTTATTGAGAATTGATGATATCAAAAGGAAGAAACTCTAATTCGTGTAGCATTTTTGAACATAGGTAGTCAAATAATGAGTTTAGTACATCATTAGGGTATTTGTTAAAAAATAATATGAAAATAAGTCCCGAAGAAAAGTTATTACGAAATTATGTGCGACTTTAGCGTAAAATTTTTTACACTGAATTCACATGTCTCCCATGCGCATGCGAATTAGTGTAAATTTTTTTACATTAAAGTCATATGAATTTTTTTACACTCAACTGGCATTTTTTTTCCCCTTTAGTGTAATTTTTTTTTTAATTTTTACTTAATTATAGTGTTTTATCATACTCATGAATATGTGACAAAAATCTCATGTCCCAATGCAACTTCAATGCAATTTTATTAGTTGGATATATTGGTTGTAGGTATGTGATTGTAGTGTAAAGTCAGTTAAATACAAATTTTGAAAATACAATGACTATGCGAGTGTTTTTTCATTATAATAAAAATGTGAAACACTTATATTTTAGATAAAAGAAAATATATTCATATATCAATACCATAAGTATATATGATAAGAATATAATAAAAATTAAAATTTAATCACTATTTAGATATATCAGTTGCTAATACAATAATAATATAAAAAAATAAAAGAAAATAAAATCTAATACCGACCCTTACGCTAACCAAGAAATACTCCATATCTAAATAATAGTGATGATTATCTCTTAGAAAGACCCATAGAAGGCTCAGCCAGTGAGTTTGAGAAGTCTCTAAGTGAGATAGGGCTAACACGTAAAGTTAGACAGTGTTAAGTAACCCCTTCACCCATGGTGGAGCTCTGCGAGTGCACGGTACGTCTTTTGCAGGGCGCTGCTAACATACCATGGAATGAATGATGAAAAGATGGTGTAATATGCGAAGCCCCTAAGCTATAACCAATCTAACCTAAGTCAATGGAATGTCACCCCATAGATGGAACATCCAGATCCCCTCGAGTCCTTCCTCATCTGACCTTAGTATGACCTCCCCTAGTACAAACTTTGTTACGTCGTGGT
This sequence comes from Lumnitzera littorea, assembly GCA_024138015.1. Classification (NCBI taxonomy): domain Eukaryota; kingdom Viridiplantae; phylum Streptophyta; class Magnoliopsida; order Myrtales; family Combretaceae; genus Lumnitzera; species Lumnitzera littorea. Next base: position 72,389,058 of record JAMXBB010000010.1, read on the forward strand.
TGAGGTGCAACTGGCTCTGGTTACTTATGCTGGGTGCTTTCATCAAGTGGTGGTTTTTGTGGAAAGGGATGATGTAAGATAATACCATCGTGGTCCTCTAACAACTGTAAGTCACCTCCAATGATCTGGTGGGGCAACTGTATGCCATCAATCAACTAAATTGACTATAGGGTGTCAACCTACATGGAAGAAACACAATTAACAATCATAATACACAATAAATAAGGTTATACACAAGTTGTTATATTGATTGTACTTACCAAATGACCCATCAGCTCACCAGAGTGTGTTATGTATCGACGAGTATGCTACCTATACTACTGCATATAGTCGAGGTCCACACCAAAAACTAGGTGTAGATAAACGATCCAATTGTACCAATTAGCCTATTATTGGATGTAACCATCATGCACTACTCTCTAATCAACATTTGTACGACCTTTGGGATCTTGTCGATGCAGTTGTGTGCTAGTCTACATTGATTGGGGCTCTATTTAGAAGCTACTAAACTATCGAATGACGCGATCGAGAAAGTAAAACTCTATAATGTAGAAGCAAATGAGGAGTACCCTAGTTGTCTAAGGACCCCAATTGATCGTGCATATAGGAGGCAAAAATTGAAGTAAGTCTTTCGAGTAAGGTTACCATACAACTTGATATGAAATGTATGTGAGTTAGAAGAGAAAAAAAAAATTAGCATATATGACATGAACTTTCGAAGCAAGAACAAACAGTATATCTAATGTACCTAATTACTCGTTTGCAAGTTGAACGTCTCACGATATGACTAGACTACATAAGTAAGTCCCTATGTAATGTTCCTCTCAATCTATCATCTACCAGCCAAAGGAACACTCTCTATGATCATGAAGCCAGACCTACTAAGGGGTACAATGTGTAAGAAATGGTCCCATGCCCAAACCTGCAGTAAAATGATCGGCCTCTCGATGTCAGATATACTGGTCTATGTAATGTTATATAGCTGTTAGTATAGCCATGCTAGACAGGCCAATCCCCAACTATACGTCCCCACCACCTAGAAGTCATCCAATAAGGGAAGGTACATGAAATGTACGTAGCTAGAAGATTTATCTGCAAATAAGAACCCCTCCCTTTTAGCTGGAGGATATATATACCGGTGTGACGCCTCACCATATCCTCGTTGGCATTGCTTGGTATAATCCTAAATCTATTAGCTAGCCATGATAGTCGTATACGGCTACCCTTCACATCATCAGATGATAGAAAATCACCTAATAGGTTTCTCACCACATTTACCCAATTCTTCTAGGTGCTACTAGTGATAGTAACACCATCAACCCTAAGGTCCAACTAGACCTTAATATCTTGTAGCATAACAGTTATCTCACCATGTGTCATATGGAATATATGTGTCTCTAGCCTTCACCTCTCAACAAGGGCGGTAATCGGGTGCTAATCCATTTGAATGAATGGAAGTTAGCTAACAACCTTGAATCCTATCTCCACTAAGTACGTCTCCATATGTAGATCTAGTAGTATAAGCTCCTCACTCTTCTTTATTGCCAACTCATGCCATCTAACTGTGAGTACACCTGGTGCTTGTATTAAGTTACATGGACATAAATATTAACATATCAGCACCTAACCTATGTATTAGATGAATTGAAGAAATTATTAAATAATATACCTATCTCTCCCATATGTCTTGAGAGCGATAGGATAATTGCTCACCCAAAACTGAAGGGTCAAAGGGCTCCGGGTCCTTTTAACCTACAATAATGTTTAACATTCATCAGTGACAATGTAAGTAATATAAAATGGATGGATATTACAAACTAATGGTAAATTTATGTGCATGTATATGCAAAAAATAGTAATATGAATTACCAACCCTATTCAGATCTAGATATCTATGCCTGTTATGTCCTTCCCTTCAATAGTAACTATATCTATTCCTATTAAGCGCTTCGCGTATATCCATCTCCATATGGCAACGTTTTATTCTAAGCTTCCCTTTGTCTCTCTTTAGCTTATATCATGGCATAAGCTTTGGAAATTTCACTGTTGGCCAATTAATCTCATCACCTAATGGGAAAAAATGTCTTTGGTATTGGTTTGTCCACTTATACCATTGACCAATACAGTTTAGGGCATTTATCCTTAGCTCCACTATAGCTGCGAATGCATAAGAGTAAGGAATTCTATATATTTGCCATTTCTAGCATGTGTAATATTAGTTATCCATGTCAACAGTGTAAACTTTATCACTACCTTTTATCACTCCATTTAGCTCTCTTCGGCTACCAGTTCTTATCTTAAATAGTTCATTACACCTACTGTAACTGGTAACCTTAAGCGAACTTACTCACCTACACCATTTCTCTATCAGCCATTGTGCGTATGTAGTGTACACCCTACCCCTCAACATGGCCTTTGAAATTTCTTTGTCCTTCTTCTCCTACAATGTAAGAATGTTATAGAATATCCTTTGTACTAAAGTTGTAACTAGTAAGCCACGAGAACCTGAAAGAACTGCATTATAACTCTCAACAATGTTGGACGTTATGTATCTAAACCTATAATTACCATCTGCATACAATGCCCATTTATTGATGTCATTCACTATCGACATCTCTTCCATCAAAGTAGAAAATTTATGTTGCTACGGTTGCCAACTTCTTATATGCTTAGTTTTTATGCTTACAGTTAAAATTATTGGCTATGTGTCTTATGCAATATCTCCATACCGCAAATGGTGGTTACCAACCATTGGTCACACTGTCAAAAGCCTTCTTAATACTGATATGCCTATTTGAGATCAAGCATATCGTCTCTTCCCATCCGCCAACTACATACTTTTTTAAATGTTGAAGGAACTAAGACCATGTCTTCTTGGATTCCGTATTAACGAGTGCAAAAGCTAATGGTATGATGTTGTTATTTCTATCCATTGTACATGCATCGAGCAACTTGTAGCCGTACTTGCCATTCAAAAAGGTGCCATCAATGTAAACAATGGGATGATAGTATCTAAATGCATGTACACAAGGTTCAAATGTCCAAAACACCCACTTCATCTCTAATACACCTAGCTCTACCATACCTTTCCACCCCTACTTAACCTCTAATCCCAGGTTTGTTATCTTAATGGCATTTAGAAGTTTTAGAAGATCATTGTACAATTTCTCCTAATTACCATACACCATCTCTATTGCTTTTCTCTTCCCCCTAAACACCCGCCTTCTTGTCACCATGTATCTAAACTTGTTTTGAACATTCTGAGTCAAGTCTGTAATAGTAACATCAGGGTTTGTGCTAACATTTCCAATGAATCATCTGGCCATTAAATTACTATCTATCTGAGGATGATCTTGTCTTATTACTGGGTTAACACACGTGTACAATCTCTCGATAATCGTTATTATAAACATGCCATACACTTGCTTTTTACACGTTCTTAGCCTCCACTTGCATCCATTTTCCCTTTTCCGTATAGTGAATGTGCCATAATGTTGGGTCCAATTCATGTACTCAGAAGTTGTAGTGCCACTTTATGTTGTAATTCTTCACAGCATCCTATAGCTCCTTTTTAGTGCCAAATCTCATGCCGACGATTAACTGGTCACTATCAACTGTATTGTTGCATTGCGTGTTCTATTCATCTTCAAATGTAACATATCTATTGTCACTACCCATATTCAACAACGGGATTGGATCTCTTATAATAGGCCGATTATGTTATGTTACAGGAGCTTAAATAAAGGCTGACGAAAGCATAAATGGATTGGCCATGGATATATCACTTCCTAAGACATCAAAAGTCATCCTATCCCCACCTTCATTGTCTTCCTCATCATAGTCGGCTTCGTCTTCCTCTTTACCCTCATTACCATACTCTTCAATGTCATCATCATCATTTTCATCGTCACTACCATTGAGACCCATAGCGATCCTTTCCATATAAGGATCATAACTCGAAACTTCTTACCAAATTTCCCCATACTCTACATTAAGTACTTTCTTATTTACATTAACATTGATAGCATCATCCTGAACTACGTCTTGCGCTATAATATGAAGGTGACTATCATTGGCTACGGGAAAATCAATTCCAAATGAGTGTACTTGCTATGATGCAATGTTTGTGGGGTTATTTTTGGGACCCACACTACTCTGCATGCCCAACTAAACATAATGTGTTGAATACCTCGTTTACCCAACAATTCAGCCATCTTAATAAAGTTTTCAATATTATCGTCATCCTTGATAGGCATCAACTTGTAGTAAACATTGCCTTAGTAATATGTTGGATGCTTGTGAATAATTTCTACCTCAATAGTGCTAATCCCAATGCTATTGCATGTTCTATTAAAAAAATGGGCATAATTTGACCCTTTATTCATTTTCATCTATTTCACTGGCTCCCTATCATACTCCACTCCCAAGTTACCTCTCATAATATTTTTATGTGTGTAAACAATGATTTTCACATATTCCACCATTTTGCCTCTAATTATTACATGAGTGACCATCAAGTTAGCCAAAACTCCATACAGTAATCACATTCTACTTACTAAAATTGATATTTCTAACCAATATAACATTGTTACATGACTCCCATCTTTAAAAGGTCTTTAACTAACTACATTATTCACATTAAGTAACTAATATTTTTACTACTATCGTCAACAACTAAATATGATCTTTCTAAACTACTATAGCAACACCAATGCAATTTATATAAAGTAAATCTATATTTTTCTACGAAATATAAATCACTATAAATACTAAAATTTCATAACAAAAACTAATTATACAATAATAGGAAAAAAATAATTAATTAGAAAGATGAGTTAAATGAAACTAACCAGTTCTTGCAAATACGTAAATATGTGGACAGCAATACATTAATGAGATGGAGAAACTCGTGCTTAGAAATATTTTTTAGTTTTTAGATAGATTCTGTGAGTGAAGAAATGAGCGAAGGGGAGGGACTTATATGTGCATTGAAGTCATATGGGGAGCATGCAAATGTGACTTCACTACCATAATTTCATAATAACTTTTATTTGAGACTTATTTTCGTGTTATTTTTTGAAAAATACCCTAACGATATATTAAACTTTTCAAATAAAACATAAGGGGATCTGATCAAAGTATACACAATGTACATATTGCACCCAATCGTATACTCCACCAATGAATTCAGACCCAACCACTTCCAATCCTCTCTCCCTCCTTTTGTAGCTAACATAACACCTTTAATACAACAACGACCATTTCTAGTGGCACTATCTTTCATCCTTTATGCCCGAGCCACTATAGCATACACACATTTCACCATACTTGGCCAACTTCCGACCCTATCTACGCTAATACACAAACCCCAAACCTAGATACAACTCAACAGTAAAAAACCCCAAATGTGACAACTTTGAACCACAAGAACCCCAACGCTCAGCCCACACTTAGTAGATGTGCACGTCCGCACCATCCCAACATGTTCCAACATCATTAGCATCGCCTACCTTCTCTCTTACATGCCATCGCCCATTAGCCACCACTTAAATGGCTACTAAACACCGAACTTCTCCACCAAACCCATTATCCTCAATCAAAATCACATAGATTTGCGGTTACCCTTTCAATTTAACCCTTGAAAGCTACCATAGGAAATCTTGCTCTGCCATTGCTTCTTCTTCTTTTGCACTAGACCTAGACCCATTGAGTATGACTCGAACCAACCTATATGACCTCCTGCATTTAATACGACTTATTGGTGGGTAGGTTCTTTGTTGATTCTTTTTTTTTTTTCGGTTTTCTACTAACTAATTAGTAAACCTATACTAACTTTTGAATATTTTTGTACTGGTCATTAGTTGATTCTTTTAATTTTCTTTCTTTTCTTTTAAGGGTTTTAATTTATTATAGTTTACTAGGTTTCAGTGTACTAACTTATTTTTCTGCAGGTATATGTAATAGGTGTTTTAATAGGTTATTATTACTATTATCATTGTTATTTTTCTAGCACCTACATATTAGGAGTTAATTTACATTCTCTTTTGCAAGTCCTTCCATTAATAGTTTTTACATGTTGAGAATCACATATTTTCAAAAGATTGCATTTTTAGTTTTACATAGTTTTTCGTTTTTTCTAAAATAAAAATCTTAATAAGAGTTCTTTTAATAAATGAGCGTTTTCTTTTAAAAAATTGGAAATAAATCTAGGTCTTTTGGGGGTTCTTTTTATAATTAAACTAATAAATTGTTAAGAATATAAATCTAGCTCACTTTCCTCGAAATAAAAAGGAAAAAAAAAATCCAACCCACTAAATCTTTTTTAAAAAAATGAACTATGGAAAGTCTAATCTTTTCTAGAGGGGACATAAGTACCTACAGGGTAACTTAAAATAAGAAAATTTTTTATTTTCCCTTTGTAAATAAATTTAATTTTCTTTCTTTATGAATACAAAATTGTTGTTTTAGGGTATTTTGAAATTTAAAACTAAATTCAAAAGGTTAAAAGTGATACCCGTTTTCATATTAATCTTCACGCAGTTCAATTGCTAAGTTAAAATCAATCTATTCAATTGGTTTTATTCTAACTCTTTTCCCAACCTCAGTTGGGTGGTAACTCCAGTTTCTTTTTAAATTTAAAGAAAACCTATTTTTCTTAATTCTTAGTCGAGGGTCTGTATTAAGTATGTATAGGGTTTAATATGGATTAGGTTAAGGAAAATAATAAGAAACCGAAAAGTCAGACTTAACAGCTTGGCAACTCCATTAGGAACGTCAAGAGAGCTAGCTACTTAAACCTTATGAATTTAGAATAGTTTTTCAAAATACCCTTTCCACATTGTATTTCTTTTTTGTAAATACATTTGTACTAAACCATGTAAGTATATCAGGGGCATATTAGGAGGGTTTATTACATCATAAATGTATAGTAGATATAGTTAGAATCATGCCATCATAGGATCATAGGCGGGGAGACTATTGTGTAAGCTCCAAATGTTGTGAGGTAACTACCTTCTAAGGCCAATCAAGCTACCCCACTCAAGTTTTCTTGTGACTAAGGAACCATTTCTTCGAAAACGTATGAGATCACAGAACTTGAAGTCCTTTAAAACTCACCTTAATTGTATACACAAACCTTAACTGGCGAATAAATAATAATAGAGCATGCTAATCAAGGGCTATTATTATGTTGAAATTCCCATATTACCCATCTAAATCTAATGTAAATTAGTTCTGTGTATAGAACATTCTCAATGTAAAATCATAAAGCTCATTGTACCTTGTTTTTCCTTATATTTGTATGTATTGTTTATATTTCCATATAATTTCAAATTTATTATAACCTTAAAAAGAAGGCAACGCCTCTATAGGCTAGCAAGAACCTTAAAACAAATTGAAAGGAGGGTAGCACCCTTGTTTGTTAACAAGAATTCTAAAACAAGTAGCATTCTATGAGATGTCTAAGGAAATTGATTTGAAACCCAATAGTGCATTTCTAAGTTGACTAAACTAAGTGGGAGCATTTGTAAGGAATTAGCAACCTAAATTAAAAAATCAATATGAAACCTAGTTATACTCCTACGAGCTGATTAATCTAGGAGGTAGCATCTCTAAGGGATTAACAACCTTAAACAAGAAGTTAATTTAATACCCAATCGTGCTTCTATGAGCTGACTGATATAGGCAGGAGCAACTTTAGAAGACTATTAACCTTAATTGAAAAATCAATATGAAACCTAATCATGCTTCTATAAGCTGATTAACCTAAGCGAAAGTGTCTCTTGGGGACTAACGAACCTAAATGTCAATTGATTTAGAACTTGGTTGTGCACTTCTAAGCTAATTAACCTAGGTGGGAGCTCCTCTAGGTGACTAATAACCCTAAATGTCAGTCGATTTAGAGCTTAGTCATACTTCTCTAAGCTAACTAACTTAAGCGAATAAGAAAAGTATTTTTTGAGCTGGCTAAAACCTTAAATAAGAATCGAATTGAAAACCTAGTAATGCTCCTATGAGCTCACTAATCTAAGCGAACAGGCAAAATGTCCCTTGAGCTAACTAAAACCTTAAATGAGAATTAGGTCAAGTTAACGTTATAAGAGCTAGCTAAAACTATAAAGGAAATGTGGATTGGGATAGCACTCTATGAGTTGACTAGAACCCTTAAAGAGAATGTGAGACAAGATGGCACTCCTTGAGATGGTGAGGACCCTAAAGAAAATGAGAAAGAGTAAGCATGCTATGGGTTCACTAGAACCCCAATAGAAATTGGTAAAGGAAAGTGCTTTATGGGCTTGTTTAGACCCTAAAAATGAGAAAGGGTAAGTGCCTTACAGGCTTGCTAAAACCTCAATAAAAATTGATAAAGAGAAGCACCCTATAAATTTGCTTAGACCCTAAAGGGTAATTAAAGGAGTAAAATTGGGAAATGTAACCAATTTGAAAAACCTCTCAACTTGAGAAATTTACAAATGAGGAGTTTGGTAAAAACCGTTTATAATGAAAAAGGCATCAGGGATAAGGTTCCTTGATTTGAAAAAGAGTTAATGAACATCAAAAACTGCATCAGAAAGAATGACTTAGGTATAGATGACATGAATCGAAAGCTTAGCCACTCGAATCGTCATGGACTTGAAAATGGATAGAAAAAACTTGTACCGAACCTTTACTTTCTCTCTTTTCTTTCCTTCTTTCTTTTTTCTTTTCTTTTTTTTTTTTTGTAGTCTTCCCTTTTTTTTTTCCTTTGAAAGTTTGCTAATGAATACAAATTCCTATTTAAAAAGCAAGTGCTACAACCATTCCCTTCCTTGGTAACCATATGGGGGCATCTCATATCTTTATTAATTTCTAAAAATATCTCTTAACCCTGATGCTAAGCTTCTTGATGAGGCCTTGTGATTTTAAATATACCTTTCCTAAGGAAAAGTTAACTTACGATTAGTTTAGTTAAAGAGGACTTTCTTGCGTACTCCTAGTCTAGATTTTACGCTTGACTATTGTTCTAAAAATTATAGTTCACTTTGTAAGCGATACGTTTTGATTAATTTGTTAGGTCTTTTTAAGTTCAACATTATAAATTTAGGCTTTTAGTCAAATGGTTTTAAAAGGAGATCAATAAGGGAGACTATTTTGAAGGAAATACTTTATTTTAACCTGGGTGTACAAGTTAAAAATCTTTAGGAAAAACTAAAAGTGTACTTGCCCTAGTTTAAAAAACAATTAAAGATAAATTATTTTTTAAAATCAAAAGAGCTTTTATCAAGTGTGAGAGGTATTATGGGTAGGGAAGCTTTATGTAATTCAGGATGGGTAAGAAGGCTTTGTGTTTTTGATTTGGAAGTTTGAGCTTTGATTCCAGGCCCTCTTAAAGAATTGAGGAGAATTGCATTCAAGTTTGCTGCTGTTATTGTAATTTTAGGGCCTTTCCTTATATTTAGGCTTAACTTCCAAGCTTCTTCTTCTTCTTCTTCTTCTTCTTCTTTTTATTATTATTATCTTCCTCTTTTTTTCTTTTTCTTTTTTCCCCATTGCCTCTTCCTTAATTTTGCTCCTTTAGCCCCAAGAGTAATTATTTCTATTGCTAGATTCAAGGCCCTAAATCCATGGATCCCAAGCATATGAGCTTAGGTGAAGTATGTGTAGGGTTAGAGTGTTTTGGAAAGGTGTTGACTCTTCTTCATCTTAAAGGAAATAAACTATTGAAAATAAGAGTTATCCTCGAATTTTCATTACTAGGACAAGTACTAATCAATTTTTATCCTTTTCTAAGAGTGTGATGACTCTGACCTCCGAATTTTCCCATTATGGGATGGTTCTTAAAAGGGTTTAATTTTAAAATATTCTCCGAATAGGCTCAGTGAGGATAACAAAGGGTAATTGTGTTTGGGAACATTAGAAAATGAATGTCTAACTTCATTTCAATTTGCATATCAAATTCAAAATGGACCTCTTTTAAGGAATGGGCCCAAAATATTCTTGCCATGATGTCATTCAACTCTTAAAGTGTTTAAAGGTTAGTGTGTGAGATTTAATTTGCCTCTTTTCATTCCAAACTTTTAAAAATAAGTTACCATTTTCCTAACTAGGAATCCATGTTGATTTGCCCCATAGTGGAAATTAACTTGCCCCTTAGCCTCTTAAAATGTACCTCGATGTGAAATGATATCTTTCATTTGATTAAATTTCAAAGACCAAATGTTTTAAAACTTTCGTATTCTTGCTTAAGCAAATAATTGTCCCAAACCTATAAGTCTTAATGTCCCTTATATTCCATGTGTGATTTCGAACCTAGCTCTTTAGAGTTGAATGAGCTAATATTGACATCTTTTAAGGTGAAAGGGGCTATGAATTGCCTTTTTTTTTTTTTTGTATCGAGGGTCAAGCTTTGGATAGTGTTCCGTTGCATGGCTTTGTGTTTTGATTTGGTTCATGGTTAGGCTCAATGGATCAGGGGTTTTGAGTAGGATTAGCTACCTTGATGGGCCAAGATTTGTGATTGGGTTGACTACCTTAATGGGTTAAGAGTTTGTGTTTATGTTGGTTACCTTAATGGGTTAAAGATTTGTGTTTGGCTTGAGTCCTACAAAAATTTCTAATAGTTAGCAACTTCTTCTCTTCTTCTTCTTCTTCTTCTTCTTCTTCTTCTTCTTTTTTTTTGTAAGAGAGTGAAAGATAAGGCTAATATTATGAAGATTGAGTTATCAAATTACAAATGAGGGATAAGGGTAGGTGGGTGCTTAGTTAGGATTCTATATACAACTCTTTACATAGTTCTACTTACAAGCCTAAATAATATATTTACATTTTTTTCTTATTGATAGAGAATAATGGTTAATGAATGCTATTAAAGAACTTATTTACAAATAAGAAATGAAAGAATGGTATTTTAAAAGTGAAAATGTTCTTTTTATTATGAAGGGTACACTATATGAACAAAGTAAGGAAGCTTAACATTGTGTTTGATTATAATTTAATGGAATCAAATATCATTTCTAAATCTTATTTATTCTAAATGAGAAAGTCTATTTTATAAAATACTAATTTATTTAAAAGAACGAATATTCTTGGCTTATAAAATACTTGGTAAAATGATAGTCATCTAAAATTATTTTATAAGATTGATTTTTTTTTTTTTTGTTTTTTCTTTTCACTTTTGATTACTTAAGAACAAGTTAAAAAAAAAACGTGTAATATTTTACAAGGTAGTATTGAAAGAAGAATAGCTCTTATGGGCTAACAAAAACCTTGATTTTTCAATTCAATATGGAGAAAAATTATAATTGAAATCTACCAATTGAACAGCATCATGATACGATTCTACCCCTTGCTCCCCTGTACTACGGCGTGGGCTAAAAGCCCTGAAGCTATGGATTACAAAGCCGAACGGCGCCACGTTTCGGACATTTAATAGAAAAATTAAAAAACTCTAAACCTCAAAACACGCGGAGATAGAGAGAGAAGGAGAAGGAAGGGGAAGAGAGAGAGAGAGAGAGAGGAACTCATCTGAGGGTTTCTGTCTTCAGCTCTCCTTCGCCCCTCTTCTATTTTTCTCTTCTCATATTTCTCACTTTATCAAACCCTAACTCCACCGAACAGTACGCAACAACTAGGTACGATCTTGTTTTTAATTGCGAAGTTCATCTCTAGCTATCTCGATCCATGTTATATATTGCATGATCTCCGTAAAAGTTTCGATCTTTCACTTCCATGCTACACTTCATCGCATTAATTTATCTCATTTATCGTTAATTCAATGTTTTGGAGCTACTTCTTTGCTGGTTCGGCACCGACAGCTGCCTGCTCGTTGGTGCTTCAGGTTTTAACACAGTGATAAACTCTCTGAACTTTAAAGAAAATCCAATTAAGCCCCTAAAATCTAGGTTATGCACCTCAATTTTGTCAAATTGATTGGAAAAGGTGCTCTGGTTACTACACCTATAACTGAAGTGTACCAAGTACGAAAATTAGTCGATCCTATTAATAAGGTTTCATCGAGGTTACTCCAGCACGTTATGGAAAAACAAGTGTACGAAAAGGTGGAAAGTTTTCGTTTGGCTCTTCACAAGTGCCTGGGCACTTAACATTTTTATTGTTAATGGTTTTTCAAATTTTGTCTAATGTCGTTATAGTAGAGGGGTTTATTTGTGTATGAGAGTCTATATTCTAAATTGGAGTTGTTGGCTGCCATGACAAAATTGTATGAGCCTGGATTGGGCTATTGCCTCCCATATGGTGCAGCCTTCTTGAGGTCTTGTGTCTTGATGTAGTTGGGCTGCTGGTGCTGTCTATTATGTATATTCTCAATAGGATTGGTTCATTGTTGGTTAACATTATTTGGTCATGAGGATTTTTTTTTAATATGTGCTTTTTATTTTGGTTTGATGAGATATGTGTGAATTGTATGCTGAGAGATGCTCCAAAAGGTGCAGCACATGTAAGGATGCGGTCTGCATTTCTTTGAAAGAAGCCTGCTTTCTCCTGTCGATCTAAATAGAATTCTGTGATACTTCTATATAGAATCTGTCTTTATAGTTGAGCATGCTATCTCAAGAGCAATCCAAAGCTAAGGGAACAGCAAAAAGATAGTTAAAGTTTGCTTGGACTTGCATGATTTTCGTTTTGATGCTGTCAAAGTCTATACTTGGATTGGTTAAGCAACTTAAAATATTAAAATTAATTTCACTTGATGTTAACAAAGCACAATGATGGTAACAATTGTTGTTGGCCTAGCTTTTGCAAATAATAGCTTTATTTTTGCATTGCGGGTTCTGTATTCAAATTTATCACACTACTCAATGCTGGAAAGTGGAATAGTAAAACTTGAAGGCCTCTGCCTGGGGTGCAACTTGTGAGACTTTTGCTTATTTTGTTTTTTGTAGAACAGCTGCTGCACCTTATTTTGCTGTATCACATGTGACATCCTCATTGTCTTTAGTGGCTCTCTTCCAAATACAAGTTTTAAAGCTCTAATGTGATACTACCTTTCATATAAATAAATCTCTTTAAGTGCCGTCTCAGTCCTCTTCTTTTGGAGCTATTGAGCAAGAAACTTTGATACATGCTACACATGTATCTCCTATTCACTTTATTCTGAATCACATCTTTTGAGCTTTTACATCATACACCGATAATTCTGGATAATTATGTATCTTATGCTGAGATGTATAGAAAACCATGTTGCCTAGATTATGCACTTTATGTGTGTGTATCAATGAAACTGTTCAAAACACGTGGAAGCCTTTTCCACCCTTTTTCTGGAAGCCAACATGTGAGTCAGAGCTTGTCGTTTATCTGTTGTCAGTTATTTCAACAATCTTTCCCATAATCATTTGAGGTTTTAATGAGCAGCGTTGCTTTATTGGGTTCATTCCATTATCCTCAAAGGTTTTCGAGTGTTCACATGCTTAGTCGATAATTTTTTTAAGCTTCTCCATCGTCCTCTAATAATATCAGGATGTGGAATTATGCATCGAACTGTCTGGCTGGGAAAGTTAGGACAAGGGATGATTTTCAGGCGATGAATCATATTGCATCAGATTGCTCAGATGATGATGGAGTTTCTTCTGTTGCCAGTAGGGAGGAAGGTCTGGACTGCCCAATATGCTGTGAATCTTTTAACATTGTTGAGAATGTGCCATATGTTTTATGGTGTGGTCACACTTTGTGCAAGAATTGCATCTTAGGATTGCAATGGGCTGTAGTGAAATTTCCTACATTGCCGATTCAGCTTCCCCTCTTTATTTCTTGCCCATGGTGCAATCTTTTATCTTTTCGACTGGTTTACAGAGGAAACCTGAAATTTCCCCGCAAGAATTATTTCATTCTCTGGATGATTGAAAGCATGAATGGTGATCGAGGGATGTGTCATTCCTCCCATGGTGGGAACCAGGCATCAATCTGGTCATCAGCAAGCAGTTTGGCCTTGTGTACTCAGGGGTCTCAGAATCACTTGAGGAGAGGACAGCACATGCATCAACCTGAGCCTGCGGTTTCTAATAATTATGGTGATCATGCTGTTGCTAATTTCAGCATGGAGAGAATTCAGTCGTCCCTCTGGAAATCTCTGGTCTTTTTTGTTCATGTGACTGCAAAGTTCCCATTAGTGATCATATTTCTCCTGATTGTCATTTATGCCATCCCTGCCAGTGCTGCTATATTAGCTCTGTACATATTAATCACGGTTCTATTTGCCATGCCATCTTTTCTGATAATCTACTTTGCATATCCAATTTTGGACTGGCTTGTGAGAGAGATAATTACATGAGATGCCCTCTGCTTGGGTAGTTTGGTATCGATAATAGAAGACTGCTTTAGTGGGAGGGAGACCAAGAATCATTATGCCATTGGATATGGTCATTGAACGACTTCCAGTTTCCATGTCTGCTCTTGGTCCTTCTGTACAGTGTTGCTTGATCTTTTCATTCTCAGTATATTACATCTCGATGGACATTCTTAGATGATGTTCATTCAGTCTTCCAGTGTCCAAAGATGTTCAGTGTCCAAGGCTGTCACAAACTGCATGGATCCTATATTCCTTATATCATATGTAGTCAGTGGACGTCGTAAACTGGAATTTGCATCTTGGCGAGATGCAGAATCTGTATGAATTAATTCGACGACTTTTCAGTTCCACAGAATGACAGATCCTTATGTCTGTTATGTTTCAATCTTATCATAGTTGAACTCATTTAATGAGCAGAAGCATGGAATGCAGGTATATAATTTATGCCTAGAACAGTGGTAGGTACCAGATCTCTCTAGAAAGCGTTGATGGATTTTTCCTGGATCTGCAAAGTGTAAGGTTACTGTTGGACATGGGCAGGAAACCTGCAAGATGAATATTTCGTGTCAAGTGTACTTACTGATTTCTTCTATTGGGACTGCCCTTTTTGATGTAAATTACTCTGATTTTGGCTAGCTTGTTTGCTGCTGTCTTTGGGAGGATGAAACCATCAACTTTATCCACAATTATATGTGAATTTATGTATGATTTTGTTCTTGGGTTGCTTGGAACAGGAGAACAAGGGAACATAATGAAAATATAAATTTAAGTCCTATCTTATTTGTTGATGATGGTTATTTCAGTTCGCATTTTTCCATCTCCCACCTGCATTTTCATACCTTTCTAAAGAATACTCAAGAGGTTTGTCCTCATACTTCCAAGTTATTGGTACACGAAGCCCGTGGCCTCTCCTCAGTTCTCCATAAGTGCTAACATATCGGCAAAGCAACAGCAAGAAAAGAATTTGGCGCACCTATAGTGACTTCCGTTTTACTTAACAAACAGCAAGTTAAGTTAAAATATGGTGTGAGCGCATTGTTTTCCAGTTATTCTTTGACCTTTCTTCTCTGTTCCATAGCAACAAAAAGGAAATATCATATGCCCAACATGGCATCAGATCCCTAGAAGGACGTGGAAAACCATGAGAAACGATGAGATTCAAAACTAGCACGAGCACGAGTGCTCTTGCTCAGTGCTTCAGTTCGAGTTGTATACAATTAGAATGCATTGACTAGTGAGCCTAACTACATAGGTTGGTGTAAGTTAATGATATAAATATTGATCTCTTATTGAGGTGAATCAAGGACTGCTTAATGTTTCATGTACATACAATAGTACCCAATGGATAACATATGTACAAACCTTTTATGGATAATTAATACTTCAATTGGATCTAGACGCCCCTTCATTATAAAACAGCTGCTTTCCATCATCTACTTTTCCTTTAAACGATATTGGTTCTCAAAATGGGCATAAAATTAAATAAAACTAAGAATGCACCACATCAACATTTTCAATTTTGCCACAATTGCATTAGAAAAGCTAGAACGACCATGGCCCATAAATCATCAACCCATCACAACCTCACTCGTATAGCTAGAGACTAGAGTGTTGACAATTTGCTTGACTAGAAAAATTTGCAGTCGACTGGCATGACTTGTAACCTTTTTATTAAAGATAGACGCAAGATCACAATGCTGAGGGGGTCATTGTGAAAATCATAAAAAAGTACTACTTAAAGTGTTAATTTAAGAAATAAAAGACCTTCAAAATCTAATTCATGCTCTTTCATATTGTAGAATTCATCTATGATAAAACGTATAGCAACTTTTTTAGTAATTGATTGTCTATATAAGCAAGAGAAAGTTATTCTTTCACCAATAAATTAAATAGATCATTGCTATTTTTTTTAAATAAGTCGCAAATATAGAAGATTCTAATTTAAAAGTAGATTTGAATGAACTCAAATGTAGAAATTTATTTCCAGCAAAAAAAAAGAAAATGCAAATTTGTTCTATTTTATTAATAAAAGGGGAAATTTTAATTTTTATGGATTTTTTTCAAAAATTACAAAATTGGAACCCATCAGCCCATTTTCAAAATTACCTGTGGTGGAAAAATACCTTAGATTTCCAAATTACAACAAAAGATCCACTAAAGTAATTGATAATAAGATGATAAAAAATTTAAATTAGAAATCAATGAGGAATTATAATGGATTGCAGCGAATCATCAGGTGCGACGTGATAACATGTTACATAAATTGTCTATATAACGTGAAGGGAAAAATGAAAAAGTAAAAACACCGTTTTTAAAAATTATTACTAATATTCTGTATATGACATCAACGCGTATAAGGATGTAAAGGCATGACTCAACAGAGTATTCAAGAATGGAAAATAAAAATCAAACAATTGCCACCTTTTTCGCTTCCAGAACATAGATAACTAGAACCAGTTGTGCCGATTTCTAATATTTTACTGATAATGACAATCGAAACGATGAATTCTTCAGCGCGGAATATAAGTCAAAATAGTTCCTTTTGTAATTTCTTATTTTCTTACATAAATACGGACTAATTTTGTTTTATGTTTTCTGTTTGTATTTATTTATTTATTTTTTCTTTGGGTGGGGAATCAAAGCCAAAAGTAAGAGATAAACCTAATTGAATTGAAAAACAAAATGGCTTTGATTCGGCCTCTCAGTCTTTTTATTTATAGTGTCTACGACCATTCTGCCTTATTAGGGGTTGATAATTTATGTTAATAGGTTGTGTCTCAATTCTAAGCCTAAATGGGTTCATGTTAAAAAATCTTAACTTGTAACGTAAGCCATTTATTTATTGTATATGAAAATCGAAATCCATAACTTATTTGTTTGATTAGCATGCTTCATGTTAGGTTAGAACTCTTTTATTGTAACAAAACTCTAAAATAAATATACGGTACAAATTATATTTGGTACCTAAACTTTGCATATTTTTTTAATTAACTACCTAAAATTTAAAAGTGTTAATTTGATACCTAAAATTTATTGATTTTTATAATTAACTACTTGAACTTTTTCTATTTTTATAATTAACTACTTGGTCTTTACTCATTTTTACAATTAACTACATAATCTAAATACTATATATGAATTAAAAAGTTTGTAGGTAGTAAACTTAAATTTCAGGTAGTTAACTATAAAAATAAGTAAAATTCAGGTAGTAAATGTGACAAATCCATGAATATATAATAACTATTAAATCTCTAGTTTGAAGATATATTTCCAAAATTGTCACCAATTTGCATAATATTTATAACATGAATTGCATTGAGAACTATATTAATGTTCGCAAAGATAACTTTCTATTTCTAAGTTAAATGTATAAATAAGTTCGATAAAATTATAAAAGTTCAAGAATTCAATCATTAATTTTGATTTAAGTATTATATGACTAATTGAAACTAAAATTTATGACATGATCATTTTATAGTGTAATTAAAAATTTCATAATTAACTTAAACAAAAATTGATTAATAATTTCAATTCAATTTTTACTAATAATATCAAGTGGTTTCACAAATGAGGTTGTGGTCAATAAAGTATGCTTAGATAGATATGTATGTGATTTCACAAATAAAGCTCATATCAATAAGTATGTTTAAATGGAAGTGACTACAAAAACAAAACTTAAAATATATTATATTGTGCCTTTTTATTTTAAGAATGTTAAAAATTAGATTATGGAAGGAAATAAAAATTAAAGTATTACTAATGCATTATTAGAGTCAAAATAGATGGGGACAATAATAATAAAAAATGACAGTAAATACTAAATAGGAGACCAATAGCAAAGAGGTTGCAATAGATGATAATAGAGAGAGAGAGAAAAGAGGAAGAAAAAAAATGTAAGTAGATTACTGATCTACTCAATTTTAGTAACATTGTTTATGATGGTATAATACATTGAACAAGTGAGATCACATACTACTAAAATAGGTAGACCTATTGTTAGAGAGAGAAAGAAAATACAAATTTGTTTATAATCGTATTATATAATGTCTAAAGTAATGGGTCAGTGCAAAATTAAGGAATTTGCATTCTATAAGGATTATTTCGAGGGGGAGCTTTCTCCTGTGCCCCTAAAACTGTATAACTAAGTTTTCTTTTTTTTTTTTTTTTTTTTTTTTTCCCCAAAGCTAATAAGTTAGTTAAGTCCGGACAATAGACTTCAGTAAAAGTCTACAAAATGTTAGCTAGAGCTCAGGAAAATCCTTGGTTTGGTAGAATAGGGAAATTTTGTCTTGTGATAAGCATGTATTTTCAAGATCCAGCCTTAGGCTTCGGAAAAAATCAATCAAATACGGGGCATTGGTTTGTTGAACATAAGAGACCTACTTTCTAGTTGTATGGTCACCTTCTAAATGATGCTTCTCAACCAATTTGAGTTGATGTTTCATCATGGTTTTTAAAGAATAAATTGTTTTATGATTATGTCATTGAATTCATCGAATATTAGCCACAATCTCGGGATCGAACACATTACATATAACAAGATCTATGGTTTTTGCCGTTAGTACCGGTTTGTTTCACCGCTTTTCTTCTGTCTGAAAAATCTTTTTTCTTTTCTTTTTAAATCAGATTTTGAAGTTGTATCAAAGTATATACTCAAAATTGACTAGACAAAAGGCGGATTGACAACATTAAAAATTTTAGATCGGAACAAAATCAGAAAGTCCAAGAGTAGCTCTAATTGATTTGATTAACTTGTGAAATAAATTACATGCTGTTGATAACATTGGACATGGCATATAGGCTATAGAAAGGCAAACCAGCATGGCACTTTAGTTACTTTTCCTTTACAAGCTGCTTTTTAGAGCATATTTATCCGGAGGATAACGTTTTAAGGAATTTTCTTTTCAAGAAATTCACCGTTTTATTCTGGAGTTTTTATAGGAAAGTTCCTTATTATTTTTTAAATATTTTTATGGGTCCCAGTTATATATTTCAGCCAATCAGAAACCTTAAAAATAAAAATAAAAAAAATGAAGAAAAAGAAAAAGAAAAAGAGGTTGCTGCTACGTTCCTCTATCCAGGAACGTTGTCTGCTGAAGCAACACAATGTAATGACCAAGAAACTCCCGCGCGTGCCTTTAGCATCGGTGAACACGCTAACAAACGAGCACTAAAGATGCTCTTAGTAGAACCGGTTAATGAAGTAGGGATACAGACAGGCCAATACCATATATAAAATATATATATATATATATTTATTATAAATGATACGTCGTGTGGAATACTTACTGATATGCAAAAATCAATAAAAATTTGCCAACACATGTCCTATTATGTTTTAAGAACTGATATAAGTATCCACACATTAAATTCTTATCTATTTGTATCTATCATACAGTAATCTATATGGAATATTACTCCGAGTGAAGTGCTTCTTTTATATTATAAATCATATTTTATTTAGTTCACTTGATATTTAGGAAATGTAATACCCGTTTATTGACTGATTTATGAACTCATTGTATGGACGGAATCATGAAGAGAATTTTCCAATGTTAGGATGTATTTAACTTTGTCGAAGCAAGTTGCGCTGCCTCCATATGATTCAGATAAGGTCTTTTGCTTCCCTATACTAAAGTAATCGCTTTACAAGGACCACCGATTTCATCCTTCTCTCAGAGGCATTTTCCTTTGAAGGGCGTTTCCTTAGAAAGCCAATTGCCCACCTTTTGAAAATTACAAAGGGAATGCGTCCAAGTTCAAAATTCAAAGAACACATGCAAGCTTGCCTGTTTTTTTTTTTTAGTTATCAAGAACGACATGTGATTTCTCATCGTACTGTTTTGCATTGACAGTGATGAGAAATAAAACGGAAATGGAGTTCCTAGTCAGTACAGTCTTCTAATAGTTAAAGAAGTGTGCATTGCATTAAAAAATAAAGAACACCTGGTAAAAAGTACGAATGTTGGGTGTCATTGAGTTAATGGGTAAACCAATTCTACAACATATTAATATTACGTTTAATATACCAAAATAGAATAGAGTAGGATGACAATCCTAAATTTCAATCCCTTCTACAGTAAATAGTATAATAATTTAAAGAAATATAGTTTTCTATAATAAGAGTACAGAATCTATATTGAAGGAATTTACTTTTTCAGAATTCTTGTTGTTTTGTGCTGGATCTTTTTTATGCCTTCTGCCTTTTTATTCTTCCATGACTGAACTTGGATTGGGTTTTTCTTATGTGAGATATGCTTCTTATCTTTCTACTATATTTATGACTTTAGTGTCTAAGGATTCCCACAGAGCTTGTTGGTCTCTTGAGAAAATATTGCAAATTCTATTTTGAAAAATTAAATAATAATCTCCCGGTTGCTCTTGGATATAGGCTAATTAATATCCAATACAATTTTTAATTTGTTCTATTAAGGACTTTGCACAAGTATGATCTTTGAATATTTGATTTTGGTCCTTTCTTATAAATCTTGTACTATATTATACATCTACATGTATGGTATGATGTCTGGGTCTTGCATAAAATCCAAATCATTATAGAGGATTGAATAGAATGTCATTTTTATCTTAAACACCGGTCCTCTTTTTGTTAAATCATGATATGATGTAATCATCTTGACTACTACTTTAATTACCAAACTAAATTCGAGTTGCTAGAATTGTTCAAGTTTTCCTTTGACTGTGTTTATAAATCTATAATCTAGTAATGTTCATTTTGAGAACCAATATTTTTCTATGAAAATGCTAAAAAAAAAGTTCCTAATTCTATATCAAATTTAGAAATGTAGAATTCTACTTCATTATGTTCATTTCTAAACATGTAAGGAGAAATGTTTTTGTCAAAATATTTTAATACACAATATTGTATAGTTCAAAATAGTTCCAAAAAAAATTCTTTGTACTATACGACTAATATATTATCTACATTTTAATGGTAATTTTTCCATATAAGGATGTCTCCTAAAGAAAAGGTATGCACATGTTTCTTCAAATAAAATGTCCTTAATTTTTTCATGCTTTATGTATTGTCTAGGAAATACTTGTCTAAATGTTGACCAATAGTCTAAAGAAGTAAAGATGACTCTTTATTTTCTATCGATGAATTTTTATTTTCTACTTGACATTTATATTAATCTACTAATTTTGGATTTAACAAAAAATCTAACATCACCAATCTTTGTAAATTCCTAGATTGAATCCTTTCATGATTGTATAGCAATAAAAATTTCTACTTTGTTCAAAATGTGTACCTTGTTGTTTAGGAGAAAATTTATTATTTATTTTTGTAAAATAATTAGATAAGTCCACACAAACTCTTAGTTTATTTTTATCTATAGATTGAAGCCTTTAAACTGTAACGATGAATACCTTTTGGGCCTAATCCACATCAATACTCTTTGATTGCTTGAATTCCGAAGATGAACTTTTTAGATAAATTGAGAATTCAATTCCATTAAAGTTCTCATAAGAAATATATTATTATTAGGCCTTAAAATTGCTAATCCTTGTTGATAACATATGGGCTTATAGTTTGTTAGCCCTTGTCTATTTATTTATTGAGTATAAGAGTTGTCATTGGGCTTTAACCCATTGGACTTGGTGAAACTTGCCTTTGAAACTTATTGTTGTGATTCTTCATGATAAATATAGCTTAAAACATTAGCTAAATTATTATCTTTATCATTTATATGTCTATTTTTATTTTGTATCCACTATTGATTAAAATGTTTATGAACTTTAATTCAACTTCTTTAAGATATACTTTTACAATTTTTAATTTTGTAAAATTTTACAATAACTTTACAATATGTCCTAACTAAAATTTCAGCTGTATTGATTAAAAATAATCTAAAACTATTTAACCTATATATATTAATAAAAATTTCCATATTTATACTATTTGTCAATCCTTTTTCTCTAAATGTACTACTATTATATCTATAGACTTCTTCATTTTTTTGGAGTATACTTATGAGGTTTTCTTTACAAAACTACACCCCATACCCTATCCATTCTTACAACAATCTATTTCTACAATTAAATAATTGCTATCTAGTAGTAATCTTGGGTTTGGTAAGCTTTCTACTAACTCTTTTATTTGCCTAACTTGTTTGAGTTCTTCTCAATTTAAGGGTTTGAAATTGTTTACTTTTTGATATAATTGCTTTGTCTACTTTCTTAAATTTTTTATGAATGGTCTAGCATAATTAATTAATCCCAAAAACTACTGGAAAATCTTTTTATCAAAATCTTCACTAAATTCTAAAACATTCTTAGAAATGTAAAGTTGTAATTTAATTCTTCCATTTCTCATTTCTACACTAAGAATTCTATCTTCTTTCTATAAAATTGAGTTTTCTTACTACTTATGACCATCCCATGTTCAAAAAATTCAAATAAAATCATTTTCAAATGTGATATATATATATATATATATTTTGTAATTTAGAATGTATTGAAATGTCATCTATACATTTACAGACAAAAGCGTACTTTGAAAATATTTTGTCAATCTTTCTTCGAAAAATTAAAGAGGCATTTTTTAAAACCAGATAGTATTACTAACCATTTAAAATGTCCTAACGGACATGTAAATGTTGTCTATGGAATGGTTTCTTCATGCATTTTATTTACCAAAAACCTAATTTACAATTAAATTTGCTAAAAATATTACTATTTTGTACTCTATTGATCAAGTTAGTTTTATTAAGAATGTCATATGCAAAAGTTTTTGTGTTATCATTTAAATGTTTATAGTTTATTACCATTCTACTCATTCTTCTAATTATTTCACTCTGTTTTTGAATAATAATTGTTGGACTTTTATGTTAGCTACTAGATCTTCTAATAACTTCTAATTTTAGTAATTCACTAAAATTTTTTCTTCCTATATTATCACATTCTATTTTCTTTGATTTTATCTCTAAATTTGAATTGAGGATATCTAATTTATAATATATTTTATTCCTATTCCATAATTTCATAGGATTTTATCCTATGACTTCTTCCTTTTCTAATCTACTAATTATATTGTTTATCTATGTTATTCATGTTTCTATGAAATTATAGATTTTCCTAAAATTTAACCAATCATTTATTAATTCTAAACTTTCATAATTGTCTATTATTTGTTCATATAATTCTGTTTCTGTTTCTGTATTTTCTCATTCCTTTAAATTTTCTATTTTTGATCTACTAGTTTTGTTTTACATCTGCCATGTATATCACATTTACACTTTTCTTTTATGCTCAACTCACTTGAGGAGAATTAGAATTCTATTTCACCCTTATTCCTTATTACATCATTCACTTTGTTTTTATCTTCGAATTGTAAATCCCTCAGAATCCTTATTATGTGATTAGGAATTGCTTAGTTCAATCAAAAAATCATAATTTTTTACAAAATTTCATATTTTTCCAAAAATAATCTCATCCTAATTTAACGACCACTAGGGGTGGGTACAGTTTGGTTCGGTACAGTTTGCACTCCCCTTTTACTAAACCAAACCTAAAATTAACGGTTTTTTTTTTTTAATAAAATGAACCTAACAGTATGGTTTAGTTTATGAATTTTTTGAACCTTAAAATAAATGGTTTAGTTTGTAATCAAACCATTTTTTAAAATAAATTCTTACAAATATGGCTTGATAATGTCATGTCATGTTGTTTTGTTGAAAGTGTCTATTAGCTATTATTTTTATATGGTGACAACTAGCTTGAAGTTTAGTGAACCTTGAATAGCTAAAACTAGTGAGCTTACATATAATATGACCTTACATATACCTAAGAGGTAGGGTGTCAATCGTAGTAGCACAATATGCAATACAAATTAATTTTCTTTAACATAATAATCAAATTGAAACATGAATATTTAAAAAAGAGGAGAAATATATGTTTAGAAAAAATATATGTCCAGTATCACAATATGCAATATATGAAAATGGAATGGAAAATCCTTGCAGCTTACATCCTTCTCAAGAGGATGTTGGATAGACCAATAATGGAAGCTCTGATTAGCATCTTCTTATCATGGGAAATGTTAAAAACAAAGGAATGATGATATCTTTTAATGGATAACTGAAGTTATGGATGATGGTTCCTTATAAAACTCTACTATAATCATGGGATCATCATCCATTGTATAGAATAACACATAGTATAAAAAAAAACGGGGTGTGGAGGGGGAGGGGAGGGTGGTGTAGGGAAGAAAACAGTGTAGTTTGGTTTAGTGTTGTGAATTGAACCATGAAATCGAATGAACAAAACTGAACCGCGCTGCAAATCGAGTAGAATTTAAAAAAACCGAATTTTTGATTTAGTTCAGTTAACGATTTGGTTTTTAGTTCATTGTATTTTTGCTTACCCTGAACGGCCACCACCATCATTACCACCATTATTGCCACCATCATCGCCATCATTATTGTTATCATCACTGCTACCACCATCGCCGCTATTGCCATTATTACCGTTGTCATTGCCACTATTGACCACCACCATTGTCATTGCTACCCCCACCACTACCATCGTTACTACTACCACTAATCATTACTACTGCTATCACTACTGCTACTGCTACTGTCACTATCACTACTACCATCATCATGCCACCACCACCATCATAATTGCCTACCGCCATCATTGACTACCGCTGACTATCGCTTACCACCACTATTACTGCCTATTACTTTAAGGTTAGTTGAGAAGGAAAATGGACCGTTGTTAATTTAGTTATTGAAGTTCTATTATGTGTTTATTCTTAAGTTACTTATAAATTAAACTATACAAAGTAATAGCTATCACATCCTTATTATATTTCTTAGGAATTTCAATTCTATTTCCTCTTTATTCCATTCAGTGAAGTAAACGGAGAGTATAAGTACTTTAGGAGAGGTTAAAAGTGTTGATTCATGTGTATTCAAACTAAATTCATAATTATCATTGAATAAAAATTTTAATCCTATTATCCATATGTGTTTACTGAGTTTTATATCCCTTACATATGTGCTTGAATTATGTAGGTCAATAGTCCATTCTTTTTCTTTTTCTATGGCTATTTTATGTTTAACTAACACTTCATAGTGCTAGTGTTATCCTCTATCCATTTTTCCTTCGTATACATATTTATTTATGGGTAATTTTTTGATCAACTGTTTAGGAATTTGTTTACTATCTATACAATTATTGGACACTCCAATGTCTATTAATACTTGTGTTTCTAAAATAAAATCTCTTATAATAAATCTTACATTGACCCTTACATTTTTTGTTAGTGAACCTAAGTTGTTATCTACTTCTTTTCTAAAATATGTTTTAGCTATATTTAGATAGTTATTTTATGACTTATCTTCTAGCTTTTCTTTTATTACTACTTTCCCTATCCTTTGTTTAGGTTTTGATTCCATGTTTTCTCTTAATTCTAATTTTCCTTTTATTTTTTTTTGTCATTCTTTCTAATTTTAGTATTCTTCTTTCTACTAAGTCATTATCTTCTTTCTTAAAAATCTTTATCTTAAACTTTATTATTTCTCCTTGATTATCTAAACAAGTTTTACAAGCTTGTATTAAACAGTTATTATATTGATAATTGAGTTTTAATTGAGGATATCTATTACAAAATTTGTTAGGATGATCATTTGATCCTAACTCTTGACTCCAAATATGATTACATCATGTTCTATTATCTACAAATTATTGAAGATTTATATTATATAACATTTCTTCTAACTCATTTATTTCTTGCATTGTATTAATTCCTCTTTCTATGCTTAATATTTCTCGAACAAAATAATCATTATCTTCATCACTATCATTTTCTTCTTTATCTTTAATACTAACTATACTATATATGGTCTAAGTATCATCCATAAACTTGTCTACTTCTAATACATCTTCTTCTATACAATTAATCAATGTGGCATATTATGCTAAGAATGCTCTAGTCTAGTGGTATTATGACTGGTTTCCTATCAAGTTAGATTAAGGTTCGAATCCCTCCCTCTTCTTCATAGTTGCTCAAAAAAAAAAAAAAAAAATCAATGTGGTATATTTGTCATGTATGTTATGACACTTATTAAAGTCTCTAACTAAATGTCTTTCTTTTTTACAAGCAAACATGTAAATACATTTTTATAATTTCTATCTTTATTATACTTTCTTATATGTTTTTCTTTATTCAAATAAGGTTTTCTTGCCTTACATCTTCTAAGATAATACCTCTTTACATATCTCTTGTATCTAGGTCTATATAGTCTTCTATTTGGTTTTCTATTTTCTCTATCTCCATATTTTTGGGGTTTGTATATATTTGCACAAAAACTATATTCTCCTTTTAATTGTCTTCTTATTTGTATACTTATACATTTTTCTACCAATTTTTGCAAAACAAACTATACCTTTGTACCTAAGTTGTTTGATTCTATGTATAATAATGGTTCTTTTTGTTCTTTACATTCTTTATAAATTTCTTGTCTTAATGGTCCTGATAACTTTAAAAATAATTTATCTACTATATTTGTTTCATAAAAATAACCGGTTATATTACTATGGAAAAAAAAAATATTTAAAATAATTTTTATATTTCTCCAATCTTTCAATTGTAATTGTTCTAAAGTTCTCATTGTATTCTTTTGTATTTACAAATCATTACTTGTAAGACCTGGTTTTTGACCTATTACTTAAGACTTAGAGTAGCAAATCACTTGATGTAAGAAGTATAGCTGAGGAAAGTAATAAAATAAAGATATTAAGAGAAGTTTAAGATGTAAGTTTAGTCATGTGATTAAATCTAACTATTTGATATCGATACAAATCAGGGCGTGCAAAACAATTTAGGGCATTTGGACAATTTTGCTAAATTGAGCCAAAATTTTAATATGAGTTCATAAAAATTACATAAATAGTATAGGTAATATCAATTTTTCAAAATAAAGTATTTATAATATTTAATCTCAATAAAATGTATTTTTATTGAGTACGATTGGAAATTATCGGAAACTCGAAACTAAAGTTTCGAATGATTACGTAACCTTAGAGATAAATTATATATATGTAATAAAAATATTACATGACACAAAATAATATTTAGAACGTATGTATATACCCCATGTGTAATTATTATGCATATATGTGTACTCGTAATTAATTAAAATACCTTAATATATGCATTTTAAGCTAAAATAGAGTAGAAAAATCAATAAAAATTGCTAAATCACTAGGATGAAAAGGGATTAGGCATGAACACATGGAAGGACAATTGTAGGATTAGGAGTTTGTTCTTTGGACACCTAGCAAATTGGAGAAAGGGATATTTAAGCTCCAAAAAGAGGAAAAACCCTCATTTGACACTATGCAATCCTAAGAAATATCACCAAACCCTCTCAAATTATTCATAAGGGTGGTAGGAAGTTTGAAAAAAAATTAGAGGGAGAAAGATCAACAATAGAAACTTTGTATGAAAAATGTAAAGGAGATTACGCGAACTACACTACTTCCAAAAACTTAGGTCTAAAGCAAAGTTAGGAATGAACTACCACCACCACCCAACAGTGGTGGCAACACCCAACTAAGCTGACATGGTGGTGGTAGCCGAACAGTGGTTTTATGGTAAGTCAAGATTTTGGTTTGATTTTATCAAATTTTATAAAAATAATAAATTAATTCTAAAAATTATGAAAATTTTTATTTTTAAGTATTTTTGCATGTACTTTTGGGGAAAAAAATATTAGAGTATAAAAATTTTAAGTGGATTTATGACATCCTTAAGAAATCACGTAAAACCGATCAATTTTGGAAGTTGTTTTGAGTAATACTAAAATTATTATTTTGAAATCAAAATTTTTCAAGAACCTCCCTATACTACGTGTTTGGATCCAATGAAAAGATTTTGACCAAAAATATTTTCCATAATTTTTAGTAATTTTTGAGCGTATAAATTTGATAAAAAATGATATTTTTGGATATTTTGTGTAATTAAATCTAAGGAAACCTATTTGTACCAGTTCTAGACCTTATTGTGTTATATATTGTTGAGGCAAGTGATCTAGAGTTGTTCAGAATGAATGGAAGTTAAGGTATGCACAAACTATGGATTATGGCTTACATGCATTAAGGTGTGGATGTGTCGATTTGGAAGTATGGGTGATACGGAAAGCATGAGCATGTTGAACCTATTGTGTTATATATTGTTGGGGTGAGTTACTAGAAGTAAACGTATAAATTGATTTAGTTCAAAGAGTTCTCTAAATGGTTGAACTAGTAGAAAGGGGACTTAATTCCTAGTTTAGATACTTGATTAGAAGGATAGATGGTAAAAGAATGTAATTACAACTTTGTTAGGGCTTTGTTTGAGAAGTTATTTTGTAAAAGAAGTATGGTTGTAAAGACTCCAAAAATTTGTTCAAATGGTTGATTTGGTAAAAGAATGACTTAAGTTCTTTGTTTAAATACTTGATTAGAAGGTTGGTTAGTACAAAGATCTTGATTATAACTATGTCAAAGTCTTGATTAGGATAGTATTTGGTAAAATAAACGTGGTTGAAATAACTCCAGAGACATATTCAAAAGGTTAGTGGATAAAAGGACTTTAACTCGAAATATGTTGTCGCTTTGTTTGAAGGAACTATTTAGTGAAAGAAGTGGGATCATATTGATATGAAGGACTTGACTAAAGGATTGGCTGGTTTAGAAGGCTTAGATAAAATCACTTCAAATACATCTTCAGAGGGTTAGCCTATAAAGAGGGAACTTAATCTGTAGTTTAGAGAGTTAATTAGAAAGTTGGATAAGAAGAGTGACTTAACTATACTCCCATTAGAGACTTGTTTGGAAAGTATTTGGTAAGGGAAATGTGGTTAGAATGGCTTTGGAACTTAATTTGAGGATTGGTTAGTGTGAAAGCTTAATGGAAATAACTTTAAAGTCTTGTTTGGAGAGTAAAGTTAGTATTAGGCAAGTTTTCAAAACCTTATTTAGAGACTTCAGCAGTAAGTTGAAACTCAATACAAAGCTTACACCCTTCATTAGAGATAAGTTATAACCATACTTAAATTATTAAAATGAACTTATTTAACTTTATATTTAGTAAACTGAAATGATTATATTGATTATTTAGGAAACAAATGAAGTGGACAAGATTAACCATTAGGATTGTCAAGTGTCACATGTCTAAGTGAATTAGTGAAAGAGGAAGCTTACGTTAAAGAGTAAGATTAGGAATGTATCGCTAGCTAGGTAAGTGGATGGTTGTGTGTACCTTAAGTAGACTTATGTCTACTCTTAACTTTGTATGCTCTATGATGTTTTAGCTTGGCTAAACATTAATTGGAAGTTGATGTATTGTTCAATGGATTAGCTAAAAAGGGCTACAAATCGATGTATCATTAGGTGAGTCATGTTACTTGTTATATTTATTGTTGATTGAATGGTAACATGATACTAAACTTGATTGTTATGTTAGTGTTAATGAATGCATATGTGACATTTGCTAGGATCTGTGTTATCTTAGAAAAGAATCTAGAGATTAACTTTATCTCCTAAGATGTTCACCTAAGTGAACTCGATATCGAGATCTTAGAACTAATGAAACTACAAAGTAAAGGCTGGGTAAAAAGTGATGAATAAGTCTGCTTAGATTTGCTAGGTTTTGCTTAGCGTACGATCTAATGCATTCATGGCATGGCACGAAAGAGATCTATAGGTCAAGTTTTCTAAAAATCGAGATGTTGCTATGTCAGTTTCCATATGAAAAGCTCGATTTATCAAGTATCAAGTGAACTACTTGATTCGTAAATTATGGGTTTTTGAGCATATAGAGACTGCATTGTATTTGTAGGCCAATGATATGCTGGATTTTCTTACCATTCTATGTGATTATTGCTAGGTTGAAATATTTACTAGGTTCTTGGATATGTTATCCAGATGCTTGGTTTGAGTCGACTGAACTGAATGAGTTGCTAGGCTAGGTTAGGGTAGGGTATTGGTATTGATGCATGTTACATGTATAAGTATGGCACATTCTCAATGCATTTGCATTGTTTTGGCTAGGAAACCATATGATAACGTAATTAGACTAACTATATGAATGATGTGCTTGTTTTATTATGTTTATTGTTGTGTTTTTATCTACTCTCACTCATCTTATAGAAGCTGAGAGGATAAGTTTCTCTTATCCTCAAGTTACAGATGAATAGACAGAAGAGGGTATCAGAGTGATAAGGAGACTTTAACTGAAGAAGGGCTCTTGAGAGCAATTTTTGATTACACGATATGGCTTGAGTACATGGAGATAGCTTTTCAAGAAAGCAGTAAGGATTACACTTTCACCAAAGGTTTAGTATAATTGTGATAGTATAAAAACATGTGTTTGTAAAAGAGATACTATGTTGTATAAGAAGTTTATAATTGTGATATTCTGAGTACAGCTTGCTAATGTAGAAACTTTTGTTGTGGTTTATCATATCGAATGAGAAATAATTTGAAGGTAATTGTTTATGGAATAAAAGAGCAAGTTGAATATGGGTTTTGCCTTATCCTTAACTTAAGGGTAGCAATAACAAATTGTCTTCAAGTATGAAGAGTTTGAGAAAAATTTTTAAGTAGACACTTAGAAGATGAGGCGTTACATTACTAACATTTGGATGTGACTCTTTACTAACATTATAATCTTATTTGTAAAATTATAAAGATTAGTTTCTAATTGTAAATCTATTTGAAATTGTTAAGGAAATTTTCTCTTATAACTTTCCCATAAAGCTTCAATGTTATATCTTAAAAAGTTTTCTAAAAAATTGTACATTATTGTAGTATTATCACAGATACTACTATTTTTCTATTCTTTGGTTATTAATTGAGTTCATATACTTAATACTTGTAGCTAGAGTTTAGGGTCATGAATTGCTAGATTAAGTATTCTTCTATTATCTTTTAAATTTTTCTTATCAAATGTTTCTAAAGGCATACATTTTCCTAAGCTTTTGTATTCTCTTTTAGGTTTTCTACAATATGTATAAAGCCTCCTCCTTAGTTATCCTATATGATTTTCTAATTTTGTCTTAAATAATGATGTATTATTTATGCTGCTCAAGGTTGAATCATTCATAAGTTTTAATGATTCTCTATTATATGTGAGGTTTGATGTTATTGATTCATTTTTTAAAGATTTTTCTACTTCTTTTGTTATTTCTTTTAAAGTTTTTGGTTCTTGAGAATCTACAAAATAATTATCTATAAATGTTTCTATGATATGTTCATCTTCTTTTTCTATAACCTGCTTATATTCCAATTGTATATTATACCTCTATATAATTTCTAAATATTTTGGATGGTTTAAGGCACTATGTTTTACGTATGTCTTTCCTCATTAGATCAAATCTATTTTTTCTAAAATAATATTTTTATTCTTCTCCTGAGTATTCTCAATTTTTTAATTCTTCTATTACCTCATTAGGTTCCTCCTAGTTTTTAATAAAAAAAACCTACTATTTTTTATACTTTCTATAATTCCCCAATATCTAGGCCTGCTTACACTAATATCTAATATCATTTTTGTTCTATTTTCTATGTTATCATTAGAATTACTTATAGATGGTTCTTCTTCAAATATTGCCTTATCCTTATAATCTATAAATCTTAGTCCATAAGAGCCATTAGGATTTTTATACGTTATGCTATCTTTTAGAAGTCTATTGGTACAAGTGTTTTATTTTAAATGTTTACATATATTCTATTCAATTCCTTCTAAATCTCTACTGTCTATTCTCATGGGTTAAATAAATCTAATTCTTGCGCTAGCTATTTCTTGTATTATTTTATCTATATTTAATTTATACTATGTATTATTTCCATTTACTACTCTTCTTAGTAATCCTATGCTTATAATAATTTCTCCAACATCGTCTTCATATCCTTTACCTTCTAATCCTATTTCTAAATTTTTAATATTATTTATGGTAATTATGAATTTGGCAGCACAATAGAATATTTCTTTATTATCATTTATATCTATTTCCATTGTTCCTATTATTTTTTTTCTAATGTCATGTTGCTAAGATTTGTCTATTATAACTAACTCTCAACTATTTACTTATAATGCATGTGTTAATGACATCGATTTGAAAAAAATAAATTAATATATTTTACTTTATTCTATTACTTAGTTACTTGAATTGATATATGCAACAA
Source organism: Lumnitzera littorea (assembly GCA_024138015.1). NCBI lineage: Eukaryota > Viridiplantae > Streptophyta > Magnoliopsida > Myrtales > Combretaceae > Lumnitzera > Lumnitzera littorea. Next base: position 72,421,534 of record JAMXBB010000010.1, read on the forward strand.
TGTTTTTATACCTCTACTTACTAATAAATAAATAAATCAATCAAAAGAATTTTTACACTTTGTTGCACATTTAACACATATTTTCTTCAAAATATAAATACTTGGAAATGGAAAAGGCTATCTATAGATGGAAGTGGAAGACCAAAGTGGAATTGTAGGAGAGAGAGAGAGAGAGAGAAAGAGAGAGAGAGAGGGGTAGATAGGGATAGGTGAGAAGAGAGGAGAGAGATATGGGTTAAACAAATATACCTATCTTATAAGTCATTCTATAAATTTAATAATTTATTTTAAAGTTAGTTTTTTTACTATAAAATTTTAATTGGAGAGCTTAATGGTAATTTTAAAATAAGCGGTTACTTAAATCCTTGGGACTTTAATAATATATATAATAGTTTTAGCACCTATTTGTTTTCTAACTAACCTTTTTATCTTGCTACTATCATCCGTAAGTGTGGTAATCTCTAACCCTATTATTTTAGTTTTTTAATAGCCATATCACTTAATAATTTTATATTTACAAGTTTTGTAGTAATTGAAATAGTTTTTTCTCTATTTCTTCTAATTAATCCTGTTCTTCTTAAAATTAACCTTAATACCTTATATAATATTTTAGGATTCAATAAGATAATATTTCTATCATTATGGATTTCTATATCTCTATCTATATCAACAATTTCTTCAAGCTATTCAATATGGTCTCCTTGTTTGTGTCTACTTGCTAACTTACCTAAATTTCCTCTATTTATTAATGTTTCTTCTCTAATTAGATTATCTCTAAATGTTCTATTATTATCGGTTAAGAAGATAGTTCTAGTTTGTATAGTCATGGTTTCTTATAACTACAAAATATATTACTAGTTTTTTTTATTCTCTCTACTTGTATTTTTGAAATTTTTATTCCTTGAAGCTGTAGTATAATATTTTCTATATCTTGTGTAAATTTTTTTCTTCTTTTTCTACTTTATTTTTATTTTTATATCCTGTTTCTATTTTATTTAACCTATTATGTATAGATAATAATAACAAGATTATAGTATTATTTTGTCTAATAATTACTTTATCTTGTTCTATAGGGGCGTTATAGTTTGTAAGTAGTTCATGATTTGGCAAATACTTTCTACTCAAGTCTAAGGTTTCTTTATAATTGGGATTTGATTCTACTTTTGCTATAAAGCCATTATTCAATAACTTTATACAAATTGTTTTACTTCTACTAGATTTACTATCTTTCTATAGTTTTGTTGTAATTCTTAAAGCTTTTGATCTATATCTATACGCTTTCTTCGTAATTGCTTAATTCATCTATTTTATTCTTATTGATTTAGTTTCCTGGTAATTGTGTTATTCTATTCTCTAATAATTTTTTATTTTCTCTTACTTCTTTTAATATATTATTCTTCTCTATTAAAGACCCATGAATAGACTTTCAAAAATTAAAATTTCTTGATCCTTGTTAAGCTAATGATTCAACTAAGACCATTTGTAAATTTATAATATTATTTAATTGTTTATTATTGTCGTGTAACTAATGCTTAGCCTGTTGAAAATAGTACATCTATCTAAATTGGCTTATCTTTTCTATTTTTTTATTTAGATTATATACTGCTAAACCTAACTAATCAAGTTTCTTTATGTTTTCAATTTTTACGTGTTTAAATGAAATTCTTCAAATTATGAAAATAACTCGTTTGTAAAATCTATAATGTCTTTAAATTCTTGTCTTTTTTCAACTATAAAGACTAATTAAAACCATTAGTTAGTCTAAATCTTCATATGTAAAAGGATGCCTTTCATCAAATAGGTAACTTTCTTCTAGATAATTTGAATACCTTTGTTCTAAGTAAATAGTAATTAATATTGAATAGATGATCAAAATAATGTTTGTAATTTTAATCATAACTTAGCATTTTCTTTGACCATAATCTTCCAGGATATCTTCCTAAAGACACTAAATGACTGCTTCCTAGATTCTTTATATGTTGTCTAAATGTGATTAATAATAAATTATAAAACCTATCTCTAGCTATAAAACTTGGAATGTTTATTGTTTCTTTACCTTCTTTTCTTACTGATCTATTAAGTTCTAAATTTATATGTATTTCTTCTTCTATCCTATGAATAAAATTATTGACTACTTCTATCCTTTCTAATTCTAACTCTTCAATATAGGAGATATGATTGTCCATTAATGATATGCTGTAAGAAAGATATGATTACAAACGAACTCTTGTTATATTATAATGAAAAAGTTTAATATGTTTATTGATATTTCTAACATTCCATTTGCTTTGTTTGAAAGTAATAATGCTTTTGTGATTAGATTATTATTTTTGTAACATATAGGGTTTTTAAGAAATTTTTCTAAATAAAAAATTTGAGTCTTTATTCTAAATTTTTTATCCTTTAACCTATATATATATTTCTTGCTTTTTTATATTAATGTACCTTAAAATTTCCCTCATATACAACCATACTATTTGATTAGAAAAAATTATAAACTTTAATAAATGTTAATGACTCTACATGTAGAGTCACTTACTCATTTTGCTATTTCACAATTTTTATATGATGAAAATTTAGTAAGAATGTTACTCCAGGGTCTAAGTGACTTATTAGAATTCATCAAAAAGAATGAACATTGTCATTTTGATAACTATCAAGAAGTAAGGATGGTTGAACATTGTTGATTAGTTAATATTGTGGATTCCAACTAAATGGGGATAAAGGGTTAGAAAGAGAGAGATTTCATATTTTCCAATGTAGATTGTACGTTTAATTAAAAAGAAAAGGTGTGTAAAAGGATATTTTGTTTTTTTTTTTCACTTCTTATGTGTATATGTTGAAAAACTAATATAATAGATTAAAATTTTAAGTACGTAGCATTGCGATGCCATTATAAAAACTATATATATAAATTTAACCTCTTGACAAGTAACTCTCTTATTAATGTGTGGCTTTAGTAACTCTCATACTATTAATGTGTGCCTTTAGTATCTTGGTTCAATGGTGTATCAAATTTAAACCACACACCCATTATGGAGTATCGTAAAAGATAGGGTGAATTACACCAACCACTCATGAAAAATTGAAAATTGTGTAGACCTTAACTTTTTTGCAAAAGTTAGTATTTAGTACCCCAAAATAAGCACATGTCCCATTTTTTTTACTGTTGACTAAGCTACCATGTGTAAAATACGCTAATATGGAGGCTTATATAGTATTTTATTTAACTAAAGTTAAAAAATAATTAAAAAAAAGAAATAACAAAAAAAAATTGGAAAATTAAAATGAAATATAAAATAAAGAAAAAGAAACTAGAAAATACATAAGTTCATGAAACGAACACATTTTCATAGTAGATTGCAACCCACTTTTGAAAATGGATCGTATAAACTACACATGGTGGTAGGCAACCATTGCATACTCTAATGCTAACCCTTGGGGGTTGGCAATGTTTATACCATGACGTGTAGAACTCAGCTATTACATCCCTATTATTCTTAATGAAATCATTGAAATTACCTTCTTTCAAAATGACAACATGCTTCTCATTAATCTTTAGCTTCTTATGTACTTTGTAATTGGGATTGATCTCTTATTTAACTAGGGTTGTAATGTTCTGAGACCCTAGTAGGCATTACAACTTGCCACATGCTCCTGCTAACCAAAGACATGCTAAGATACTAAAATTCCTCAAGACTAGTGCAACTTGTAATAACATACCATCTAGAACCATATATTAAACATATAATCACAAAGGAGTGGGAATATCCATCCACTCATCATTGTCATAAACCTGAAATCAAGTCAAGTGTTAACAAAAGATGGAAGTTAACCCGCTTCCAAACATCAAACTTACAACATGAGTATTAATAAGGAATCTAACCTACTCCTAGAATCACAAGAAGTAATCACAACTAGAAGGAGTCTATCTCCCAAATTTAATACCAACAACTCAAGCTTATTTCAACTAAAATCTCCAAAAAATATCAAGCATTCCCAACTAACTCATCACATCTCTCGAACTTTCTCTAATCATCATAAAAATATAGGTAGTTTACCTCCATCCTCTTCTTGGAACCTATCCATAAAAGGCTCCTTATATATGACATAATCATCACTTCTTGTACTTGAAATAAAATGAATGAGATGAATCCTAATACACGGAATACAAGCACAGATGAATGCCAATATCAATCATATCACATGTATGTAATGCAACGATAAGCAATAAGTTGTTTATTATCTTGTATGTTAGCTAACAAGTATCAAGGGGGTACTCATGATCCCCCCATACCATGATCTCTTATATATATGTATATTTAGTATAATATTAGTCTTTTAATTTACTACATATGTATTATGATGTTGGCCAAGCTGAGACCACAATACCCATAAACCAGGAACCATGAATAATTTAGATCAAGCTTCATCGTCTCAACATGCAAGTACACAAGGGAAACCTCACATGAGATTAATAATTGCCCCTTATACATGAGGACAGATCAGAAAGCACAACCAACAAAACACATTTTTAAGTCAAATATGAGTTAGTCTAGCTTGTTTCATTATACCTTAACATACACAAGCAACAAGCATATATTACATACCTTACTAAACATGCTAACAAGTTCGATTAAAAACCAATTGGCAAATAAAACCAAGCACCTGACAAAAAAAGTAATAAGTTCAACTTAGTTGCTTCATCTTTTCATTCAACTATGCTATTACAAGATCTTAACTCGACTTAATCTAATTGGTTAACTACCCTTCAGATTTAATCTCACTAGAATAGCTACGGACTCTCCTTTCATAATCATTTGAATCTAATTGAATCAATTCCTTATGCATGGCTACCTAAATCAGTCTTCCCTTCAACTTACTCATTAAGGCAACTTCGTAATATTACTAAGAAACTCATGTGTTTTAGATAAAGATCATACCTTTTCAAAGTAAAAAAGTTAGGTGAAAACTTAGTTAAAGGGTTAAAGATTGAAGGGGCTTTGAAAATAAAAAGGGGTCTTGCATAAGGGGTATCATTCATATGCTACAGAAAATGGCATTTGGATATATCAAAAAGGGGTCAAACACAGAGAGTTGGCATCTTAACGCTAGTTGTCAAGGAACTTAGATGGTAGCCACCTATTATGTAATTTTGCAAAATAGCTCCACTCAAATATACACCTAAAATTTCCCCATTTCACCTCGACTTCCAAGCTCTACACTACATGAATGTAACCTTGCTCTCTAATAATCCCTAACTCTAAAACTTTACCCAAAACACAATTATAAATGTCCATCTCTCATACCCCAAACTCCAACAACCTTAATAAAATTATAACTCAAAGAAGGAAAACATGAAGAACTTACTTGAACCAACTCAAACACTTAGAGAACCTTAGAAACGAAGCTAAAGACCACTAACAACTATGATAAATAATTCACTTCACACTAAATTTTGAGTAAAATCTCTCTAAAATGAGATATTAGGCTTAGAAATGAACTTAGTTAAGGATAACTTCAAAGAGACTTACCTTAATCTTTTGATAAACCTACTCTTGGTGAGGAATTAGAAATTCCTAATTGAAATCCCTTAAGAATTCACTAAGATTATTAAGAAATTGAAGGTTTTAGGATATAAGGTGACCTAAAATGAATTTACTTATGTTAAACCTTCAAAACTTACCTTAATCTCCACTAATCCTTCCTCTTAGAGCTTAATTTGGGGCTACCTTTAGTTTTCTACAAATGGAGAAGAAGATTAGTTTATTTTTGGTAAGGGTTAGGGTTTTAGTAAAAAGGGGCTACTTAAGGGAGATAAGGTTTTAATAGCCTACTTAAATAACAAAAATGCCTTATTTTTGAAAATATTTTTCCCTTGGCATTACATCCTCTGCCCCTTCCCCCTTAAGGAACTTTCTTTTATGAAAGTTTGTAAACACTCTATTTTAACCATCCTTTATTTTAATTTTAGTCTCTTTTTTACTTTTAGGCTAAATTTACAAAAAAAATTAAAAACTTGAAAAAATAGAAAAAAAATGAAAATGGAAATTTTTTTTATAAAATATTAAAAAAACGAAAATTGAAAAATAAGAAAATACAAAGTTTCAAAAGTATTCTAGTCAAGTCGGTTAGTCATTTAGGATCGGGTTAGATTACTACAAAATAGAAACGTGCGATTTAGTAAATTTAGAGTCTTTTGGACTTTATTAGAAAAATGTTATTTAAGAAAGTTCAGTCACATTTGAACTCATGATTGTGGACCTTAGTCCAATTTTGAATATTTCAATTAGGTTAAAAAAGACTTAAGATTTATTAAATGGCCAATGGGTTGTAGTTAATTAAGTTGGGTTGAATTTGACCTAAGATAGAAAAGCTCAAATAAAATATGTAGTTTCTAGAAACTTGATCTTGAAAATGGATTAGATTAAATCTTCAATGAATTTAATAAACTTAAATAGGGTATTATTGTATATTATGAATATTGGATTTGCTAAGATTGAATCTTCACAATAAAAAGATTCAAAAGATTTAATTTTATGGTCTATATAGTGGATATTAGGTTGTGAAAAAACATGTGTTTCACAAATTGCACTCAATCTCCTACTTACGCTACTCCTCACATACATCTTTTGTACATCTATGTCTTCATATACACTCAACCACAAGACCCATACGTTACTTACACACATAATCTCCTACACACACATACACCATTGTTCAGCATACGATCACACACATACAACCCTTACATCCCACACACATAACCCTCATGTCACTTACATCCTCATACATGTCTCTTGCTTACGTCACCTACACGCACACATTGCATGGTACATTCATAGAACACACACATATAGCTCGTTACACTATTCAAGCGTCTAACATACTTACACATAGCTCACCACATGATTACGCATCTAGTACACCTCACTGCACATTCAGTCTACGTCCTCCATTAATCTATAGTCTACACATGTGCACAATTCCATTTGCAGTTTCACTCAAGCGTACAGTCTAATTGAAGATTCAAGTCATACACATACGACTCGATTGTGGTGATCCGACCTATTTAGGTAATTGGGCAAATTGTTTTAGTTATTTATTTATTTATTTTTTAATAATTTTATTTTACTAAATTGTTTTTTTTTTTTTAGCATAGGTTGTTTAATAATTTTAATTAGATAAATTTGCAAATTTTTACATAAATTGTATTTTTTAAGATAAATTTCATGTTTTTAGTTAAATTGTAATCTTTTAGATATAATTACATATCTTCTCCGAGATTCATATCTTTAGTGAAGATGTGTATCTAAATTGCATTTCACATCTCTTTCATAAAATTACATTTTTTAGATATAGTTATATATTTTCTCCAAGATTCATATCTTTAGTAAAAATATATATCTAAATTGTATCTTATGTCTTTTTCATAAAATTACATTTTTTTTTAGATATAATTGCATATCTTTTTCAAGATTCATATCTTTAGTGAAGATTTATATCTAAATTACATATCTAAACCGTAGATTCACATAAATCTTGCATAAAGGATTTTAGAAAAATCAATTTTTGGCACGTAGTGGTTTTTTTTTTTAATAAAAATCTTAATTGAAGCCTTTCTAGGTTTTTTTTTTTAAATAGATTTACGAGATTAAATCTTTTTAGTTTTTTTTTTTAAATAATAAATTGTTAGGTAATGTAAATCTAGCTCAATTTTCAAATTGAAAAGAATCAACCCACTAAATCTTTTCTGAAAAAAATAGAGTTACGTTGATTTGATCTCGATTGGTGAATACGTAGGCACCTCCGAGGCAACCATAAAATAAAATATAAATTTTTTTTGTTCTTTTTGTTTTTGAAAAATCGTAATAAAAAATATAAAAAAATTCATTTTAATTACATTTTATATCTCTTTATAGATTTTAGTATCTTTAAAAAAATTATAAAAAATAAAAGCCCATTAGTTTCTTTTAAGTTTCACACGGCGATTTAATCTTAATAGGTTAGCCTTTGAACTTAGTTTTTTGGTTGAATTTTCTAAAAAATTAATTTTTTTTAGAAAATTTGTCGACTAGTGACTAAATTAGGGTTTTTCCATCCAAAAACCCTAATTTGACTTTTTACCAATTTAACTAGTTGGCAACTTTAAGTTTTTTCTTTTGTAAATATTTTTTTCCCTTAATTTTATGTTGAGTAATTTGTACTAAGCGGGCTAGACATAATATATGTTAAATTAAGGAAAACTAAAATAGGGCTCAACAAAATTGACGACTCCACTAATGATGCCTAGTGGGCTAACCTTGCAAAAATACAAAAATTAATTAATGGGTTTTTTTTATTTATTTAGTATTGTAATATAGTTGTACTAATCGAGTTTTAGCGATACAGGCCTATTAGAAAGAAGCTGGCTCAATGGGCCCTATGTTATGGATTTTGGGTTCGAGGGAACTTTTATTTTTTATCATTTGTTTGTTTAGATGCAGTTAGACTTGAGCTACCTTAGAAACTTAAGATGGGCTACCCATTGTATAACTCTTAGGTTGCTAGGGTTTTTACCCGCACCTAACGGTGATAGGCGAGCCCATTTATGCTTCGATATAGCCCAATAGGTGTTTTCCTAGGAATGCTTGAGACTATAGAGCTTGAGATCCGTAGATCCTACTCTCCTACATCATCTTAAATAAATAAAAATAAAAGTTAGTAATTTTCAAATTATAGGAGCTAGAAAAAAAAATTTGTTATAACTCGCGACCAATGGGTCTTATTTTCAAAACTTAACATACTTATAAATATAGTGTACATGGGCTTTATTTAAAAAAAAAATTAGAAATCTACGCTTATATATGTAAGTTTACATAAATATTGACCACGAGTTTATAATAATTCTATTCTTATAGTTTATTAATTACCAATTCCATTGTATTGTACATTTGTGTAGCATATTGCATGTCATTTATTTTTATATTTTTAATTTGTATATTTATTTGTATATGCTATTTTTTGTAATATATGTGAGTCTTGTAATTTTTTTTTTATTTCATGAGTAATGGATACAAAATCATTAGTGTTCCCCTTATACCATAATGTGCTAATGTTAAAAATAAAAGAAAAAAATTTTTCAGTATCAACTTGTAAATTTTTTTTAGAGCATGTAATTATGGAAGTTAGCTATGGTAAAAATTATTGTGAAACTGTCATTTTTTAAGGATTTCCAACAAATTCTTTTTTAAAAAGAAATTTCAAAAAGATATTTTATGATTAAAAACTAGTTTCATGATAATTATTTACTTGGTTGATTTATATTGTAATGCTCTACATGTATCATACTATTAGGAACTAACAAAATAAAAAAAAATCAAAAAATGGAAAAAAAATAGTTAACCATCAAATTTCTATTGTAAATTATTTTCCATCTTAAGGTCATTAATCTTGTAAGTATCTAACTTCTTATTCTTCATATTTACCCATTAAGTTGTCATAGTCCCAATAGAATATTCTTCACGAGTTGTCACCTTTGTGTCATCTTTTAATTAGTTTCTCATTGCAAAATAATTTCTGCTTTTCTATGTTATCCTTGTAATATAATTGTCATCCTATGTTCTCAATTGTCAATCCTAATGTTCCCATTTTTTGTCAACCTTTTGTTTATATAGTAAGTTTAGATTTGTCAATGTTATTATCAAGCTGTCTGTAACATAAAGTAAGCATTGATTTTTTAATAAAAATGTCCTAAAAAGAGAAGTTTTTAAAATTAAAAACTTGATTTTTTCTTTTTTATTTTTAAAAGGGGATGTAGCGTTGATAACAAGAAAGGATTCTTACAGGATTTAAAAGATTGCCTCTTAAGCGGTATGGCCCAATTTGAAGCCTGTAGTCACTTATTTTTAAAATCAAGATGTCTAAAGCTAATGAATAGAGAATAGCTATAGCAGAAGCGGTTCTCGGCAAGCACATGAAGTAAGTCAAGACCATGGCCTAAATTCGAGCCCAAGTGCCTATTAATATACCATCTCAGGTAGATAAGTTTAAAGAGTTACAGGTTTATGAGCTCATTATTAATATGATACAAGGTTTGGAGAAAATGCTAGAAAAGGATTTGAATGGTCAAGCCTAAGGCGCATGTCTCTATTAGGGTTTGGAAAAAAAGGTTGCAGTCCTAGAAGAAAAGTTAGCGAAGTTAAAAGAAAGATTCATGGGTATAGAAATGGCAATGGGTTATGTACTCAAGCAGCTCAGAAACATAGATTCTAGTATAAAGAGGATGTTATAACCCAAGCATGAGGATGATTTAGGGAAAGAGAAGTCATAAACGAATGCGCCAATTGAGAAAGCCTAGGATCAAGATAAGCCCCTCTATAGTAAGAGGAGGCGACTTACATAGTTCAAGTTTCTAATAGCCCAAGTGTTCAAGCAATTGAGAGATGCAGAATTGCTGGCATGTGAAAACCCAACAAAGAAGTGTAAGGTGAAGGATTATGACTCTAGTAAATGGTATAAATATCATATGAGCCAAGTGGGGCACACCATAGAGAACTATTGGAAATTGAAGCATAAAGTGGAAGATGCAAACACTATCTAGTCAAGCTTTCTAAAAGTTGATGGATTTATTGGTAGTGGTATTACTTCCTTAGATTTTGAAGAAGCATTAAACAGACAACCTTTAGCATCAAGTATTGAGTGTTTACTACTACCATATGACAAGGTAGCTCACCATTTGAAGCAATTAGGCATATCTTTAGGAGATTGATTCAACTAAATAGGTTAAGTTCAAAGGAGTGATAGAAATGGGGGTAAGAAGTAGAAAAGAATTTTAGTTCTTGTATTTATTTTTATTTCAAAATGATCTTTCACTTTGGAGTTTGTAATGGATACCAGTTATCTAAATAAAACAGTTTTCATGTGCATGTTTGTCTTTGAAGCTAGTTTAGCTCAACAAGAGCACGTCATTGGCTTCCCACTAAATGAAATGCTTTATGCACATTTGGAATGAGTGAAAATGGATAAAATATGAACTTAGAACTTAAAATTTTCTATTTAAGGGGGTGTAACACATTACTTGAGAAGTTTAAGATGAAAAGAGGTAATCCACGTCTTAAATACTAACCTTAAACACATGAGAGTTAAGTGCCATCAAGGTGAGTATTGGGCTCATTCCATAAAGGAGGTCTGTATTGAACTCGGTGCACATGTCAAAATGATGTTAGGCATTCATTTCAATACCCTAAACATAATTATTCCTTGCAAAACCCATTTGAGCCTTTTAGGGATTTTTCTTAAAGTTAACCCTACCATGAACTACCATACATTGGGGCAATCAGGAGATTAGGGTCATCAATTTGGAGAAAATGAGTAGATTAACTTGTGCTTGCCTTAGTTGTGCTAATTTATGAGCAAATATTGTTATAGATAATTCAATTTCTTTAGAATGAAGAAGAGTTTGAAACCATATACATCTTACTTAGGCCTATACACTCATTTAAATACCTCAAGCCCATGAACTTTTATTTTTTATTTTTTCTTATTTTACTTAGGCCTATACACTCATTTCAATTTCTTATTTTTATGAAAAAAAAAAAATCTTGTAGATGTAGAAGAAAATAGTGATCTTAGGAGAAAGCCCATCTTATTTGAAGACACTTTTATTCAAAATAAAGCCCATTTGATAATTCAAACCATGCTAACCAATTAAATTCAATTCAACATATCAATTCAAACAAATCAAATTATGCTAATCATTAAAACCAACATACAAACATGCTAATCAAATTATATTAACAAGCATCATGCCATCAAACTAATTATCTAAATCAACTTTAGGCAAAACTATGCTAATTATAAAATATATTATACTATCATGCTAATTAAACCATGCATATTAGTTTAAATCATCATGCTATCAAAATTATACTAGTTACTAAAATCAAATTTATTATACTAACATGCTAGATATTAAAATCAAATTATATCTAAGTAAAACTATCATGCAAACTACGTCATTAACATACTAATAATCAATCTTATCATGTTATCATGCTAATTATTAAGATACTGCTAATCATGTTAATCATCAAAATCAAATGAAAACCAAAGTATCATGCAAACTAATTAAACTATCATATTACTAAAATCAATCTACATGTCAATGATTAAATCATTACTCTAACTATCATAACATGGAGACTTATCAAAAATTAAACTTACATTACAAAAACACATTATTAACACAAGGACATAGTAAGACAACATCAAAGCAAGCATGTTTGTTTTTTTATTTTTTTATTTTTTCTTTCTTTCTTTTCTTTTTTTAACAAACAATGAACACACAAAGGAAAGAGGAAATCACCTTCCATGGTGATGGGAAAGTGGCCAGTTCAGGGGTGATCTAACTAGTTCTTGAGGCATAATTGGTGGTGTTGGGCTCCTAAGACATTGAACTTCAAAACCCCCAACTTAATTTCTAGACAATTTGAGCCTTCCTCCTTTGATTTCCCCAAAAAAACTCAATCCAAGTGAAGAACAAACCCTTACAACACCTTTTCAACTTCTCTAAATTCAATCAAATTCTCATGAAATTGAGAGCAATCATCGCCTGGGCTTTATTCTTGAATAGGAGAAGAATGTTCCCTTAAATTTTCTCAAACCAATTGTCTTCATATTGAGAGAAATTGAAGAGAGAGAATGGGTTGTGCACTAAACTAAGCTAGAGTGAGAAACTAAGAACTCAATTCACTAGAGATTTTTTTAGTTATTTTTATTGGAATGTGTGGAGGAGGTCCTTGTTTATCATGTTGTGTCATCAATGATGGCTAAGGAACTTTCATTTAGGAGAAAGATTCAATCTTTGGTGTATTAATGGAGCTGGAATGTATTTTTGGTGTTCTTCCAATTTTAACTTAAATTAATCATGAATTTATGGAAAAATTGGGAAAATTATGGCTCATACCACTCATGGGGGATGTAGTTGCTTATTTTGTATCGAGTTTAATGGATTATTACAATAAAAATCCTCGAACTTGCTCAATTTGTCCAAGACACAAGATATGAGTATTATATGGATACCTAGATTTGTTATTTTTATTTCTTTTATTTCCCTTAATAATAATTTAAAATTTGGACCTTCCCATATAGGAGATTTCCAAACTTTCATTTCCATATTTTCCCCAGTTTTTTTTTTAATTAAAAAAAGAGGCATGAAATCGAGTACAAAAAAATTGGGTTTGTTTCCTACAATAATAGAGAAGAAGCTTCTATGCATTCTATTCATGTTGAGCAACTAGGAAGGAGGAAGCTTGGGGGCCACGTGCAGCGTACGTGCCATATACCCCCATGTGCTCATGTAGTGCAAGCACAGTAAGCCCCTCCTTTTTTTCCTTTTTTCAGTTTTGTTTCGACACTATGTGATGCGATGGTACATAACCACCTGGCACCACACAACCTAACGTAGTCGCCAGTTGGTAACTAGTGGCATGTTACATTAGCAAAAATATATATATATATATATATTTTGTTTTGTATTTTCTAGGCTTTTTCCTTCTTTTAATTTTTTTTGCATTTTTTAATTTCGTATATTTATAATTTTATTTTTAATTCTCAAGATTTTTCTATTTTTTTTTCTTTTAGCTCTTTTCTATGACAATAAGTTTCCAAACTAGGCAAAAATGGGGTGTCTATAACACCTTTTCTTGACAATCTTACGAGAGGAGTTACTAACCTTGAAAAACCTTCTATAAATTTTCTATAATACCTTGCCAAACCCAAGAAACTCTTAATCTTAGTTACTATTTATAGTCTTAGCTAATCCATAATTACTTTTATCTTTGCTGGATCTACTTATATACAGTTCTTATCTACTATATGTCCTAGGAACACTACTTGATTAAGCCAAAATTCACACTTAGAGAACTTAGCAAACAATTATTCATCCCTCAATCTTCCTAATACTAGTCTCAAATGCTCTTTGTGCTCCTCTTTACTCTTAAAATAAATCAAGATATCATTTATGAACACGATAATAAGCCTATCCAGCAAATCTTTAGACACTTGGTTCATTAAGTCTATAAAAGTAGTTGAGGCATTTGTTAACCTAAAAGGCTTAACTAGAAATTCAAATGTCTTCCTCTTTAATCCTTAACTAGTGATATCCTAATCTCAAATCAATCTTTGAAAACACTTGAGCCCTTTATAACTAATCAAACAAATAATCGATTGTAGGAAGAGAGTACTTTTTTTTTTTTTATAGTGATTAATGCAAAGCCTCATACTTGCATCTCTCTTTTTGATAGACAAGGCTAGAGCTTCGCATGGAGAAGTACTTTACCTAATGAATTCTTTTACCTATCGGTCTCGAAGCTAGCTCCTCTACTCAACTAGCTCAGCTAGGGCCATTCTATACACTTAGTTAGAAATAAGAATTGTACTAAGCACCAAATCAATAAAAAATTCTATCTCCCTCTTAGGTGGCTAACCAGATAGTTTTTCAAGAAACATAGGATATTCCTTCACTACATTCACCTGTTCCAACTTTAATAGTTAACTTGTCTCAACTGACATTGTGGTTAACATTTTCTTACTCCACAGCTAATATGTAGGTAAACTCATCAATCTTTGGACTTTGAGTTTAAACCTAAAAGCATCACCATCAACTAAGTTGAAGTACACCATCAAGTTACGATAATCAATAGTAGCTTGATATTTTGATAACCAATTGATCCTTAGAATGACATCAAAATAAGACATTTCTAGCACCAACAAGTTTGTTGGCATCACCTTGTCCTTAATCTTTATATCGACATTCTTACAAATCCTTTCTATAGCTCACTTGCACCTACAAGAGCATATATGTTTAAAGATTTGGATAGACATTCAAATAGCAAGCTATAAGCACATACAAACATATCATAAACATAAGAGTATGTGGCACCAGTATCAAACAACACATAGGCACTACAGAAGTGTACAAGAAACATACCTACTATGGTGTCCTCATTGAAAGTATCCTGATACTATTAGTGGAGTGCAAGAACTCTAGTTTGGGGCATCTAGTGTGGGATGCTAGGTTAGGGTTGTCCAGCCTTGGATCTAATTGATGGTCTCTGATACATTGCGCTAAGAGCATACAAGGGCCACAAAATCAGGATTAGTCTAAGCTTGCAGAAAGCTTGAAATTATGGGTGATGAAATGTGAAAATTAGGAATAAGTAAACGAGATGAACAATCAAAACCATTAATGATTCTAAGGATATGATGTACTAAGTAAACTCTATGAACTCACAAAGCCAACTCAATGTGATGTACGAGTAGCTTGATGAGGTCACTCACGACCTAGCCTTGCTTAAGGGTTTGGTTAAGAGTAAGAAGAGGAAAGTAAGCACACTTAGCTCACAAAAGGGGAGTATATTCAATATCGGATGTATGACAATTCTTGCAGCTATATATTACAAGGGTATTCATACTCAAAATGTTAAGGCATCTTACCTAAAATGGAAAAGACAAAAAGGATATTGTTTAAATGAAGTAATGTACAAGGAATAATAAAGAGTGCAATGAAAATTCAAAGAAATTAATAATTAGCACAATAAAATCCTTTCACATGGGACTGGACACATGGGAATAGGTTACTAGAGACACTTCTAGCAGGATTAGTAAAATGGTATGGTTAGGATGAAGGTCACTGAGCAAAGGTGCTGAGCAAACTTGGGGTTCCTTCAGAGAAGACGTGGTTATGGATGTGTGTTGGGGTTCTCAGCATCAATACTATCAAGTTGAAGGTCAACATGGTCATGATTGAGTAGACATATGAGGTATTGGACTATCAATGGAGCATACTTCAAGTTGGCACTCGACTATTGAGAGATGGGAAGTTACTTAGCTTGGCGTATGGAGTTGGTCGGTAGTGAGGATTAACTTGGCCTCGGTAGTAGTTAGTTAGAACAATAGAATCTGCTTTGCTAGTCCTTCAAGACCTTATGCTCGGACTAGGGTTAAAGGTTCGGTAGTTTGATTCCTATCATCCTCTAGGTTGATTTGGATTTAGGATCAAATTTGGCTGGTCTTTGCTTAATTCTCTCTCAAGTTGGTAAAGGCTAAGTAGGCAATGTTGAAGGTGTTAAGGACTCCATAATTCTCAGGTAATTATAGTCGATAGGCATTGTCGTTGATCTTTTAGAGTATTTTGAAGGGACCTTCAGCTTGATGGATAACTTATTCTTTCTTTTGATTAGGAATCTCTCCTTGCTTAAGTGCAACCACACCAAATCTCTAGGCTAGAAATGTGTTGACTTCCTTCCTTTACTCCTTTGTCTCATTCTCTTGGTAGCTTAATCAATCTGCTGAGTAACTTTCTCATAGATTGCTGCAAAGACTCTGCTTGAGCTCTTACATCAAGGTCTTCTTGCTCAGATAGGGGTACAGGGGCGTGGTTAAGGGGTAGCTCTAGATTAAAGCTATAAAAGGCTTCAAAAGGTGTTTGTTTGGTGGTGTCGTATATAATGAGGTTGTAAGAGAATTCTACCATAGGTAGATAGACAACCCATTCAGTCAAATTCTTTCCTACTGTAGCTCAGAGTAGTAATCTTAAAGTATGATTAATTAGCTCTGTTTAGCCGTTGTTTTAGGGGTGATAGGAAATGCTGAAGAGTAGTTTAGTCCCCATACAACGCTAAAGAGTCCTCTAGAAATGGTTTAGAAACTTTGGATCTCTATTCGACACTACACTTCTTGGCATGTCGTATAGTCAAATTATTTCCTACAAAAAAGAAAAGCAATAGTTGAAGCATCGTTAGTTTTAGAGCAGGGCATAAAATGTGCCATCTTACTAAATCTATCCATGATGACCATTATAGAATCTTTGCTTTAGGTAGTTATCAGTAGTTTAAGAACAAAGTCTATACTTAACTCAGTTTAAGGTCGGGTTGGGATAAGCAAAGGCATTGATTTCTCTTATTTAGCTCGGCATTTGTCTCTCTTGTAAGTAGTACAGCTCTCAATGATTTGGTGCACATCTTGCCTCATCTTTAACCAAAAGAACCATCTACTTAACAACTCATATGTCCTCTTCTCCCTAAAATTTCTAGAAAGTTCACTAAAATAAGCTTCTCTAACAAGTAATTCTCTCAAAGAATAGGTCAGTACACATCACTTGCCTCCTCGAAATAGATACCTATCTTCTATGTGATTGTGATCCATTGTTCTTCCTTTGGCACATCATCCAAATATAAGACCAAAATGGGGGTCTTGAGGATACTGTTCATTGACGCTCGTAAATCCTAATAGTTTAGTCTACAACTTGGTAAGAAGAACATGTCTTCTTTATAAAGCATTGACAACTACATTATTCTTGCCTTATTTATAATGGATCACAAAGTTGAATCCTTCTAGGAATTTAACCCATCATGCTTGCCGCTTCAATAGCTTGGTTTGACTTTTGAGGTACCTCAAAGATTCATGATTTGTATAAATGACAAACATTTTAGGCAATAGATAGTGTAACCATACTTGGAGAGCTTAGATAAGAGCTAAGAGTTATTTGTCATATACTGAGTTATTTAATTGGGGTAATCTCAACTTCTTATTGTAGTAAGAAATTGGTCGGCCTTCTTGCATTAAGATAGCGCCTATCCTAATGCCTGACGTGTCATATTCGAGCTAAAAAATTTTCTTGAAGTAGGGAAATTTAATACTGGTGTAGAAGTCAATCTTACCTTTACTTCAATGAAACTTCTCTTCTCTCTCTCACCCCACTTAAACTCAATATTCTCCTTTGTTAGCTTAGTACGAGGTGAAACAATGGCATTGAAGTTTTTAATGAATCTTCGATAAAAGAATGCTAGTCTGTGGAAACTTCTCACCTTAACATAGGTGGTTAAAGTTGACCATTCAACAATAGCTTAGATTTTCTCATCATTGACTCGTAAGCCTCCTCCACCAACTACATATCCCATAAATACCACTTCTTGACAAAAACAATATTTCTTCAAATTGTTGGGTAACCTCTTCATTTAAAGTACATTAAGCATGGCATGAAGATGCTTAGAGTAGCTTAGCAGGTTGGTACTATATATAAGGATGTCGTCAAAATAAACCTAGATACACTTTCTAATTAGGTTTCTTAGCACATGGCATTAACCTTAATCTCTTCCTCTACTTCTTTTTCCTCTTTTGGTTCCTCATATACGCTATTTACTTCATTCTTTAAGGCATTTCTTTTGATAATCATAGTTCTCATGTTTAGACATTAGGTGGCCATGTACCTAAACCCTTAGCACTTAAAACACTTGATTTAACTCATTTTCCTCCTAGATCCTTGTCCTTTCTCATAAGTTCTCGGTAGCACTTCACCATCAGTTGGCCGACCCTTCATTTAGCTTTGACATCTATTCTTTTACTTAGCTAGGCACTTTGCTAAGCTCGATAAATTCCTTAAATGGTTTGGCCTAGTAAGACTGGTCAGTTCATTAGAGGTCAACTCAGCTTATTCCTCTTTTGCTTTTCCACTTGCTAGGCTATTCTTATTGCCTTGTCCAATGTAGTAAATTGTTAAAGCTCTAGAACATCGCGAATGTCGCCTTTCAATTCAGTAAGAAATCTGGATATTGTTTAGATTGATGGTTCATCCACTTCGTATCGAATCATAAGTATTTGAAACTTTTGGACATATTCATCAATAGTTCGACTTCATTGTCTTAGCTCTTGAAAGTATCTTACAAATATGTATCTAACACGAATATGTTTCTAAGTATCCTCTTCATCTTAAGCCAAGTATTAACTTCTCTATATCCTTCCTGCCTCCTCATAATTTGGAAGTTGTTCCACCATATTGCGGCATAACTTGAGAACTCTACAGTAGCAATCCTTACCTTTTCATGGTCTCATACTTATAATAATAAAAAAATCAACCTACTTTCTTTTCCCGATCTAGATAGTCATTAGTGTTTCAAGAACCATTGAAGCTTAGAATCTGAAGCTTCACATGGTCGATAGCTCAAGGTTCTTGAGCTTACTCCTCTTCTTTATTGTACCTCATCTAAATCACCTAAGCCAATCCTTCTCTTAATACGTCCTCCTACTCCTCCACCTTAATCTTGTTGAGTTAGGTTTTGTCTTCTCGTAGGTCAAGTAGCTCGAGGAGTATTCGGTACGACCTTGGCAGGTCAAAAGGCTAATGCATGAACAACTTTAGTCAATTAGCTACAAGATTTGTCATCTCATCAATTTGTTCATTTGTACTTTTTGGGGTATGTTAGGGTTGTTGTCTACGGTGGATAATACCATTATTGTTATCTTTGATGCTAGTGTTTACATAGGATTGGTCATCTTCTTAACAATAACTTATTGAATCCACAAAACAATCAACATTATCTTCTTAAGCCAAAGAACTTGCATAACACTTACCTACATACGAAAGTTCAAACCAATTGTAAACACAAAAACTATCCTAAATGATAGGAATCAACTCCTTGGACCAATCATATGAAGCTAAGTTAGAGGACTCCAATGACTCACTTGAAGAATACTAGCTCAAAAACCCTATTTAAGATAGAGATTCCTATCCTGACCTCAGTTTTTCCCTTTCTGTCGACTTAACTTCCTAGCCTTTATGTGCACCAGACTTGCTAACAGCTGTGCTACAATAGAATATCAAAGTAGATAGTCCCAAGACTATTTGAGCTAAGCTCCCGAACTAGCAACAGTTGTCTAACCCCAATCCCAGCCAACTACTCAATAGCGACTGTCTAAGTTCGGACTTGATCTAGATCAAGTCAACCCTTGATTGCAAATGCTTATATGATTTCACCTACTTTGTATCATATTTCTAATGTCGAGCCACCAAGCAACATGTATCTTCTAGCACAACATTCCAGAATGATTTCTTACTTTTCCGTATTGAATATTCTTTGCCTCTTTTACTACTTTTAGTATGTTTTATGCAGCCTAATTGTAGGAATACCCTTTTTATCTTTTTATACATATAAAGTAATCCTAGTGAACGGGTATATAAACCCCTACTTACTTGTACATAGACAATTAATCATCAATAGATAAATTATTTACATTTCCTTGGAGTAACCTTAGTGTTCTCGTTATCCTTCAACTTTTATCTATTCCCTTTAGTAAGGAGTAGTGGCAAGTAACTCTTTAGTTCGGACTAGTGAGTCACATCCGATGGATTATAAGCCGAGTAGGATTGAGTGGTGCATCATATCCATTCGGTAGCTATCTGGGCATTGCTAGCTTTTCTTTTGTTTCTTTTAGTTCGTTTCATTGTGGTGTTTCTCCATATGTTCAACCTCAAAGACGCATTAGCTTCGCTAGTATCAGAGCACAATTCCACGAGGGAGTGTATGAAGTTATAGTGAAGTTTTTGGTTTGCTTTACTGTTAGTAGTTGATGTATTTCTTTCGTAGCTGATGTATTCTTGTCATAGCTACTATAGTGTGTTCATGAGGAATAAGTCTAGAGTTGTGAGCTGTGTAGAGAAGATTTATGTGTTAGCAAGTGTGATTTCGCTGTTACCCTGTTCTTACCTTGTTTTTCGCTTCGAAAGCAAAGCAAGTTCATTTCTATTTTGTTTAAGTTGTTACTGGGTATTAAAATTGTTAGTGTGTTAATTAGAGTCTTGGGTAATAAGGAAGCATTATTTTCCATGTTGTGTTGTTAATCTGTTTAAGAAGTATTGTATCATGTTCGATTTAAGTTTTCAAGGTGTTATTGAAGACTGGAGTAGTAGTGTTTAACCTAGTCGTAGTCATAATAGTAGTAATACCCCAGGGTTAGTCAATGACAAACTTAACAGACTCATTAACCTTATTGAGAGTCTAGTCAAAGTAATACAAGTTGATAGGCAGCAACCTTATGGCATGTTACCGCACAACCTACTTAAAAATATTCAAGAGCGAAGTGGCTGAGTTAATTGCCTAATTCGACCACAGCGAGCTGGAGGAGATGCAAATCGAGTTGCTAAACGAAGACTAAAGTTAAGGGAAGTAGAGTAAGATGATGAGGAGATTGATGTAGCGGAGTAAGGAAAGGAAGAAGAAGAAGCTGGTTATTACTAAGCACAAGAATGAGGACCCTTAGCTTCTCGAGGGCTAAACAATGTCAAGGTCCAAATCCTACCTTTCAGTGGAAGTGAAGATGCCGATGAATATTTGGAGTGGGAAGAGAAGGTGGAGAAGGTGTTTAACTGTTATAGATATACAGAAACTATGAAAGGGCAACTTGCGGCACTTTAGTTATATATATATATTTTTTTTTTTTCTTTTTTCTCTTTCTTTTCTTGTGCGATCACTTATATAAAAAGAATTCCATTTAATGAACAATTTTTTTTTATTTAGTTTAGAACCATAAAAAAAAAAAAACTTTGCTATGTGTTTATTTTGAGATACATGGAAAAGTTGTTTTTCTTAAAATAGAAAAAAGGTTTTTTACATCTTAGGAAATTTTAATTTTCTTTAAAAATAATTAATTTCAAAATTAGGCCTTTTAGAGGTAAAAAAGAAAAATGGGCTTTTTCCTCCTCACGAAAAAAATACTTTTCTAAAGTAAAAATAATATAGCCTTTTTCCAAAAGTTAGGACTCCTAGGTTTTTTTTTTTAAGTCTTTATTTCAAAAGAAAAAAGCAAAAAAATAAAAATAAAAAAATTTTCTCTCACCCAAAAAAAGTTATTTTCTTTGAAAAAAAATAATAATAAACCCTTTTCTTAAATTAAGCCTTTCAAAAATTAAAAAAAAAAAAGTTCCCCCAAATTAGGAGTTTTTTTTTAGAATTTTCTTAAAATAAAATAAATTAATTAAAACGCAAACATAATCGATTTCAAGTATAAATGAACCTACCTATCAAAAGTTTTTGAAAATGAATTATGAAAAGTTTGATCATAAATAACAAGTATATAGATACCTATAAGCAATTATAGGGTAACTGAAAATAAGATTCTTTTCCTTTTTTCCCCTTTATTGTAAGTCAATCAATTAATTTATTCATTCATTATGCATGCAAATTTTTTAAATTTTTTAAGTGATTAGGTATTTTGAAATAGAAAGCTAAACTCTGAAGGTTAAAGTATTACTTGTTAGGGTTTAATAGTATAGCCCTTGAATTTAGATATTTGGTTTTGTTAAAATCTTTTCAAAACAAGTTTTCAAAATCATATGCTAGTAGCTACATTAGAATCAATCCACTTAATTAATTCTAACTTAATCACCTTTCCCAATCCCACCAGGTAGCATCTTTAAATGTTTTAAAAAAAATAAAAAAAATTAGGTTTTCATTAATTCTCATTGATGATTTAAAGTTAAATAACCATAAGGTTTAGCTTAAATCGGATTAAGAAAAAACGAAAAATAGAAAATTTCAAGCCCAACAGCTTGGTGACTTCACTAGGGAGGTAATAAAGGGCTAACCTCTTAAACCTTTCGAAGTTAGACTTATTTTCAAAATACCTGAGTTAATTTGTAAATTATTCATATAGGTAGTTTTCAAGTATAAATAGTTATATTAACTTATTTGTTATAGCTGACCTATAGGGTCTACCTTTGGGTGGAGGATCACATACATATAGTAGATATGGTTAGAACCAGATTGTCTTAGGACCTTAGGAGAGAGGGTCATTGTGTAAACTTTGAGTATTATGTGGTAACCACCTTTTGATGTTGATCAAACTACCCCACTCAAGTTTTAATATGACCAAAGAATTGTTTCTTCGAAAATGTATGATGTTATAGAACTTAAGAATCTTTAGAACCCACCTTTTGCATACATGAAACTCCTTTTCAAAAGGATTAGCATAAACCCGTAATGTGGGCAAACCTAAACAAGGAGCTTGCAATTGTGGAGACGTTGTAATTTCCTTATATTTTCTTTCCCCTACCCACCCCCACCTTAACACCCCTCCCCTCCCCCCCCCCTTCATTGTTTCTTTGTAATAGGCTTTTGATTGTAACATTTTCTTTTGTAGATGTAGCTAACTCAACTCAAACTATTTTTAAGGAGATTCATGTCCACTTGCCTCATGAATGTTAGAAATCACTCAAGACTTGGCTTCAACTCTTCAACCCAGATAGGCAAGAATTTATCAAGAGTAAGATTAAGCTTATACTATCCTTATAGACTATCACTCCAAACATTACTCTAATGCGGGCCTTAATACACTTTTGGGAGCTCGAAGCTATTGCATTCTGCTTTGGCCTACCCTAGTTAAGTCCAACCATCGAAGAGTACTCCCAATTGCTCTAGGTTCCAACTATTACTAATGACATCTATGTTCCGAGCCTTGAAGCTACTGCACTAAAGATCTTTAGTAGATTACTATGAGTCAGAAAGGTTGAAATAAACTGGATCTTTGTTCAAGAAGGCCATTTGGATGGATGACATCATTTCTTGATTCTCAATTGAGTTAAATTATAAGGAGAAGCGGGACATTTTTTGTGCAGATCTAGAAACTTAGCATTAGTACCGGGTCAATGCTTATATTTTGGTGATCTTCACTACCATCCTATTTTAGGACGAGGCATCCTGTGTTCACTTGAAAGTTGTAGAAATTATAGCCCGATTCCTTGAAGGGAAGTTGTATATACCTGCTCTCTTGGTTGAACAAATCTATTGGCTGAATCACCTCAAAAGAAAGAGATACGGAGATTTGAAGACCAACATGGCTCTAATTTTGGTTTGGTTCATTAGTCACATGAAGAGCCATCAACTTGACTTTAACCAGGCTGAGTTTACGCAATAGTATGATCTCATTAAGTCTTTTGAGGAATGGATCAAGTTACCTAAAAATATAACTACCCATTATTAGCTTCAATATTTTCAAAACATGAAAGTTGATGAACTGCTTTAGACACCTAGATGGTACTCAAGTGACAAAATGACGAAAGAGCATGAAGGTTTCGATGTAGTACCCTTGATTGACTTGAACATCTACATTGGGTGCTTTCTAGCTAATAGACCTATTTATAACATGATTCAAAGGCCATCATTGGAGCCCCTTTCACTTGACTTTCATGACCCTTATGTTTTGGTAGCTGACAAGGTGTCTAAGCTCTTAAGTATCAAGTCTCTTTGATGTAAGAGAAAGACTACCCTACTATGAAAGGTATACCTAGTAGGGCTTAAACAACCAAAGAGTTTCTTTATCATCAACTTCAAAAGCTAAAGGATATGGAGGAGGTAAAGGAGAAAGAGAAGGTCTAAGTTGCCCTAATAGAGAAAGCAGGAGAAAGAGAGTAGGAATTGAAGGCTTGTTGTGAGGAATTTCACCATAAGATAAAGGCCTTGGAAGCATAGCTCAAGAAGCCTAGAAGCAAGATTAAGGAGATGGAGGCTCCTAAAATTGTGAAGAGGAAGAAAGTATAAGTTGAATCTAGTAGTAGCAAGAAAAATAAAACATAGTTTTTCTTAGGAAATTTTTCTTTTAAATGTAGTAAGTGATGTAAAGGTCACAATTGTAAAAATAAATAAAATTTAGTGATATTTTGCCACATTATGGGTCTCTTGCCAATTTAAATTTCTTTAAATTTGTGTGCCGTACATGTTTGCATTTGTTCATTTATATTCTTTTCTTGTCTTAAAAAAAAAAGAAAGAAAACAAAAAGAGAAGAAAAAAAGAGAGAGAGAAAAAAAAAAAGAGAAAATGTATATTTGTGCTAACCTTTTGTGAAATGTTCTAGCCTTGTTTCAAAATAGCTCCTAAAGGTTAAGTCTTTTAAATAATTCCAATTAGAACCCACTCCCAGATTAAGATGGCTACTTAAGGAGATGACAACAACAACAATAACTACCTTAAAATCACCAATCCTACTAAGTTGAGGTTTCACTCTTTGGAGTGAACCTTGGGAATGATTTTAGAATAGATGAGTTTCCTTACTAATAGCATTGCCCTACCAAGCCAAAACACCATTTAACAAATAGAGCTTTAAGGGTTCATTATGGGAAGAATACTAAGGCTCTACCTCATAAAGTAGAGAATAACTATCCAAAAGATTCATTTGAGTTGGAAGGAGTCTATCCAAAGGTTAACCCAACTTTTGAGCCTAATACATATTCATTCTTAGTTAACATAAGGCCAGCTAACTTGGAGCCTTGTCAAGGTAGTTTGAAGGAGTTAGAAAGGAAGTTAACTCAATAGATAGCTGAGAAGATGAACGAACTTAGGAGCTATGATGGATTTCAATTGCTTAGAATTACTAACTTCTCTACATATAGTGTTGGGGCTTACCTTGAAAAGTTTAAGGTATCAGAATTTGAGAAGTATAATAGGATGGGATGCTATAGGCTTCACACTAGGCTATATGTAAGAAAGATGGACAAGTATGTCCAGTAAGACCAGCTCATGGTATAAACATTTCAAGATGGCTTAATAGGTTTGGCCTTGACCTGGTATGCCTAACTCGACCTAAACTAGATAAATACATGTGAGAAGCTTGCTAAGGCGTTCTATGAATACTATAAGTTCAATGTCGAAATGGCCCCCACCATAATGGACTTAGTTGCTCTTTGAAAGAAAAACAATGAATTGTTTAAGGAGTATGCATAGAAATGGAGATCTCTAGCCGCAAAGGTATCCGTCCCCATGACTGAAAGGGGCTGACTTCAACTTTTATCAACACTCTAGAAAGGCCTTATTTCTCCCATTTGATTAGGCAAGCCTCGTCTAGTTTTACAGAGGTAATAGCGATAGGGTATAGGATTGAAAGTGCTATCTTCTCTAATAAGCTTTAGGAATCATTAGATAAAAGACTATTTGCTTCATCGTTTGCCTTTAGACCACCAATCAACAAATCTAAGAATCCATGGTCAACATAATGAATTCAAATACTAGGCCTAATGCTCAGGTCTCTTTTAGAACAAATCCTCCTCAAGCCCAACAACAATTTATAAACCAACCTTAGGCCAAAAAGGCCCCGACACAGTTCATTAGGATACCAATTCCTCTAAGTCAAGCCTTTAAGAAGCTATGAAAGACTAATATGATCCAGTATGAGCTCCCCAGTGAAAGATACAAGCCAAGAGTTTATGATCCTAATAAAAAATGTGAGTATCATTTAAGGTAGGTAAGGAACTTAACTGATACTTATTGGAGACTAAAAAGTAAAATCCAATACTTGATCGATGAAGGTTTAGTGCAATTGGACTTTGTGAAAGCTTTAGCTCCAAATGTTAATAACAACCCTTAGCCCAACCATGGCTTACTTATCAACATGATTTCTCATAATTTCGAGTTCGCCATCAACATTATTAGTTTAGATAAGAAACCCAAAGTTTTTGAGTTCTATAATAATGAACAAGCCTCAAAATCTAAGAGATAGAATTTTCATGTACTAGTAGCACTAAAGAACTACAAGGCTACCCCATTCAATTATCACATAGTAAATCAAGAGAGATCAAGTTCTCTAGTGGGGGAATTACTCAATTGGAAAAGGTCTACGACCCAAAAGAGGTTTTCAAGAAGAAGAATGTATTGGAGGAGATGAGCAATAGAACACTTAAATATGAAGAAGTGCTATCTATCTTTACCAAAATGGTCAAGTCAAGTGAGTACAAAATAATGGAGCAACTCGCTAAGACTCCAATACAAATATCATTAATGGGTTTTTTTATATCATCTGAACCATACAGGGAGGCTCTATTCCAAAGCTTGAGGGAGGTTAAGGTCCTTCGTGAAATGTCAACCAATAAAATGGGACTAATCACCCATTCTATCCTCGCAATGGATCCAATCTCTTTTTCGATTGAAGAGTTAGGTGAGGAAGGTAACCAATACACCAAACCACTTTTCATAGTGGTGAGAAGTAATGACATAATCATTAGTAAAGTCCTCATTGATAATGGATCATCATTGAATGTTTGCCCACTTGCCACCTTAGATTTGTTGGGTGTTGACACAACTGCCATCAAGCCTAGTTCTACAATAGTTAAAACTTTTGATGGATCTATAAGAGAAATTATTTTAGTGAGGGGGCCGGGGGATAGATTTGTCTATTGATATTGGCCCTTAAACCTTCAACATTTGATTCTAAGTTTTAGGCATCCCAACATACTTCAACTTACTATTAAGGAGACCCTGGATTTACACTATAGGGGTTATACCTTCAAGCCTACACCAAAAGGACAAGTTCATCTCAAATGGTCAAGTAATTACAATTTTAGGAGATCAAGACTATGATATTTATAAGGAAATGGCCATACCCAATATAGGTAACAAAGAGCAAGAAGACTTTGTTCTCTAAATGTTTGATGGGGTATACATGATTATTGGTCCTAGCAATGAAAAGAATGAGAAGGTAAAGTTTAAGGAAGGCCAGATTAATATTTATGGCCTTGGTTACAATTTGACCCCAACATAAGAGTTTCAAAAGAGACAAGTGAGGGGTAAGAAAGGTGATAAATTGTACTATGCCCTAATGACCTTTCTACTACTGATTAAGACATTTATTTAGGTTGACACTCAAGCCTTGGAATTTGCCAAAGAAAAATTCCCCTACAGAGTTGAATTAGTGAGTCTATCCCACAAGCTCTAGCATTGCTTGATGAATGGCAATAGTTCTTCTCTAAGGTAAAGGGTGAACTGTACTTTAGCATTTTATGAGTTTTTTGTTTTTTTTATTGTTATTGCTCCAAATGTACAATTAAGAACTTTGCAATGAATAAAATATTAGTTTCTTTTCTCTATTATATTTCAATCCCCTCTTACTTACACTCTTTTCCTTTATGTACTTTACTCAGATTCAATGCTTCAAATGAAAGCTAAGGATACCTCATATAGGTAGATAATGAAAATATCGATTTACTTTCAGCCCTACTAGGTTAGTCGTCGAGAGTTATGTCAATAACCATAGTGATATATAAGAAAGTTGGGAAAAACATGAATTGGATAGAATTTCCATTGATGAGCTAACTAAAACAATTAATATGAGGACTAAGGATAACTCGAAGAATTTAAAGATTGGAGAGAACATGAGAGAGGAGCAAAAGGTAGAAATAACTACGTTGTTATCTAAGTATCAAGATGTGATGGCATGGTCTTATGAGGATATGCTTAAGTTAGATCCTTCAATTGTAGTTCATCGTCTATTTACGTGAGAAGACATCAAGCCTAAAAAGCAGAAGTTAAGAAGATTCCGGCCTAACTTCCTTTTGAAAATCAAGGAAGAAGTTAAGAAGCTACTTGAAGTCGGTTTCATCGAGGATTTGATTCTCTGGAATGGGTAGCTAACACAGTGCCGGTAATGAAAAGAATGGGAAAGTCAAAGGGTATGTGGATTTTCGAGGCCACAATTAAGCAACACCTAAGGATAACTTTCCCTTACCCCATGTTAACGTCTTGGTAGATAATACAACTGAAAACTATCTTTTCTCATTTATAGATGGATTCTGTAGGTACAATTAGATTCGAATGTCCAAAGAATATAAGACTAAGACGACCTTCATCACAACTTAGAGTATGTTTTGCTACAAACTAATGCCCTTTAGACTAATAAATGTCGGGCAACATATTAGGGGCCGATGGTTACAATCCTTAATCTTTCATGACATGATGCACAAAGAAGTAGAAGTATATGTTGACAATATGATTGCAAAATTTAGAGAAGGGGAGAATCGCATGGAGAATTTGAGGAGGTTGTTTGACAGATCAAGGAAATTTCAATTAAATCTAAACGTGGAAAAGTATACTTTTAGGGTGACGTTAAGGAAATTGCTGAGTTTCATAATTAGCCAATGAAGTGAGAGGCTTATTAGGTCGTTTGAATTACTTAGTACGATTTATATCTCTACTTACAGATAGATGCTGCCTTCTATTTAAGTTGCTGAAGAAGAATGTTAATGTAAGTTGGGATGAGGAATGTAAAGAAGCCTTCACAATGATTAAGGAATACCTTAGGAATCCTTCAGTGTTGGTAGCTCTTACACCTAGAAGGGCATTATTTTTATATGCTAGAAACCATAGGATGCGTGCTTAATTAAAAAGATGAAGAAGGGAAAGAGCGAGTTGTTTATTATTTGAGTAAGAAGTTTATAGAAGGGAAGTAGAAATATTCAAAAATTGAAAGAACATGTTGTGTGTTAGTTTGAGTCATGCATCAACTTAAACAATGCATACTTTATTATCAAATTGAGCAGCTAACACAACATGATCCCCTAAAGTATTTGGCGGATAAACTAGCCTTAATCGGTAGGATTTTGAAGTGGTAAATGTTATTATAAGAATGTGACATCACATATGTGAATTAAACTTTGGTTAAAGGGTAAGCCTTAGTAGATCAACTAGTAAAGAATCCCCTTAAGGATACTCCCCAAGAAGTGTAAGTTAGGTTTCTTGATGGAAATATCTTAATAGATGAAGATGATTCTAATAGAAAAACAAGTGAAAAACCCCTAAATTGGAAAATGTTCTTCGATGAAGCTGCCAATGTGTTTAGGTATGGAATTAGGGCAATACTTATTACAACTTGTAGTAGTGTAGTCACAATAGTCCTGCTATGTAAACGAACCTATGATTATAAATGACCTCACAGTCACTACCATAGATATGATTTACATAAGGCGTCCATAACTCTTCACTTTGGGGTAAACAACTCATTCAAGACTATTGATAAGATTTATATATAGAACTAGAAACTTTAAGTCATATTTACATAGATATACCTCTATTGTCTTATAATCCTAGGAAATATTTCCATGCCATAGTAGTCTAGTAATTAAAATATTACAAAACCATCCCATAAACCTAAGAGTTAATAATTAAACTCTAAAAGACTCAATTGATTAGTTAGTTTGATCCTTAATCTCCTAAAGCACTTAAAAAAGAAACTAACCTTGGGATAGTTATAGTACGATATCTCGGTTGATACTTGTAAGAAAATCTATAAGGGTATAAGCAACCAACAGCTCAGTAAGTCGAGATGGAACTTAAAAATGCATATCAAACACAAAAAAAAGGTATTTAAGCAATTAATTAAATGTAATGCAACACGCAAATGCCATCACATAGCGTAGTCCAATCTATTGTGAAATTAGAGTAATATCACTTGCTTTAATTTAGGTTGAGAAGTTTCAATGTTTATGCAACGGCTTATAACCAATCTCAAGTTTGTGCAATGGAGGCATCACTCCCTTCATGACTATCTTTATAACCATTGGCCTCATTCTTATCGCGATCTCTTCTCCTATCACTTAGTTTGACTAAGGATGAAAAAAAGACTATTATGTTATCCAACGATATCTTTTTCGAAGGTATTGATATTTAGTTGGAGAATCATAACTATCCCCTAAAGGGTTATAATGAATGTCTAATTAAGGTATTAGGTCAAATATGGTTAAATTTGATTTAAGGTGATAAAACAATTTCACTCTAAACAAATCATAGCAATTCAACACGATAAGGCATCAGAAAATAGTTTAATAACTAGAGACACACAAGCATGCATACAAACATCTACTTTCAAGCACAAACAACACAACTGTAATAGTATTCCAAAATATAGCAATATATTGTACCCAACTTACTTAAGATTCTTGACTTGCTCACTCAACTTACTATAGGGTTAACTTGTCTTTGCTTGTCCTATAATATAAATATTCTTTTGGTATTCATACCCTTATGACATATAGGATTTAAATTATAATTT
The DNA here is from genome assembly GCA_024138015.1 of Lumnitzera littorea. Classification (NCBI taxonomy): domain Eukaryota; kingdom Viridiplantae; phylum Streptophyta; class Magnoliopsida; order Myrtales; family Combretaceae; genus Lumnitzera; species Lumnitzera littorea. The sequence goes on from JAMXBB010000010.1 coordinate 72,452,159, forward strand.
TACTCGATTATCCAAGTTATATATATATATTATTTATGACCGATATATTATAAGCTAGTTTTTTATTAAGTTTTTGAATCCATTTTCGATTTCGGTTCTAATTCAGTTTTTCATTACAATTTTATATATGAACTTTAGAAACTTGTTTTGAATCATTATGTGAAATTAATCACATTACACTTGAGTATCCTAAATTTGGTACTTAGCCCCTAACTAATATTTTAGTCTACATGGTACATCTTATTTTTAATTTAACCACTATATTTGTTTCCAATATGAGAAAAATTTACATTTTTCATATAATTATCTAAATTTCTATTTCATATCAAATTTATTGTATATTATTATTATTATTATTATCATTATTATTATTATTATTATTATTATTATCAATTTTAACCTAATATTTTGTACTCTTTAATTTCCTATATGCACATATTATACACTATTACATAATTTACACTTAAAACACATTCTAATATTTCTAATACTGCAAATATCATCTTTTATCACCAAATAATATATCAAAATGTTTAATTATTCCCTAAATCAGACTTTATACCTATTAAATCCCCAAATCACAAAATTAGCTTAATTATATACTTTTAACCATTATTTAATTATTATTATTACCTAATATGCATAATATACACAATTAACACCCCAAACTCTACAAATACCATACTACATTAGCAAATTACATCTCAAGATACGTAATTATATGCTAAATTAGTATTTATACCCAATTAACATCTAATCACTAAATTAAGCCAAAAAATAACTCTTTATGTATAATTTCAAGACCTAAAAATTAACTAAAATTTTTGAAAATTAATTTTTGAAAAATCTATTCATAGCACTATTTTAAATACTTTAAATAGTTTACATAAAAATTTTGGGCTTAAGACTACACTATTAAGGTTATTTAAATCTAAATTGAAAACAAGCTAGGATTTTGGGATTTCTTAAACACTGTGTATTTCAAGATCTAAATTCATTAAACTGGTTTTTTTTTTTTTCCTAAATCTATATACATAAATACCTCAAAATACAAAATTTCATAATTTTTCAAATATATTTAATATTTTTAATAATTTAAACAAAATCAAATTAGAGATTAGACTTACCTATTCAATCGGCTTCTAACCACTAGTAGTAATGGCTCCAAGGGTGTTAGCAGGAAGTGGTGGTGGTCATAGGGTGTGGTGGTAGTGGCTTTTTGATTTTAGGTGGTTGTTGGTCGTAGGTTTCCTTTATAAGCCTTAATTGCAAACTAACTTTACTATTTTTTGTAAATTCACTTAATTTTGCTATTTTTTGTAAATTTGCTTAATTATATTTCTTTGGTCTCTCTCTATTTTATTAAAACTCCCAACTAATCAAAATATAGTCTAAAAGAGAAGATATGAATTTATAGTGTTGTTTAGGTATTACCTTTAACTTTCAAAGTGTCAAATGTCCATTATCTTCTTTCTTTTTGCTTTCTAGTTGGGTAATTCTTATTGGTTAATTTTTTCCTTCTTAATCCCAACATGCTATGCCTCAATTCCAGGATTTTCTTCATTTTTCTTATTTTTAATGAATTTTTATAAATTTTCCTTAATTATTTAGTGTTATTTTAGCTTATTTTAGGTATTTTAAGTAATTTTTGGTATTTTTACCTACACATAAATATATATTTAATACAAATAAATACTACTAAATATTATTTATATTATTTTATGATTTTTAGTATATATATAATTTATCTTTATTGATTCATTAGTTACCCATTTTACATGTTTTCGATAAATAACAAGGAATATGTTTATAATTCAATATTATAATATTTAATTATTTCAGTACTTATTTTCTTAAATTCAAACTCATAAAATCACTTTTACTAATATTCCTAATTTCTTCATAAAATTTGGGCTTGATTCAACAATTTACTCAATTAGCTCTAAATTTTACATATCAACTTTGAACTTTTGATTGCAACGCTTACAATATTAATATCCCCTGAAGGTACACAGTTCTCAATGGTCATGAGGCTCATTTTTCCATACACCAACAATATTGCTGAGTATGAGACATGCATTATGGAACTCAAGATGGCATTAGATAAAGAAATGTGAGAATTAGAAGTATATTGAGATTCTTCACTAATCATTTCCCAAGCTCGAAGTGAATATAAAACAAAGAACCCCAAATTGGTGCCTTACCACTAGTACTTGGTTGAATTAGTGGATAGGTTTGAAGAAGTTACAATTACATACATACCAAAGACTCAAAACTAGTTTGTTGATGCTTTGTCTATAATTGCTTGAGATCCAAATTGAAGCAAAGCCTACTTTCTATCTAGCCATTAAAGATATGCAAGATGAAAAGCCTTGATACCATAATATTAGAACATTCTTACTACAATGTACATATTGTGATAAGGCCAAGAAGGACATGAAGATGATCGGGTGATTAGTCTACTAATTCTTGATAAGTGAATCTACCTTATACCAACTATTGTTTGATGGTACACTTCTATGGTGTGTAGACAAAGAGGATGTAGAAGTTTTAATGAAGGAAATGCATAAGGCATGTAGACACCCCATTTTTGTCGATTCTTTAAATTTTGAATTTGCTAGGTTTACATTTAATTTTTAGTTGTTTAGTTTATTAGAAATAGTGATTAATAAAATAGGGTAATTATTTAGTTGGTTAAATTAGTAATTCAATTATTGCATGCATTTGGATTTAAATTTTTAGTTTGATTAGAATAGAATAATTAGAAGAGAATCATTAGTTTAGTATTTAGTTTAAATTTTTAGTTTGATTAGAATAGAATAATTAGTTTAGTATTTAGGTTGGTTAGATTAGAGATAAAAAAAAAAAAAATTGCACTAGGTACATGTGCTATATGCATTAGCTCATAAGGGGTTGGTAGGCACATATATATTACAAACCTTTTGTCTTTTCCAATTTAGCGAGCACAAAATGCTTGTGAAATAACCAAACATGAAGATTTTAAGCTAGATTTTTTTGATATAATTTATACTTGATTTTTAACAAATTTTTGTTGGAAAAATCATTGTAAATCCATAGGTTTCAACGTAAATCTAATTTATCTTCAAGGATTTACAAAAATTGGATCATAATTAAATTAAAAAAGATCATATCTTTTCACTTGAAGATTTCAAATCTAATTTAAACTTATCTTAAGGGATCTAAATCTTCTTTATAGGTATCTCATAAATAAGATGGCATTACTAAGTATGGAAGGAAATAAAAAATTGGGCTATAGTGCTTGAAAAATCTAAGAAATCCATACTTTCTCTCTCTAGTTAGGCACTTGAAACCTACATTCTCTCATTAGAATTTCTTTTATTCTACATGAAATCAAAGAAAAGCAATACTTCTAGTAGCATTAGGAGGCCGAATTGATTAAGAAAAACATCGTCTTTGGTTTCAATCCCTAGTAAATTGTCTAGATGCAAGGTTAGAAGATTATTGTTTTGTGTATTAGGAAGAGTAAGAAGCTACTGGAGCTCCTAGGACCTATGACTCGCAACTCGCAACTAGAACCTACTGCAAGTGGGTTTCTTTTTATTTTTTCTCTATTTATTAACTTATTTTGATCAACTTAAATAATTATAAAGAAAAAAAAAATTAAAAAAGAGTAGAATAATTATAGTGAGTAGATTGATAACATCATGTTGTGTTTTAGAGGTCAACATGTGACTAAGTTTTTTTTTTTAGTTTTCTTTGTATTTTGCTTATTTCTTTTTTTTTTTTTTATCTCATGAAGCATATTATCATATGGTGATATATTTGCATTTTGCATATTGCATGATTACATAAAAATTGCATATTTTTCCTAAAAAATCATATCTTTACATATTTTTCATTAAAAATCATAGATTTACAAATTTTTCATAAAAATCATATCCTTGCATATTTTTTTTCCCAAAAAAAAAAAAAAATCATATCTTTGCATATTTTTTTCCCAATAAAAAAATCATATTTTTGCATAAAAAAAATCATATCTTTATGTATCTTTCCTAAAAAAGAATATCTTTTATGTCTTGCATAAAAAATCATATATTTTCCTTATATTGAATAGAAAATCAAATGTTTATCACAACTTGCATGAAAATCATATCTCTTGCATATCTTGCATAAAAATCCATGTTTTCCCTAAAAATCATCTTTTTTTCTAAAAATTTGCATTCTGCATATTCTCAAGTGTATGTATCTTCTAGAATAGGAAAAATTTTATCACTTAGAAAAAGATTTTTTTGAATTAAAGAATCTTAATTTGTTTGTTTTTTTTTTCAAAGATTAGATTCCCCTAGATTTTTCTTAAAATTTAGCAATAAATTAAGATTTTTTTTAGGTTTTCTTTTAATAAAGTAAACTAGAGAAAAACAAAAATCTGACACTTTTTCAGAAATAAAAAGAACCCACATACTAAATTTTTATAAAAATATCAAAACTACGTTGGTTTGATCCCAATTAGCATATACATAAGCACCTACATAAGCACCTACAGGACAACCTTAAAAATATATAAAAGAAAGGTCTTTTTTGGAAAATTCGTAATTAAAAGATCACTAAAAAATTATTTTTCTTGCATTTGTTTCATGTTTTTTTTTTATTTTATTAGAAAAATGATAAAAAATCAAGGCCTATTAGTTAGTTTTTTATAATTCCTATATGGTGATTTTTGTTTTAATAAGTTAGTATTTGAGCTTAGTTTTTCTAGTTAAATATTTTTTAAAAATTATTTTCTAGAAAATTTGTAGACTAGTAACTTGATTAAGGTTTTGTAATGCCTCATAAGGAGGCTTGATAGTTTTTTTTTTTTCCGAAAATTTTCATATTAAGTAAACACTCATGATATAACGAATGCTTTGCAAGTCAAAAGTTACAAAACTCTAATTATTAAGTTTCTAAGGGTACTTGTTTATTGTACTTACATTTATTTATTTATATAAGCAACTAAGGTAACCCAATAATCCACAATACACCAAGACTGTAAAGAGTCGAAATTACCTACTAAACATTGTGAAGAGATAATTAAACTTCTACAACATTAAGAGTTACTAAATATTATAAAGATCTAGCTTAACTAATACAGTCTACTAAGGTAATCTTATCCATTTAATCTAGCTACTTAATGAACACTCTACACTCTGATCTTAAGCCATTCCTAGCTTTTGGTTACCTGTAAAAAAGGAACTGTTGGGGAGTGAGTATACTACACTCAATGAGTTCATCTCTCGCCACTATTGTTCAACTAAGTTATCAAGTGTTGGGTTATTTTAGCTAAATAGTTAAACTTACCAATTTTAACAAGGTGATCATATGGATGTTGGCATACAAAATAATTAGTCACTCAACAAATAACTAAGGGCAACCAATAAAACATCAAGCAATTATCAAACATAATTAAGTAGTAATTCATCGAAACTCCCTCACTTGGCCTGCTTGCTTACTTGCTCTAAACTTCGAGGTTCTGAAATTAGGAATTAAGCCACCTAAAACATAATAATGATGTATATGTAAGTAACTAAAACAAGTTTCTTGAAGAACTTAAAAGTTTACCTAATTATGGATGCTCACCTTAATCTCCAAGTACGGTTAAAACTTGTTTTCACTCTAACTTCTTTATTTTAAGTCCGTTCTTTGTGTTCTTATAGTCAACTTCATCTTTTTTTAGTATTCTTTCATTTGGTAAGGTCGTTTTTGAGCTCTAAGGTCAATAAGTTTTCAATTTAGGTCTTATAAGTTCATGCAACCAAAAGGTAAGTTTGGTCACTTTAGGGTTTAAGCCTAGTTTTAGGCTTTGAGCTTAGTTTTTTTTATCTTGGGCCTTGCACTTGATATTTTGGGCTTTCTTTTAAGTATTTTTAGTGAACTTTTTCCACCTAACACTTTAAATTTCATCTTGGGCCTTGGTATTGCTCTTATGTGCCTAAACAGGCTCTTTTCTTAAGTTTAAGGCTTCAACTCATTAAGGGGCCTATAGTGAATGTCTTGGATGGGCTTTAAGGTTTAGTAGGCCTTTCCAATATCTTCCTTTGAGTCTTTTTAAGTTAGATTTAGATCTAGTCATGTATTATTTAGGCTTGTCTTTTACTTTTCTTAAGCCTCTTTAGGCTCATTTTGCAATTTAAGGCCTCAAGCCCAATCCTACTTGCTTATTTAAACTTAAGCCTATCATTGGCCTTATGTTTAGCTCACTTTTCACAAAGTTCCAAATCTAGTCATGAGTGATTAAGTGGGCTCAAGGCTCAAGGGTCAAGGGTCAAGGCTCAAGGCTCAATTTGTGGGCCTTTTAGTTAAATTTAGGCCTAGTTCATGTCCTAAGGCTCATATCTTAACTTTATTCTAATATAATAGGCCTAATGGTTTACTAAAATGATTAAATGACCCACTTTATCATGAGTTCCAGATCAGATACTAATGGTTCATTGGGTCTCAAGTGGCTTTTTTTAAACCTAATGTCCATTTTAGGCCTAATTACTCAATTATAAATCTTGTTTAGTCTCTTATCTTGTAAGATTAAGTCCTAAATCCTAATTATCTTTAGTTAATCATGTGGTTAACCAATTAATAAACATTTTATAGCAAGTTGTTTAACATGTTTGGGGTAGTTCAAGATGATTTCTTAGGGCTTTTTACACTTCATGTACTTAACTTGCTAGAACATATATCAAATTACCACTAAAATGCACCTAAAGCCATTTCCTACTAAAATAAACATGAGAAATAAAAAATATAGTGGGGATATACGTACATATGTTTTGGCCCTAACATGTGAATGAAGATTCGATGAAGATTCTTCTACTTTTCTTCAAGTTATCATCTTACTACAACTTATGTGCTTCTAAAGTTACATATAACATGTTTACAATACTAAAAATCTAAGAAAATACACATGTATTGGCATGTAAACATGGTAAACAAAAGTGGCATTTTAATAATTTTTTCCCTTAGTTTTTATGTCTAAGAACCATGCTCATAAACTCAAACCAGAAGGAAAGTTAAAAAGGTGCAAGTTTACCTCAGTAGAAATTCAAATGGTCCCATTTCACTTCATTTTTGAAAAATGAAACAAACTCCTTTGGTTAAGAATATTTGTCGACAAGAAAGGAGGATGAAAGAGGATTCAAATGCAAGTGGTTTTGTGTCGTTTGGATGTGGTAGTGGAGAGTTACAACTTAGGGTGTACGGGTGCATAGCTAGGTCCGTAAAGCTTATTATTGTTTCATTCCTTCTTGTTTTTCTTTTGTTTTTGGATTGTCTGTTTAGAGAGTGTTTCTAAGGTTTATTCTAAGGAAGAAGATGGAGTAAAATATAAATGGAGGGGTCAAAGAAGGGGTTAATTATGAGTGAGTGTAGTGGGGAACAAAGCCCTTCCATTCTTGGTTGCATGGAACAAGCATAAGTAGGGAGCAATTTGCTTTTTATGATTTTTCCCAATTGAGGCATATTTTGTCTACTAAAGGTAAGTGGTCCCTTGGTTTTCCAACTAGTTATCTTATCCTATATAGTTAATTCTAATTATCTTTAGCTAATTATGATGCATAAATGCATGTAGATGATTAGAATGCAATTTAAGCTTACGAATTACTAGTGTAGATGACCATAGTTAGACATAATTTAAGGTTTTTCATATTTAATTAAGTTAATCAAGCCTAATGGATCATTTTATCTAATTAATTTAGGGTTTTTAAGGGTTGGAATCGATTATTGCTAATCGATTATGATTTCAAAAGGCAAATTAGGGTTGTTTTAACAATTTAGTGAATTATTAGTAATTTCTTAATAATGTAGCTATATAATTAGAGGTTATTAATTAAATTGGGGCTTTTGACACTAAATTAGAGTTTCTAATTTGTTTTAGGACTTCTCGCATTTTAGGGTTTTACAAGAGTTTGAGGGCTTTGAAAGTACGCTTATGATTTTAGTGTTACTTTTGGAGAAAAAGTATTATTTGGGGTAAATTAGTAATATCATTAATTTATTACCCTAATTGAATTAATTTGATTGATCATTATCATTTGTAGATATCCCTTACCATTCGATATCGATTTTATACGATTTACGTAATTCAAGTTAAATGTTTTAATTTAAGGTTTTTATTGCATTTGAAGTTTAATCTAAGATTTTATGACTCTAAGGTATAGGGTTTAGAATTTTTATTCAATTCAGATTTTTAATTTATAGTCATGCATACTTAGGTTTAGGGTCATTGTATGCTATTAGGGTTTATAAAACTTTATCTTTTGGATTTTTCAATTTTGTTTTTAAGGTTTTGATTTAAAATTTTGTCAATTTTAATTTATTCTATCTGATTGAGTCTAAGGAATATTATTGGTTCTTCGAATTCGATTCTTAGTCTAAAACATAAAATTCGTAAGGTTTATAGGTTTTTTTATCCACAAAACCATAATCTTATTTTTTATCAATCTCAATAGTTAGTGACTCCAAATTTATTTTTTCAAAAATATTTTTTTTCCTTAATTTTATATTAAGTAATTTATATTAAGCAAGTTGAAGATGATATAAATTAAATTAAGGAAAATTGAAATAAGGCTCGATAAGGAAGTATGTGGCTCCCACATGGTTAGCTACATGCTCACCAAGAAGATTATGAGATTGGGATACTATTAATCAACTATGAAGGGTGATTGCATTAAACATGTCAGGCACTACCAATTGTGCCAAGTTTATGCAAACAAAATAAATTCTCAACCTCACGAATTACATGCATTATCTACGCCATCATTGTTTTCAATGTGCGGTATAGACATCATCAGCCTAATCACTCCAAAGGTAGCCTCAATGGTCATTGTTTCAAACTAGTAGCCATCAATTAGTCCAATAAATGGGTTAAAGCCTCATCGGTGTTAGTAAAAGAGTAATGGTCAAGTTCATCAAGAGAGACATTCTTACTCAATATGAGACTCTAAAGATAATCATTATTGATAATAGCACAAATCTCAATAACAAACTTATGTTAAAGTTGTGTTGGCAATTTAAGATCATCTATAGAAATTTCACTCCCTATCAACCTCAGATGAATAAGGCTATAGAAGGGCTAACAAGATTCTTAAGAGAATTGAAAAGAAGCCGTTACATATTGTGATTGGCATGAGATGTTACTATTTGCATTTATGGCTTATCGAACTTCTATCAGAACATCAATAGGGATAACACCCTACTCCTTAGTATATAGTACTGAAGCTGTACTATTGGTAGAAGTCAAGATCCCATCTTTCAAGGTGCTATTTAAAACTTAATTAGATGAAGAAGCACATCGAGCAATTGAATTTAATTGATGAGAAGAGGTTGACATTATTTTGCCATAATTAATGCTATTAGTAAAGAATGGCTTAAGCTTTTGCGGCCCCAAAGTTTTAAAGAAGGTGATGTAGTGTTGAGAAAAGTTCTCACCAATGTATAAGACCTTAGAGAAAAATTTCTTCCAAATTATGAAGGTCCTCATATTGTGAAGAGAGTATTACTTGGAGGGGATTTAATTTTATCTTAAATGGATGGTTTGAATTTAAGAGACTCTGTAAATGTTGATGTAGTAATGTTGTATTACCCATCAAAATCAATGGAATTTTTTGTTGGATCACAAAATGCTAGCAATCTTAATATTACAATGGTTTGATTTTCATTTTCTATAAGCAAAGTTGATATCCTTAGTATTCGTTGACATTGGATGTTTCCAAACACTTTTCCTACTACATCATGAGGTCTTATTCTCTTACTCCACTCAAACTAACCCCATACACTGCAAACATGAGAGAAAATGAATGTAAGCTTTAGAACAATGATAATTAGTGAAAACTCTTAAAATGTTCTATTACGTTTCATCCTCCTTGATGGGAGATTTTGATGTCTATTTTTCAAGGTAATGCCACATCTAGAAGAGCAAACACCTACTGGTAAATAATTGTTACTCGGTTAAAGATAAAAGCCTTGGAGACCGTTCACCAAAGGGAGATTATATTTTGAAGGGAGATATGATTTTCATAATCAAAGGGAGATTGTATTTCACATGTTAGGTCACCTTCTACAGCATTCACCAATCATGAGGAGGCAAAACTTTACACACTTCGTTTTAACAGTAGAATGTATTTCGAATAATTGAATTAGCTAGTTTTGATTGGACTTCATGAAAAGGATTGACTGTTTGGTTGCCATTGATAAAACCAGGCAAGTGCTCCCATACTTTTTAGCATAAAGATGAGTTAGTTTTTAAACATTGCATCTGCATTAAGCATTTCTCCTAAGGTTTTAGCAGCCTGTAGGGCGCTTAACCTTTGTCCTCTTCTCTGGTCAGATTTAGCCAGCTCATAGGGCACTATCCCATTTTCCATTTCTCTTTGGGTTTTAGCTAACCTTTAAGGTATTTAACCTTTGTTCTCTCATCTATTAGAGCTTTAACTAGCTTATAGAACTCTATCTCATTTTCCATTTCTCTCAAGTTCTTAGCTAGCCCATAAGGTGCTTTTTCTTTTCTAAACACTTAAGTTAGTCAACTTAGAGGAGCACGACCAGGTTTCAAATCGATTTCTTATTTAGGGTTGTTAGTCTATTAGAGATGGTTTTACCTAGGTCAGTCAACTTAAATGAGAATGACTAAGTTTCAAATTGATTTCTTATTTAAGGTTGCTAATCTTTTAAAGATGCTCTCACCTAGGTTAATCAACTCATAGGAGCATAATCAGGTTTTAAATCGATTTTTTATTTAGGGTTGCTAGTCCTTTAGAGATGCCACCACTTATGTTAGTCATCTTAGAAAAGCATGACTAGGTTTTAAATCGATTTCTTTTTTAGGGTTGTTAGTCCCTTAGAGACACTCCTTACATAACTTACATGGCGGTACCCACTTTTGGATAGTAAGCCCTAGGAGCACTACTGTATCTTTTAGATTTAGCCAACCCATGGAGCACTACTTCTTTTCAAAATCATTTGGGGATTTGGCTAACTCATAGAGTGCTACCCTTCCTCAAATCCCTCTAAGGTTATAGTTAGCTCTTAGGATACTATACCATTCTAAAGGCTTACTTTTGTGTCTCGGCTAGCTCATAAAGCTCCTTCTCTCTCTAAATATCTTTCAACCTTTCACCAAATCCCTAGTGGACTGTGCCTATGATAGCTAGGTAGTTATAGCTCTTCTTAGGGTAAGTCTATCTTAAGGGTGAAAATGGTGTCTCTTGTTGTCTTTATGGTAAAGTTTTGCTTAAATTTTACCACAAAGAGGGGTAACTATAGACATCATAATTTTGTGACCCCATTCCACCCTTCGGTAATCTAATTTTTCTTTTTAGAATAAAGAAAAGTAGCCTTTTTATTTTTTTTAAAAGAAAATATGGAAAATATAAAAAGAATTAGGAAGCTATAATTTTCCCATTTTTCTTTCCTTAGGAAAGAGGAAATTTCTTATTTAAAAAAAATAAAATAAAATAAAAAACGTAGATTTTTAGGTAAATAATATTTTTTAGGAAAAATAAGATTTCTTAAAGTTGTGTTAGGTCATTAAATAGATTGAATAGTCTTTATTTTATAGGATAGCTCAAGTTGCTTAGGTTAAATATAATTTAGTTGCATGGTATTTTAGAGTACGGGCCAATAGCTCATATGGTTAAACACTTGGTCAAGGAAAGGAAAAAGAGTTAAGGGTCTTGGTTTCAAATCCCACCATTCACAAAAGTGCCTTTTTGATTTTTGTGGCAATACAGGAGGCCATGTGTCTAACTTGACACATGGCGACAATTGAGCAATCCACGTGGTTGACGTAGCGCTATGTAAGCATCATCTCCTCCATGAACAAAAGCAGCAAGCTTAAACTTGCCATGCTTGAACCTACTACTTCTAATATGTTTTTCAACTATTTTTCATCAAAATCAATCTGAATCCTTTCCATTTTATGTTGCCAACATGGAATACTACTAATTGGAATAAAAAATGTGTCATTATTCATCCAATTCGTACACTAAATCGAGCTTAAAATTAAGGAAAAATCATAAATGCGTCTTAGATAACTTAGTAAATTTGACTAGTGATTGATAGTCACCGACATGTGCTTGACCATTTTCCTCATTCAAATAAAAAATTTCTTCAAGTTTTGAATCAAATCGAGTAAGGGTAGCTCATAAAGACATGGCCAAGATCCCCCATTATAGCACCTTCCTAAGTTGAATTTAAGCGCCAACAATATAAATTAGGTGCTACACTTTGTGTTTAAACATGAACCTTAACATAAATCAGTTTATTTCTCTAGTCCTTAGTCCACTCTCTCTACATGTATTTGTTTCTCTCTTTAGTGATAGACGTCCCTATGGCCACTTTCAACATAAGCAAACACTGTTTGTATACTCCCTACTATCTAAGCATTCTAGCTACACCATCTATAGTGATTTCCATGACATACTAACTACTTTACAACCAACCATTGCTATAACCCTAATCGTCACCCTCAACCCTCTTTTGAAAACACCATCAACACTTACCTTATTCGAAGTCTAATATTCTTATACACTCACCACATTTGTAACCCCTACCTTAATCACCTATATGCGTGTAGCAACACTCTACAGCTAGCCACCACTACAACCTACATCTACCCCCCACCTCTTGAATTCAAAACTACCCAGAATCATCGCAACAACTCTTGGCCTCCTCCTCCCCTTCCCCTCCTAATCCCAATAAGAAGTACATAAAAAACACTTTCCTTGCTTGTTTTGGTGTTTGTTTTAGATAGAAACACCCCTTACAATCGTTGGAATTGGCTTTTGCTAACAACTCGTTTTCACACCCACAACCCAACTTGAACCAAGGGAAGTCCAACTTGGATCTAAGCCCCATCCAACCCACGCATCTCAGCCTAGGTTAGTTGCTATTTTTAGTTATATATATTTATATATATATACATTTTTTTTATTTTTTTTTTCTCTTTCTTTTCTTATGTGATTACTTATATAAAAAATTTTCCATTTAATGAACATATATATTTTTTTAGTTTAGCACCTTTTTTAAAAAAAACTTTACTATGTGTTTATTTTGAGATACTTAGAAAAGTAGTTTTTCTTAAAATAAAAAAAAAAAAACGTTTTCTACAACTTAGGAAATTTTAATTTTCTTTAAAAAAAATTATTTTCAAAATTAGGCCTTTTATAGGTAAAAAGGAAAATGGGCTTTTTCCTCTTTTAGAAAAAGTTACTTTTCTAAAGTAAAAATAATATACCCTTTTTTCAAAAGTTAGGACTCTCAGGATTTGTTTTTTAAAAATAAAATTCTTTATTTATTAAAAAAAAAAAGAAACAAAAGAAAAAAATTTTTCTCTCACTTATAAAAAGTTGTTTTCTTTTTTTTTTTTTAAAATAATATAAACCCTTTTCTTAAACTAGGCCTTTTAGAAATTTCAAAAAAAAAAAAAAATGGCCCCAAATTAGGAAATTTCTTTTTAGAATTTTCTTAAAATGAAGTAAATTAATTGAAACATAACTACAACCGTTTTCGAGTCTAAATAAACTTAGCCCCTAAAAGTCCTTAAAAATAAACTACGAAAAGTTTGATCTCAAATAGCGGGTACATAAGCACCTATAGGCAATTATAGAGCAACTTAAAATACGATTATTTTCCTTTTTTCCCCTTTATTGTAAACCAATCAATTAATTTACTCATTCAGTTATGCATGAAAATTATTTCAATTTTTTGAGTGATTTGGTATTTTCAAATACAATACTAAACTCAAAAGGTTAAAGTGATACCCATTAGGGTTTGCTACGATAGCCCCTAAATTCACATATTTGTTTTTGTTGAAATCTTTTCGAAAGAAGTTTTTAAAATTGCAAACTAGCGGTTAAATTAGAATCAATCTGCTTAATTGATTCTAACTTAATCACCTTTTCCCGATCACATCAGATGGCAACTATAGAAGTTTTCAAAAAATAAAAGAAATCTAGTTTTCCTTAATTCTCGTCAGGGATTTAAAGCTAAATAGGCATGGGGTTTAGCTTAAATTGGATTAATGAAAACGAAAACTGAAAATTTTAGGCTCGACACTACTATCTACTCGCCTCTTGCCATAAAGGGGGGATGAGTGAATACCTGGAATAAACGGTTTCCTTATTGTTGAATTACATATTGTGAAACTAAAAATGAATTAACTAAGTAAGTTAAGTAGCTTAAGTTCAAATTGATCTCAAGTCTCAACTACAGCAAAATCTAACTAGACTAAAAGAGGAGCCAAAATTTATTATTATGTAGATAGGTTGTAGTTCATTTATACTTTGATTCAAGAAAAAAATATATATACATGTATTTATTGAGTCCATACAAATGTAGCCACAAATCATATAACAAATGGTATATAAACAGTATCACAGTCTGTGTTTTAAAGGAAAGTGAGGATGCTTAACTTAGGGCTTAATGTAAAGTGAGTGGTGTTAGCAAGTGATTGTTAATGAGATAAGGTAGTCTCTCAAGATGGTGTTGGCCTCCCATGAGTGAATTAGGTGGGAATTGATGCCACTCTCTTGATGATGGTTATGTTAGGATAAAACCAATTGTTAAGTTAGATGTCCCTATCATATGGAGAACGGTGATAATGCTGATAAATACTCCTAAAGATAGAAGATCTTGGAATAGTCCTTAGAAGATAAGAAGGATAAAGGCTGGCTCACCCTCCGTAATACACTAAAATACACGCGAGAAAGAAGGGTCAAATGCCACATAGACACATAAGGAGGGGATGAACCTCCCATCTCATGACAAGTGGTATCAAAACGAAAAAGTTCTAGCCTAGAGGAGTTGCCTAAATACTATGCATTGTGCTTAATAAAAAGGTTAGTTCTTGTTAACAATTAGGCTCATATGGGTAAAGCTTGAGAGAAGTAGTGGCCGCCAAGTGGGGGGCGTCATTACCAATGGGAGCAGCTGTGTCATGAACAGCATTATAACAAGAATTTACCTAAATCATAGAAATATAAAAAGGTACTTCAATGGGTAGACCCTACTGTTGGGCCCCTTAAAAAGAGGCGACCTCAAAGGACAAGAGGAGAGGCTATGGGCAAGGGGGAAGGCGTGAGGGAAGCTTGTAGAAGCCTTAAGTCCTAGCAAAGATGATATTGGGTGTAGTAGGATGACAAGTGGAGAAGGGTCAATGATCTTAAGGATATGAAATGAGCTAAACGGGTAGACCTTACGATTGGGCTACTCAACAAGAGGTGATCTCAAAGGACGAGTGGAGAGGATGAGGGGAAGGTGGTGCCTGTAGAATATCTAGAGTCTTGGCAAAAATGATCTTGGCATGGAGTTAGGTGATGGAAAATGGGGTTGATGATCATAAGGTGAAGGGTAGTGGTAGAGAGTTAACCCTACAATGATGGCATCATAGATTTAAGTAGGGGAGAATGTCATGGTCCTTGTTTTGATGGGAAGTGAAGGAGTTCAACTTAAGGCTTAACATAAAGTGAGTGGTGTCAATATTTGTTCATGGGGTGAGATGATCTCTCAAGGCAAGGTTAGCCTCTTATGAGCAAACGGTCAGAAGTTAATGATACTCTCTTGATGATGACTATAGTAGGCCGAAACCAATTGAGAAATTAGACGTCCCTATCATATGAAGGATGATGATAATACCGATCGGCACTCTTGAAGATAGAAAAGATTGGAATAGTCTTGTGAAGATAAGAAGGATAAAGGTTAGCTCACCCTCTATAATACTATAAAATACATGAAGAAAAGGAGGGTCGAGCAACGCACAAGCACATAAGGAGAGGGTAAGCCACTGTCTTGGGACAAGTGAGCTTTAATTTAGAAGAGTACTCATACACGCATGCACATACTGTAGCCTTGTAATAATATCCGAATTAATAAAAGTATGCTATTTATTTTACGAATTTTTGCTCGTATCCCTTATATTTACTGTTGGCTTTCTATCTTGTTTATGTTGCTTATAGATTTAGGCCATATTAGCCAACATTGAGTGCAAGTTAGGTTTGCTTACTACTGTAGAGATAGGACAATAAGTACCGTATGGTATATATATGTGCTAGAGAAAGCTTAGACCATGACAAACAGCATATGAGAAAATACTCCTTATATTTTTTAATACACATATCGAGAATAAATACTTGTTCAATTTTTACAATACAGGTCCTTATATAAATTTTCCCTATTCTTGCTATAGAGTGAACTTTGAGCTTTGTGGAAGATAAATAATGACATTTTCTCCAATGGGCTAACTACTTTGGTTGTATGTTTTTGATGTTTATCTTATCATTAGGAAAATTATACTTTTAGTTTTCAAAATTTTTCATTTTTTCATAATTGAATCCTTGAATTTTATTTTATTTTTTAATTTCAACTCTTAGTATTTGCAAAATTTTATGCACAAGTTCTCAATCTAATCGATCCACTTTTTTATTAAATAAATAACAAAATAAAAGATTTAAAGCATAATAATACATAGAAAAATTTTGGAAAAATTAAAAAGATTAAAAAATTGCAAAATCAACAAAAAGTAAAACTCATATCAAACTATCGTGATCGAACAAATTATTAACATGGTATTATAATGATATTGATAAATGATAATAGAAATCAACACTGCAGCGCAAAAGTTAAAAATAATAAAGTCAACCCGTGGATTTGTAACTCACCAGGATTGAAGACCAGAACAAAGGATCAAGAAGCGAAGCTAAAACTGGGAACTGGTTATACACTAAATCGGATGGAATGAAATGCGGGACAACAAAGGGCTAGGTGACGAAGCGCTGAACGATTGCAGCTCGTTGGAGAGGAGCGGATCAATGAACATCAGAAAATCGATTATAGGAGCGGAGAACGTCGAAGACTCACCGGTATGAAGCAAAACCAAGTCATTAGTTAGTTCCAAAATAAAAATAAATAAATAACAAATCAGATCGAAAGCACACATCAAACACAACTTATAAGAAATCGAGCCAACTAAAGAAGTAATCGAGTCGCTCACCTGAAAGCGTAGACAAGCATGATGTTGGAGAAGATGATTGGGAGTCATTCGGAAATCGATTCTTCACCATCCTGCTATTCATCGGCTCAAAGGAAGGATTACTATTAGATTCTCGCTGTGGAGAAGGGAAAAAGAAGAAGCTTCCGATGTTGCTAGCTCAAACAAGTGCTCGCCAGAGATGAAGGGAGACTATCATTACCGTTGATATGAGATTTTCAGCTTGATTTTCTCAGGCCCACGCCAATCTATTTAGACCTCGGGCTAACCTAAGTGGGCTCATGGCCCAACCTAACTTGCTAACATTCGGCCTTATCATCTCCATAGCTGACCTCAACCTAATCTCTCTAGACGATCGGCCTAACTACAAATTCTCATAATGACTATCAGATAGGAGGATAAGGCTTGGAGACTTAGTCAACCACCATGACCCTAGGATCATGTCAGACTCCACACTCCCATTACCCAAGTTGTGCATACATGCTAAGGTGCTACTCGTACTTCCATAATTCTTGATAGCCCTCCTCTATGAATATCAATGACCATCCAAACAGTTAATTACTTATACTCTTTGCGCACTCATACAGATACGGATTGCCAGGAAGGGAACATAAAGCTACCAATATTACACAAGCCAAAAGGGTTGGTCCGAAAGATAAATGGGAGTCGAAGGTTTGAGTAAGGATCCTTGTGTACAGACGATGAATATAACTTATCAACACCTCATATGAACTTAGGTTGCACTTGATATGATGCACAAGTATAGCTAAAGGGTACTTGCTACTAATCCATGCTTACAATGGATTAGATAAGAATAATCAAGAGTAAGCAAAGGACACTTAGTTCATGAAGGAAAAAATGTCTGAAAGTTCAATATTATTCATCGATGCAACTATTACATTTTACAAGTATTTATATGGCTCAATTAAGATAAGTCTTAGGTATATGTAATTTACAAAAAGGATTCCTACTGGAAAAGGAAAGATATACAGTTTACAAGGGCAAAGTTGTAAACAAGCTTGAAGGATATTTAGTCACAAAAAGGACAATATGGATATTAGAAAATAGGGTACATGTCAATTGTCCATTATGCTTGTGGCACTATGGGAGGTCCTATTATAGGTGAACTCAATTATGGGTAGGCATTAATCCCAATTAGCCATGTTCTAACCAACAATAACTTGAAGTAGAGTTCTTACTATTTTATTGACAACCTCAATCTATCCATCCATCTATGGATGACACGATGTGCTAAATAATAGTTTGTTTCCCATTTACTTCCATATGACCCTCTAGAAGTGGCTTATGAATTTAAGGTCTTGGTCTAAAACAATGGTCCTGGGTACTCTATGGAGTTTGTTGATTTCTTGCAACAAAAGAAAAGATATAAACAAAGCATTGTTAGTTTTGGAACAAATTACGAAATGTGTCAGCTTACTAAATCAGTCCATGACTACCTTGATGGATTCCTTCCCTTGGGATGTCCTCGACAATTCTAACATAAAGTCCATACTCAACTTAGACCATGGTTTGGTTGGAATTGGAAAAGGTAAATATTGCCCTTACTCAACTTAACTCTTTACCTTTCTGCAGGTAGCACATCTTTCCAGTATGGCTTGGACATCTCTCGTTATCCTTCGTTAAAAGAATCTAGAGAATAATACCACATGAGTTGCAAAAATGTCCAAATAATCCTCCACCATGCATGTCGCGCACCAATAATTCTCGCATAGAATAGGTCATGAAACACAATCTCCTCTTTTTGAACAACTATCCATCCTCCCTATGATAGTCATCAAGTGTTTAACCTTTTTTACATTTGGCATAAATCGTACCAAAATGTGGATCCTTAGCATAAATTTCCATAATCATAGAGAAACTATATAACCTGGTCTGTAGCTCGGTCAAAAGGGAATGTCATCTCGATAAGACGTCGACTACTACATTGTTCTTACTGTTCTTGTACTTAATGACATAAGAAAATCCCTCCATGAATTCTACCCACTTAGTTTGTCTCTAGGACAACTTAGGCTGACTCTTTAGATATCTCAAAGATTCATGATCAGTGTAGATCACAAATTCTTTGGGTAACAGGTAATGTTGCTAGACAGTCAAAGCTCGAATTAAGGAGTAAAACTCCTTATCATATATAGAGTAATTGAATGTAGCTCCTTTAAGCTTTTCATTGAAGTAGGCAATAAGTCAGCCCTCTTGCATTAGCACAACACTTATGCTTAGTCCCGATGCATTACACACCACTTCAAATATTTTATCAAAGTTTGATAGAGCTAAGATAGGGGTAGTGGTTAAGTCCATTTTCACCTCCTCAAAACTCCTTTACTCCTTCTCTCCCTACCTAAACTCAACATTTTTCTTCAACAACTTAGTGAGTAGAGTTGCAATAAAATGATGCTAAGTCGTGGAAGCTTTGCATGTCAACTAAGCAATTCAGCACAAGCCATTCAATAATTGCTCTTACCTTCTCATCATCAACTCATATACTAACACTACTCACAACAAATCCTAGAAAGATTACTTCAGGTCAACAGAAATCACATTTCTTCAAATTGGCATGAAGCTTCTCAACTCAAAGTTTTGAGAAAACTACTTAGAGGTGCTTACAATGAGTCTCTAAATTAAGACTATAAACAAAAATATCATCAAAATACACGGCAACAAACTTTCCAATGAATTCTTAGAGCATATGGTTCATTAGTCTCATGAATGTGCTCAAGGCATTTGACAGTCTGAATGCAATCTTCCACTCATCCTTCTCTCACATTCATATTTGATGGTACCTAAATTTGAGATCAAACTTAAAGAATACTTTTGCTGCATTCAATTCATCAAGCATATCATTAAGCCTTAATATAGGGTATCTACACTTAATGGTAATGTGATTGATTGTTTAGCTACCCATGTACATCCTCCATGTCTTATCTTTCTTTGGTACCAATAGAGCTAGTATGGCACATAGACTTAAGGCCTCTCATACATACCTTCTCTTCATCAACTCATTTACTTGCCTCTATAGCTTAATAGCTTGTTCAAGATTCAACCTATAGGTAAGCTTGTTTGGTAGTGTAGCTCTTAATTGTAGGTCAATTGCATGCTCATTGCCCTTGATGGGAAGCAAACCTTTTAGCAATTTACCTAAGAATAGGTTGGCAAACTCATCCAATAGGGACTTCACCTTAGGAAGTAGCAATTCCTTTGATCCTCTCATCTTAAGCAACCTTCTCACGAATAGATAGGTCGACTCTTTAAGCTTCATATCACTTTCAACTTGGCTCGGGTCATTACCAAAGCCTCTTTCTTCATAACTTGACTTAGTTAAGTTTGCATATTTTTAACTTGTTAGTAGTCATTGGGCTTAGCTTTACCTTCCTGCCTTCGTTCTTTAGAGAACGTGTGTTCTTCCTTCCATCATATATCACATTCTAGTCAAACATCCATGGTTGTCTAAGAAGAATTTGGGATACACTCATGGGCAATACATCACAGAGCACTTCATCTCGATAGTTTCTAATACTAATTGGTACGGTCACTTGCCTATTTACTTATAGGGCTCCCTTATCACTAAGTCAGTGCAGTTTATAAGGCTTTGGGTAGGGCTTGGTTAACAACTTCAACTGTTGGACCATGAATGCGGATGTTGCATTGGTACAGTTGCCACTATCAATAATTAATGCACACAACGACCCATTCACCTTATAGCCAATATAGAACAAATTCTCTCACTACTTATCCTTTAGCACAAGACTCATACTCATAGCTCTCCTCAACACCATGGTTACAAGAATAAAATTACCTTCCTTACTAGAAATGATCTCATCCTCCTTAGATAACTCAGTTTTTTGGATCTTTTTCGGCTCATACACTTACTCATTAGTACTGTCTACCTCAATGGTCGGCGTTTCTCCTCAAATCACCATGGTTATTTTGTTCAGAAAATGAGCAACCATGTGTCTAAACCCTTGACACTAAAAGAACTTGATTACATTCATCTTTCTTCTTGAACTCTAGCCTTTCTTATACTTCCTTGGAATCTCTTTCTCTTTTGCTCAAGTAGTTTGAACAAGTCAGACCTTAGCAACTTTGGTTGGTTCCGATCGTATAAGTCTATTTGGAGTAGATTGGCTAATGGTGGGTTGACTAATAGGAGCTTGGAATCTTCCCACTTAGCATATCTCGATTCTCTAGGTAGTTTGGATAGCCTCATCAAGTGAATTGATATTCATTGTTTCTTGCATATCTCTAATCTCATACTTCAACCTACTAATGAATTAGGATATAGTTTAATCTTCAAACTCAATAACTTTACAGTAGATCATTAACATTTAGAACTCCTTCACATACGTATCAACACTCGATCCTCCATACCTCAACTCTTATAATCTCTTGAATGTGTCTTGTAAATAATAGTTTAGGACAAATCTTCTTCTTATGACTCGTTTCATTTCATCCCTATTCCTAATTTCACGTTCTCCATCTCTTCTATAGGTGGTTTGCATATTCTTCCACCACAGGATAGTATAGTTAGTAAATTCCAACACAGCAAGTTTGACCTTAGTGTTATCAAGTACCTCGTGACATTCAAATTGCTTCTCAATCTTATCTACCCAATCTAAGTACTCTTCAGCATCACCATTCCTAGAAAAACTAGGGATATACATCTGTAACCCTTCCACTCTAGGAGCTCAAGCATTCTTCCCCTCTAGTTCATAATACTCTTCCACTTCAATGCCTACTTCCTCATCCTCTTTTTCGATCTCATCAATGCTAGTTTGCATCTAGTAACTTTGTCTACTTCTCCAGCTTAGTGTAGTTGAACTAGGGCATTAGCTCGACTATTACCTCTCTTGGGTTGTTCATTATCTCATCCTTTGTAAGTATCATTTCTAGCTCATTGTCTATCTTCGTTTATGGTAGTCATCAAACTAGCCACTAGGTTAATAAATCTATTTAGTCAGTCATCTATAGACTAGGGTGTGAAAGTTCCTTGTTAACCTTAGCATTTCAAGTGCCATTTTCTTGGTTACTTAGAGTTCCTTGAACACTATAATCAAACATTATTGCCTATTATAAGAGATTAATAGCTAAAACACAACTCAAAATTTCCTCCTACAAGCTACAACAAAACAACACCTAATACACCAATAGTTATTATAACTAACACTTGAAAAACCACTTGAACATTTAACACTCTGTTTCACAAACAAGAAATAAGGGAAAATAGAGCACTAGACTTCTTTAACACTAAACGCTATTCAAATACTCACAATAACAACAAACAGTTCCCCAACATGCTATAACAAGTTACTCAAAGTACAAAGTAATAGAGATTTGCTCAAATATAGCCAAGCTCTGATACCAGGATAATATAGATCACTAGGAAGGAAACATACAACTACCTATATCACATAAGTTATAAGGGTGGGTCCGAATTGTGAGGTGGTTCGAAAGATAAATTGAAGTCGAAGGTTTGAGTTAAGGTCCTCATGCATCGACAATGGATATGACTCACTAATACCTCATACAAGCTCAGGTTGTACTTGATATGTCGCATAAGTATCGCTAAAGGGTACTCACCACTAATCCATGCTTAGAATGGATTAGATAAGAGTAATCGAAAGTAAGCAAAGGACACTTAGCTCATGAAAGAAAGTATGTCTACAAGTTTAATATCATTCACTAATGCGGCTATTACATTTTACAAGTATTTATATGGCTCAAATAAGGCAACTCCCATGTATATGTAATTTACAAAAAGGATTCCTACTATAAAAGGAAAGATACATAGTTTATAAGGGTAAAGTTATAAATTGGCTTAAAGAATATTTAGTTACAAAAAGGATAGTACGGATGTCAAAAAATGGGGTACGTATCAACTGTCCATTCTATGGTCCAATGATGTTGTTTGCCGAGCATAATAAGTTCTGAGAAGATCAGGTCGGGGTTGGTAGCTCAGGTGTCTTGGACTAAGGAATGATTGGTCCAGTAAGTGGCCTATTGTCTGGTCAGCCTTGGCTAGTCGGCTTGGGATCGGGTCAGCTCAGCCTCAGTAATGTATCGGGTTAGTAATAGGCGGGTTTAGTGCTTGACCTTGGATTGATGTCTCATGAAGGGGTTAGCTCAGCAACAGGTCGGACGCCTTGGAAGTCTCTTTAACAAGATGGAGATTAGAGTAATTTGGTAGTTTAGAGTAGAGAATGCACAATTCTTCAAAGTTCAACTCTCCTTCGATAGCTCAGTACACCATATGGGTGAATCCTCGAGTTTGGGAGTGAGTGATTGGTCCATGATCCCTATTACATATTGTAGTTGAGACTTTTCATACTCTCTATACATAACCTTATTGACTTAAGCATCGGAATGGCCACACTAAACAACACCTCAACGCCCTTCACTGTGGTTTCTTATGCAAGTTCACTTCTATAATGCAAAGGCCAAATCGAATTCACTTTACCAACCAAATCCTACTGACAACAGTTACCATTAATACTTTATCCTAAAGAACATTGACAAGTTAGAGTTTGAGCAAGAATAGAAGTTGAAGGTTAAAGACAAAGGGAATCGACTCAAAGAAATTCTCATCAAAGATGCCTATATTTTTTCTTACTACTAGAGGTAGCCATGGGCTACCTTGTCCTTAATTGTTAAGACTTCTAATTTTTTTAAGCGAGATTTTCTTTATGAATCTTTGTATTTTTAATTATTTTCTTAAGTAATAATATGTACATATGTGTGTATATAAAAATATATATAATGTTACTTTTTGGTAATTTTTCTATTTTTAAATTTTTTTCTAAATTTCTTATTTTTTAAAAACATTTTAGTATATTATTTATTTAATAAAAATTTTTTACAATCAATTTGCATGATGTGTCACCCTTAGCGGAAAACTAATGACTTACTAATGGAGGACTTATTTGCAAACTTCTACAACTGAAATAGCAAAACAAACAATTCGAGAACTCAATTAGAAAAAAGTGACAAATTTTAAAGATTAAAAGAGTAATTTTCTTTATTTTTAAATTAACATCACCTCAAGTCATAACCCAATGTCATAGATCATTGTGATCACAAAAATGGTTCTCACTTGCTCAATTTTGCCTGACGATTGGCCTATTCAACCTTTTTTTTTTATTTTTTTTAAATAAGAAGAATTACTTAAGTTTTATACTCAAATTTGTTCCAAGTGATCTATCTATCCCATTCTATGGTATTAATGGAAATAATTTACACGCAATACAGAATCTCAAATAATATAATATAATCATTAAAAAAGTTAAATATTTAGTTCTTCATTATTTAAGAAAATATTTCCTTTTTTCAAAATTTAAATAATAAATTCTTGTATAAAGTGATTCATGCAGGTTTTAGTAACTCTTTGCGGTTGCTGAGTGGTTCAAGCATTTTTTTTTTTTTTCAAAAACCCATTAAATATAGCACATGCTTTGAGATACTTAACAAGGTCTCTTGACGAGTTTAGATTTTATGAAAAACATCCATGCCTATGTAGTTACACCCTTATTTAGTTTGCATTTACGTTATTTAACCATATTAATTAGTGTAAAGGATGAAATTAGCTTAACAAGAATTTGGCTTCGGACCATAACTTTGACTTAACTCTCTAACTTAACTCTTTAGATTATTGATAGATGCTAAAGAGTCAAATCTATATCTTAGGATGATTTAGAGATATTTGATACAATGGGCTTTGGACACAAACCATTATGATCAATCTATTCACTCTTGACCTTTCCTTTTCACTCTCATGCACTCAATAGGTTTCTCTATAGAGACGCCAATAGTAAGGATCTACTAAAGAAGAGAGCCCATCTTGTCCATTTACAATCAATGCAATCTAAGGGACAACATCATACTCTAAACTTGTAGATATTTATTATTTCTCTCCATTTGATGATAATTCAAATGCTAGAGAAATGGTATAAAGCTGTAATGTCTATACTCTCAAAGATCAAACAAAATAAGTAACTCTTACTTATGAGTAGTAAGGTTGATGCTTTAAACTCTTTCACCCAACGAAACTACCTCTTCCTCATTCCAGCCACTCACTCTATGTCGACCCTCAACGTCTAATCTCCACATTAATTCTCTAAGTCTATGTAAAGCACAAGACTCACATCATTCATACATGATGACATCAACCAAAAACTTACCTTTATAATTGTCCTTCATAAATTAGGTGAGCTTTCAACCTATTTGGGTACTTTACATGTATTTAGATGTGGAATCTAGATATACAAGAAGAGTTCCTCAGTATTTTTGCAACTTCTAAAGCTGAGAGAGGCATCAATGTGATTTAGTAAATCATTAAGATGTGATCTAGGTTTTGGTTATAAAAGAATAAAACGGAAGATAATAGAGAATAAAGAGTAAAGAGGAAGCAAAATTTGATACACAAATTTTAAGGTGGAAAACCCCAAAACGAAGGTAAAGGAATTGTAGAAAAGACTAAAAATAAGCTAACTAATGTGATATTATAGATAGAGAGGTTTTACAATTATGCAAAGCAATTTCTCCCCAATTGAGTCCTATAGAATTTCTTAGAACTCTCTTTTACTCACCAATACTGATCTACCATGCTAAGAACTAATAAGATTTGCAATATCGGGGTAAGTCCAAACCTTTTAAAGGAATGAAAATAGTATGAGGTTTATGAAGTTTTAGCATCCTATAAGCTACTTAATTAGCTATGACATACCATCCAAGTATTTCACGGCCTAACTATCACCTTGATACGATGTACGAAGTAATAGATTAGGGTAGCTAACCATTAATCATAATCCTTATTAAAGGGATTGATAAGAGTTTGGTATATTATGAACTTGCAAGTACAAGAACAAGTTACAAATATAAAAAGGAAGAATTATATAAGGCTATGACTTATGCGACTTACGTTATAAATGGGTATTTTATATCTAAAATTCTCTAGCAACTATTACATTATGATAATCTACTAAAATGGAAACTTTATCTAAAGTGAAAATGGTACTAAAAGAATATACATTAAAAAGGACAAACCTGTATATATAAAGAGAGAATATTTGGTTCCTTTCATATTGGTATGGTTATCAGAGGACATGCATTACGGTTTGAGAAGATAAGGTTCTATAAGGAGAGTTGAGACAAGATTAGATTGGTCAAGGGCTTTCGAATAGCTCAACATGGGAACTTCGACTATTAGTTCCTACAAATAATCGTTTGTTATCAAGTGGTACTCTTGAATGGGTAAGTAAATGGTCGAACAACTCAAACCTCAGTAAGCATAGCTAAGAACTAGGATGGCCAGGTTGTTGGACAAGTTCTTGAAGCTGTTGGAAGTGTCGTGATAGGAATCAAGCCATTAGACCCTTGACTCAAACTTAAGCCTAAGGACTTGAGAGTATAGTAAGATGCATCCTCTTATCTTAACCTATACTTGAAGAATTTAAGTTGCTTCTGATTGTCAATCTACCTAAGATACTGAGTCGAGGCCCTCTCTATTTGTTAATAACCTAATGTTGACTTAAGGACTACCTTGTTGATGGCTCGACCACACTTATTTCGAGCTCCCCAAATTATGTCCGAGTTGACATAACCCTAGAGAACTGTTAGATCAGCTCAGTATCAACTGAATCAGACTATACTTTCATTTCTTCTTCTACAGGAACCTCTCCAGTAACTACCTACCAAATGTCCCCATACATCACATGAACGAATCTGCTACGGAAGTTTCTGATTCTACGTTTTGTTTTATACCCCTTATCTATTCCTTATATTTTACTTAATTTGGACCATACCCTTTTAGTCTTTTCCATATTTGGTAGGTTACCTTAATATTTCGAGTATAAATACCTTCTTGTAAGTAGCTACAATCATCATCTTCATCACTATTGAATATACCAAATTTCCTTTTGGTGTTAAGCTTCTTTGCTTACTACCTCTTTAACTCTCAACCTATCCTTTAAGCAAGGTTAAGTGGTAAGTGTCTCATTGACCTACTTGTACATCATATCAAGTTAGTTCGTGAGTTTGCGAAGATTCCTTAGTACGTCATATTCTCGAAATCATTCATGGTTTGCTTGTTCTCTTTTATTTCCATGTTCTCCATCCTACATTTTAAGCTTTCTACAAGCTAGGACCTACCCCTGATATTACTGCCCTTGTTTGCCTTTTGCATGCTGTATCATCTTAGCATTAGAGGGGACGTTTATATTGGGTAAGTTACTACCATGTTATGTTATTACTATCTTGCATTGGAATACTACTATAGTAACATGTGTAGAGTAAGTACTGATTGCTTGTAAGGTTGTCTGAGAGCTAATTGTTGTATTTTGGTAAGTAGTTGAAGTAGTATCATTGTTCTTTATGGTGGTTGCTGTATAGTACTCTGTTTTACTTTGTTTTGAGCCTTGGGAAATAGAGCAAATACTAACTGGGTATTTTTGATCCTCATCAAAGCAATTGTCATGTTAATATTTTGAAGTAAAATATATTTAGGCCTTAGAATTATTTTGAAGAAGTTGTATATGTGCGTGAGAATATAGTGTATATTATTTTTAGGTAATAGTGAGAATTCGAGTACTATGAGTTTTGCTGTAGGAACAAGGATGAGTCAAGGAAAGATGACCGATTCAAGTGTAAAGCGAGAATTGGAGATGACAATAGTGATATTATCTATCATAGTCAACAACCCCAAAACACCTTTAGAAGTTATGATGAATGTTTTGATGAAGTGACTAACTTAATAGTTAAGTTGACTCAAGTTTTTCATGTTTTAGCCTCCCAATCGATTGGGGTCATTTACAACACTCCCCAAGTTACTCTTAAAGTTGGTGATGTTAGTTGTAATGCTCAACCTGCTTAAAGACAATGCCCAACTAGGCAAGACCAAGGTGAAGGGGTAGGAGGACATGTATGGAGAAGGATAGACATGGGCAAAGTTAATGAGGAGGAAAGAGAAGACAACTAAGAAGTATAAGAGAGCGCTAATACACCTCAAACTACCGACCATGTGAAATTTCAAATCTTAAGCTTCGATAGTTTTGGGAATGCTAACGAATACTTAGGTTAAGAGGAGAAGGTAGAGCGAGTCTTCAATTATTATCAATATGAAGACCATGATAAGGTCAAAACTATCACAATTGAGTTTCAGGATATCTTGTAATGTTGTGGAGGAATTTTCAAACCATGCGAAGATGAGATGGATAAAAAGAGGTTAGTACATGGCCTAAGATGAAAAGAGTTCTAAGAGTCAAATTTGTGTCGGATACTTATCTATAGGATACTTTTTCTCTACTCTAAGAGCTAAAGCAAGGAAACCGCACTGTTGATGAGTACTTATGAGAATTTTAAATGCTTATGATTCAATGTGAGGTAAGTGAACCTTTAGCTTGGATAGTATCAAGGTTCCTAACTGGATTGAGGTTAGAGATATGAGAACTAGTAGAGTTGTAGTAATTTATTACTCTAGATGAGGCTATAAGAATTGCTCAACGTTTAGCAAGGTAGAAGAGGAATAGGCCAGTCTAACCTCCAATGAACTAACCTGTCTAAACTAGCCAACCTACCCAAGGAAGTCATCGAGCTTAATACAACACTGAATCGGGTAGACGGACATATGTCATAGTTGAGTAAAAGAGCTAACTTGGTAATAATAAAGCATCGAAGAGGACATTTGAGAAAGGATAAAGATCAAGACAAAACACTAGTCAGATCAAGTACTTTAAATGCTAAGGATTCGAGTACATGACCACCTAATGCTTGAACAAACAAACCATAGTCATCAAGGGCAACATTCCAAAAGTTAAAGTGGATGGTACAAATGAGGAGCCTAAAGAGAGAGAAGAATTGGAGAGAAATACTAAAAGTAATGACGGACTTGTCGAGGAAGATGTATTTGCAGAAGATCTAGATAAGCTTACCTTAGTTCTTAGATGAGTAATAAGCATTTAACCATCTCTCGAAGATGAGAAACAAGAAAACTTATTCCATTTCACTTGCAAGGTGAATGAACAAGTGTATGCACTCATTGTAGACAATGGAAGTTACGTAAACATTGTATCTAACAACCTAGTCTGAAAGGTCAAATTGCTAATCTTATCACACTAATGACAGTATAAACTCCATTAGTTAAATGAAAAAGGAGCATCACATGTCACCTAATAAGTATTGCTGCCGATCTCAATTGGGAACTACTTTGATGATATTCTCTATAATGTACTACCCATGTATGTATCTCACGTGTTATTGGATCAACCTTGACTATTTGATTAGAAAGTCATACATAATGGGCTCAGGAATACATATGTATTTAAGAAAGATGGAATAAAGATCATCTTGAATCCTATGACCCCCAATCAAGTAAGCAAGTTACAGGCTAACCTAGCTCAAAAATCTAAAAAGACCTTGGTTCTTAGTCGTTCCAAGCTTAGAGAGGTTATCTGATTTGATGAGACGAGTTGCTTGATGAATATGTCAACCTGTTTTCTAAACAACTAATTGAAGGACTACCACTTTTTAAGGGATTAAACATTATATTGACTTAATACCTAGTGCTACCTTTCTTAACAAGCCTACTTATCGGATGAATCCCAAGAAAGTAACTAAACTATAGAGATAAGTCAATGAGATGCTGGAAAAAGATTATATGAGGGAGAGCCTTAACCTTTGTGTTGTACTAGCTTTACTTGTGCCAAAGAACAATAGTACCTAGAGTATGTATATGGATAGCAAAGCTATTAACAAGATAACAATCAAGTATAGGTAATCAATCTCAAGATTTGATGATAAGCTCAACGAACTAAATGGAGCTAAAATTTTCAACAAGATCAACTAAAAGTTTGGTTACCATCAAATTCAAGTGAGACCAGGAGTTAAATGGAAGACTACATTTAAAACCCAACATAGTCTTTATGAGTGGCTGGTAAAGCCTTTTGGCTTATCTAACAACCTAAGTACTTTCATGAGATTAATGAATCATGTATTATAGAATTTGATAAGAAGATTTGTTGTAGTCTACTTTGATGGCGTCTTTGCGTATAGTGTTGACTTATAAAGTCACACCAACCATCTTTGGGCTGCACTTGATGTGCTACGAGTTGAGAAACTGTTCGGAAATTAAAAGAACTATTGTTTTTGTTAGGAGGAAGTGGTCTTCCTAAGCTATGTAGTTGGTGGAAGCGGTATACGAGTCAATGAAGAGAAGATTTGAGTTATTGTTGATTGGTTGACCCTAACCACTTGTTCCGATGTGAGGAGCTTCTGTGGTTTAGCATCCTTTTACCACCGCTTTATTCAAGGTTTTAGTATCATTATTGCCCAGCTCACCAAGTTGATAAAGAAGAATGTAGAATTCAGGTAAGGAGAGAAGGAAGAGGAGTTTTGCTAAGGTAAAGAAGAGGTTAACCTTAGCCCCATTATTGGCTTTGCTAGACTTTGAAAAGATATTTGAGCTTGAGTGTGATGTATTGAATATAGGTGTAAGAGCTATGTTGATGCAAGAAGACCAACCTATCGCCTATCATAGTGAAAAGCTGAGAGGATTGCAATTGAATTACTTCGTGTATGACAAAGAACTCTTTGCATTAATTCAAGGACTCTAAGTATGGCAACATTACCTTTTATCAAGAGTGCTCATCATATACATCAACCATGAGTCTTTGAGATACTTGTGAAGCTAAGCTAAACTTTCAAAGAGATAATCTCGATGGATAGAATTTCTAGAAGGATTTAACTTTGTGATCAAATATAGGCAATGAAAGACCAATGTTGTTGCTGATACCTTATCAAGAAGACATACTCTTCTTATTGAATTATAGATCAGGCAATTAAGATTTGCAAGCATCAAAGAGAAATACCCTTGAGACCCTTATTTTGGACCAATATATGAGCATTGTGAAGAAGGGAGGATAGTAGATGAATATCATGTAGAAGAAGGCTACTTGTTTTGAAGCAACAAACTCTTTATACTAACCTATTCTATTAAAGAACTATTGGTAGGAGAAGTTCATAGTAGAGAACTCTTTAGACATTTTGAAGAGAAAAAAACTTATGAGTTGTTGAAAGATCGATTATTTTGGCCAAAGATGAGGTGAGATGTGTACCATGTTGTTAAGAGTTGTGCAACCTATAAGAAGGCTAAAAGCTAAGCTGAGTGAAGAAGCGATGCCTTTGCCTGTGCGACTAAACTATAGGTTGATTTGAGCATGGATTTTGTCCTTAAATGACCCCGAATTGCTCGAGGTAAAGATTCAATAATGGTCATTGTGGATAGATTCAGTAAGATGACATAATTTGTACCATATACTAAAACTAATGATGCTTTGTTTACTACTTTTCTATTTTTGCAGGAGACCATCCGCTTGCATGGAGTACTTATGAGTGTAGTGTTAAATTGAGACCTAAAGTTTTTGAACCATCTTTTGTGGACTCTCTAGCATTGGATGGGAACAAAGTTACTTTCTAGCACTTCTTGTGTCCTCTAAACTAATGGCCAAATGGAAGTCATCAACTATATATTAGGTTCACTACTTTGAGCTATAGTGAGAAAGAACTTAATTGAATGGGATGTGTAGTGTGCCTAGGAGCTTAGTTATCACTAAGACTTACTATGATAAATCTGACTGAATTGGGTCCTCCAAAATATTGAAGAAAATTAGAGGGAAATAGTTTACAGACGAACAAGAGTAGCTAACGTAAAGCTGCTTAGAGGATGTAACTCACCAACGAACATAA
Organism: Lumnitzera littorea; assembly: GCA_024138015.1. Lineage (NCBI taxonomy): Eukaryota > Viridiplantae > Streptophyta > Magnoliopsida > Myrtales > Combretaceae > Lumnitzera > Lumnitzera littorea. Next base: position 72,483,897 of record JAMXBB010000010.1, read on the forward strand.
CACAACTTAACACGTCACTTGATATGATGCACAAGTTGATGTCAAGGTCTACTCACCACTAATCCTAAGCTACTCGGCAAGATTAGATAAGAGTATATGAAAGATGGACTTAGAGAGGGTTGTCTCATAAGAATAGAATATTTAGTATTAATTGTAAGTTATCTGCGGCTTACAAGAGAAAGAGACTATATATAGTAAATCCATAGGGCGACATTACAAATAAAGAAATTACAAAAAAGTATATAAAAAAAGGGAATTTCTAATACATACAAAAAAGGATAAAAAGGGAAAAAGAAAAAAAATAGAAAAGTAGTACAATGTCAGATGAGGTGGACAGGTGGTAGTGCAACATTAGTCCTATACGAAGATTCTCTAAACACAGCAAGTGATGAGAACCAAGATGTTGTGGCAATAAGGAAGCCAAGATGAGATAAGGGTGACAAGAGAAATGGTAATAGGCCAAGAGAAAATTACTTAGCTGGTAAGTAAGTCTCTCGTCACTTGGTAGGAACCTCTCAGCAGTAGTTGGTTGGATCACTTGGTATAGGGTCCTGGGTAAGGGAATGGTTAGCGTCATTATGACTGAATGTATAGATCAACGTATGACAATGTAAGGAGCTTAGGGAGTTCGGCTTCCTTCCTTCAATGTAAAGCCTCTTGTTATCAGTAGGTTGTTGAGAGAAGATTCTTTGAGAGAGGGATTGAAGCCTCAGAGCTGTATGCAAATAATGGGACCATTGGTCGACAGTTCATTAGTTCCTCGGGGTTGCTGAAGATTTGCTCTCAAATCTTAGTCTTCGTTATCATCAGGCACATAGGGAGTCAAATTAGCAATGTTGACACACCAAAACCTTTAGGTAGCTTAATCTCATAAGCGTTATCATTAATATGCCTCAGGATCCTATAGGGTCCATCAGTTCTGGGAGATAGTTTGTTTGTCTTCTTGCTAGGAAAGCATTCCTTGCTAAGATGGACCTAGAGAAGGTCTCTAGAGGTATAATTGACTCACTTTCTTTCGCGGTTTCCCACTTCCTTTTGTTGGGCTACAGTTTTGGCCAATTGTTTGGCAATCTTCCAATGTAACATTTGGAATTCCTCGATACGCTATAGGCCATATTGACTTTCCCCTTGTGTAGGTGGACTATTAATTAAGTCCAAAGGTAGGTTCAGGTTAAGTCCATAAACAACCTCAAATGGTGATGTTCCGGTTGAGCTGTGAATTGAGCAATTGTCGGCAAATTCAATGATAGGAAAGCATAAATCCCCATCATGAGAGTTCTTTCCAATAGTGGCACGTAGGAGATTACCAATGATTCTGTTAACTACTTCAGTTTGGCCATCTGTCTAAGGGTGGCAAGAGGTATTGAACAAGAGCTTAGTGCCAAGTTTCCTCTAAAGGGTCTTCTAAAAGAAGCTTATTAATTTTGAATCACGATCGGACACAATACTTCTCGGCACTCCATGTAGTTGCACAATTTTCTGCAAAAAGAGGTTAGTGATGAATAAGACATCATTAGTTCTGTGGCAAGGAATGAAGTGGCCCATCTTGCTAAACCGATCAACTACTACCATGATCGAATTATGTCTTCTTGGCATGTGGGGAAAGCCAAGCATGAAATCCATGCTTAGATTAGTTTACGGTTGCTCAGGAATTGGTAAGGTTGTATATTCTCTATAGGGCTCTCTCCTCCCTTTTTGCATACTTACGCACATTACACCTTTCAAGTATTCGATGCACATCCTTCATCATCTTAGGCCAGTAAAAGCGCTCCTTTAATGTCTCTATTGTCCTCTTTTCCCCAAAATGGCTGGCCAAACCCCTGGCATGAGCTTTTCGAACCAGTAGCTCCCTTACAAAACCACTCCGCATGCAAATCTGCTTACCCTTCATCAAGAACCTCTCACTCAAGTAGAACCCTTCTGCAACTCCTCTAGCATTGTACCTAGCTACTAAGGGACCAAAATATAGGTCATGCTCATACTGATTAGGTAAAGTACCAAATCCAAGCACCATAGGTTGTAACGTTATGATGAGGGTATGATGGTGAGAAAGTGCATCAACTACTATGTTGGTGCTTCCCTTCTTATATTTGATGACATAGCAAAAGGTCTCCAAGAACTTAACCGACTTAGCGTGACGTTGAGAAAGCTTCTGCTGCCTGCAAAGATGCTTAAGAGATTCATGATCCAAATAGATGATAAATTCTCTTAATAATAGATAATGTTGTCAGTTCTGGAGTGTACAAATAAGGGCATAGAACTCCTTGTCGTAGGCTGAGTAATTCAGGGTAGCACCTCTGAGTTTTTTGCTAAAGTAAGCAATGGGTCGGTGCTCTTGCATAAGGACAACACCAATGCCAACACCAGACGCATCACATTCAACCTCAAAACCTTCTCGAAATTTGATAGGGTAAGTATTGGAGTGAACGTCAGCTTAGACTTCACATCTTCAAAACTCCTCTGAGCCTTTTCTATCCATCTAAACTCAACATTCTTCTTAGTCAATTCAGTCAATGGTGTAATTATGGAGCTAAAGTTCTAGATAAATCTCCGATAGAATGAGGTTAGTCTATGGAAGCTCTTGACTTTAGTAGCACTAGTCAGCATAGGCCACTTATTAATATCTTTAACTTCTTCCTCATCAACTTGAACTCCTTTTCTTGAAACGACATATCCGAGGAATACGACCTTGCTTTGACAGAATGTGCATTTCTTTAGGTTGTCGAATAATTTCTTAACGCGGAGTATGTTAAACACCAATCTCCAATGTTCGACATGAACAAAGAGGTCGGCACTATAGACCAAAATATCATCAAAATAAACCACAACGCATTTACTAATCAACGATCTTAGTCCATGATACATCAGTTGCATAAATATACTTGGTGCATTAGTTAGTCTAAACGACATCACTAACCATTCAAATAGACCATCCCCTGTCTTGAAGGTCGTCTTCTATTCATCCCTAGGTCTCATCCATATTTGGTGGTAGCCACTCTTTAGGTTAATCTTAGAAAAGATGTAGGCATCGTGTAACTGGTTAAGCATATCATCAAGCTGTGGGATTGGGTATTAGTATTTAATAGTGATCTTATTGATAGCTCGACTATCAATGTACATTTGCCATGTTCCATCCTTTTTTGCCATGAGTACAGTGGGTATGACATAGGGTCTCATGCTCTCACGAACACATTTGCGATCCACCAGCTCATCCATTGGTTTTTTCAGTTTAGCTATCTACTTTGGATTGAGCCTATAAGTAAGTCAGTTTAGTAAGGCAACCCCTGGTTGGAGGTTGATGCAATGCTCAATGCCTCTCAAGGAAGGTAAGCCTTTCAGCATCTCGATAGGGAATAGGTCAGCAAAGTCTTGAAGTAACTGTTGCACTTCGATAGGTAAGTTCTCAGCTTCTCTAATCTTTAAGAATCTCCTAACTAAAAGGAGCACATAATCTTTAGCCTTAAGTTGTCGGGCAAACTAAGCTTGAGAAATCACCAAGGATTTCCACTATAGAGATCTAGTAACCTTTTCTTGATATTCTTGCACTTCCTTAGGACTCATAAGTGTCAATATAATTTTCTTCCCATCCTTCTAGAACATGCAGGTGTTTTTATACCCATCGTGCAACACTTTCAAGTCAAATAGCCACGGTCAGTTAAGTAATATGTGAGCTACATACATAGGAAAGACATTGCATAACACCTCGTCCCTGTACCTATCACTAATGGTAATCGACACTCTGACTTGCTCGGAAACGTATAGTCCTCCCTTCTCGTTTAGCTAGTGAATCTTATACGGCTTGGGGTGTAGAAGGATTGGCAATTTTATGGCCTTAACTACCCCTTATGCAATGATGTTGGTACAGCTCCCTCCATCAATGATCACAATGCATAGCTTACCATTCACCCAATAATTCATATGAAAGAGGTTCTCTCTTTGCTCATTCTCGTTAGCTATAAAAGTATTGAGAGATCATCGAACAACAAAGCAACACTCAACTTTGCCTTCAGGAGGTATCTTAGCATTGGGGTCTTCCTAAAATTCTTCCAGCACTTGATCGGTTACCACTTCTTCCTCTCCTTCACTCACACTTTCTACTTCAAACTAGGGTTTATCTCCCTTTATGGTCATGACTTGGTGGTTCGGACACTGACTAGTTATGTGTCCAAAGCTAAGGCATTTAAAACATTTGATTTCTTATGTTTTCCTTCTTGAACTCTAACCCTGGTCTCTTCAGATCTTAGGCTCTTCGGTCCTGTTCTTACCTCGGCATTCATCTAGTCGACTCGGCAAGCTACTCTTACTCGACATCAATGTTCAACTACTTAGTATTCAGTTAAATTGGTTTTGCTGTCGCCTTTTAACTCTCTAGGCCATATGGATGGTTTCATATAGAGTTATGAGGTTTTTCAGTTCTACAATGTTACCAATCTTAGCTCGTAGTCCAAAGATGAATCGTGCTATAGTTTGCATTTGAAGTTCGTCGACATCGCATTGTATCATGACTAACTGAAACTCTAGGACATAGTTGTTTACGGATTTGTTACCTTACCTTAAGTCTTGGAGTCATCGAAAAGCGTCTTATTCGTAATGTTTAGGAATAAACCTACTTCTCAAAACTCTCTTCATCTCGTTCCATATTCAAACCTCGCGTTGAGTCCTCAGGTGAACATTCTATAGCTTCTTCCACCACATTGTCGCAAATTTAGAAAATTCTAACGCGGCCACTCTAATGTGGACAGCATCTTCATAATCATAAAAGTCAAATATCTTTTTAATCTTCTCTTCCCAATCTAGGTAGTCATTAGCATTACCAGACCTGTTAAAAGCTCGGAATTTATTCCTTAAGATGTTTGGCACCTCTTAGCGCTCTGAACTCACGCTCATCAATCCCATCATACTGGTCTTCTCCTTCTTCATACTCTTCCACTTTATCTAACTCCAACCTTCTTCTTGCGACTCTATCAACACGTCGTGGTGGTGCTTGGTTTACTAGAAAGGCTTCTAGAGCTCACTTGCTCATCTGCCTCCTTGGCCTATTATAATACCCCCTACATGCCTGGAGAGAGGAACTCTAATCATCAAGGTACCTTTTAGTGTAGCGGCTTGAAGTATGTCGAAACTCCAGAGTTAAACATACTCATGTTGGAGCAATCTCAGGATAGGTGACCTCTTGGGAAACAGCTGCACCAAGAGACAAAACTGTGCAGCATTTCATGCCAAAGCGAACAATACGTTGGGGGAAAGAGTTCCGATCAGGTCATTATAGAATGGTATCAGAGCAATCCACCAGTCGGAAGGGTAAGGCCTTGCTTGGTAGTTGTCTTGGACCTGTGCAACAAAACTGACGAGGAGGTTAGTTCTATAAGGAGGGTAGATTGTAATACCCCTAACATGCTTAGAGGGAGGAACTCTAATTATCAAGATGCCTTTTGGTGTAGCGGCTCGAAGTACGTCGAAACTCTAGAGTTAAGCGTGCTCATGCTAGAGTAATCTTAGGATAGGTGACCTCCTAGGAAGCAGCTGCACCGGGGGACAAAACCTTGCAGCATTTTATGCCAAAGCGAACAATACCTCGGTGGAAAGAGATCTAGCCAGGTCGTTACACCTATCTCTCATTTCTTGGCCCTACTCAGCGACTCTTTCGCGCAGTCCAATCTCTAATACCTATTTACTAAGATAGCTAAGTTAGCTACAATAGTAGTAAGATCTTATATTTGCTCATCAATAATATGTGGTATTTGTTAGGTAACTCAACCACAACCATGAGTATCACTCTCGATATCGTGAATCTCTCCTTGTACACTAGGGTTTGACATTCTCAACACAAAGCTTCAATAAAGACACTTCATTCAGATGCCTTCAACACATACATAAATATCTTAAACAACATATTGACTATCATTACACAGCTCTTAGTCTTAACTTCAAGCTCTAATACCAGGAAATTTTATGGTGTGCCTAGGACCTTAGTTATCACTAAGACTTACTGTGATAAATTTGACTAAAAAGGGTCCTCCAAAATATTGAAGAAAATTAAAGGGAAATGGTTCACAAATGAATAAGAGTAGCTGACGTGAAGTTGCTCGAAGGATATGACTTACCAATGAACATAACACGACTTGACAACTCACTTGATATGATGCACAAGTTAATGTCAAAGTCCACTCGCCACTAATCTTGAGCTAATAAGATTAGATAAGAGTGTATGAAAGATGAACTTGGAGAAGGTTGTCTTACAAGAACAGAATATTAAGTATTAATTGTAAGTTATCTATGGCTTACAAGAGAAAGGGACTATATATAGTAAATCTATAGGGCGACATTACAAATAAAGAAATTACAAAAAATTATATACAAAAAGGGGATTCCTAGTATATACGAAAAAGGGTAAAGTGGACAAAAGACAAAAATAGAAAAGTAGTACAATGTCAGATGAGGTGGACATGTGGTAGTGCAACATTAATCCTGTACGAAGATTCTCTAAACATAGCAAGTGATGGGAACCAAGATGTTGCGGCAATAAGGAAGTCCAGATGAGATGAGGGTGATGAGAGAAATGGTAATAGGCCGAGGGAAAACTACTTGGCTGGTAAGTAAGTCTCTTATCACTTGGTAAGAACCTCTCAGCAGTAGTTGGTTGGATCACTCGACACAGGTTCTTGGGTAAGGGAATGGTCAACATCATCACGATCGAGTGTATAGATCAACGTATGACAATGTGGGGAGCTTAGGGAGTTCAACCTCCTTCCTTTGATGTAAAGTCCCTCATTATCAATAGGTTGCCAAGAGAGAATTCTTCAAAAGAGGGATTGGAGGTCTCGAAGTCGTACACGAGTAATAGGACCACTAGTCAACAGTTCATTAATGTGTGCTTGCCTATGGTAGAATTTTCTTACAATTAAACTGTACACAAAACCACTAAGCATAACCCTTTGAGGTCATCTATGGCTTCAATCCTAAACTACCCCTTAATTACACCTTGGCGCCCATTTCCTAGCAAGAAGACCCAAAGCTAGAGCTAAAGCTCAATCCTTCCAGTAAGTCTATGAGAAAGTTACTTTACAAATTGATCAAACTGCTAAAAAGATGGAAGCACAAGGGAAAGGAAGAAAGGTAAAGCAGTTTCAGCCCAGTAACCTAGTATGGTTGTACTTGAGCAAAGAGAGATTTTCGAGCAAAAGGAAGAACAAATTATTTGCCTGAGCTGAAAGACCATTTAAGATGCTCCAAAAGTTTAACAATAATGCCTATCGATTTGAACTACTTAAAAACTTTGAAGTTTCTGATGTTTTCGATATTATCAATCTCAACCCTTATTGATCTAAAGAAGAGTAGAAAAAAGACCAGCCAGATTTGATCCTAAATCCCAATCAACCGAGAAGAAATGATAGGGAATTAAGCCATTGGATCCTTGACTTGAGTTTGAGCTCGAGGACTTGAGAGCATAGCATGACGCATCCTCTTATCCCAACCTACACTTAAAGAATATGAGTTGCTTCTGATTGCCAATCTACCTAAGATACCAAGCTAAGGCCCTCTTTATTTTTTAATGACCGAATGCTGACCTAATGACTGCCCTATTGATAGCTCATCTAACTTATTCATTAGTTTGGCCATACTTGTTCTAAGCTCCCTTGATTATGTCCGAGTTGACCTAAACTTAGACAACTTACAGATCAACTCAACACCAGCCAAATCCGACCATACTTTCTTTTTTGCTTCTACAGAAACCTTGCCAATGATTACCTGCTACGTATCTTTGAACATCACATGAAAGAATCTACCACCAAAGCTTCTAATTCTGCATTTTGTTTTATACTCCTTATCTATTCCTTGTATTTTACTTAATTTGGATAACGCCCTTTTAGTCTTTTCCATATTTAGTAGGTTTTCCTAATATTTTAGGTATCAGCCACAATCATAATCTTTATCACTATTGAATATACTAAATTTCATCTTGGTGTTAAGCTTCTTTGCTTACTAACTCTTTAACTCTCATCCTATCCCTTAAGTAAGGCTAGGTTACGAGTGCCCTCACTAAGTTACCCTGTGCATCATATCGAGCTAGTTTGTGAGTTTGCAAAGATTCCTTAGTGCATCATATCCTTAGAATATTTGTAGTTTGCTTATTCTTTTTTATTTCAAGTGTTCTCTATCCTACATTTAGATCTTTCTACAAGCTTAGACCTACCCCTGATATTGCTGCCCTAGTCCACCCTTGGCCGGACGTATCAAGTCGCTTAGATTACCTTTAAGTCATCACTCTATGATCATTATCAGGGTGTATAATCCACAACAGTTGGAAAGGCGAGGAAAGTTGGGTTTAAATGATAGACTGTATTAGATATCTCTCGTGGATTTTGATGATAACAAAAAAAGAAGAACACTAATGAATTAACAAGTGTGCAAGTATTTAGAGAGTTTAAAATTACAAATTGAGGTGTATTCAGAAACTTATTCAGAAGGTTGGAATTGACTAAAAAAAAAAAAAAAGACTAGTGTAAAAATCTTCAGAAAGTATTTTAAGAGCTTTTATAAGAAAAATTGGTACAACACTTTAAAAACTTGTTCAGAGACTTAAGAAAGAAGAAGACTAATACTCTTCAGAAGGTTCTTTAGAAAGTTGGTCTAGAAAAGTAATGTGGAAAATTAATTTAAATCAAATTTGAATTAATCAAGGCTTAGCTCTACTAGATTCAGTGTATTAGGGAAATATACTTAATCATATTTTACTTAAGATGGAATCAAGATCCTTGGGGATTTATTTTTTTAAGAGAAAATATATTTAGATAAATTAAGATATGCACAAGAATGGATAAGGATAAGGTGATTCAGATTTTGTATAGTTTCAAATTTTTGAACATGACGCCTATTCAAAAGTTGCTAACAAAAGCAGATCTTTGTAAGTTCAAATCAGAAGCTAATATGGTGGTTATTGATTAAAAGTTATCTGATTGAAGAAAGATAAAGAGAGTTGTTTTCGAAATTCAAATGATCGAGATCCTCTAAAAAATATCCAAGGATTATCTTTAGTAATTTAACGATTGGATAAATACAGAAGTGAAGATAATATTCATCAAATTAGCCGTTGGAAGATTTCTCTATAAAAGAGAAAGGATTCAAAATGTTCAGATACCACTTTGGAAAAATCTCTCGCAAAACAATAAAAATCGAGATTAGATTATACTTTTTGAAAAGTCATAGAAAGTTCTTTAGATACTTCTTCAGAAAGTTCCATAAAAACAAATCATTCAACATTCGTCGTTTTCTCTTTAGAGTGAAATTGTTTAAGTTTTATAATTATGTTCTCACTTGTAATTTGTAAATCTTATTTATTGTTTGAAGTCAGTTTGTATTATGTAGATTTGTATTAGCTTAGATTGTTAAGAGGCTAGATAGGCAAAGCAAAGTATTGTAAAGTCCACGTGTGACGAGTACTTGTAATATCTTTGTGATTTGTTTTAGTGAATCAAGTGGAACGGTACTAATGAAGTAGACCAGGTCCTCAGTAGTAGAGTTGGAAAAGAGCAGTAGGCAGAAGGTCTAAGCTCTATAAAATCTCTATTTGATATTCTCTTTCCTTACTTTTTTAATTTGCTCTATTAATTATTGTGTGTTAAATTATTAAAATATCACTATTCATCATTATAAGTTGTTAAGAGGGGTAATTTTATTTTGCTTATATTGAAAAAGTTTTCAAAAGTTTAAAGATATCAATTTACCTCCCATCTTGATATCTTTTACAAGACCAATAGACTAGATTCATCGGCACTAAGACGAGAGGTAAGAATTCACAAGGCCATACTCTTTAACCTTCTAACTCAGGTTTGAGTAAGTGGTTTGGCTAGTTGATTCTTGTTAAATGCACTCTAAGAGTATATGAATAATTAGAAAATTAACCCTTAATAGCTTAACATAGGAAATAACTTAGACAAGAAATAACAATAAGAGGGAATAAGATATGTTAGCACGATTTGCTTTAATTGGATTACAGCCACTTTCAATCAATCAAAGAATTATTCATTCAATAGGTCTAAGATGGTTTTCAATTGCTCTAGACTTGTTTTGACTTCTTCTTCCTAGTTCTTACCATTTATGCCCCTCATTCGAGCTATTCTTGTGAAATTTAAGACATACTCTAACATTACTTTGTTGTATAAATTATATTGAAACCACTTACAAAATTTTTGAAAACAGTTAATATTATATATGGTATAGGAACTTTCCCCATTTTTGTAATCAACTACGTAGAGTTTAAAAAGTGCTAATTTATTATGTATAAACTTTTCGAGGTCATGGACTAACTCCATTAAGGTAGTTAAACGCAGAAGTGAACAATGTTTAAGCAATTAGTTAAAAGAAAAGAAAGGGTAAAGCTCATATAGTTTATTGCAAACATAAGGAAAATTTAGGTACTAAATTGGAGCTTCCAAACTTTAGGTTAATAATTACAAAAATCAGATAAAGTTTAAGTATCAAATGTAATATTTGCACTTCAAAATAGTAGCACCCCTTAAATTGCTATACCCCTTATGAATCAATTTAAACCATTGATATTATCCATACGTCTAGTAATATTACTTAAGGAAGCATTTGGTTTGCATAATTTTAAGGGGCTAATTAGACAAAATATCTAGTATCTTATTTGATATACAATATGAGTGTGGTATTGCATGAAAAACTTATTAAAAGATATAATAAAACAAAAGGCTTTTTAAAGTACCTAAAATAATCCTTTTATCTTCTAAAAGTTGTCAATTAAATGTGATTTAAGAGATTATACTTGTACTTTTGAATCACGTTCATGTTTTCATCGTGTTTTGCTGTTTTGGTGAATAAAATGCTACCTAAGATTATTGTATTGACAATACCTAAGTGAATCATGCTAAAATCTAGGAAATTGGGTCAATAATAGTAGAGATGTTGAATGTTTGCTTCCTAATGCAAATAGAATTTATTAAGAATGCACATAGAGAGAGTAGGTGAGGTAGTTAGAGGGAGGTTGGTTTTTGGTTTTGGTGTTTAGGGGGGGAGGTGGGGGTTGAGGGGTGGTGAAACCGGTGGGGAAACTCATTTTAGTTAAGTCAATGGTAAAATTATTTGTAGAAAGTATCTATTTATTATTGTGCTTATAATGTATATCTTATATAAACAAAAGTGATTTTATTAATCAAGTGCACTCATGATTTTATGAATGCTTACTACACTTTGTGAAAGATTAAAAAAATAAACTTTTTCTCATTTCATTGAGTATATAGATATAAACTGAAATTCAATTGCCAATTTATAAGAAGTAAGGAATAAATGCATAAAACTTATGTAAATTTTGTAATTAGCAAATATATGATAAAAGAATATTTAAGCAAAATAAAATTGCAAGTAGAACAAAATGAATAACATAACAAAAAAAGGTACTGAACAATTTTTTATTATGACTTTGCAAATTTTTTTCATTAGTAATGCTATAAAAAATATTACTTTTAATGTATGTAGTTAAAGGATTAGCTCTTCAACAATTCCATTCATTTTTAATAATATTATTTGTGGAAAAAAAAACCACTATTAAATCAAGTAATATGATTGTTATTATTTATAATTTTTTGTTTTTATCATCGTACATATAACATTAGAAATATAATTATCATTAATGATCTAATGAGAATCTTTTTTTTTTGTTAACTATTATCTTTAATGCAATATGAAAAATAAAATGCTATTGATGGGAATTAAACCCATGATCTTATGGATGAAATAATTTATTTATAACCACTACACCAAATTTATTACTATATTAAAAATTTTACTATTTAAAATATAAATATAATATAGGTTGCCTTAAATTTTTTGCCAATAGTGTTATTAGGCCTTTTAAGTATTATGTTTTATAAATAAAAAAAAGAATGCAGTGGAACTAAAAATTATTATAAAACCTATTCTATGATCCATGTGTAAGATGTAATAAAAACATATATGTTAATAAAAGATTATAAAACTACTTTTTCTCGGATGAAAAGTATCGTCTTCTCATTCAATTGGAATCTGAATTCGATTTATTGTTTTAAAAATATGTTCAATACAATGGCTCTAAATGTAGTCTCTCTAATGGTATTCACACATTCGTTGAACAAAACAAATTCTAATCCTTTATATTGCTAGATAACTAAGATTAGAATTAGAAAAAAAAAAAAAAAACAAAATGTTATATCTCTCTTTTGCCTTCTCTTTTGGTGTTTCTTTAAATAGAAAATCATCATTAAACTCTTTTTCTTGCTATTATCTATTTTAAACGTTAACTAAAATTAATAAAAGAGACATTTTATTCCATAAAATTTTCGATTGCTACAACCTTTTAATTGTATAATAATTAAATATGGAATTAATGGCAAATAACCTTTTAATTACTATAAACTTTTCAATTGCAATTGAATATGGAATTAATAAATTCTATATCCTTTTAATTGTCATGAAATTTTCAATAGCAATTAAACATGGAATTAATAAATTTCATCTACTTTTACATAAAAAAAAAAGGCAATGATAAAATACATAATCTTTAAAATGTACTTAATCTCAAATATATACTATACGATAAAATAAATTACTTTCAATTATTATTTTAAATCAATTTATTCTAACTCTGAAATAAATATTAACAATCAAAACTTTGTTCCTATTCATCATTGTATAGTATGCGACTATATTTTTATATATGAAGGTAATGTCTATTTAAACATAAACTAAGATAATTATCTAGCAACAGTTATTGATTATTCAATATAATAGAAAAAGTGTAAATGAGAAATCACTATGAACTAATTACTACATAATTAAATTTTTTCATTAAATGATGTCCTAATTAAATCATTATATGTCATGCTATCAATGTTTAATCATTTTACTTAGTTTTTAAGATAAAATAAACTCAATAATACTTGCAATAATCACAGGCTTACATGTTACTATTATTTTAACCTAGTCTTAGATATCGATTCCCTAATCTAAGAGAGTAATGAATTTTATCTTGACTCATTGTTATCTTATCTATATTTCATGTTGTATCCAATAACCGTATTATTTACAATCTAAATAAAGTCTGTATTTAATGAAATTAGAGCATAACATGCTATATTAGGATATATGAAGGTTCCAAGTCTATGGATTATTTACGTTTGTTCATTTAGAGGAGGAACTAATAACTTTAAACATGTAGTATCATCTATTAGCGGGTTATATCTAGTGTATCTACTTAACTTTGGACACTCATTTGTATAACTCAAATCTTTTTCCTTTGATTAAATAAAAATGACCTTAGTTATACAATGTGTTGCATATCTATACCCCCTCTAAATATTTATTTGACCAAGGATAACTTTTGGATAATATAATATATTGGAATCTTACTGATAATATATCTTTATTGTAATTCTATACATATTCTAATTATTTATGGGGCTTTATTGTAAAATATATACCAGTAGAAAAATATATAAATATAATAAATACTCGCTTTTTATAAATAATATTTATAAATATATTAAAAGTATCTTGGCACATTGTGCATATATTATAATACTAAGGTGCTATGATCTTGGTCTAAGAGGCTCAAATCGTTAGGGGAGTATCCCATAAGATAGAAGGGAGTGAGTTGCTACACCGAAGGGGGTAGGCGGCTAAGATTTAGATTTAGCGCTTACTTTTTATGGATCCAAAGGACGGTATTTATAGTATGCACTTCTATCCCTTTAGTTAAGTAGAGATGCACAAGCTTAGGATTTTAAGCCTTGTATCTACCTCATCCTTCTCATTATTGTATAACACTATACAATTTGATCATACTAATTGGTATGAGATGAGTCGCTGGTTGTTGCATCCTATTAAATGAGTATTGTATAGATAAATGAGAAGCGGCTCCCAAAGGAGTCGTGTCTTAGTAGATAGTAAGCCTACTTAAGTCTTGCTAGCATTCTATTTTTGTGGTCAGGATGGCCTCTAGTTTGTTAGTCTAGAGCTTAGTTGGAAATTGGGTCGTTCAACCAAAAAGGGACCAACTAGATTGGTAGTATAGTGATCAATCCCTAACTTGGCTAGCACCTAGGTTATCTTATAAAAGTTGGCAATCTAGGTGGCATGGTGGTTGCTTGGCTACATATGCCGTCCTTATTCGTTAAGGAGACAAACTTGAAGTTGTCTTAATTTATGGCTTTTTGGTTATTAGGTCATATCCAAGGATTAATATCAACAATACATATTATACCTTTTCTTAATAAAATTCGACATTAAATCTTTTCCAAGCTTGTGGGGTTGGGGCTCCTTTTAAGTGAATTTTACTTATACCATCTAATGATAACGATAATACTATTAATTTCTTATTATTATTGCATTAGTTTGTATCAGTAGATCCTTTATTTGTACTTATAAGCAAATATATGTCCTCATAGATAACATGTTTTGTAGGCTTGTACACCATATAAACCCCCGGGGTAGATATATGTTTTCAGCGTATATTATATGTTGTGACGTTTATTCGTAGTTTTCACCATTTAAATATGTACTCTCCATTTGTTCTTGAAAGCAAATGCACTATGTCCCTCATAATTGTCCTCTGAAGATGAGATGAATCTCCATTATTCAAATATACAATTGATAAGTTTTAGAATATCTGGTTTTATAATATCAAAAGTTAATAGATATATTTGGTATTTCCCTAAATTTTTAGCAGTTTCTTTGTATTATCTTCTATATTATTAAGGTGATTCTTTTTTTTTTTTTTTTAATACCAAATCCTTATAAGCTAATAGGTGAAATAAGAACTTGGGTGAATTACAAATAAGCCTTCTTATATTTGTTTCAAATGAATTTGACTTTCTTATCTTTGGAATTGGTTAAACTAGCACATCTTTTAGACATTTTCTTTTTTCACTAATTTGCCATTGGACAAAATAATAAAAAATTAAATCATAAAAAATGAAAAAAAAAAGAGAGGATAAGATGAATATATAGGTGTTTATAATGCAAGTGCTCAATTTTAAATATAAGCATTTTAATACACATAAAATAAATATTAAAAGACATATCTACAATTTACTCTCGTAGATTTGGTGGTCTCTCTTAACTTCATAAAATTACACCTAACTTTTCTAGACGAAATTGAAGAAGTAGCCCCTTTTATTTTCTCTTGTTTAATTTTATATCATTTCTGTTCCACAAAACTCTGATTGGTGAGGGCATTAGACGCTGTAATCATTGTTTCCGCCTACCAAAAATAGGAACTATCCAACGAGTCAGAAAATTCTAGAATAGTATCTTTTAACTTCAATTTTTAGGCCCGAACGTAATTGTGTGTTTGTGTTCTACGCTAGTAGAATAATTATATCCTTCCTCTATTATAATGTAATAGACAGGACACGATTATCTGTATACCGAACACATAAGGGTTTTAAATTAAAATTTTTACACTATTGGAAACCGATACTTTTAAAAATATCAAATTAATACCCAAGTTTTACTTGGTTTTGTAATTAATTTAGATGCTCAATCACAAAAATAGTAATACTCAAATAATTAATTGTAAAGAGGGCAAAATTCTGGAAGTTAATAGTAAAAATGGGTAAAGTTCACTTTTACACTTAAGATACTTAAATGCGAAATGTATAAACTTTATATACCAAAAGTGATATTTACCCTTAAAAGAAAAATAATTAATGAAAAGAAAAAAAAATTTTCTTTATCAAGTTTAAAAAAAGTAGACTAAAGTTACTAGTTAAATTCTAAATTGTATTTTTTTTTCCTTCTAAATGTCACTAGTAATGCCTCCAAGAACACTCGTGATAGAACAACATGTTCTCAATTTTCTATAACTTTAAATAATATATGTATACACATACTTCTAAATCATTGTTAAAGCTAAAAGACAATAGTTAAGGGTAAATTGCACTCCGCACACACTTTCACCTTATTTAATAGTTTTTATTGTTTCGATCTTATTTTTACAAGATCGATCTAGTTTTTTATTTTATTTTTAATTTATATTTCTTTAAATTTAGATTATTGAATTAATTTCTAATTTAACAGTTCAAATTTAATATATATATATAAATCAATGATAAAATGGAGGGTTGAATATGTTCCATCAAAATGAGGAAATAAATTAGAAAACTCCCTTATTCTATATACCTATATTTTCTTTTTTTTTCTTTTACACTTTTACATGTATATGTTGTCTCTATTTGTAAATATTAATCAACAAGCATAAGACTTTTGATTGATCCATAAATAATTAATATGATGAAAAATATTAATGAATGTATTTAATTAAATGATATAGAGATAATAAATTAAAAAAAAAAGAAAATGGAAAAATGTAGTTTACTTTCTTTATTTATGGCCCTTCAAGTGAATTTCTTTTTAGCAATTTGAGAATATGTATATTTTTAAGGATTTATAAGAAAATAAAATAAAATTACATTTCAAAAATTCACAAGGCTTACTCTTATACGATTAATAGTGATAAAAAATGTACTTAGAATAAGAAAATAATTTATAAGTTTCGACGTGGAGTTGCAACATGACAATTGACGTTTCATTCTTGAAGTAACTAGCAATTTATGCTTCAATATATAATATTCAAAGCAATAGTTTTGTTTTTTTAGAGCCCATTTTCCTTACAAATAACGACCTTTTTTTCTTTAATTAGACATTAAAAATCGAACACGACGTTTCATTGCACGTATCAAACATTCACAGAATTTTCCACATTGAGCAACCAATTTATAGTCCCTCATTAATCCTAATAAAACCATTTATTTGTTCGACAAAAAAACAAGTAATGAAAATGTGTTTTTGGGCAGTGTTTAAGCCAATAAAAGAAATTTTTTGTATTTTCATCAAATTCATCGTATTTTTTTTATTTACATAGACTCTTTCTAATTTATATTTGCCCATTCTTTTTTGGTTAATTAGTTTTATGTTAATATTAATTTGCCCTTTTTTTCCTTCGATGGAAATTTGCCTATTTATGTCTTGAAAATTTAATGTCAAACAGTAAAAAGAGAAAACCAGCAAGTCCATACAAATTTCTTTGTAGTCTCTCTGTGCATTATGGATTCTGTAACCCACGCTTTTTGCAGAGAAAAGTACTCCATATCTGAAACCGCCAAAAAAAAAAAAGAGTCGCTTGCACGATCTTGCAAGCTATTTTCGTTAGAATAATCATTCTTTTTTCTCCTAAAAACAAATAAAATTTCGTTCTGTTGACATAATCCGTATTGAAAATGTCTGCTTTTTCACAGTTTCTTTCCTTGGTGGTTAAGCAGAGTTCCAGAGATACCAAAAAGGTGTATTTTCCTACCCTTTTGTTATTTTTTGGTTCTTTTCCCGAAATGACAGTATTTATGCAAATTATGTGGAAAATGATTATATGGGTTATTGTTCTTTTGGTGTTTGAAATTATGGGTTTGCTTTTAAAGTAATGATCTTTTGATGGATGATTAACTTGGTATTTATGTTTCTGTTCCATTGAATTATGGGTTTTACAATTTTTCTCTCTCTTTTTTTTAAATAAAGGATTTTGGATAATGATGCTCTGTTCTATGCTTTTTATTTTGTTTTTAATTAACAAATTTTTATTATATCTATCAGATTGGTTTTACAATGTCTTTGTGATATATTTGCAGTTTCTAACATCCTTAATGGGTGTTCATAACCTTAGTTGTTGGGAGTAGTTATGGTCGGAGTCCCTGAAAATGGAAAATTGCACGGGTTTTTAGATTCGAATCCCATAAGGCCGCTTGGGCATGGGGTTGGTGGTGTGGTGTGGATTGGGTTTGGGGAAGAAAAGGGGAAATACTGATAAAATGTGGTTACTAAAATGTTATTATATGTAACGCTTTTCTTGAATAGGACGTATTGATCATATTTACTTTGGTGGCAATTAAATTATCCTTCAACTTTGGTTGGATTTGGTCTGGGCTAGAGACTTTCTAGTTGATCAGGATTGTGCATTGGATCCTCCAAAATATCTTTGCAATGTGTTGGTGATGTTTTTGTTCCATTTTGTTTCTGTGGTTTTCATTCTGTTCTAAGAGTGTGCTGTTCGACTCCTTTCTGCCTCTAGTCTGTTGTAATTGTATGACTGATGTCATGCTGGTCTTATTCAGATTACTGATTAGCTGTATTTTGATTATCTCTTCAATTCATTGTTTGTGGTCGGAAAATAAGAATTCAAACTAGATGCATACGTGATGGAGGGGAATAAATTAGATCGTTATATTCATTGGAGTACTCAGTACCAACTTTGTTTTAACCTCGTTCTGCATATTATCATTTTACGTTTTGGCTAATTTATCATAGATGATTGAACAGATATCTTGATATCTCCTTGGCATAGTCTGCAGCTGTTTTGTTTCAGTGGAATTTGCTTTAATAATGCTTTTGACTCAGTTAGAGAATCTCTTTGGAATACTTACAGTTCAGGTGCATTACTCTGTGATATTTTGCTAGTCTTTACTATAATTGAATAATTTGACTTGGAGTAGACCTCCTAAAATTGAATTCATTTAATAATACCTTGTTCCCTTCTTGTTCAATAATCTTATAGTGATGGTGTTTTCTGAATGCATTGTTGAGTAATCTGGGGACACTTTTTCCCCCCCTTCTTTATTTCTGTAGGTATCCGGCTGACTTTATGTTTTCAACACTAGAGAGTAATTCCAGGTTCATTCATCAAAGAATAACTTCCCGATTGATTCCATAGTGTGTTTCTTGCTCCACATACCACTTTGCTGGTTTCCAGTGTCCTATCAATGGCTGAGGATAAATCCAATTCACCAGTAACACCGGTAATAGCAAGGCAACATAAAGGCAATCCAAGGAGACATTCAACTGGGCAAGCAAGTATTGTAAAGAGTGAAGAGAATGCTGTACCACATTATCTGAGAGCCTCAACTGGTTCTTGTCATGATTTGTGCAAGTATGGGATCAAACATGGACGGGAAACAACAAGAACTTTCATGCAGAGAAGGGTTCCAAGTAGGCTGCATGATGATCCAATTCTTGTAAAAAGTGTAGAACTGCCGTCCGGAAAGAGTGCATTGGCGAGAAGGCCGAATTCCTTATCCAGTTCCAAAAGCCTTAATCTTGATTCTTCCGGTATCATTCGGAAACATTTGTCTCTGCCTGGTACCAAAAACAAAGTAGAAAATGACAAGAAGAAAATCTTAGTTGAGAGTGCATTATTGCCTGGCAGAAAGAGCAAATTGGCTACAATGTCCAAAGTAGCCGGTCCTAAAAGCCTTAAGGTCGATGCTGCTACCAATGTTAGCCAGAGAGTTAAACAGCAAGGATCAACACCTGTCAGGCAAAATTCGGCAGAGGCTGAAGGCTCTGCAGAGAGAAAAGAGAAGTCAGTTAAGCTTAAATCATTGCTGGGTTTGAAGACTCATTCATCTGGTTCTAAAGAAACTAACAAGCAGAAAAATTTGTCATCATATGAAGCCTCGAAACAAGTCCCCTTGAAAGTGAAAGAGAGGAGGTTGTCTGGGATGCATTCAACATCCGCAAACCGTAATCATATGGGTTTAAAGCATTCACCTCCCTCCATTACCCCTATTCGGTTGAATAAGAAGAGCAGCAGTGACGGTGCTGCAGACAGAATCAAAGGATCTTCCAGAAGAATCTCAGCTAAGAATGTAATGGGGCCTCAATCTACTCTCATGTCCTCAAATTCTTCTGTCAGAAAAATCCCCAGCTTGACTGGCAAGAATTGCAGGACCTTGAAAGGCATATCCCATGAAAGGAGTGAGAATCAAACTAAGAATATTGAAGCTGTTGAAATGGACAATGAGGAAGTCCCAGACAAGACATTGTATGCAATCAATATGAAAGATGAGAGCGAAGTTTCATATTTTGAAGCAACTGCCAATACCCTTATGTCATATAATCACAACCAAAACGGAGCAAGTATTGTAAGTCCTACAGCCTCACACCATTCAGCAATTGAGTCAGCATCCTCTGGAGACCCTCAATCTGTATCCTTCCGGGGTGATTCAACAGAGCAAGCTAAATACGTAACTGATGAAAAAGCAAGCACCGACGCTATTTCCATTGCACAACCCTTGTCATCACTAGAATCCTTATCTCTTGAGAACTCTCACTTTTTATCATTATATGAAGAGGGTCAAGTTGAGCAGGCTAAAGTGTGCATAAATAATGAAAAAGCAAGCATTGATGCAATTTCCATCCCACAACCCTTGTCATTGTCAGAATCCTTAACTCTTGGGGATTCTCACTCTTCATCATTCCATGAAAAGGGTCAAGTGGAGCAGGCTAAATTTTGTGTAAGTGATGAAAAAGCAGGCATCACTGCAATTTCCATTCCTCAGCCCTTGTCATCACCACAATCCTTATCCCATGGGGAGTCTCACTCGATATCATCACTTGAAGAGAATCAAGTGGAGCAGGCTAAGTTGTGCGCAAATGATGAAAAAGCAAGCATCGATGCAATTTCCATTCCACAACCCTTGTCATCACATGAAGAGAATCAAGTGGAGCAGGCTAAATTGTGCACAAATGATGAAAAAGCAAGCAGTGATGCAATTTCCATTCCACAACTCTTGTCATCACATGTCAAGAATCAAGTGGAGCCGGCTAAATTGTGCACAAATGATGAAAAAGCAAGCATTGATGCAATTTCCATTCCACGACCCCTGTCATCACCAGAATCCTTATCTCTTGGGGTCCCTCACTCTTCATCATTACAGGAGGAGGATAAAGTGGAGGTGGCTAAGTCGTGCATAAATGATGAAAAAGCAAGAACCAATGCAATTTCCATTCCACAACCCTTGTCATTACCTGAATCCTTATCTCTTGGGGATTCTCACTCTTCATCATCACATGGAGAGGATCAAGTGGAACTTGCTGGGTCTCATGATTGCAGTCAAAGTGAGAGAAACTCTGAAAGTTCTCCATCTCATCCTAATTCCTGCTCCTTGTCATCATCACATGAAGGGGAAAAGGAAGAAGAAGCAGAGGAGGAGGAAGAAGAAGAAGAAGAAGAATTGGAGTCAGTATATAGTATCAGTGTGTCAGAGGATTTTTCTATCTCAGACACTAGCGACATGGATGTATTGGAAGAAACAGAAATCCTAGAAGATGAGAACAAAGGGGAAGCAAAGAAGTTTGGGTTTGTTTATATGAAAGATCATTCTATCTCAGACAGTAGCGACATGGATGTCTTGGGAAAAAATGAAATCCTAGAAGGTGAGAACAAAGTGAAAGCAAAGAAGTCTGGGGTAGTTTATACAAAAGATGTGGATGGAAAACCTGTGAAACTACATTTTAGGAGGGGGAAGGTGGTCGAAATTCATACAGAGAATAATGCTCCAACGAGGCTAAAGTTTAGGCAAGGTAGAGTGTTGGATCCAAATGAAATTGAAATTGTTAAGGCAGATGCCCAAAGGAAAAGCATGAAGCGGAGAGAAGAAACTGATGGTGACAATGATGGGACAAAACTGGGCTCTAGAAGAATTGTCTTGAGACGTAAATATGTACAGGAGAAGAAAGACTCAAAGGGTTTGTTTAATAATGTGATTGAAGAAACTGCTAGTAAACTTGTGGAAACACGAAAGAGTAAGGTTAAGGCTTTAGTTGGTGCATTTGAAACGGTGATCTCTCTTCAAGATACAAAACCTTCTGCCAGTTGAGCTGCAGATTCTTTTTTCACAAAAAAAAAAAAAGAAGAAGAAGAAGAAGATAATCATTATTCATATTGACAGAGTAACATTAAGCATTGGAAGTGCTGAAGCGGACAATCTTGACAAGATAGTAGCATGTAAAGATAGAAGGTTTTGGTTAGAGTTTAGGAAGATTGTTGAGTTGTGCGCATGGTTGCATACTGGTTTGGACTAGATTTGTGTACATTTTGGAGGGATAAGCTTGTTCCTATGGTTACCATTCATTTTGTTCCTTTTGTATTTTCGGTGACCTGCTTTTTGTTTTTCTTTTCAGGACAAGCTGTTCTGGGATGATGCATTTTGCTAAGATCTGGGATTGCTAACATTTGGTTGTTTGATGTTTTCTTTCACATTGTACATGACTTTATTTCTTCTTTTGTTCAGCTACAATTGTGATGATCGTGGTGTGTTTGTGTGCAAACAGCTTGGAGGTTGATTTATTGTCTGCAAATTTATGCGAAAGAATTAAGGGAATAATAAGAGTGCAAGTATTTCAGATAATTTTTCTTTTTGCAAAGTTTTTCACTTTTGCAAATTACGTGCAAAGCTCTCATTTCTGTAATCTAGTGTCTTAGTGCATTACAGGTGCTTCCGAGATTATACATTTGCAATTTTGCTGATTTTTCAATGTCATAACAGGGATTCTCAATTCAAGTAACATGATATTCCTTGAATGGTTGAGTCGTTGTAAGTAGATCACTTGGAATGGAACATGGAACCCTCCACGGTTGTCACCTGCAAAAGAAGCTTGTGCTAAGTATTTTCTGCATCTATTGAACCCTCTCTTGGGCAGCATCAACATTATTTTCATGCCATAAGTTCCAAAGTATTATTGTATTTTCGGTTGCTGAGCTTAGAAAGAAATTAAGGCCCATTTGTTTCAAGAAAAATATTTTTAGGAAAACATTTTTATTTTTTCCTTATTTGTTTTAATAGAAAAAGGTACCTTATATAGAAAACTTTTCCTTGTAAGGGAAAACATTATTTTACTAGAGGGAAAATTCTACCATTTTTCAAGAAAGTGATTTACTCTTGTCAAAATGAAATGTAGTTTTCTGATCTAATATTTACAAGTATTTTAACTCTATGGTGATGATATTTATTTTATTTTTGTTATAACTTATCTATAAATTATATCATTTTATCATTAAAAAAATTGTAGACTGGTTACAATAATGCATATTAATTTTTTTTTTTACATTTCTACTTTTGCTTTTAAATGAAATGTTAGATATAATATTTTTATAGAAATATTTTGATAATAATTTTTTTAGGTATGACTATGTCAAATACCGGAAAAGTTTTGTCAGCATATTTTTACTAATATATGCAAACACATGAGAAAACATATCGTTTTTGCAAAAATATTATTTACAGGAAACATTTTACACTACCTTGTGGTTTTACTTGAAACAAACATGGCTTAAATCAAATACTTCGTTCTTGACAGTGTATGTTCAAATTGCCGGTTAATATGAATTCAATCAATTATGGTGGTCAGAAGTGATTTCTCTAATTAAACTAAGGCTTGTTTGTGATAAATGTAAATAAAGAGAATACGTATGTAGAATGCTAAGCCTAGAGAATGTACTTGAGCAAAATTGCTTGACGCGGAGATAGGTTGATTGTAAGAGGAAACTCGCTCCCACAACTACTACTTTTATAGTAAGACACCCTTATATGTCCTAGAATATTCCGATACTACACAACTCAACAACTACGCTTAGGTGAACCGATACATTGAGCTCACACATATAACATTAGCAATGCTACACAATGCACTTAATAGACGACCACATATTAGCAACACTACACAATACACTTAATACACCACCATATAACACCCAACAACACTTCAATGTAACACCACCATGCCACAACACCAACTGAACTACTACACAACAACAATACTACAACTAACACAACACAATAAGAAGACCAAAACTAATTGGAAAGTCTAGGAGGGACAAGTTTTGCCATATACCCCCTATTATAAACTTGTTATATAAAAGGATGTTGTGATGTCATATGAATACCTTGCTCCGCAAAAGAGTACTTGCCCTCAAGGACAAAATTGAGATAATACAATTAAAAAGAAACCTTATCCATCCAAGTGGTATCACTAGGAGATTGACCTTAACATTGCACTAATACTTGAGGAACATTGTTAAAACCATGCTATTGAAAATAATGCCCAAGAATTGCCATAGGAAGTTGCTTAAATAGGTCAGCCTCTTCAAATAGTTAAATGGCAAATCAAAAAGGGTAAGGAAGGGTCCAATAGCCCACTTAAGAAGTGATACATGAAAGATGGGATGCATTTTACAACAAGCAATCAACTTCAATTTATATGCAACTAAACCAATGCATTTGAACCCCTAAAATAGCCAAACAAACATGGGTAAAACAAGTTGTAAGTCCTAAAGCTAAGCCAAGTGACTGTAAAATTGAATTTAGAACATAAGGTTTAGGACGATCGGTTAAAGGATTCAAGCAAACCCAAATTATAAACTATTGAGAGAAATATTAGTAAAAATGACTTCGTAAACTTAAATTTAAGAAAATAAGTAATAAAATAGGAGATTATAAAATTTTTAAATTTTAAGCATAATAATTGCTAATTACCGAAAATGCGAAAAGTGTAATCTAATGACTAATAAATTACTAAAGATAGATTATATGTATACTAAAAATTTTAGAATGACCAAAATAATAATTAGGAATGTTCACATATACCCCACATGTATTTACGTGTAGATAAAAATATGCAAAATTACCTAAATTGGCCAAAAACTTAATAAATAATTAAAGAAAATTATTAATTAATTGTGGAAAAATAAAAAGAAAAATCAGAAGGGTGTGGAATGATGCAAATTTGGTCGTGGAAAATCAGAATCTGAAAAAGAAAAATTAACCAATTAGAATTAGACAACATAAAAGCCAAAAATCAAGGAATTGGGGCAATGTCATGTCTAATTAATGCATATTAATTACCAAAAACGTCTATAAATAGGGGAAAAATTCACAGAACTCATATGGGCAATGAGGAATTAGAGAAAAATAGAGAGACTTGAAAGTTCAAGAGAAAATCCAGAAAACAAAAAAAGAAAAGAAAAATATGCAAATAGGGCTAGTGAGCCAAACCCACATCTCACCACCACCTGGGACCGAGCCGCCACCACCACCACCCCACTCCAGACTCACCGTCTAGGCTGGCCGACAAACTTGGACCGGGTTTAGACAGCTAGAAAGTATCGAACCGGGTGAGTCCCTTAATTGCCTTGATTTTGTATAATTTCTTAAAATTAGTTATTTTTCCTAGAAAATTATGAAACTTGTTATTTTAAGGTTTTATTATATGTAGATTTAGGAAAAAATAATGATTTAGTTTAATCGCGTCTAAAAATATAAGGTTCTTAACAAATTGAATAAAATCGAGCATGATTAGAACTAGAAATAAATAGGCTTAGAAGTGTAGTTTGGAGCTCAATTTTTTTTCTGTAGGATACTCATATGATATAAAATAGTGCTATGAAGCCATTTTTTAAAAATTAATATTTGAAATTTTTAAGTTAATTTTTAGCCCTAAAATGATAGAAAAATTGGATAATTTTGGGTTAATTAGATGATTAAGATACTAATTACTGATTTATATAGTGATTAAATATTTAGGAATGTTAATCTCTAATGTAGAAACCTAATCCTAGCCTTTAGAGTATTAAGTATAGTTAATTTAGAAAATTAGGTAATTATTGTAAGAAATTAGTAATATATGAAATTGAAAATTAATAAATCTAAAAAAAATTAGGGTTATTTAGATAATATTATAATAAAAATCAGAGTAATACTAAATCTGAAATAAAATTTAATTTTAAGTAAATATATAAAAATATAAGATTTTCTCACATTGGAAATAAATCTGATACCCCGATTAGGAATAACATGTATAGAATAGTTTAGAATACTGAATTAAGACTTAATAGGATATTTAAATACTCGAGCTTAATGTGATTAATTTCACATTAGGATTCGAGCATATTTAAGACTTAGGAATCAAAACTAGAATCTAATTTAGGATTCAAACCTCGAAATAAAGTAAAAAGAATTATTAGTATATAATAGGCATACATAGAAAAAGGGGTTAAATTATAACTTAGAATATGAATCCTTAAAGTATAAGTACTAAAAAGACCTATTTGTATTATAGGACATCTAGAGACAAATGAGCTTGTGACTAAGGGATTAAGCGATTGAGAAATTCCAAGTAAGTTGGGTTATTACTTATTGTAATAGAATACTATTTGTATGGTACTCGGAGACTTAAAACTGTATATGGTTGTGATTGTAAGTAGTTTACGCATGTGTTTGACGTATCTGAATTCGTACTGAAATTGTGATATGATGGATTTTGTGTTATGATTGAATTGGTGTGAATTGTTTGAAAACCCTAAATGAAATTTAATCTTATTCGACTTTAATGACCAAAAATACTATACATTGCAACCCGTTAAGGGATCATTAGGATTCTCCAACTAAATACCGACCCCTTTGAAAAGGATAGCGTAGAATTGCATAATGGTCCCTTCTTCATCCTCAGTCGAACTAAGTGACAGGAGAGGAGGTCGCAGCGAGGGTGAAGTCAATGGTTTGAAGGTAGTCGTGGGAGGAGCAAGGTCTCCATTGCACAAGCTTAGGTTTGGTTGTGAGCTACTGCATAATATGGAACTTCTCAACCCAGATTAGAGCGGGCGAAATTTCTCTGATTTCACAACGAACCGGGCTACGTTGTGCGATGATACTTGATTGTTGCATTGCATGAAAATAATTGATTGATAATCTTGTTTGTGCTTGTATGCATTCATGAGTCTCCAATTCAACTTACTGAGCTGAAGTTGCTCATACCCTTATAGATCCTTTTGTAAGTTCTGATCTCTGAACAATTCAAGTAGAATGCCACCTTATAATTACCCAGAGGTTAGTCTTTTTGAAGTCGGGGGTGTGATGATCAATCTACTTAGTAATAATGTGTAGCTAGAGTATCCTTGTAGTTAAGGATGAAAGACTAATAGTTATTATGTAATTTAGTGAACTGTTGTGTTTATGTAAAACTTTCTAGGAAGCTCTATAGACTTACATATAATTATATATGTTTATTAGAAATTTGTAATATTTATCATAATTGTAGTTTAACTGTTAATCGAACTATTTACTTCAAAGTGAGGAGTTGTCGACGCCTTATGTAGATCATGTATATGGTAGGTACTGTGAGGCCAATTACTATCATAAAATGGTTTACACGGCGGGATTATTGCGACTCTACGACTTCGGGGCATAACACAAGTTTTAGTCATAACTTTTTGTTGCAAACTAATGTAAAGATGAAGAAAAACTCAATCTCTTACAACAAATTTAACATGCCTCCTATGTTTATTCATACTGTGATAAGTAATGGACTATGTATGCTCAAGATTTTGTTGAAATTGTCATAAAATAACATTATCTAGTATATAAGGCTTCCCATAATGTGAAATTAGCAATTTCTTCATCAACAAATGAAGATATTATAGGAAGAGTCTAGCTATAAAGAATTTCAAAAGGTGTCAACTTAATGGAAGCATGAAATGAAGTATTGTAATAATACTTTGTGTAAGAAAGTTAAATAGCCTATTACTTAGGTTGGTCACCTAGAAAACACCATAAGTAACATTCCAACTAATGGTTGAGATCTTGCATTTGACCATTTGATTCTGGATGATAGGAAGTGCCAAAATGAAGCTTAGATACTTGTAATTAAAATATATCATGCCTAAAATGACTTACAAAAGTTAGGTTACAATCACTAACGATTGTCTTAGGCATAACATGCAGACGCATAACCTCTTTAACAAACAAATCGACTATACTCTTAGCATTGTAAGGATATTTCATCAATAAAAATTGCCTACACTTCAAAAATTGATCAATCACTACTAACACCATAAGAAAACTTCAAGATCTAGAAAGTTCAAACGTAAAAGTCATCTAGAGATATCATCTCATATAGTAAATGGAACCGATAGAGGAGATAAAAAACCAGCTGGAGAAAAGTGTTTAATATTTTTAACTTTAGCATATGGCTAAGACACTTTTAAACATCTTTTTTTTTTAGCCCACTCAATAAACCTTAGCTACAACTAGCATGTCCACCTATTGGCGTAGCATGTAACTCATGCAAGAAAAATTGGCACTCATTTCGAAGAAGTTGGAACAACTAACCTGTTATGATAAAAGAACACATCATTCACTTAATGAAATCAACTTCTAGTATCTTTCCCCTCTGACAACAAAGCCATTTTCTGAGACAAGAAAGAGTCTTGCAATACGAACTCCTTGATTTCATGCAAATTTATCTATACTGGTCTTGAAATGGGAGCAAAATTGATGTCATTAAGATCAATAGCTTTATTTCATGCCTACTCTTGTATTGAACTTCAAAATCATACCCAAGTAATTTAGATAGCAAATTTTGTTGATTAAGAGTGGCTATATGTTGTTTCAACAAATATTTCAAACTTTTTTGATTAGTTTTCATCATAAACTTCTTACCAAGAAGGTGTCTCCAATGATTTATAGCTAGCACCAAAGCCATAAGCTCTTTTTCATATGTAGATTTTGTAAAAGTCCTAATAGCTAAAGCCATACTAAAATAAGCAATTGAGCACTTATTTTGTCATAAAACAACACCAATTCTTGAATGATTACTAACCTCAAGGCCAGTCACTTGAGATCACCTCTGAGATCTCTAAGACTTGGTCAAACGCATGTCTACTTCCTAGCTTATCGAGGATAAGCTTCCATATCTGAATGGTCTATGGTTTAACTCCTTACATCTATGCTAAGCTACAAACATTGACTACTACGACCAACCTCCCTAGTGTTGAGGTCCCCATCATAGGACTCTAGTTGTCAATCGAACTAGCTATAGCTCAAGGTCACATCGGTGAAGCTTAAGTTCTTCTTTATCGACCTGTTTTCACCTCTAAATAACTCAATTTCAACATTACACCACCCTAAAGTACGAATCCAACAATAGCATGCCATCTATCTTTATTTTTTTGGCAATATGCTATATTCTTTTTGTTTTATTTGTCTTATTTTCCCTTTTTGGTAAGTATCAAGTTTATTTATTCTTGTATTACCATTTTGTAATTACACTAGAACATATGTTGCCCTTGGACTTACTATAAATAGTCCTAAATTCTTGTAGCCAATCATCATTTGATTATTAATGAATATTCTCTTTCTATTCTTGTGAGAAATTCTCTCTTAGTTATGCCTATACACTCTCATCTAATCTTACTAGTAGCTCAAGACTAGTGGCGAGTAGACCTTAGTCTTTACTTGTAAGTCATATTAGGTGGAGGCTAAGTCATGTTGTGTTTTTCAGTGAGTCATATCCGCGGGACGGCTTCATGAAGCTACTAGAATTCAAACCACATTACTCTTTTTTCGATATTTTAAAGGGCCCACTCCTTCTCTACAGTAAGTCTTAGTAATAACTTGAGCTCCTAGGCGCATTAATTCCCCTCTCCAAAGAATCACATTTAACAACAAAAAGTTGAGAAAAGTATAACATCACCAAGATGGAATGTAATAGCACTTGAATCACTTCATATAAAGCCATCTTTCTTCAAAAAATTAGTTAAGAGATTAGCGATTTTGCCATAATTTAATAAAATTTCTATGATAGCATGGCAATCCAATAAATACCCTTATAGTCTTTAACATGGTTAGAGTTAACTAATAGATAACACTCTTTAACTTTTATTAGATCTATGCTAACTTCTTCAACTAAAATAATATGGCATAGTTACTCTAATGAGTATTGGCCAAATGTACATTTCTTCTTATTGGTTAAGAATTGATGAGTTCTCAACAATGTCAACACTTGCCTCAAATGTTGAAAATGAAACTCCACATCTTTACTATAAACCAAAATATCATAAAAAAATACAAGTACAAAGTGTCGTAGATGTGGTATAAATAAATCATTCATAACAATTTAAAAAGTTGCTAGTGACTTTGAAAGTTCAAATGTCATAACAACACATTCATAGTGCTCTTGATGTGTTTGAAAAGTTGTTTTGCAAATATCATCTGGAGCTAGTCTGGTTTGACAACAACTACCTATCAACCAATTAAAAAAGAAAAGATCGTTGCACCATACAATTCATCAAGAAGCTCTTTTGTAACTAGTATGGGATATTTATCTAGAATATTAACCTCATTTAATGCTTTACAATCCATACGAAACATCTAATATCTATCTTTCTCTATAACTAAGATGATTGGACTGGAGAAGGAACTAGTGCTAACCTAGACTATGCCTACTGCCAACAAATCTTGAACCATTTTCTCTATTTCATTCTTTTGTACATAAGCATATCAATATGGTGTCACATTGTTAGACCACATCCTCACTTCAATGGTACTTTATGGTTTATCAACTTAGAAGGAGGCAACTAACTATTTCCTTAAAAGCATCCTTAAACTCATCCAATAATGCTTTAATCCTCAAGTCTAAAGCTCTAGAAATAGTAGCCTCAACAATCTCCATCAACATAACATGCAACATTCATCTGCATCTATCATTTTATTTAGTGAGTTGTAAAGACTCGACGATATACATATGGAAAGTTCACCCATTAGTAACTTCTCACTGGTTTAGTAAGAATTTTTAAGGTCATTTTCAACCAATCAACTTTTACTTCTCCTAATGATTGAAGCTAAGCGACTCTAAGAATTACATCAGTACCCCTTAAGTCCAAAACAAAGCAATTAACAGTGATAAACATATCATTTGCCACTAACTTTACATTACAACATATTCCACTAAACACAATATCATGACCATCCTTAGTGTCACATTAAAATTTTTAGTTAGAGCAATACATAACAATAGCTTTTGAATAAGTGTTTTGAATACAAATTTGCGACTTACACCACTATTGAACATAATAGTAATAGAAATTGAAGCAGCTTTAAAATTTCATAGTGTTGGGGCCATTAAATCCCCATATAGTTAACAGAGGACTAAATCAGTACCTCCAGTAACAATAGTAGGTTCCCTATTCGGCTTATTAATAACACCTTCCACTATCTCTTACTCATCTTCCTCCATATCTTGCTCCTCCTTAAGCATAATCAACCTTAAAAATTTATTAGGATACTTATGATTACTTGTTAAAGATTGGTCACTCTTTAAGCAAAGGTCCTTAGGCTTTTTATTTAGAAACTCAATATAAAACATTTGGCATTGGTCATGAGTTCCTTTACTTCCCCTATGTTGCAAACCAAATTGTAGAATATGGTTAGTTGTAGTAGCATTTGATGAGGAGGCTTTAAGTTGAATTGATTGTCAAAATGTAGATTGAGTAGTGAAGTGTTCTCTTGCTTAAGAGTTGAAAACTTAAGATATGTCCTATGATTGTGTAGGTGAAGAATACATTTGCATGAGAATTGAAAAGGAATGCCTAAAAAGGCATTTGAGAAAATTTCCAAGAGGATTTATAATGTGATTACTCTCTACTGCCACTAACCCTAAGCAGTGAAATGAAAGTTCCACTATAAAATTCATTTTTTGACCTTTAACGCCAACTCCATTGCTTTTCCAAAGTGTATAGAGAAAAGGTATCTACTCTTATTTTGAATGTCTTCTCTTAAGCCCCTAAGAAATATCATAATAGTTGCAATTGAGACATTTAAACTTAGAGAAGAGCCGATTCCAAAGTGTAAACTAGTATAAAACCGGAACTAACCTACTTGTGGCGACATGAACTAACCAAAAACTTGTTGTTTCATGTAGGTCTAGGCAGTTTACGCCTCTTAACTTACTTGAACTAAACTTTTTTTTTTTTTTTTACAATTTATATTTGTATTATATTTCATATATATTATATTAACATATACTTTCATACATATTACAAATATTAACATATATAGTATATTATACACATAAACATATTATATATATTGTATATATTATAGATATTAACATATATAATATATGTATATAATATAATGTACATATTTTACANTTCAAACCACATTACTCTTTTTTCGATATTTTAAAGGGCCCACTCCTTCTCTACAGTAAGTCTTAGTAATAACTTGAGCTCCTAGGCGCATTAATTCCCCTCTCCAAAGAATCACATTTAACAACAAAAAGTTGAGAAAAGTATAACATCACCAAGATGGAATGTAATAGCACTTGAATCACTTCATATAAAGCCATCTTTCTTCAAAAAATTAGTTAAGAGATTAGCGATTTTGCCATAATTTAATAAAATTTCTATGATAGCATGGCAATCCAATAAATACCCTTATAGTCTTTAACATGGTTAGAGTTAACTAATAGATAACACTCTTTAACTTTTATTAGATCTATGCTAACTTCTTCAACTAAAATAATATGGCATAGTTACTCTAATGAGTATTGGCCAAATGTACATTTCTTCTTATTGGTTAAGAATTGATGAGTTCTCAACAATGTCAACACTTGCCTCAAATGTTGAAAATGAAACTCCACATCTTTACTATAAACCAAAATATCATAAAAAAATACAAGTACAAAGTGTCGTAGATGTGGTATAAATAAATCATTCATAACAATTTAAAAAGTTGCTAGTGACTTTGAAAGTTCAAATGTCATAACAACACATTCATAGTGCTCTTGATGTGTTTGAAAAGTTGTTTTGCAAATATCATCTGGAGCTAGTCTGGTTTGACAACAACTACCTATCAACCAATTAAAAAAGAAAAGATCGTTGCACCATACAATTCATCAAGAAGCTCTTTTGTAACTAGTATGGGATATTTATCTAGAATATTAACCTCATTTAATGCTTTACAATCCATACGAAACATCTAATATCTATCTTTCTCTATAACTAAGATGATTGGACTGGAGAAGGAACTAGTGCTAACCTAGACTATGCCTACTGCCAACAAATCTTGAACCATTTTCTCTATTTCATTCTTTTGTACATAAGCATATCAATATGGTGTCACATTGTTAGACCACATCCTCACTTCAATGGTACTTTATGGTTTATCAACTTAGAAGGAGGCAACTAACTATTTCCTTAAAAGCATCCTTAAACTCATCCAATAATGCTTTAATCCTCAAGTCTAAAGCTCTAGAAATAGTAGCCTCAACAATCTCCATCAACATAACATGCAACATTCATCTGCATCTATCATTTTATTTAGTGAGTTGTAAAGACTCGACGATATACATATGGAAAGTTCACCCATTAGTAACTTCTCACTGGTTTAGTAAGAATTTTTAAGGTCATTTTCAACCAATCAACTTTTACTTCTCCTAATGATTGAAGCTAAGCGACTCTAAGAATTACATCAGTACCCCTTAAGTCCAAAACAAAGCAATTAACAGTGATAAACATATCATTTGCCACTAACTTTACATTACAACATATTCCACTAAACACAATATCATGACCATCCTTAGTGTCACATTAAAATTTTTAGTTAGAGCAATACATAACAATAGCTTTTGAATAAGTGTTTTGAATACAAATTTGC
Organism: Lumnitzera littorea; assembly: GCA_024138015.1. Lineage (NCBI taxonomy): Eukaryota > Viridiplantae > Streptophyta > Magnoliopsida > Myrtales > Combretaceae > Lumnitzera > Lumnitzera littorea. The sequence goes on from JAMXBB010000010.1 coordinate 72,517,211, forward strand.
GACTTACACCACTATTGAACATAATAGTAATAGAAATTGAAGCAGCTTTAAAATTTCATAGTGTTGGGGCCATTAAATCCCCATATAGTTAACAGAGGACTAAATCAGTACCTCCAGTAACAATAGTAGGTTCCCTATTCGGCTTATTAATAACACCTTCCACTATCTCTTACTCATCTTCCTCCATATCTTGCTCCTCCTTAAGCATAATCAACCTTAAAAATTTATTAGGATACTTATGATTACTTGTTAAAGATTGGTCACTCTTTAAGCAAAGGTCCTTAGGCTTTTTATTTAGAAACTCAATATAAAACATTTGGCATTGGTCATGAGTTCCTTTACTTCCCCTATGTTGCAAACCAAATTGTAGAATATGGTTAGTTGTAGTAGCATTTGATGAGGAGGCTTTAAGTTGAATTGATTGTCAAAATGTAGATTGAGTAGTGAAGTGTTCTCTTGCTTAAGAGTTGAAAACTTAAGATATGTCCTATGATTGTGTAGGTGAAGAATACATTTGCATGAGAATTGAAAAGGAATGCCTAAAAAGGCATTTGAGAAAATTTCCAAGAGGATTTATAATGTGATTACTCTCTACTGCCACTAACCCTAAGCAGTGAAATGAAAGTTCCACTATAAAATTCATTTTTTGACCTTTAACGCCAACTCCATTGCTTTTCCAAAGTGTATAGAGAAAAGGTATCTACTCTTATTTTGAATGTCTTCTCTTAAGCCCCTAAGAAATATCATAATAGTTGCAATTGAGACATTTAAACTTAGAGAAGAGCCGATTCCAAAGTGTAAACTAGTATAAAACCGGAACTAACCTACTTGTGGCGACATGAACTAACCAAAAACTTGTTGTTTCATGTAGGTCTAGGCAGTTTACGCCTCTTAACTTACTTGAACTAAACTTTTTTTTTTTTTTTTACAATTTATATTTGTATTATATTTCATATATATTATATTAACATATACTTTCATACATATTACAAATATTAACATATATAGTATATTATACACATAAACATATTATATATATTGTATATATTATAGATATTAACATATATAATATATGTATATAATATAATGTACATATTTTACAATATATATATATATATATATATATATAGAAATTGCAACTATGTTAAAAAAAAAAAAAATCTGCAGGGTCCGATTCATAGGCCTATGAACTGGCCCTAAGTAGGCCAATTATAATTCATAAAGTTGAATCGTAACTCGATGATTCCCAATTGGTTCATGCTTAGCCCTAGGTATATAAGTATTATAAGAGCTTATGATGTCAAGGATTCAAACTCTTCAATATATCAACTCACCATTAACATCTAACAAAGTTGAGATAGGTTATTTAAAGGATTTGTTGCAGTTTGACCCTAATACCTCTTCATCACTTCTTGTTTCATTATCAACCTATTAAGATATTGTAAACCTTGTAAGTTTATAGGCTAAACCATGAATTAGATCGAGGTGTTTAGATAATTTCATGAGTCAATAAGGCTAAACAAGTTAATTAAATTATAAACTTAAATTTACTACAAATGAGAAAATCCTTAATATACTGATTGAAATCCTAATCGTGTATAAAAACCATAAACTCTATGTACGTATAAATATAAGGAATGGAGTCTAAACTTGATAAAAACCCTAAAACTAAAACTTTAAGATTATAAAATATACAAATTTACCCTAATAGTGATAAAACCCTAATTGAATACAATTATCCATAGACACTCATAATCGCATGTAATCACTAACAAACAAATAGAGATAACTCCTAAATACTAGTAAACATAAAGAGTAATAAATTAAGTAAGTAAATTAACAAGATTATAAATATTATCTTTTGATTCTTTGTGACATCACATTTGCGTATATATATGTGAGTTAGTTTTATATTGATTTAATTATTTTTATTTAATTTTACTACATATTTTATATTTATGTATTAAATAGTATACATTAATTTTACATCCTATATTTGCTTATATAATTATGTCATATTTCATTCCAAACGTTATCTTAAAGTTGGAAATTACTTAAAGAACAGTCAAAAAATAATTTTTCTTTCTTTCTTTCTTTCTTTTTCTTTTCCTTTTTCCTTTTCTTCTCTTTTCTTCTTTTTTCCCTCCCATTTATGGTTGTACAAGTGTCTCAAATATTTCCCCTTGTGAACAAATTTATAAGATAAAAAGTAAGGTCAACCCATCCATTTCTTATCTTTCTTTTATTCTTTTTTTTTTTTCCTTTCCCATGTTTCACATCTACCAAGTGTCCTCTAGAATACACTCTAATTTTCTTTCTTTTCCAAAGCTTAAACATAAATTAAGCCACTTTTTTCTTTTCTTTTTTTTTTTTTCATTCTAAACTGACGACCCTTCTCCTCCCTAAACTTTCATTTCCTTTCATTTGCTTCTCTTTATATTATCATCTATCATCCCTATTTAACAATATAACATCCCTTCTCCAATACTAATTTTTCTATCAATTTCATAAAGGCATAAAAAGGATTTCTTCTCAAAATTCTCAAGATCAAAAGTTATCAAATAATACCTTATGTTATATTAGTTTTGTTTTCCTTTTGTAATATAAGTTTTTGTGTATTTCTTTTATGTTAATATGTATTTGTTAGTATTGCATGTATTAGAAATATGTAGTAGGAGCTATATGTATTTTTAGCATCTTTTGTAATAGAAATTATATGTACAAGTATTTGATTGTATGTACAAATTTTCTTCTTCTTAAATATGCACGTGTATACTTAATTATATATATCTATATGTATATATATATGTTATACTTGTTTAGTATGTGAGTTTGTGTATATATATATATATATGTATACATATAATACATGTAAAATATATGTAATATTAAGTATACTTACTTCAATATACATATATGTAAAAATATTAAGAAATAATATAAATACATATATAAATAAGTAGTAAACTATGGGAGTAGATGTATGCGCCTATATGTATATATATTTTTCTAAGGTTTAAATAAATATACATATAGTATAAGTATTTACATATTTACATATACTGAAAAATGCATGTATATGTATATTATTATTTTATTTTCTTAAAAATAGATTAATAAGTATAAATATATACATACATATACATATACCAGAAGTTACTTTCAAATGACGAATAGTAATTATTTTTCAATATTTAATTATTTAAAGTATTATATATATATATATATATACATATGTTGATATTATAAATTGAAAAAATAAGGAAAATTGCAACATAAACCAACAAGAAGCTGCTATGCCAGCTTTTCTCATATTTTTTTATTAAAAACGACAAATTATAAAAATAATAAGATAATAATAATAATAATAAATTAACTAGAAAATTACAATTGTAACAAAAATTTAGATAATTAATGTTTTGAGCTTAAAATAGTAAAATAAAGAAATTATTACAAAATGAACCCAAAAATAAAACTATTTAGGAAATATAATAAAAATTTAGAAATTATTTAAGCCGTTATTAAAAATAAAGAAAAATTCTACTTAGATACTAATTATCTTTTATATTTCCTAATTATTAGGGGATCTCAACAAGAATACTGATCTTCTCACCAATTACTTCGATTCTTGAGTTTTACTATGATTAAGTAAGTACTTTTGATGATTCTATACTTGTTGTATTAATAGATAGCGACATATAAATATTTTTGATAAATTGGTTGATGTATGGGGTTTGGGATCTACATGTGATTGATATTGATTAGTAGCCGTGTGAAAGTATTTTAAATTATTATAACAAATTGATTGCTGCATTTTAGATAATTATAAGAAATTTGGTTATTTGTGATATTGGTTGGCTACTTAATAACCAGACTTAAGTTTACTTAACTTTATTAAATTAAATTGGATCATGCATAAGCATGCATCATAAACGTTACAACCGTCACATCATATTGAGGTAATGAAAGCCCATGCAGGAGTTGCTTTTATACATTGAACTTAAAGTATTTAAATACAGTACACTCATACGAAATGACCTTACTTTAGCTCAAAGGATTACTAGGCATTAAAAGTACCAACCGTTTAATTAAGGGTTGAATCCAAAGGCCTTTATTTAGAATTAAGTGTGAATTGTAGGGGCCCACTCATAATTATACTTGGAACTTAGTTTTCAAATTTAGAATTAAATAAATTGTTTTCTTGAGATACGAAACATAGAGTTTCGTAGTTATATGAGTTTAAGTATGGTACTCGGATCTAACTAGTGCCATGTATTCTCCAACTCTATCTTCAAAAGGCGTTGAATCTGAGTTACATACAATACCTGATCAACTGTATGTATTGGTGTGGTATTTTTACTTAATCACACATTCATATGTTTGTAATTAACTTGCTTGTTTATATGGTTGAGGGATAACTTACTAGGTTTTATAATTTACACCCCTATAGGCTTTTGATGTAGGGGGACTTGTTTGCTACTCTTGATTGAGGCATGCCTGAGGTTAGATTAATACTTTTGGGAATTGTGTAGAAGAAGAGAATCTAAGTGAATATAGATGTATAGAAGGATTTTTAGCTAATATTTGGTTGTTAATTTATGTTACGATATCTAGTAGCTATGTAAGACTACTCTCTCTCTTACTGCAGCTTAACTAGTAGTATTTTGAGACTTAGAGCTTTGTATCTATCATATAGTGATGTTACTATATGAAATCTAATATTGTTATATATATAATGTGATATTATCTTTACCTGCATAACTCTTGAGTAACTAGTTGTGTAGTAGCTTTGTATGTTGTATAAAAGGTTGTCAATTGGAAGGAAAACCAATTTCTAGTCTTTTGTACGGTATCTACCCCTTAAGTCATGATAGATATGAAGTTCATTGCCTCTCATACAGACTGGGCTAAGAATACTTTCTTGTTGTCACTTGTATGTTGCACTTCAAAATACTATTTGGTCATTAATATCTAATCAATAGGATCTATAACTATAACATCAAATAATGGAATGATAAGTCGAGCCGCATTAGTTCTATAGTCATCATCAAGCTCGATTTCTCCTAATCTAAGCATTGGTCAATTATAATTAGAAGTTTGATGATGTTCCTCCTCATCATAACTCTTTCCTTTATCATTTGGTGTTATAGAAGTTTTACTAAGTATCAATCCACTATCTTGACAAGGTTACCATAGATCTTCTAACATTTTTTACATAATCGTGATAGATCTTGTTAAATTCTTGTGATTTCTCTCTAAAGAAACCAAGTGATGTTGAATTTCAATAATATCTTAGTGAACTTCTTCCATACTTTTCTTAAGTCTTTCCATAAGACTCCATACTTGTCATTATGTGATCTATATTACTGATTCAATAATTTTTTTTCTCTCTCTAAAGATTATTTTCTCATAGACTGTGCCAATTAATATGAAATTCAATTAATTATGGTGATCAAAAGCTATTTCTCTAATTAAACAAGGGCTTATATGTGAGAAATATAAAGAAAAGAAAGATGATACCTATAGAGGGTCATTTCGATAATTGGATTATTAACCTAATTTAATGCCATGGGTTGATATCTTGGGCAACTAACAAAGCCTACAAAGTCAACCCAATTAGAGATGTTTTAGGGAGATTTGACTTAGTAAACTTAGAACGGGGATCACCAAACTGGATTTTCCCTCTTAGCCTTACTTGGGTATATTACGTGTGAAAAGTAAACTCAAAAATAGTTTTTTTTTTTTTTTATCTCATTTAGGCTTTGTTTGACTTTATTGGGCTTTAAAGAGGCTTAAGTGTGCTCTAGGCTTCTTTAAAGAAGAAACGAGATTTTTCTAATTATCACGAGCCTTGAGCCTATATCTAAGCCTATAAAGGCTAAATGAGAGGATAAGCTTCAGTAACAAGCCTTAATCTCAAACATTCATCTTAAAGCCATCTGATGGATAAGATTAACCTTCAAACTCTATAAATAGGAGGCTTCTGTTCTCATTTGACTCATTCAGAATATTGGTAAACTTAAGATAAACACCAAAGCTCTACTAAAATCACTCTAAAGAAGATCAAACAAGCAATTTTATCAAGAACAACAAGTTTGATCTACTGTTACAAGTATACATTTTTATAGGAATCAGGCTACTAGGCCTTTGACTTGCAGTCAAGCCCGAAGGTTAGAAGGCTTGGCAAAGTGGATTCTTTTACTCCAATCGACTCCTATTGAGGTTGAATATTTCTTTACCGAGTCACTCTTTATTCCAAGCTGAATGACTACCCATCTCTTTGTAATGTACCAAGTTGCAAATTACTCATTTGCGCCTGAGCCAACCAACGATTCAGTACCTCTCTTGCCGAGAAGCCGAGATAGCTAGACTCTAGATTAACTAAGCCACCCTTACTCAAATAAGTAAGTTGGCTGTACTTTTTATCCACATCTTCCAATGGCATCACCGATACAGCACCACCATATGTACAAAATCATCAGTAAAATCTGTTGCACTAATGACTGTCTTCCTTGTATATTCATTTTTACCTTTTTATATCTTGTACATTACTTCTTTAAGAAATGCCCTTTTTTTTGTCTTTTCCCTTTTGAGCAAGTTGCCCTAACTTATGGGTATAAATATCTCTTTTACTTATATCAGAATCAGATTGAACATTAATATACTTTTGAGTATTTTCATTGCGTAAACACTACCTATTTAAATTTTGACGTCACTCTTATCCTAACCTTTGAGGAAAGTTAGGTATCAAGTAACCTTATTAGACCAATTCGTACATCATATCGAATTGTGCCGTGAGTCCTCGAAAGTTCCATTGGTGCATCACATCCCTTGGAGCTATTCGTGGGTTTTGCTTATTCTTCATTCACATTTATCCTTTCACACATTCCTTATTTCTTTCCTTTTGAGCTTTTTGCAAGCTTGAACCTATATAACAACCTACCTTATCTGTTCTTGATCACAGTTTGCATCACATTTGAGGCAATAAGTTTGCCCAATTTTTCTTTGATGCATCTTCCTAACAACATCCTTTTACGTATCATTAGCTCAAGAGATCTCCTATATTAACTAATACACCCATTGCACGTAATTAGCCAGTTACTACAACCCTATTATACATTTATTTAGCAACTCCATTGGAGAAGGGGAGACTTGATGGAATGACACTTGCATGCAAGAAGACTAGAAATGATAAGCACATCCAAGAAGACAAGAACCAACATAGGATGGTTGAGCAAACTCGAGTAATGCAAGATACTAGTCCACCAACCATTGTGTAAGCACCTAGAAATGTGCAAGCATGTGGAATCATGCAAGCACCTAGCCTTGTGTAAGTATACAAGGCTATACAAGCATTTAGGACTATGTAGTTGCCTGTTATTGATGATTTGCCTGTATTACGAGCCATACAGGAAAATACCTATATGATGAACTAGCACTTTACTACTTTCATGCAGTTCTTGCAAGGCATGGCAATTATAGTTGCTACGAATACCGATACATTACTTGGTATGACTTTACTAATGCTAGCTATGGAAACTATTGCTTTAGCAAATGTTGCTACATTACTTAGGGTGAGCCCACAAGCACCTGCTGCTATCATTGTACCTATTAGTACGTCGTCTGAGATGGTTGTACATATTTGCACCAAGCATACAAGTCTCAGGATCTACGCCTCCTGTTATCACCTAGAAAGATACTCAACAACATGAGCAAGTTAACCCAACCCCTATGGAAGGTGAAGGTATGCAACAAGAGAACCCTGCAAACCTACTACAGTACTTGACCCCAACTCACTAAACACTTACGGTTGAGGAAATGAAGGCCTACCTTGGAAAGTCCTCCTTTTCAAGGTGCAACCTATAGCCACTAATGACTAGCATGGTTGCACCCTACAACCTTGTATTGACGCTCCAAATAGTAGCCAATCCTACACTTGCTACTTCATAATGCTAAACTGAAAGAGATTGCTCAAGATAAGTGTTTAGGTAACTCATTATTTCAATGAATCATTTCTTCGGACAAAAGTTGATTATGGAAAGATTTAATCTGGTGATGAATTCTCATGTTGTCTAAGGAAATCAAAGGTTAGGGGAAAGCTACAGGGAATTTAGTGACACTTGTATGTATACAAAAAAAAAAAAAAAGATAAAAATAGAAAGAGTAGGACTGCGCTTGTTAAGCCAACTTTGCTTTTTGGGAGGTAAAACAACAGCCTCAAATTCTTCCTTCCCCCAGGTTAGTATCCAAATGAAGAAGTCTTGTGCTATTTACTGGTGAGTGGTATTTTTGGACTAATCTTTTGGTAAGAAATGCTAAAGGAATCATTATCGCAAGACCGGTCCTATGTGACAAAAGAAGACATGGAGAGGTTTATGAGGCAAATGTAAGCAGTACCTTTTACTAACGTACTCAATTTAAAATTTCCATACCGTAGAGGATTCTGGATAAGCCTTATCCAAAGGACTATACTAGTCCTAAGTTCATCAAGTTTAATAGAAAGCAAGGAAGTGCAAAGGAGCATCTCCTTAAGTTTTTTAAGACACTTAACATTTATAATCTCATTGATGATCTCAAGCTAAAAGAGTTCTAAAAGTCATTAACCGAAAAGGCGTACACATGGTACGTAAATGTACCCTTAGGCTCTATAGATTCATGGGGAACAATGTGCAAAATGTTTCTTGAAAGGTTCTTTGAAACTCAAGAATGAGTCACTATTACGAATATAGGATGCATTAGGCAATGTCCAAAAGAAGATCTTATGGATTTCATTGACTGTTTTAGGGAACACTCATTAGACATCCAAGATATATGTGATGAGAAGGAGCTAGTTAAGATTTGTATTCAAGAAATGTTTATAGAATATGCTGTATATCTTGAAAATTTATCTCATGTCTTTCCCCATACTAGTAGAAAACGCGTAGAGAACTAATCACTTTATCACCAAGTAAAGAGGTGACTTTGGTAAGAAGTGGCAACCATATGTGATTGCTGTATAAGGAGGAAATTATAAAGCAAGCAAAAAGATGAGGAGGGAGGATGCTACAAAAGTCCCACCTTTTTTATGTCCGATGAATAAAGTATATGTTGTCCTTAACCAATGGCTTAAGGATGGAGTGACTAGGTTGTTAAGAGTTGAAAGGGAACGTACGACATAAGAAAAGAATAATGTAAAATTTTATCGCTTTCATAGATCAGTTGTGTAAACGACTTATTTTTGCTTCCTTGTAATTTTGTTTTCAAATTAAGGTAAGGGGTCTTAATTTATAAAAAGCACAAAAAATAGAAAATTGAAAAAAAAATTAGAAAAGTACAAAAAAAAAATAAAAAAATTAGAAAAAAATACAAAAAATAGGAAATTTCAAAAAATTTAAAAAACAATAATAATAAATAAATAATAAAATTTTTTAGATAGTTTAATATGATAGAATTTTTAATTTAGTTTTATTGTTTATTTTTTTTAGGCCTTAATGATAATAAAAGGGGAGGGCTATAGGGTTTGAGCTTAGATTTAAATCTAACCTAAGTTAACCAAGTCCATATGTGTAATTTGATTACATATATGGATAAGGCACAGGACAATAACTTAACGGTAATACATTTGAACTTAGATTTAGGTTTGGCATAAAGGTCTTAAGTTTGAATCTCCTAAATGGCAAAATAAGCCTTCTATTTTTTCTCTTGACTCTCATCTGCCACGTGTTGCAATCTAATTGGAGCATGTGCCTACTATAACATGTGGCAAATAGTTATTGGGCTACATAATTGATGTAGCACACACGTCAATGCCATGTCAACACCTTTCCTCCATTTTTTTCTTCTCCCTAAAATTTCTGCAATTTTGCCTTACTGGAGCATCCACTTCCAAGCTTAAATTGAGACCATTTTCTTTGTAGTTTGACTAAATTAATGAGGTAATTGTAAGGTTTGCATAGAATATTTCAAATCCAACATGAAAATTGGTTCAAATTCAATCTTTAAGTCAATCAAAAAATTGAGTCAAAGTTTGAATAAAAAAGGGGTAAATGCTAGTTCCTTATTCGATTTCTTTAAAGGAGAAAAAGACATTAAAAAAAAAAGAAGAAGAAAAAAACACAAGACACATAGCTACCCTTTCTCTCTGGCCACATCCCCATAGTAGTAGAAAACCTAACATTGCTACACTCACATACTTGCCCACCTTGTAATAGCAAAAACATGATGGACCACCCTCGCGCAACACTTCATCGACTACTCTCCAAGCCCTAAGCATAGAAACCCAACATGATAATCCGATCATCTCTCTTGCTGTACACACTAAACCATACACATACAGCACCATCTTCCTCTCGCGACCATCTCCCCAATCCAAAATCGAACCACACATACCCACTATACCACTACAGCTCAACTCCCTTATTAGCCACACACCACTGATACGACCCACTCTTACATACTACATAACTGCTTACATCGACTATTGATTAGCCTCCCAATCACTATCCTTCACTCACACACTCTCCCTTACCTATCTTCATCTACGCTCTCACATATCATAGCATACATAGACCTACTCCCCAAGTACGCAAACCATTCTCCTAGCAACCCACAATTCCACACGCTCCATAACCAAACACATCAATCACATACACGGAATTACCACCTACAAACCCTAACTAAGCTATGGCCACCATCGAGTAATTCCATCCCAAAATAGGACCAAAGCTAAGCTTCTTATCACCAAAAACCCCTAACTTATGCCTCTTTTCACAATTAGTGACAGCCACTTGTGTTGACCTTCAACCACCGCCAACCACCAATCGTAAAAGCTGCCCAAACCACCACCTACGACTGCTATGTCATCATAATGTCCTTATTACCAATTAAAAGCTCTTGCTCATGTTGATCTTCGCTTTAATAGGTGCTCGAAAGTCATTAGAAGACGCTAGTTTGGCCACTACCGCTACTTCTCAACTATGCATGTATGTAGCACGTGATCAAGTTAAATGGCCCTAGTTTGATTTAATGATCCAACCAAAGCTCTGACTTATAAACTAAAGTCGACCAGCGCTACAAACTTAAGTCCAGCCCTCTTTTCGTTTTTTTTTTATATATATATTTATTTATTTGTTATTTTCCATTCTTATATTTGTTATATAAAAAAATGAAAAAAAAAAAGGAAAAACAAACCGAAAAGGAAAAAAAAGAGTGAAAAAGAAGGAAAAAAAAGGAAAGAAAAAAAGAAAAAAAAATAGTTTTCTTTTTTTAAAAAAAAAATTAAAACTCAAACCAATAAAAATGGAATAAGTAGAAAAAAATTTGAAGATGAGAAAAGAATAAAAAATAAACAAGAAAATAAAAATAAAATTAAAAAATTTTCCTACTTAGAAAAACCAATTTTTCCTAAAATATATAAACATGAATCAATCCCTTTTTGAAAATTAGGATATCTTTAATTTTCCAAGAATAAATTTATTAGAACCCTTTTAGAAAATTTTCAAAATAAAATAAAAAGCTAAGAAATGTAAATCTAAGTATTTTTATCGAATTAAAAGCGACCAACCTGCTAACATTTTCACCAAAAAAACTACGTACATCTGATTCAAAATAATAGGTACGTAGGCACTTTTGAGATGATGTAAAGAATAGAAAAAATTAGTTTTTTCTTTCTTTTATTTTAAAATTATTCGATTAAAAGTAGTTTTAAAGCTGTTATTTAAAAAAGGTGATTTTAGAAATTCAAGTCTAAATTTGGAAAGTTGTAATACCTATTAGGTTTTAAAAAATCTAATCCTCGGACTCGTATCTCTAGTTTCTTCAAAACCCTTTATTTTTTTTTTTCAAAAAATCAATTTTCCTACGTAAACCAGTGTATAAATCAAAACCAAATCCACCCATTTAGTTTTTTGACCTAAACCAATACCCAACCCTGATCGAGTGGTGACTCTAAGGATTTTCAAAACATGTTTAAAAATTGAATTTTTCTTAACTCCTATTCAAGGGTTAGTATTAAACAGTTTAGGGTTTAATACTAATCGAGTTACGAAAAATTATAAAGACCGAGAAAAAATCAAGCTCAACAAATTAGTTACTCAATAAGAGAATGCTGAGCCTTGAGAAGGATCTTAAATGAAAAGGTTCAAAATTATGAACTTGAATTAAATAACAACATTGATGTGAGGAGGAATGCACTTCTAACATATAATAATTAGGGGACTATCAATGTGATCTCTCATGATTCAATAGCCCCCTAAGAAGCTGACTAACTTTAGGATAAGGCACAAAAGAGTGTATTGCAAGAAGATACTCTTGCTAATGAAGGGAACGATGACAAAATGATCCTAAGCGATCTTGTTGCTATGACCCTACTCAAGACAGCTATGTCAAGAGCTTCTTCAACCTCCTTGGATTTGATAAGAAATCTAAGGTTACAGCAGCAATCGCTTTGGTATAGATTTCTAAACAAGAATACGAGCAATGTAATGCAGTGCAGCCAATTTGTAAGATGGTAAAAACAAGTGAGAATGTCATTATTTTCACTAATGATGACATGTATATGAGTAGTCCAAATTGTAATCACCCATTATATGTAGAAAGTGAGCTTAACAGCTATCATATTAGACGAACTTTCATTGATAACAGGTCCTCACTAAATATCTTTTCAAGGTTGCAAAGCTTAACTTAAGGAGATTAGTGAAGCAACCAGTTGATGTTCGTAGCTTCAATAATGTCCCTATAAAAACACTAAGGATCACTAATGTGGATTTCAAGGTGGGACCCATTCAAGGAGCGACTACATTTTATTACCTCAATTCTCCAATTTCTTATCATTTGTTGATTGGAAGGAAATAGCTCTACGAGCACAATCTTATTCCTTCGACACTACATTAGTGCATCAAAGCGGATTGGAAGGCCAAAGATATTTTTATTCCTGCCGGTAGGTGCCCCTTTAAATATGAGAATCCCACTTCAATACGGCAAAACATTTTGATGAATGTGCTGGCAAAGGCAAAATGGTAATAGGAGGGCTAACTCGTAACTGTAGACACTTTATTTTTAACTTCTTGTTTTCTTATTTTTTTTTATTTATATTCATTTTGGGCTAGATCTACCTAAAAAAATTGAAAAATTGAAAGATACAAAAGAAAATTGAAAAAATACAAAGTATTAAAAGTATCTAAGTTGGGTCAACTAGTCATTTAGAGTTGGATTAGGTAATAATAGAATATACATATCATTTAGTAAATTCTGGGTTTTTTCAGATTTGAATTTTATTAGAAAAATATTTTTTTAGAAGAGTCTAGTAAAGATTTGAATCTACGAAAAAAATTTCTACTTAAAATTTGAACAATTTTTATTGGACAAGAAAAAAAAAAAAGAAAATAGGACTCAGAATTTGTTAAATTGAATTTGAGTTGAAAAATCCTTTTGGCATGTATATTTTAATTATTTAATTGTCTTAAGGTCGTTTGGGGTGTTTTAATTAATTTCATAGAATAAATTGGATTAGATTAATTTTGGGTTTAAAGGCTTAATAATAATTTAGCTCAGGGAGTAGTACAGTAAGAAATAAATGATAGCAATTATGACATTTGGTTGAGTGGTTAAAGCACGCGTGATAAAAATAGAAGTAATGGTTTCAATCCCCGAATTTTGTGACTTGTGAAAATTGGTTCGAATTAGGCAATGGAGCAACGGCCATGGCTTCTAGATCGCATCCTCAAATCTTGGTTATCTTTTTTCTTTTTTTTTTGGATTTGCATGTAAATCTATAAAACAATTATAAAAAATTCAAAATATCTTAAAGATTTACATCAATAACCTTTAGCAGAGGTTTTGATAACCCATATCTTGTGGAATATTATTCCATGCTTTGAATACGATTCGATTTGCATTATTGTAAATGACAAACCACGGGAAAGATTTGAGGAACCCAATCTCAACTTAACAAGAAACAACACACATAAAACAAGCCACGAATCAACAACCCCGTAGCAAGCCACACATCGACAACACATCCCGACACAGCAACCCACACGCATTGTGCACCACCCCAACCACTATCCATCCTCGCACAGCACGCAACAGCACACACAACATCACACACGCTACAGATTGTACACCAAATACCCAAACACACATCGACGAGCCATCCTCTTCACCCACAACATCACCAACACCACCACCACCCCCTACCCCCGGCGCCGCCGCCCCACCCGCCGCACCATGGCCACAACCCAATCGAGCCACTACCAACGTGAACACACTCCATGACTTCAGACAACCACCATCACGACTTAATCTCACCCCCGAATAGCCCCAATACCCATTCGCGTTTCTCTCTCTAACTCATGACACGCACACGCACCACAACTGCATGCACTGACTATCATACGAGAACCACCATTGCCCCAGCAACCCAACGCGACCATTTCCACTTTTAGCCATGCTCTCTAGCGCGACAACCAACCAGACCCCGAACCCCATCGCCGACCACCAACAACTACCACTGAATAATCACTATGAATCTCCAAGGCATTGTTTTTAAACTTTGTTTTACCAATCACTTTATCATGAAAATCCAATTTACCCTTTGATTCAGTGGCTGGATCGCTCAGAACGAAGCTGTTTTAGCTGCCATGTGTGTGAGGTTGACGACCAGACGCGCAACCCATGGAAGACCCGACCCGCGTGCACCCAATGTCCCTGATCCGACCCGTGCCTATTAGTATGAAGTGGGTGTTGGATTTCTCTTGGCTTTTTTTTTATTTTATTTTATTTATTCTTATTTTATTATTTCTTTAATTTATTTTATTAGTTTTTATTATTATCGAAGGCCTAATTAGCTCTCTTCTATTGGTTATTTGTAGTTTTTTTTTTTAGTGTATGCATGCTATTTAAGAAAAAGAAAAAAATTAATTAAAAACTTAGTTTTATTTAAAATTACATGATTAGGATAATTTGTTGGTATCAAATAGGTACTAACATGGATTTTCTTATAGCTACTATGATTTCTATTTGTCTTTGCATACCGTATATTTTCTTTTTCATATTTGTTATTATTTTTAGCAATTTTAAGACAAGTTACATGTTTAGGGCAAAAATTGCATTTTTAATAAAACTTAAATTTAAAAAAAATTAAATTTATTGGAAAATTTCATTTTTACAAAGATTACACATTTTAGAAAATTGTATGTTTTTTAGAAAAAAGATTGCATATTGGCAAGTTGGATTTTTTTTTTTATAAAAATTACATTTTTAGGGTATAATTATATATTTTTCCTCAAATTCATATTTTTGGGATAAAGTTTGCATTTAAGTTGCATA
Source organism: Lumnitzera littorea (assembly GCA_024138015.1). NCBI lineage: Eukaryota > Viridiplantae > Streptophyta > Magnoliopsida > Myrtales > Combretaceae > Lumnitzera > Lumnitzera littorea. The sequence goes on from JAMXBB010000010.1 coordinate 72,532,517, forward strand.
TCTTAGAAGATTTGGATATAATCACATATTTTCTATTAAATTTGCATTTTTTTTAACCAATTAGGCATTTTAGAGATTTTTCCAAAAAGAAAATCATTTTGTCACTTAGTTGGGTTATCAAAAACATGAAAAATCTTTAATTGGGTTTTTTCCGAAAATTAGGTTTTACAAGGGTTTTTTTTTTTTTAAATTAAAGTTAAGTTTTTGAGATCCTTCTTAATAAAAACAAAATGTTCAAAAATTTAAACTTAGCCACTTATTCATGAATCCACACACCAAAGTTTTCTAAAAAATATAACTACATTTATATACCTCTAAGGAAACCATAGAAAAAGAAAAATCTTTTGGTTTTTCAGAAAATTCATAATAATAAATTATCTTCATGGATTTTTTTTATGTTTTTTCATATTTTTTCATTTTTAGAAAAGTTATAGGAAAAAAAAAATAAAGGCCCATTACATAGTTTTTTATAATTCTTAGATAGTGACTTTTGTTTTACTAGCTTAGCTTTTAAGTCATATTTCTGGTTAAGTTTTCTTAAAAATTAATTTTTAAAAAATTTATGGACTAGTGGTTAAATTAAAGGTTTTCCATCCAATGAACTTAATTTTACTTTTTTACTAGCTTTTACTAGTTGGCGACTCTAATTAATTTGTTAAAAGTTTTTTTCTTTAAAAATATTTTTCAGAAAAATGTTTTCTTAATTTAATATTGAGTAATCTATATTAGGCGATCTAAGTTTAATTTATGTTAAATTAAGAAAAATCAAAATAAAACTCGATATAATTAGTGACTTCATTAAAGATTCGGTGGGCTAGTCATGCAAAAATTCTAAAAATTAATTTATAGGTCTTTATTTTTCTTATTTCTTTTATTTAATATGTATATATTGTAATTTGTTGTACTGATTGAGTTTTAGTTATGTAGGCATACTAAGAAGAACTCGACTTAATCGACCTTATTTTAAGGGCTTGATTTTTTTTAAGTAACATATGTGTGCTTAGATGTTGTCAGACCTTAGCTATCTTAAGAAATTAGAATTAGATATCATTATATAGCCCTTAGGTCAAAGGGGTCTTTACCCCTACTTAGTAGTGAGACGAGCCCACTTATGCTTTAATTAGTTCGTCATTAATTTTTTCGAGAGTGTTTAAGACTACAAAGCTTGAGATCCTCACATTATTTTTAAATAAAATAGGGTTAGTAATTTTAAAATTATAAGAGGTTGAAAAGAATTATTATAAAGGGTATCTATTTTCACAAAAATTAAATTAATTAATACACTTATATATATATATATATATAAGCATCCATGAGCTTTATTTAAAAAAAAATTAATTTTACAAATTTATACATTTATATATGTAAGTGTGCATAAATATTGACAATGGATTTATAATAATCTTGCCTTTATAATTTATTAATCTATGATCTATATTGCATTGCTTACATTTGCCTCATACTGCATCAATTTGAAATTTTGCTTATATATGTTGATTTTATATGTGTATATACTTCTATTTTTCTCTCTTGTTATATAATGTTGTCTCTAAATATTGTCTCGTAATATATGTTTTATGTATCATAGTTTCTTTTGTATTATTTTAGAAGGAAAGGATTGTGCAATGAAAAGCTACGATAGAACCCATTAAATCTTTTATGGGCTAGCAAATGAACACTAGCATGACATTTTTCAAAATAAATAAATAGAATAATTAGGCTTAAAGAGTTGTGACTTTATTATTTTCCTATATAATATTTCCGTATATCCCTTTATATGTAAATAATATTTCCTTGTAACTTAGTAAATAGTATATGTTTTTGTAAGATTTTCTCTTACTTTATTTACTATTTGTACTTATAGGAAAATTATATACCCAATAAGAGTCTAGCCCATTTGTAATTTAATTGAAATAATTAGAGGATTTTAATAAAGTTGCAACTCGAAAATTTTTTACAATAATTGTTGCGTTATTATTTAACTGCTAGCCTTTGCATTTGTATCTATGTGTTATTGTTCGATTTATTATTTGTCCATTTTTTTCCTAATTGTTTTAATCGGGGTCTATACCACATATATGTACATATATATATGTATATATATATATATATATCTAAAGAATTTCTCATAAGTCTTGTATAATAATTATTGTAAATTTTTATTGTTATGATGTCCTTATAAAGTTATAATCTCTTTTGTCCTTAATTGTTGTCATTGTAATTTTTTTTTTCTCATTTTTTGATATTACCTTTGTAATAAGACCATAATAATCCAATTGTTTGTGAGATGAATGATAATAAAAATTTTAAGGAAACAAAAGAAGAAAAAAACTTAGTCTTGTCTATAAGTCTTTATCCTTAAATTGTAAATAACTATGCTCTTAGGTTGGTAACTTTCCATAATAAGGACTAAATTGCATCTCTTTATAACCAATGTCAACTCTATAGAATAATTACTCGGTCCTGTCATCCCAATTTGACTTGTTTTAGTGTAAATTAATTATCCCTCTTTCATAGGTTATCATCTTAATAATAAATCCTAACATTATGTCTCCTTGTAGCCTTGTCATCCTTGTGAGTAACTTTATTCATACTTTTGATAATGTTAGCAACTTGATCATCTATAGCATAAGTTTCTCTTTAATTTCCATTAATGAATCGGGTTTTTTAAAAAAAGAAGAAAGGAAAACTTTTTAAGTCTTATGAATAATTTTTGGATTGTAAATAATTTTTTCCTCAAGTCCATTCTTTTCCCACATTACCTTTTATAAAATAATCACTTTATCCATTATTAGTTGTCATTTGTTCACCATTCCCACATTACCAATTGACATTTTCCAAGATTTTTCTTTTTCTTTTTAAAAAGAAGACATCACTAATAAGTAGAGAATTTCATGAAACTCTTGAAGATTGCATTTAAGTAGGTTGACTTGGCCTAAGGTCTAGTGGTTACTCATTTTAAGCTTGGAGTCCTCGATAGCCAATGAGCTAAGACTTAGTATGGAGGGGCATATCCTCAAAAATAGTGGAGATGAAACTTGTCCACCCATCACCAAACTGAAAACTCAAGAGACACACCACTAGACCTTTTCAGGAGCCCAAGGCAAAAGCCTAAACACAAACATTAGACATTCCCATCTACTTCAACCCACTTCAAGCTAAAAAGAACCTAAACACATGGCCTATTGACTTCACTAAGAGTTTTGCTTGCTTGCTTGCCCATAGCAATTCTTTCTAAGCCTAAAAGGTCCTAAATATGATACCTACTCACCTCACAAAACCAGTCTACCTACTTTAACCCCAAAACTAAACATAAAACTTGCATATACTATAAATAATCCCATTGATAAGCCCAACAAGCTTGAGCTTGAGGTAATGAATGGGGCATTATTTCAAACCGATCCATCTAATTGAGCCTAAGACAATTTTTAATCAACGATCAAATCCAATTAGATAACCACTTTTTACCTAGGGAAAGGTAACTCACTACTTGGAATTTTTAGAATGAAGAGAAGCAAACCATGTCCTAAACACTAACCTTAAACATGTGAAATTTGAGTGTCATTAGTAAGAGTATTTAGGTTTATTCCTTAAAGGAGGTCTATCTTGAACTTGATACATCCTGTTAAAATGAAGCTAAGCATTTAGTTCACCATCTTTAAACACAATTATCTCTTGTAAAATCTAGTTGAGCGTTTTAGAGAGATTTTTCCAAATCAACCTTATCGATGATTACCCCCATACTGGGGTAATCAGTTGGTTAATGTCATTAATTTAGAGAAATGAATTGACTAATTTGTGCTTGCTTCGGTTGCACCAATTCATGGGCAATACTTATTATAGATAATTCAATTTCTTTGGAATTAGGGAGAGCATCAATCCATGTATACTTCACCTATATCTCAAGATCATAAATTTTTTCGAGTACTCTAGACTCATATACTTTTTCAAAGGAGCTTAAGCTTATACATGCTTCATCTAAGCATACTTACTTTGAACCAATGAAAGGGCTTTGCTTCTCTCAAAATGGGATCTCAAGATAATAGATAGCAATCAACTTAATGAAAAAAAAAAGGGAAAGAAAAAATAAATGAAAGCAGAAAAGAGATGAAAAAAAAAGAGAGAAAAAAATAGAAGAAGAAAAAGGGGAGCAAGAATGAAGAAAAATTAAGGTAATCCTATTCAAATAGAGACTAGATTTATAAGCACAAAGCCTCCATATATTCAAAAAGTTGAATTCAAAGCCCATGGTAGAGTTGTAATGCTTAAAACCTCAAGCTTTCACAAGAGTACTTAAAGCCTAAACTCAACAATATTTCCAAGCTCAAAAGCATGAAGTCGAATTCTATGATTCCCCCTGCATGACCCCTAATTCAACTTGTCTAACTAAAGAAATAGATTTATCTCAAACAATAATTACTTATGAAACTGGGGTAAGCTCAAGTTTAGTTTTCCCTAAGGTTCTTGACTTGTAAACCTTGAGATTGAATGAATGAATGAAAAATTTCTCTTGAAACTGGCAACAACACATTAATATCCATTCCCTTAAATCATTGGCTAAAACCCTTACATTATGAGCCCAAAAAAGACTTAGTTGATTGACTAGGTGTATCATTTACAAGATGGACTACAATTTTTAGAATCAATATTGAGAGTGAAAATAGGTTTATGAGAGTGTAAGAAAGTCCTATTGGACTAAATATTTTAAGTAATGATAACTTTTCCTTATATGGCAAATCAAAGAACAATAGAGTGCTCTTCAAGGACATAAATGGCCATTTACCCTAAGTTCGAAATCAACGCCTAAAGTTCAAAAATCATAAAGGATGCTCCAAGAATCATGACTAAGATAAGAATAAGTAATCAATAGGGAAGGGGCAAGCCAACTCCTTATATGTGATCTTCAATGCTTAAGAGATTCCTTTACTTGTTAGTAGTACAATTATCCACAAAAATTAAAAAAAAAAAGAGTGCATTTTCTTTGAAATTTTTGCAAAAAAAAAAAAAAAAAAAAAAGATGAAAAGTTTTTAAAAGTTGTTAAAAGAGAATTCTTAAAAAGCTAAATTCATTAGAATCCATCAAGCTTAAGTCTATATCAATTTGTTAAAACTCATCGAAGTTTTTGAAATTTCTAAATTGCTTACCCTTTAGTATACTATCCATTTCTTTAAGTAATCTTGGATCGCATGCTTATTAGAGCGCCATCTAGTCTCTTTTAGGATAACTTGCTTATAAGAGCACTATACTATTTGTTCTTAGATCGCATGTTCATTAGAGCACCATCCAGTGCTTTTTAGAATCTCTTACTTATAAGAGCATTATCTTATCTTTTGTTGGATTGCATGCTCATTAGAGCGCTATCCTCTCCTTTATAGATCACTTGCTCATTAGAGAGCTATCCTCTCCTTTGTAGACTACTTGCTCATTAAAACGTTATCTTATCTTAGGTGGATTTCATGCTCATAAGAGCAATATCCTGGTATTGATCCTTAAAGAGATCTATCTCCTTAAGGATACCTACTAATCTAAGACAGGGTTTGTGTCACGCCCCGAAGCGGTCGAGTCGTAACAGCCCCGCCGTGTAAACCACTCTAAGATAGAAGTTGGCCTCACAACCACTATCTTAGACCTGATCTACACAAGGCGTCCACAACTAACCCGCTTTGAAGTAAACAATTTGTAATTTAAATAAATCATTTACCTATAAAAGTGAGGAATTATATATATGTTATCATTCAATTATTGCAGTTAAAGTTTACAACATTTCTCTATAGTATATTCCCTAGTTATTACATCATTCGGAAATGAAAAATAATTCTAAAATAAAAACTTAGACCTTAAAATATGTGTTTATTCTTCAATGTTTTTCTTCACTCCCCAGGATCCAGCAGTTGCTAGCTTCGGAGTAATTGGTTGCCGCTTCTTAGCCAGCACCTGCACGATGTCTATAGGGATGTGAGCAACCACAACTCAGTAAGTAGGGATGGAGGATTTAAAACTATACCATACACAAAACAAGGTTTTCAATCACTTATTAAGTGCAATGCATGTGCAAGCAAATGCCATCGCACAACGTTGTCCGGCCCGTCGTGAGATTAGAGAAATTACGCCCGCTCTAATCCGGGTTGAGGAGTTACCGTTAATGCAACAGCTCACGACCAAACCCAGGCTTGTGTAATGGAGACCTTGCTCCTCCCGCGACTACCTTCGAACCACTGTCTTCACCCCCACCGCGACCTCCTCTCCTGTCACTTAGTTCGACTGAGGATGAAGAAGGGACCATTTTGCAATCCTGCGCTATCCCTTCCGAAGGGGTCGGTATTTGGCCGGAGAGTCCTAAATCCCCTAACGGGTTGCCATGCATGCTCGATTATGATTACTGGTCGTATATTTGATTAGGTCCAGTTTAGGGTGATCAATCATTACATACAATTCATACAATATGTACCAGAGCAACAAACAGAATCATGGCATCACCCATAATCAAGCACATGCATACATTCAACTATCTAACAAGCACAACCAAGCATAATCTTAAGCCTCCAAAAATACAGCAACGTATTAATCCCAACTTACCTCGACTCCTCGCTCGCTCACTCGAGGTCCGATTTGCTCAGGCCATCGCCGGTTATCCCTATAACACGAACGTGGTTTCAGCTTTTCATATAACTGTTCTAGGTTCGTTTTATCCTATAATGCTTATTGTTAGGTTTTGTTTACGGTTTAATATGCCTAATTATCTAGGTATTAAGTCTTTTATAATTATTCTAGGTTTAGGTTTAGGTTTGGGTTCGGTCTCGGTTTCCGCATCAATTTCCAAATTAGGTTTTGGTTCGATTTTTAAATCCTAAACATGCTCGAATCCTAATGTGAAATTAATTACATTAAGCTCGAGTTTCCAAATATCCTATTGGGTCTTAATTTAGTATTCTAAGCTATTTGATACACGCTAGTCCTAATTAGGGTATCGGATTTATCCCCGATGTGAGAAAATCTGACTTTTTTATATAATTACCTAAAATTCAATCTTAATTCAGATTTAATATTATTCTGATTTTTACTCTAATATTATCTAAATAACCCTAATTTTTCCATATTTATTAATTTACAATTTCACATATTACTAATTTCTTATATTACTTACCTAATTTCCTTAATTAACTATACTTAGTACCTAAATGCTAGGATTAGGGTTTCACTGCAGAGATTAACTTTCTTAAACATCTAATTAAGATCCAAATCAGTAATTAACATCCTAATCACCTAATTAACTCTAAAATACCCAATTTTTCCATCATTTTAGGGCTAAAAATTAACTTAAAAATTTTGAAAATTAATTTTAAAAAAATGGCTTCATAGCACTATTCTATGTCACATGAGCATCCTACAGAAAAATTTTGAGCCCCAAACTACATCCCTAAGCCTATTTATTTTCCGGTTAATCATGCTCGGTTTTGAACAATTTGTTAAGGACCCTATATTTCCAGACATAATTAAACTAAATCAACATTTTTCCCTAAATCTACATACAATAAAACCTCAGAATAACAAGTTTCATAATTTTCTGGGCAAAATAACTAATTTTACAAAATTATACAAGAATCGGGCTGGAATTTGGACTAACTGGTTCGGGTGGCTCCGGCCACCGTGGGCCGCCGTGGCCTTGTCGGCCGGCCTAGGCGCTGCCACCACCGTGTGGTGGTGGTGGCCGTCCACTCCCAGCTCCTCGTTTGGTGTGGGTTCCCTTTAAAACCCCTAACTGCACAGTTTTTCTTATTTTTTTTTATTTTCTGAATTTTCTCTCGAATTTTCAACTCTCTCTAATTTTCTCTGATTTGTATCTGTCCAAATGTGCTCTGTAAATTTTTTCCCTATTTATAGACAATTGTAGAATTTAATGTGCATTAATTTGATAGGATTTTGCCCCAATTCCATGATTTTAGGCTTTTTGTTTGTCAAATTCCTATTGGTTATTTTTTTCTTTTTCTGTCATGACCTAATCTTATTGCAGTTACCCTCTTCTAATTTTTTTCTGATTTTTTTATAATTATTTTGTATTTTTCTTTAATTATTTGCTTAGTTTTAGGCCAATTTTAGTAATTACGGGTATTTTTATCTACACGTAAATACATGTAGAGTACACGTGAATATTCCTAAATATTATTTTGGTCATTCTAAAATTTTTAGTATACATATAATCTATCTCTAATAATTTTTTAGTTATTATATTACACTTTTTGCCTTTTCGGAAATTAGCAGTTATTATGCTTAAAATTTGAAAATTTTATAGTCTCCTATTTTACTATTTATTTTCTTAAATTTAAGTTTACGGGGTCATTTTTACTAATATTTCTTTCAATAGTTTATAATTTGGGTGTGATCGGATCTTTTAGCTGATCGCCCTAAACCTTGGGTTCTAAGTTCAATCCTACGGTTACTTGTCTGAACTTTGGGGCTTACAGTTTGTTTTTCTTTAGATTCCTAAGAGAGCTATCCTTTTAAGGATACCTTGACCTTTCAAGTGAAGACCCTTTTTATCAAATATTTTAAGTTAGAGCCTTTTACCTCAACCTATCAAGTCAAGACCTTACTTATCAAACACTTTTCATCGAAAACCTTTTACCCTAACCTTTTAAGTCAGAATCTTATTCCATTTACTCCAGCCTATCAAATTGGGCCCTTATATATCTGATACTTTTAGTCGAAAATCTTTACCCTAACCTTTCAATTCAAGATCTTATCCCTTTACCCCGACTTGTCAAATTGGGACCTTATCTATCTGACACTTTTAGTCGAAAATCCTTTATCCTGATCTTTCAAGTTGGAATCTTATCCCTTTTACCCTAACCAATTAAGTTGGAACCTTATCTATTCGATACTTTTAGTTGAAAATCCTTTACCCTGGCCTTTTAAGTCAGGATCTTATCCATTTTACCTCAATCTTGCAAATCGAGATCCTATTTATTTGACATTTTTAAGTTAAAATCCCTTTTACATCGCCCTTTCAAGTTAAGACACTTTTTAACTAACCTTTCAAGGCATGCCCTTTCTTAACTGACCTTTCAAGTCAAAACCCGTTTTAGCTAACCTTTTAAGCCAAGTTCCTTTTTTTTTTTTTTTTTCAAGCCATTCAAGTTGAGCCCCTTTAGCTTGCCAATTTTAGTCAAGACTTTGCAAAAATGGGCATATATTTTTTAGAAAAATTTAATTCACACTTCTTTACAAAGAGAAGCAATTGTAAACACCTCATTTTTGTTATCTTATTTTCTTATTTATTATTATTATTATTTACTTTAGGCCAAGTCTAAAAAATATAAAAAAAATTGGAAAATAAAAAGATATAAAAAATACAAAGTGTCAAAAGTGTCCCAATTGAGTCAATTAGTCGTTTAGATTTGGATTAGGTAATAATAGAATATATATGAAATTTAGTAAATTTTGAATTTTCTAAAATTTGGTTTCATTAGAAAAATATTTTTTGAGAAAAGTCTAGTAAAAATTTAGATTTATGAAAGAACTTTTGTTCAAACTTTGAACAATTTTTATTAGATGAATAAAAAATAGGACTTAGAATTTATTAAATCAAATTTAAGTTGAAAAATCCTTTTGGCAAGTATATTTTAATTATTTAATTATCTTATGGTCATTTGGGGTGTTTTAATTAATTCCATATAATAAATTAGATAATATTAATTTTGGATTTAGAGGCCTAATAATAATTTGGCTTAAGGAGTAGTTTAATAAGAAATAACTGATGGTGGTTATGACATCAAGTTTAGTTGAGTGGTTAAGGTATGTGTGATAGGGCCATAAGTTGATCCCTACAGTTTGCAACTTGTGTGATTTTTTCTAAATCACATGTCTTACATGTGATGTCTTCTTCCATTGAAAGATTGGTTTGAATTAGGCAATGGAGCAATGGTCATAGCTTCTAGATTGCATCCTCCTCCAATCTTATCAAATCTTGTCTCTTTTTTTTTTTTTTGGATTTAAGCATAAATCTATAAAATGATTATCGAAAATTCAAAATATCATAAAGATTTACATCAATACTAATTAGAAGAAGATTGGATAAAAATCAAAGCTTTATCCATGGCAAACCATATCTTATAAAATGTTATCCCGTACTTTGAATTCAATTCTATTCACATTATTATAAGTAACAAATCACATGAAAGATTTGGAGAACACAATCCTAACTTAACAAGAAACAACACACATAAAACAAGCCCAAAATCAACAACCCCCCTGGATAACAAGTGATAGGAATCAGGCTACTAAGCCTTTAACCTATAGCGAAGCCCAAGGACTGGCAGGCCTAGCAAAGCGGATTCTTCTTCTTCAACTGGCTCCTACCGAGGCCGAGTATATCTTAATCGACTTATTCTTCATGCCGAGCCGAATGACTGTCTATTTCTCATAGATAGTATGCCGAGAAGCGAATAACCGAGACAATGGTTGACCCTCATTCTCACTTCTGCTTGGCCAATCACTTGGCATCACCTTTGCCAAGCTGCGAAGAGAAAGAGAGAGTCTAGACTAACTGAGCTACCCTTACTCAGATAAGCAAGCTGACCATACTTTTTGTTCGCATCTTCTAACGGCATCACCAATACAGCATCACCATGTATATAGAATCATGTGCAGAATCTGTTAGACCAATAATTGTTTTTCTTAAATATTTATTTTTACCTTTTTGTATCTTGTACATTACTTCCTTAAGAAATACCCTTTTTGTCTTTTCCCTTTCGAGTAAGTTGCCCTAACATATGGGTATAAATACCCTTGTAATTGTAACTGGATTAGATTAATTAATTTAATATACTTGAGCGTTTTTCCTTCCTTGCGTAAACACTATTTGTTTACTCTCGATATTACTTTTATCTTAATCCTCGAGCAAGGCTAGGTGGTGAGTGACTTCATTGGACTGATTCATACGTCATATTGAATTGTGTCGTGAGTCCTCAAAAGTTCCATTGGTGTGTTATATCCTCTAGAGTTGTTCGAAGGTTTTTGGCTTATTCTTCATTTGCATTTGTCCTTTTCGTACATTTACCACTGCTTCCTTTTTGAGCTTTCTGCAAACTTAGACCCATCTAGTGACCGGCCTTATTTGTTCTTAGTTATGGTTCGCAACATCTTAATATTAGAGCTAAGGTTTTGTTTGAGTTGTAGTTGTTTTTCGAATTTCTATTTATACTCTATTTATACATATGTGAAATAGAGCAAGTTACTGTATCCATCTTAATTGCCATATTTGCTAGCTATTGATTTTCGAGTTTGTGGAAGTGTTTGTTTGAGCTTTGAATCAATAAAGAAAACGACTGACTCGAGTGTAAACATCGGTGTTGGAGATGACAATAGTAGAGTTGTTCAACATGGACGGCGGTCACAGGGAACCCTTAGGAGCACTAACAAGAGACTTGATGAGGTGGCTAACCTCTTAGTAGATCTGACTCAAGCTGTTTATATGTTGGCTTATCGACCCTCTAAGGCTGCATAAAACACTCCATAAGTTGCTAAACCTGTTAGAAGTTAGAACCTAATTCGAGGTAGAAGAGTAAACGGACGAGTAAGATGAAGGATAGACCCGAGGGAACCAAATGAAAAGGATAGGGAAAAGTATTTTGAAAAGGAGCGAGTCCGATTCCCTAGAGCAACCGACCATTTGAAGTTTTAGATTCCAAGCTTAAATGGATTTAGGAATGCTGATGAATATTTAGAGTAGGAAGAGAAAGTGGAGTATATTTTTTACTATTATCAGTACGAAGACTACGAGAAAGTGAGAACAGTTGTCATTGATCTATCTAGATATGTCATTATGTGGTGGAAGAATTTCTAGGCTATGAGGAAGAGAGAAGGTTATCGAGAGATGAATATATGGCTTGAGATGAAGAGAATACTGAAGAATAGGTTTATACCGGATACTTATCTATAGGACACTTTCACTCAGCTTCAGGTGTTTAGATAAGGAGGTCGAATTGTTGATGGGTATGTTTAGGAATTCTAGATGCTCATGATCCGATGTGAAGTGGAGGAATCACTAATGCCCTTATTAGGTTGTTTGGTGACATTAGAGACATCGTAGAGCTCCAGCGATTCACTACAATGGATAGAATAGCCCAATGAGAAGAGAGACATAGAAGGAGTTGAGTATTGCCTAGATTTTTGACTAGCCGACCAGGGTAAGGAAGCTACTGAGCTCAGTCAAGTACCAAGCAGTTTCGAAAGATGGATGTCCGAGCTGAGCAAAAAGGCCAACTCGATGAAGATGTGCTAACCTAAACTTATGAGAAAGGGCAAGGCTCTGGTAGGAAGATGAGCTAAATCAAGTACTTCAAGTACCAAGGGTTTGGACATATGACTGCTTAGTGCTTGAATCGATGGACAATGGTCATCAAGGGAGACATCCTAAAGGTAGAGGTAGATAGCATTGATGAGGAACTTGAGGAGGAGGAGAACCATGCCGAGAAAGAAGATGCCAAGAAAGAACTGATTAAAGAGGATGTGTTTGCCGAGGACTTAGATCGGCTAGCATTGGTTGTTCGATGCACAATGAAAATTAAACCCTCATGAGAGGAGGAGTAGAAGGAGAATTTGTTTCATACCACATGTGGAGTGTGTGAACTCTATAACCAATTACTTTTCAATCAAGTCTAAATTATAAAATAAAAATAGAAATATTAATAAAAATAACTCCATAAACTTGAATTTAGGAAAATAAGTAATAAAATAGGAGACTATAAAATTTTCAAATTTTATGTATAATAATTGTTAATTATTGAAAAGGTAAAATGCATAATCTAATAACTAATAAATTATTAGAGATAGATTATATATATACTAAAAATCATAAAATGACCTAAATAATAATTAGGAATGTTCACATGTACCCTATATATATTTACATGTAGATAAAAATATATGAAATTACTTAAATTGGCTAAAAACTTATTAAATAATTAAATAAAATTATTAATTAATTAAGAAAAAAAATTAGAGGAATAGGAAATTATCTGGATTTGGTTGTGGCAAGTCAGGAATTGAAAAAAAAAAAAACTAATTAATCAAAATTAAGCAACACAAAAGGAAAAAATTAAGGAATTTGGGCAATATTTTATCCAATTAAATACATAATAATTACTACAAAGCTCTATAAATAGGGAAAAAAATTATAAAGCTCATTTGGACAATTAGAAGTAAAAAAAATAAAAAATTGAGAGCATCGAAATTGGAAGAGAAAAATTAAGATTAGGAAAAAAAATAAGAAAATTGTATAATTAGGGCCTTAAAGGGGAACTAACACCAGACGAGCACTTGGGAGTGGATGGCCACCACCACCACATGGTGGTGATAGTGCCTAGACTGATCGATAAGGCCACGGCGGCCGATGGTGGCCAAAGCCACCCAGACTGGTGAGTTCGATTTCTAGCCCGATTTTGTGTAATTTTATAAAAATAGCAAATATTCTTAGAAAATTATGAATTTTGTTATTCTGGAATATTTTAGTATGTAGTTTTTAGGGAAAATATTATTTTAATGAAAATATATCCCGTGATATATGATCCTTAAGAAATCATACAAAACCGAACATGTTNCCTAAACTGTACTTAACAAAGATATGACTTGTAAACCTAAATCGAACCTGTATAGCATGCCATTAGGGAAAACCTAGGATTCTCCGGCCAAATACCGACCCCTTTGAAAGGGATAGTGCCGGATGGCATAATGAGTCCCTTCTTCATCCTTAGGCGAACTAAGTAATAAGTGAGGAGGTCGTAGCAAGGGTGAAGTCAATGGTTCGAAGGTAGTCGTGGGAGGAGTAGTGTCTCAATTGCATAAGCCTGGGTTTGGTCGTGAGTTGTTGCATTAATGGCAACTCCTCAACCTAGATTAGAGTGGGCGTAATTTCTCTAATCTTACGACGGGTCGAAAAACGTCGTGCGATGGTATTTGCTTAAACATGCACTACACCAAATGATTTGGTTGATAACCTTGTTTATGTTTGTGGTGTAATTTTAAGTCCTCCATCTTAACTTACCGAGCTGTGGTTGCTTACATCCTTATAGAAGTTGTGCAAGTACTGGCTAAGAAGTGGCTTACAACTACTCTGAAGCTAGCAACTACTGGATCCTGGGAAGTGAGGAAAAACATTTGAAGAACAAACATATATTTTTAAGGTTTAAGCTTTTATTTTAGAATTTTTCATTTCTGAATAACGAAACAACTAAGAAATATATTACGGTATAACGTTGTAAACGTTATTTGTAATAACTGAATTATAGTGTATATATATATATTCTCATTTTCTTAGGTAAATGATTTATTTAAATTACAAACTGTTTACTTGAAAGCAGGTTAGTTGTGGATGCCTTGTGTAGATCAGGTCTAGAATAGTTGTTGTAAGGCCAACTTCTATCTTAGAATGGTTTACATGGTGAGATTGTTACGATTTTGTCGCTTCGGAGTATGACAGAGTGAGCAATCAAGTAAGCGTACTAATCTTTGATAGTAGAAGTTGTACCAATATGTCATCGATTAATCTAGTCATAAGGTTGAAATTGCTGACTATTGCATACCCAAAGTCATACAAGTTGTATTAGCTGAGTGAGAAGGGAGCACTACATGTTACTCAACAAGTACTACTACCAATTACCATCGGGCATTACTCTAACGAGATTCAATATGATGTGTTGCCTATGCGTACTTCATACATGCTACTTGGCCGACTATGGCTATTTGATAGGAAGGTTATCCATGACGGGTACAAGAATACGTATATATTTAAGAAGGATGGTCGAAAGATTACATTAAACTTGATGCTGTTGGGAGAAGTCAACAAATTACAGACTAAACTTGCTCACGGGTCAAAGAAGGCTCTGGTGATGAGTAAAGCCGAACTCTAAGAAACCATCAATGTTGATGAGATGACCCTAATGTTGGTCAGGTGCCTGCTGGAGATGAGGGAACGAGGTGAACTACCTTAGGAAGTAAGAGCACTACTGGACGAGCATGCTGATCTGTTCCCAAAAGAGTTACCCGAAAGGTTGCCCTTGCTACGAGGCATAGAACACTGCATTGACTTAATACCCGACGCTACCCTATCAAATAAGCTTGCCTACTAAATGAGTCCGGAACAAGCTTCTAAACTCCAACGACAAGTCAATGAACTATTGGAGAAGGGTTATATTAAGGAAAGTCTTAGCCTTTGTTGTGTGCCGGTACTTCTAATGATGAAAAAGGATGGAACTTAGCATATGTATATAGATAGCCAAGTCGTAAATAAGATTACTATCAAGTACAAGTATCCTATTCCAAGATTGAAAGACATGCTAGATAAATTGAGTAGAGCCAAGATTTTTAGCAAAATTGATCGTAAGTCTAGCTACTATTAAATTCACATAAGGCTAAGAAATGAGTGGAAAACTGCGTTTAAGACTTGACATGGATTATATGAATGGATGGTCATGTTGTTTGGCTTGTCGAATGCCTCGAGCACTTTCATGAGATTGATGAACCATATGCTAAGACATCTGATAGGGAAGTGTGTCGTGGTGTACTTTGATGACATCCTAGTCTATAGTACCAATACGTCGAGTCATTGTGAACACCTCCATACTGTATTGAATGTCCTCTGTACAGAGAGACTATTTGGCAATCTTAAGAAATATTGCTTTTGCTAGGAGGAAGTGGTATTCTTGAGTTATGTAATTACTAGAGGAGACTTATGAGTAGATGATGAGAAGATCTAAGCTATTGCTGAGTGGTTGACTCTTATTAACTGTACCGATGTGAGAAGTTTCCTTAGACTGGCTTGATTCTACATAAGATTCATCAGGATTTTTAGCACCTTCGCTACACTATTTACTGAGCTAACGAAGAAAAACACCAACTTTTGATGGGGAGAAAGGGAAGAGAAGAGCTTTGTTGAGATAAAAGAAAGATTGACCTATACTTAGTATTAGTTCTACCTGACTTCGAGAAAATATTTGAGTTGGAATGTGACGCATCAAGCATTGGAAAGGCGTTATCCTAATACAATAAGGTCGACCAATTGGCTTCCATAGTAATAAGCTTAAAGGACCTTAGTTAAATTACTCTGACAAGGAACTCTTAATGCTGATCTAAGCATTGTAAGTATGACAGCACTGTAAGCATGACAGCACTGTTTATGCCGAGAGAGTTTATCATCCATACTGACCATGAGTCACTAAGGTACCTCCAAAGTCAGACCAAGTTATTGAAGCGATAGGCGAGATGAGTTGAATTCTTTGAGGGATTCAATTTTGTAATAAAATATAAACAAGGAAAGAGCAATGTAGCTACGGATGCTCTTTTAAGAAGACATGCACTTTTGAATGAACTATAGGCCAGACTATTTAGGTTTGCAAGTATCAAAGAACAGTATTTTGAGGATCCACACTTTGGACCCATAGTTACATGATGCATCAATGGAAGAACAGGAGACAAGTATCATGTGGAGGATGGCTACTTATTTTAAGGTAGAAAATTATACATGTAAACTTGTTCCCTAAGGGAGCTGCTAATCAGGGAAACCTACAATGGAGGACTGTCTGGACATTTAGGGGAGAAAAGGACATGAGTTGCTAAGTGATTGATTCTTTTAGCCTAGGATAAGGCGAAATGTGCACCAAATTGTTGCAGGCTGTGCCATGTGCAAAAGGGCTAAGTGTTGAGCCGAAAAGGGGAAAGCAATGTCTTTGCCTATTTTGATGAAACCATAGAATGAGTTGAGCATGGATTTTGTCCTTGAATTACCATGAACTGCCTAATGCAAATATTCTGTGATGGTTATGGTAGATTGGTTTAGTAAGATGGCGTACTTTGTGCCTTATGCTAGAACTAACAATGCTTTAGTTATTGCTTCTCTTTTCTTGCAAGAGATTGTACGGTTACATGGTGTATTGAGAAATGTAGTCTCCGACAGAGACTCGAAGTTCTTGAGCCACTTCTGGAAGACCTTGTAGCATTGGATGAAGACCAAATTACTATTCAATACTTCTTATCACCCCTAAACTGATTGCTAAATAGAGGTGGTTAATCGCATTTTAGGATCACTACTCTGAGTTATAGTGGGTAAGAACTTGGCCAATTGGGACGTTTGCTTGCCAATGGTTGAATTCACTTACAACTGAATAGTGCATGGCACTACCAAGCAGATCCCCTTTGAGGTTATCTATGGTTTTAACCTCGAGTTGCCCTTCGATCACACACTTATACCTATACTTACGCAAGAAGACCCAGATGCAAGAGCTAAAGCACAATCCCTTCAGTACATCTATGACAAAGACACTCGACACATCGACTAAGTTGCTAAAAGAATGCAAGAGAAGACCAAGGGTAGGACGGCTAAACAATTCTAGTAGGGAGACTTGGTATGGTTGCACCTTAGTAAGGAATGGTTTCCAAATAATAGGAGAAACAAATTATCTGCTAGAGTTGAAGGATCATTCATAATCCTCCAGAAGATTAATGATAATGCTTACAGATTGGAGCTACTCGAGAACTATGGGGTTTCTAACACCTTTAACATTGTCGACCTTAGTCTATATCACCTCAACGGAGAGTTGATCGAAGACCATTTAGATTTTATCTCAAATCCAAATTAACCTAGAGGGAATGATAGAAATCAGGCTATTAAGCCTTTGACCCACGACTAAGCCTAATGGGAATCAGGTTATTGGACCTTTGACCTGTAGTCGAGCCTGAGGACTCGAAGGGCTGGTACAACTAATCTTTCTATTCCAACCAATCCTTGTCAAGGCCGAGTACTTCTTTATTGAGTTACCTTTAATGTCATGCCATATAACCTCCCATTTTTCTATAGTATGCTGAGTTGATGATTATTTTCTAACACTAAGCTAACCAATTACTCAGCATCTTTCTTGCCAAGAAGCTAAGAGGGAATGTCCGGACTAACTAAACCATTCTTGCTCAGATATGCCCATTTGTCCATACTTTTTGTTCGCATCTCCTAACAACCTCATTAATGCAGTATCGCCACATATACAATATCATATGTATAATTATAGCACTAATGATTGTTTTTATTATATATTCATTTTTATCCTTTTGTATCGTATATATTGCTTCTTTAGGAAATGTACTTTTTGTTTTTTCCCTTTTGGGCAAGTTACCTTAATTTGCGAATATAAATACCCTTGTATTTGTAGCTATAAATTATCATATTATCTTCAATATACTTTTGAGTACTTTCTTCCTTATGTAAACACTATTGTTTACTCTTAGCATCACTTTTATCCTTTCCCTTAAGTAAGGTTAGGTGACGAGTAAGCTCACTAGACCAATTCGTGTATCATATCGAATTGTACCATGAGTCCTTGGAAATTCCATTAGTACGTCATATCCTTTAGAGCTTTTCATAGATTTTTGCTTACTATTTCATTTGTCATTTTTGCTCCTTTTGTACCTTACCCCATTAATCATTTTCAAGCTTTCTATAAGCTTAAACCCATCCAGTGACTGACCTTGTTTGTTCTTCGTCATGATTTGCAACATCTTGGTATCAAAGTGGAGGTTTTATATGAATTATAGTAGTTCCTTTTGAAGTTCTGTTATACTTTGTTTTGTGTGTGTGAAACAAAGTATGTTACTGTGTTAAATTGCCTGTTGTGTTGTTAACTGTTACTTCCTGAAGTGTTGTTTAAGTTTTGATTCTGTGAGGAAAAATGACAAACCCAAGTATGAATGTTAGTACTAGTGATGACAATGGAGTTGTTCACCATGGATGACAATCTTAGAGAACTTTCAAAAGCACTAACGAGAGACTTAATGAGGTAGCGAACCTTTTAGTAGATCTGACTAGAGCTGTTCATGCATTGTCTTACCGACCTATTGAGGCCATACATAATACTCCATAAGCTACTCAGCCTGTTAAAGGTTAGAACCTAACTCGACTAGTTCGAAGTGGAGGAGTTGGTGGACAAGTAAGGCGAAGGATAGACCTGAGAGAGCTTGATGAGAAGGAAGAAGAGTATTTTGAAGAGGAGTGTATATAAGTCCCCAGAGCATTCGACCATGTGAAGCTTTAGATTCCGAGTTTCATTAGATCTAGGAATGCTGATAAGTATCTGGATTGGGAAGAGAAAGTGGATCGTATGTTTGATTATTATCAGTATGAGGATTATGAGAAGGTAAGAACTGCTGCTATTAATTTCTCTAGATATGCCGCCATGTGGTGGAAGAATTTTCAGGCCATGAGAAGATGAGAGGGGTACTGAGAGATTAACACTTAGCTTGAGATGAAGAGAATGCTTAGAAACAAATTCATACTAGAAACATACCTCCAAGATACTTTCACTTAGCTTCAAGAGCTAAGACAAGGAGGCCAAACTGTTGATGAGTATGTTTAAAAATTCCAAATGCTTATGATACGATGGGAAGTGGAGGAACTACTAGCTCGAACAGTTTCAAGATTTATTACTAGATTGAGAGGAGACATTTAAGACATTGTGGAGTTCTAACGATTTGACACAATAGATGAAGCTATTAAGGTTGCCTAGCGAGTAGAGAGGCAAAGAAGGAGCCGAGTAATGACCAGAATACCGACTAGTCAACTAAGATAAGCAAGTCATCGAGCTCAATCAAGTACCGAACTGAGTAGAAGCGTTTATGTTAAAGCTGAGCAGAAAGGCTGACTCGATGGTGAAGTGCCGACCCAAACTTATGAGAAGGGGCAAGGGTTTAGTGAGAAGACGAGCCAGATCAAGTACTTCAAGTGCTAGGGGTTCGGACATATGGCTACTTAGTGCCCAAACTGATAGACAATGGTCATTAAAGGAGACATCCCGAAGTTAGAAGTAGAGAGTACGGATGAGGAGCCCAAGGAAGAGGACGTTCCAATCGAGAAATATCTAATTGAAGAGAATGTATTTCTAAAGGACTTAAACTAGTTGCTAATGGTTGTCTAATGCATGATGAGCATGGAACTTTCACGAGAGGAGGAGTAGAGAGAGAATTTGTTTCACACCACCTGTAAGGTGAATGATCAGATGTATGCTCTTATTATGGATAGTGGAAGTTGCATCAATGTGGCATTAATCGATCTAGTTTCCAAATTGAAGCTACCGACCGTTGTACATCCCAAGGTCTATAAGTTGCATTGGTTGAGTGAGAAAGGAGCATTACATGTCATTTGGTAAATACTACTGTCGATCACTATAGGGAATTACCTTGACCAGATTTTCTACAACGTATTGCCTATGTACGTTAACTACATGTTGTTAAGTAGGCTGTGGTTATTTAATAGGAGAGTTATACATGATGACTACAAGAACACATATATGTTCGAGAAGGATGACCAAAAGATTACGCTGAATCCGATGCCACCGAGAGAAGTTAACAAGTTGCAGAGGAAACTTACTCATGGATCGAAAAAGGCTCTGGTGATGAGTAGAGCTAAGCTTCAAGAGGCCATCAATGTTGACAAGCTAATCTTATTATTGGCTAAGCGACTATTGGAAATGAAGGAGCAAGGTGAGCTTCCCTAAGAAATTAAGGAGCTGCTAGATGAATATGCTGACCCGTTCCTAAAACAGTTACCTGAGGGATTGCCCCTAACTCGAGGAATAGAGTACTGCATTGACTTAGTACCCAGTGCTACACTGTCGAATAAGCTAGCTTATCAAATGAATCCCGAGCAGGCTTCTGAACTCTAACGATAAGTCAATGAATTACTAGAGATAGCTTATTTAAGAGAGAGTCTCAACCCTTGTGTCATTGCTACACTTTTAGTGTCGAAGAAGGATGGAATCTGGCGGATGTGTATAGATAGCTGAGCTATGAACAAAATCACGATCAAATACAGGTATCTGATCTTGAGGCTAGAAGACGAGTTGGATGAATTGAGTGGTGTTAAGATTTTCAGTAAGATTGATCTTAAATCTAGCTACCATCAAATCCACATGAAGCTAAGCGACGAATGGAAGACTGCGTTTAAGACTCAACATGGACTTTACAAGTGGATGGTTATGCGCTTCAGCTTATCGAATGCCTCAAGCACTTTCATGAGATTAATGAACCATGTGCTAAGACATCTCATCAGGAAGTGTGTTGTAGTGTACTCTAACAATACCTAATCTACAGTGTCAACATGCCAAGTCACAGTGAACATCTCATAGTAGTCCTGAATATCCTTCATGCCAAGAAACTATTTGACACTCTAAACAAATGTTGCTTTTGCTCGGTGGAAGTGCTATTCTTAGGCTATATAGTCAATGGAGGAGGCTTGCGAGTTGATGATGAGAAGATCCAAGCAACTGTCGATTGGCCGACTCCTATTGCTTGTGCCGACATAAGAAGTTTCTACGGACTAGCTTCATTTTATAAAAGATCCATTAGGAATTTCAGCACCTTCGCTACACCACTTACTAAACTAACGAAGAAAAATACCAACTTCCGATGGGAAGAAAAGGAGGAGAGGAGTTTTACTGTCATAAAAGAAAGGTTAACCTTCGCTCTGGTGTTATTACTACCTAACTTTGACAAAATTTTTGAGTTGAAATGCGATGCATTAGGTATTGGAATAGGTGTTGTCCTAATGTAGGAAGGCTAACTAATTGCCTTCTACAATGAGAAACTCCAAGGACCGCAGCTAAACTACTCTGTGTTTGACAAGGAACTTTTGATACTAATCCGAGCAATACAAATATGGCAACATTATTTATTGCCGAGAAAATTTGTCATATATACTGATCATAAATCGTTGAGGTACTTCTAAAGCCAAACCAAGTTGTTGAAGCGGTAGGTGAGATGGGTTGAATTCCTGGTGGGATTCAATTTTGTCATTAAATACAAATAGGGAAAGAGCAATGTAGTTGTAGATACTCTTTTGAGAAGACATGTGCTTTTATCAGAACTGTAGATTAGGTTGTTTGGGTTTGTGAATATCAAAGAACAGTATTTCAAGGATCCACACTTTAGATCAATAATTTCATAATGTATGGATGGGAGGACAGTGGATGAGTATTATGTGGAGGATGGCTACTTGTTCCGAGGGGGGAAACTATGCGTACCGACTTGTTTTCGATGAGAATTATTAATTGAGGAAGCCTACAACAAAGGACTTTCTAGATACTTTGGGGAAAGGAGGACTTATGAACTATTGAATGGCCAATTCTTTTGGCCGAGAATGTGGAGAGATGTGCACTAAGTTATCGAAAGCTGTGCTGTATGCAAAAAGGCCAAGAGCCGAGTCAAGCAAGAGAAAGTAATGCCCTTACCTATTCTACAAACTGCTCGAGGCAAAGATTCCATAATGGTTATTGTGGATCGATTTAGTAAGATGTCACACTTCATACCTTGCACCAAAACTAACAACGCTTTGGCTATTGCTTCTCTTTTCTCACAGGAGATTATGCGGATACACAGCATGCCGAGAAGTATAATCTTTGATAGAGACCTGAAGTTCTTGAGCCATTTCTAAAGATCTTTGTGGCATTAGTTGGGAACCAAATTACTCTTTAGTACCTCATGTCAACCTTAAACTAACGGCTAAACAAAGGTGGTTAATCATACTTTGGGGTCATTGCTCCAAGCTATAGTAGGCAAGAACTTGGCTAATTGGGGCATTTTCTTGCCAAAAGTTGAGTTCACCTATAATCGAATTGTACATGACACCACTAAGTAGACTCCCTTAGAGGTGATTTATGGATTCAATCCCAAGTTACCTCTCAACCATGCCTTTGTACCAGCAACCGTGTAAGAGGACCTTGATGCCTTGACCAAAGCACAATCTCTTCAGTACATCTATGATAAGGTTACTTAGCACATCAACTAAGTTGCTAGAAGAATGTAAAAAATGACCAAGGGTAGGTCAGCTAAACGATTTTAGTCGGGAGACTTAGTATGGCTACACCTCAACAAAGAATGGCTTCTAAATAAGAGGAAGAACAAATTATCTACGAGAGTAAAAGGACCTTTCAGAATCCTTTAGAAAATCAGTAACAACGCCTATAGGTTGGAATTGCTTAAGGACTATGGGATTTCTAACACCTTCATCATTGTCGACCTCAGTCCATATCACTTTGATGAAGAACTAAGTGAACACCATTCGGATTTGATCCCAAATCCAAAACAACCCGGATGGAATGATGGGAATTAAGCTATCAAACCTTTGACCCACAACCGAGCCTGAGGACTAGAGGGGGTGGCATGACGAATCTTTTTTTTCTAACCAACTCCTACTGAGGCCGAGTACTTCCTTATCGAGTTACCTTTAATGCTGTAATGTATGACTGCCCATTTTTCTATAGTATGCCAAGTTGATGATTACTTTCTAACGCCCAATCGACCAATTACTCGACATCTTCCTTATTGAGAAACTGAGAGAGTGAGTCTGGACTGACTAAACCATCCTTGCTTGGATAAGCCCATCTATCCATACATTTTGTCTGTATCTCCTAACAATCTCGCTATTGTAGCATCGCTACATGTACGGTATCATATGTAGAATCTATAACACCAATGATTATTTTCTTTGTATATTCATTTTTACTCTTTTGTATCGTATACATTGCTTCTTTAAGAAATGTCCTTTTTGTCTTTTCCCTTTTAGATAAGTTACCCTAACTTACAGGTATAAAAACCTCTATACTTGTAGCTGTAATTCATCAGATTATCTTTAATACACTTTTGAGTACTTTTTTTCTTACGTAAACACTGTTGTTTACTCTTGGCATCACTCTTATCCTTTCCCTGAAGCAAGGTTAAGTGGTGAGTAACCTTATTAGACCAATTTGCATGTCATATCGAATTGTACCGTGAGTCCTTGGAAGTTCAATTGGTGCATCATATCCTTTGGAGCTGTTCGTGGGTTTTTACTTACTGTTTCATTTGTCATTTTTGCCCCTTTTCATACCTTTCCTCATTAACTCTTTTTGAGCTTTCTGTAAGCTTAGACTTATCCAATGACCGGCCTTGTCTGTGCTTGGGCATGATTTGTAATAGAGCCCGAGGACTGTAAGGCTTGGCAAGGCAGATGCTTCTACTCGAGCTAATTGCTATTGAAGCTGGGTATATCCTAACTGACCCGTTCTTCATGCTGAGTCGAATGACTACCTATTTCTCATAGATAGCGTGCTGAGAAGTGAACAATCGAGACAATAGCTAACCATCATTCTCACTCATGCTTGGCTAATCACTTATTCGGCATTACCTTTCTCGAACTGCTAAGAGAGATAGTTCAAACTGACTAAGCCACCCCTACTCAGACAAGCAAGTTGACCGTACTTTTTATCCACATCTTCTAACGGTATCACCAATACAGCATCACCATGTATATAGAATCATGTGTAGGATCCGTTACACCAATGATTATTTTTCTTAAATATTCATTTTTACCCTTTTGTATCTTATACATTACTTCCTTAAGAAATGCCCTTCTGTTTTTTCTGTTTTGGGCAAGTTACCTTAACTTATAGGTATAAATACCATTGAAATTGTAGCTAGATTAGATTGATTAATTTAATACACTTGAGCATTTTTCCTTCCTTGTATAAACACTGTTTGTTTACTCTCAATATCACTCTTATCTTAACCCTTGAATAAGACTAGGTAGCAAGTAACCTCATTAGACCAATTCATGCATCATATCAAATTGTGTCGTGAGTCCTTGAAAGTTCCATTGGTGCATTACATCCTTTGGAGCTGTTCATGAGTTTTTACTTACTCTTCATTCTCATTTATCTTTTTTACACATTCACCATGACTTCCTTTTCAAGCTTTCTACAAGCTTAGACCCATCTAGCGACCGGCCTTGTCTATTCTTGGTCACAGTCTGTAACATCAAGCCACTAATTGTACATTGGCAATACAACTCGATACAGTAACCTACATACACTATCTACTACCCTCGAGCACTCTCCATCCTTACACAATACGCAACAACACACACAATGCACACAACAATATGCATACCACACAATGTACAACAAATACCAAAACACACATCAAACGCCCTAACCTCGCTATCCAACTCGTGCCCCCTTTTAAGGCCATAACCTAGTCTAACCACTTCCAACCTGAATACATTCTACAATTTTAGATGACCACTGCCTCGAGTCAACTTCACCTACGAACAACCCTATGCAAATACCCATTTTCTTTTCTCTCTCTTCCTAATGCTGCCATTCTCTCTTTAACTCATGATACGCACACACACCACAACTACACGCACCGACCATCATATGTGAACCACCATTGCCCTAGCAACCCAATGTGAACATTCCCACTTTCAATTATGCTCTCTAGTGCGATAAGTAACCAAACCTTGAATCCATCACCTACCATAAATAATAACCACTGAATAATCACCACAAAACTCTAAGGTGTTGTGTTTAAACAATGTTTTACCAATCACTTTATCATGAAAATCCAATTTGCCCTTCGATTTAGTGATTGGATTAATCGAAATGCAGTCATTTTTGCTACTATGTGTTGAAGCTAGAGTTTTACACGAATATGGAACCTTTTCTGAAAAATAAAGGGCCTCATATGAAAAATATTATGAATCTGGTCTAATACACATGCACCTTCACTTTTTCTTATTTGTTACACTGAAGGCATATCTAATACAAGCACCTTTGGTGTTTTAATTTAAAATGAAGGCACATGCACTATATGAACTTTCAGTTTCAAATTTTTTGTGGCACACTGAAGGCATATCTAGTATATGTGCCTTTAGTGTTTTAATTTGAATTGAAGATGCATGTACTATATGCGCCTTTAGTGTTGCCTATTTCAATTAAGGCTCATGTAAGTAATTTCCCTCAACCCTACACAATTAAAACATATACTTCCACCTACATACTGCAAACCAAATGAAAAGTTTGCTATAGAAATCGATTGCATAAATTAACAGTCGATGGAACACCTCAACAAAGATAGCAAGTAGGAAAAAAATCAGCATATTAAATGATCATCTATTTACCATAACAGTTGGTTACAATAAAAAAATAATTGAATTGTAACATTGGGGTAAATAAAAGAATGCCATAAACTACGATCTCTAATAAAAACTAAACTACATTTCGATTAATTAGTATATATATATATATATATATATAATTTGTCATAACTCAATGTTAATGTTAATATAATGGTAAAAAAAGAAAAGAAAAGAAAAAGAAATAATAAATAGAACATATCTACAATCGCTTACATCGTGTGAAGGTCTTCACGATACAGGATAGAAGTTAATGCCCCTATCTATCTTGTGACTGCATATGTTAAGGCAATAGATTATTAAGATCAAGATCCTTAGGAGGAACTGGGTCGATTGGAGGGGCCGACTGTAGTTGAGTGATGCCATCACCTATAGAGGACTATATGGGGGTAGAACATCATTTTTGAGGTTTTGGTGGAGTCTCAAGATCAAGATAATGCTGGAACTCGAGACTCATATAAGAGTTAGATCCAGCCTTAGAGTTAGATTCAACTTCTAAGGTAGAGGCAACTCCTGACCTAAGGGATGTGCCGTATGCCTTGTTGATCTACACGAGGCCTATGGAATGACACCCATGTGGTGGGACATCATCATCGAGAACTGTCCGGCGACGTCTCGATTGAGCCCTGCTTCTTTGAATTTTAGTTCTCCCCCCTAGGTAGTGTACGAGGAGCCAACACATCCTTGTCCACAAGTGGTCCCTACTCTTTGTCGTGGTCTACATGGGGTTGCTACTGTACACCCTTGTGCTATGAGTAAAGAATGAGGCCATTGTGCTGCTCAATGAACTATAGTGCCTCATTTGCAATATTTAATACTATAGGATAGTCAGGTGCTAGCTGCACACTCCTAAGAGAGTCTACCTGAAATAAGTGGAAAAACAAGTGTTAGAATATATGATTGTAAGCATGTACGAGTGTAGAAACTAATGGATGATTTTACATGTACTTACCAGCCAACCGATAATAGCTCCCTAGTGTGTAATTTAACATTGGGTGATCTATCTAAACTACTGCCAAAAACTTCCGTTGACCCCTCGAGAACCTTAGATATGTACTAAGAATCTGTGTCTTTGTCCTCAAGCCTAGATGTATGCAATGTGTGTATTGATCTAGTCAACATTCATCCTACCTTAAAGGTCCAGTTGGTAAAGTTGCTTAAAGGTGTCAACATCCTGTAGGGGGTACCAGTATCCACCAAACTATTGGATGATATGGTTTGGAAAACACCACTTAATGGTATGGAAACATATTAGTGGTACCTAGGTAGTCCAAATGTGACGCTCAACAATGCAGAAGTGAGGCGACAACTCCTTCGTGTAAGGCTCCCAAATAACTTAACGGGTAAAAAAAAAAAAAAAAAGAGAGAGAGAGAGAGAGAGAAATTAGCAAAACAATAAGGGTTAGCACTTAGGTCTGACAAAAGGATAAGAAATAGGAGAAGTTATCATATCGTACCTATTGCGTCACCTTCATGTCAAATGCTGTGCGGTATGCATCTACTACATGTATTAGATGCTGAATAATATCCTACTAACCTCCATCTAGCTACCAATGGCTTATCCCTATCAATACTAAAACTATATCAACTAAGTGAGGCGACATGTAGGTATCTATCCTAAGCCTAAACTTGAAGTAGAATTGTGGCCTAACCAAGCTCATGAGTGTTGGATGACGAAACAGAGCACAACTGTCGGTACAACCATGCTAAGTAAGCATTGCCCTAGCTAAACTGCCTAACTGCAGAGAAGTTCTCCAATAACGATAAGAACATGAGGTGAATAAGATAGGATAATTTATCCACAAATACGAATCCCTCCATTAGGTTAAGTATGTATTTATGTACGTACTATCAAACTGTCTCATCGTCTGCCTTACGGGGAAGTATCCAAAAATGCTTTCACAACCATGTAAGAGATAAATGAGCACCCTTCATTCAAACAGGCCTGACGCCCAACAATCTCTCCCCTACGTCAGCCTAACTCTCCTCATCATCCATCTTAGTCTAACTTACCACTGCAAACCTCTCTACTAGAAGCCCAAAGTGGACCTCAACGTCCTGCAATGTGATGGTTACCTCTTTGGTAAGTAGGTGGAACGTGTATGTCTTGGGCCTCTATCTCTCAACTAATGCCATGATCAAATACTATTCCAACATGATAAATGGAAGTTATGCAACTCTCTAAAAACTAGCCTCTCATATGTAAGGCTCTATCTTAGGATGTATGAGAATATTCCACTATTCTTTACATATGGACATCTTGTTGCATTGCACTTGTAGTGCATAGGCAACCTCTTACACAAACGATCAATGAAGTTAGTAAGCAATATAACTTTCATGAAAAATTTGAACATACATGAGAATGTTATTACTGACATTACCTTCCCAGATGGCCTATGAACGATGACTAGCCTGCCTTGTAAGTACACGTGGATCGATAGATCCTAGCTCCATCTATGTTGCAAGCACATATAAGCATGGTTAATAGACAATAAAAAAAAGGTATATCTCATTATGCTTACGCATGCAGTATAACATAATGCTTAGATAGAAAAGCAATATGTATCGGCCCTATTAATCTTTGGATACCTCCTCCTATTATGTCTTTCCCACCCATATACACTTCATCTAGTTCTGTTTAACTGCTCTCTAACATCCATCTCCATGAGATATCACTTACGCCTAGGTTTACCTTTCTTTCATAGTATGTCAATGT
Organism: Lumnitzera littorea; assembly: GCA_024138015.1. Lineage (NCBI taxonomy): Eukaryota > Viridiplantae > Streptophyta > Magnoliopsida > Myrtales > Combretaceae > Lumnitzera > Lumnitzera littorea. Next base: position 72,561,218 of record JAMXBB010000010.1, read on the forward strand.
TTAAGTAGGGATAAGAGAAGTTAACTTACGGTCAATTCAAATTGTCACCAATCAGGTAGAAATGAGCTTAGGAACAATTTGTCTGGTTCTCACTTATACCATGACCCTATTACCGATTTGTTGTCCACCCTCATACTTACTATAGTAGCACATGTGTGGAAGTAGGGGATCCTATATATTTGCCACTTTTGACACATGCATGTGTGGCCCCTGAAATCAACCGTATGTGTCCTTCCTCCTCCCTTTAAGCTTGTCCTCGTCATTCGACTGCCGGTCAATATCTCGAAAAGACCATTTTAGAAGCTAAATGAAATAGCTTTATGTACACTTACTCGCCCTCTTCACGTTTCATACATCCATAAAGTATAGTCAGTGTATATCTTGCCAAAATAGATTGCTTCCCTAGCATCCTTATGTCTCTCTCCCTAATAGGCAACGTAGTTGTAAAATATCTTCTTCACTAATGTAGTGATAGGTAATCTACGTGCCGATTTCAAAACAGAGTTATAACTCTTGACAATGTTTGATTTCATGTATCTAAAACGCTAATATCTATCACATGCAAGCGTCCACTTATCCAAATCTACGTTATCAAGCCACGTAGGAGCATTCTCCTTAGCCCGTGCCAACTACTCCATGAAACATTTGAATTTCCTTTCCTATACTTGAACACCTATAAACCAAACAAGTTTCTTGTACAATTGATTCTTGTGGGCTATGTTGAAGTTAATAATAACGTATTACAAGCAGTATCTCCAAACTATAAACAAAGGCTGTCACCTTACTAATGTTTCCTTGTATACGGAATCATTACCGGATGCTCTATCAGATATAATACATAAGGTTTCCCCCTTCTGACCAACTACATGCACTTTAAGCTTCTGCAGGAACCACCCCTAAGTTTCTATCAATTTTGTGTCAACAAGAGCAAAGGCTAATGGAATTACTGAATTGTCCCCATCCATGCTATAAGCCACCAACAACTTATGCCCATAATTTTCATATAAGAATGTGCCATCAATGCATACAATAGGCTGACAATATTTGAAGGCTTCCATATACAACTCGAATGTCCAGAAAGCCCACTTGAATTGAGATTCACCTTGCTTCAACGAACTACTCCAGCCCCAATCCACTTGTGTCCTCAGATTGCTTGCCTTCATTGCATTCAATAGCCTTGGCAACTCATTATACGACTTCTCCCAATTACCATATACTATCTCAATAGCCTTCCTCTTGTCCTCGAAAATTATCCTATTGTTTACAGTATATTCATACATATTTTGCACATTAGTTGCAAGATCAAGTATCTTCGCATTGGGATTCTTCTATACACTATTGATGAATAGCCTAACCATTATGTTGTTGTTGATCTAAGGATGGTCCTAGTTCATCATTTGGTTCACACAAGCGTATGGGCCTTCTAGAATTATAATTTTGAAAAGACCCTCTACCTTCTTCAAATAAGCCTATAGACTCCACTTACAACTCTCTTCCTTTTTCTTACAGTAAATCGTGTATATAGTTGGTTTCGATATCTCGACATGGAAATATCAGTGGTTCCTTATGTCGAACGACTTCACTACATCTATTAGATCCTTCTTTATATTAAAAAGCATGCTGATACTTAAGTCATCAAAATTGCGGATGTTGCTGCACATTTTGTTAATGTCTCTCTCAAATGTCACATACCCGCTGTCATCGTACTAGCTGTTGTAAAATGGGATAGGATCTCTCATAAGCTTGTCCATTGGTTCATTCATTTGTGAAAAGTCCTGAAACTGACTGTTGGACAATGCTTCATGAGTATGATGATGGGGCCTACTTAGGTTGTCTTCGCAAAATGGTTGGATCGGTACACTACTACTAACAACATCTAATCTCACTTAGGGTTCTCCCAAATCCTCACAACCCTCAGCGTCGTCATCGTCTTCAAGTCCAACATAATCCTCATCACCATCACCATCTCCCTCTACCTCATCCTGCCCATCATCATTGACATTTATGTCCATATGTATTCTCTCAACATACGAATCATAAGACTTTTCTTGTTTAATAATAGGACCCAATGCTTTGTTAAGCTATTCTTCTATGATATCAACGTGCTCGTACTTAATAAAATCCATGTACAGTTCATTTAAAGGATCTACATTCATTTACTCCATACTGGTTAATGTAGAATGCACATTGTGAGTCGGAAGGGTCGGATTATCTAGCTCATGTATTTCATACTCAGCTAGAGCACTCAATTCCTCGATATGCCTTATTTACACTTCTTGAATACTCCATTCCTCAAAAGACTCGACCATCTCAATGAAATTCTCAATTCTTAACATCCTCAGTGTCTTTAATGATCATCAACTTATAAGCAATTCCAATATCATGGAAAAAAGGGATGCCTGTATACGAGTTCTACAATACTCGACTAAACTCCAATGCATCGACAAATTCTCCGAATGAAATGAAAGAAGTTCGAATCCTTCCTAATCTTCAGCTTCTTAATAGGCTCCTTATCATACTTCGGCCCCTAATTACCCATCATAAGATTTCCACTCACATACATAATAACTTTTACGTAATCTGCCATTTCCACTCTAGTAATACCATGATGAACTGAATATTTATATGACATAAAAAACTTTATTTACACATCGAGAGACAACTTAACAAAATATACAAAATTATCTCATTAAACCGCGTTGTATACTACCTAACTTTAACTCATTAATTCAACCTAACACATTGCAAACGCCAAAATAAAAAATATATAACAATTTTAATCTATATATTAAAATTTTTCATACCTACATTCATACAACTTATCTATCGAAACATAAAAGATACCTTAATATAGACAAAATATAATAAATTTTCATGAAATATCAATTAATTAGACAATTTATGGTACATCCATGATTACTCAATATACATAATGCAGTAATAATTTTTTTTCTAAAAAAAAAAAAGCGCACAATATGGATTACTATTAAGATTAAAAAAAATTGTAAATGTAAATTATAGACTATTACCTATTTCAAACGTACACTAGTGTGAAAAATTGGATAGGAACTTGAACTTTATGTTTTCTCTAGTTTTTTATGTGTTTTAGATGTTTTAGAATTTAGTTAGAGTGAGAATGAGGCCAATCGCACGTAGATGGGGTATATATAAGTGGTATATTAAAGGCCCAGCTAATTACTATGCCTTTAGTATATTGAGGGCACATGCCCTACATACGCTTTCAATGTTTTAAAATTACACTGAAGACACGTGTAATGCGTGTACCTTCAACTCAATTATTAATAACAAAAGGCATATGTATTGCATATACCTTCAATGTAAAAAACAACAAAAATGTATGTGCCTTTACTATACTAGATTCATAATATTTTTAATATAGGGCCCTTTTCCATAATATTAAAAAAAAAAAAACCCATATTTGTATAAAACTTATTGAAGCTGATTACCTGACTCGCGACTTATGGAAGGATCGACCCATGCCTTTTAGTATAAAGTGGGTGCTATTTCTAATGGTTTTTTTTTTCTTTTATTTATTCTTATTTTATTATTTCGTTAATATATTTTATTAGCTGTTATTATTAGTAAAGCCCCCTACTAACTTTGCTTGTTTTTTATTGTAGGTCCTAATTAGTTTTCTTGTTATTGATTATTTGTAGTTTTTTCTTTCTAGTGTATGCATGATTTTTAAGAAAAAAATAATTAAAAACTTAGTTTTATTTAAAATTGCACAATTAGTATAATTTATTGGGTTCAAATATGTACTAATATGGTTTTTCTTGCAGGTTCTATGATTTCTACTTATCTTTGCATATTGTGTATATATATATATATATATATATATTCATATTTGTTATTATTTTTAACATTTATAGGATAAGTTGCATGTTTAGGGTAAAAATCACATGTTTTAACAAAAATTACATTTTTAATAAAAATTGCATTTTTTACAAAAGTTACATGTCTTAAAAAATTGAATTTTTAGAAAGATTACATATTTTAGAAAAATTGCCTATATTTCTTAGGATTCATATCTTTAAGATAATGTTTACATCTAGGTTGCGTATCTTAAAAGATTTGGACAATATTGTATATTTTTCATTAAATTTTTTTTTTCTTTTACCAATTAGGCACCTTAGGGAACTTTCTAGAAAGAAAATTTTTTTCACTTTGTTAAGTTTTCAAAAATATAAAACCTTAATTGGGTTTTCTTTTTCTAANATATGAAATTTAACTAAAATAGGTAAATTATTTTTAACATTTATAGGATAAGTTGCATGTTTAGGGTAAAAATCACATGTTTTAACAAAAATTACATTTTTAATAAAAATTGCATTTTTTACAAAAGTTACATGTCTTAAAAAATTGAATTTTTAGAAAGATTACATATTTTAGAAAAATTGCCTATATTTCTTAGGATTCATATCTTTAAGATAATGTTTACATCTAGGTTGCGTATCTTAAAAGATTTGGACAATATTGTATATTTTTCATTAAATTTTTTTTTTCTTTTACCAATTAGGCACCTTAGGGAACTTTCTAGAAAGAAAATTTTTTTCACTTTGTTAAGTTTTCAAAAATATAAAACCTTAATTGGGTTTTCTTTTTCTAAAAATTAGATTTTCTAGGTTTTTTTTTAATTAGGAGTAAAGCTAAGCTTTTAGGTTTTTTTTTTAATAAAAATAAAATGTTTAAAAATGTAAACCTAGTCACTTAATCAAAAATAAAATAAATCCATACACTAAAGTTTTTGAAAAAATAAAATTACATTAGTTTGATCTCAACCAACAGGTATTATAGATACCTCTAGGGCAATTATAAGAAATGAAAAACCTTTTTTTTTTTTTGGAAAATTCTTAATAAAAAATAATAAAAATTCATTTTCATGCATTTTTTCACCTTTTTTTACATGGTTTTACATTTTTAGAAAAATTATAAAAAAATAAAATCCCATTACCTAGTTTTTTATAATTCTTATATGGTGAATTTTGTTTTAATAAGTTACTCTTTGAGCTTATTTTTTTTTATTAAATTTTCTAAAAAATTATTTAGTAAAAAATTCTTGAGTTAGTAGTTAAATTAGGGTTTTTCCACCCAAAACACTTAATTTTACTTTTTTTCTAGCTTTTATTGGTTAGCAACTCCAATTGATTTGTCAAAAGTTTTTTTTTTTTTTCCTAAAAACGTCTTTTATAGAAATATGTTTTTCTTGATTTATTATTAAGTAATCTATATTAAGTGGATTAAGTTTAATATAAGTTAAAATAAGGAAAATCAAAATAAGGCACGATAGCAACCCATTGTTAGAATAGGACGATATGCAAGAGCAGGATGATAGGAAGAAGGAGGTAACCCCTACTCACAGGGGTTAGAAGAAGAAATGAGGGAGTAATAAATATGTAAAGATTGAAAATTATACCCAATCAAATAGGCATATTGTATACGATTTATGATGGTTTATGGGGTTTCAATGAAGCATTTGCATCCTCTCTTGTCCCTATGCAAAAAGCCCAACCCGCTTCTACAAGACCAAGTGAAACCACAAGTAGAGGAAATTGAGATGCTGAACTTAGTAGCTTCAAGAAAACCCCTTAAGACCCATTTTTATCATAAAGGGCCTATTGAAAAAAAATCAATGATCCCTTAGTGGATCTCACCAAGGAGTTTAAAGATGTATTTTACATGGACATACGAAGAAATGCTAGGTTTGGACCCTGGTTTAGTGATGTATCGATTAAACATCACATAAGGAGCTAAGTCTATGAAGCAGCATCAGCATGTATTCCTCTTAGAAGTTGAAGTACAGTGCAAATTACAATTGAAATTGAGAAGCTTTTACATACTATCTTTATCAAGCCAATTGAGCACTTGAATTGGCTAGTCAACATTGTATTGGTGAAGAAGAAGATTGACTAAATACACATTTGTGTAGACTTTCATGACTTGAACAAGGCTTACCTTAAGGCTGAATTTCCACTCTCTAACATTGATATGTTGGTTGATGTGATTGTTGAACACGAACTCTTCTCTTTCATAGATGGTTTTAGCCAATATAATTAGATCAAGATGGCATTAAGAGACGTTGAATGTATAGCCTATCGAACACCCTTTGGTAACTTTTACTATACTGTAATGTTGTTTGGATTGAAGAATGTAGGAGCCACCTACCAAAGAACAATGACTGCAATCTTTCATGATATGATACATGACCATATGGAGGATTACGTAGATGACATTGTCGTAAAATCATGACGAGCATCTGATCATCTACATCATTTGAGGAGAGTTTTTGAGTAATGTCGTATGTATAAGCTAAGAATGAACCTTTTGAAGCATGTCTTTGGAGTTTCATTTAGGAAGTTCCTTAGGGTTTGTGGTGCATGGAAAAGGAATTAAGGTCAATCCATCTAAAGTGTAAGCAATTCAATCAATGCTATCCTCCAAAAATCAGAGGGAGTTGAAGGGATTCATAAGCAAGGTTTCATATATACATTGGTTCATCCTTGTGCTTGCTGAAATCTCTTTCCTGCTACATCAAACAATGAAGAAGGGAACATCATTTGAATGGGGTCTAATGCAAAAGGAGACATTCCAAAGAATTAAAGCAATACTAAGTTCTCCATAGACCATGACGATGCTTATTAAAGGAGTGCTGCTGATTCTAAATGTAACATCGTTAGACAAATCCATTAGGGCCATGCTAGTATAAGAAGTAAAGGGTGTTGATCACTCAATATACTATCTAAGTGTGACTCTTTAGGGCAATGAAATTAAGTATCCATCTCATGGTAGAAGTGAGTGGAGAATGGTCATTACAGTTTGACGAATCATCTAATAATATCGATGGAAAGCTGGAGTTGTGTTGACATCTTCAAATGGCTAAGAGATGCCATGGCTTATAAGTTTAACTTTCAATGTGCGAATAATGAGGTTGAACATGAAGCCTTACTACTCAAACTCCTTTCTGCTCAATAAGTAGGCATATCCCACATATGTGTCAAGGGGAACTCGAACCTTATTATTAAACAAGTTAACAAAGAGTTTAGGTTAAAGGAACCCATACTAGCCCCTTATAGAGTAATGGTACAATCCATAGTTGCCAAATTCCAAGCAACAAGATATGCTAAACAATCCACAAATAGATATGCTAATGCACTAGTAACACTGGCATGAAAAGTCTCTGTACGAGATAAAAACACTGAATTAAGCATCTAAATTATTAAAAGGACTATTCCTTGCATCACTTTACAATTGATTGAGGAAGATAAGGAGTTGCATGATGACTGGGGCACTCCTATTAAGATGTAATTAGCTAGTCTTGAAGCAACCCCCATGACTACATTGAAAAGTTTCATTTGCATGCATGGCTCCTTATATTATAAGAGCTCCAAAGGCATTTTGGCTTGCTGTATTTCTATGAAAGAGGCTTAGTTGAAGCTCCACGAGTTTCATAATACATGGTGTGGTGAGGAGGGGTTACCTTTATATCACTAAATCCATTATGCATGGTATTATTAGCCCTTAATATCTAAAGACACATCCTAGTTACACATTTAATGCTAAAACGTTACTTGATACTCGATGAGGTAGAATGCAAGTTTGCAACAATTGTTAGAGACTGATGACGCCCGTTCATCAACTTCTTGAAAAATAATATCCTCTTCATTGATAATAGAGATTCTAAAATGATAAAATAAAAAGTGACAAATATATATTGTAGGGTGATGAATTGTAGTTAATCCCTTATCAAGGATAGCCTCTTATATGTATAGCATCACTAAAGATAGAAGTAATCTTAAATGAACTCTACTCTAGGGCCTATAGTGAACATCAAGGCAAAAGGAAGTTGTATTACCAACTCCTTGATAAAAGGTGTTACTAGCCAACTATGAAGACTAATGCCTTTAACTTTGCAAAAAGATGTGTTTAGTATCAACTTCATGGTAATGCTATCTACACCCTAGCAATGGAGCTTCATAGCCTGACAAACCCTTAGGCATTTCATACTTGGGCATTTGTTAAATTAAGCCTATACATCCACCATCTAAGGGATGTATATAGATATTGGTAGGCACCAAGTGTTTCACAAAGGGAGTGGAAGCCATCTCTTTGAAAAAGGCAACTAGAACAATAATAGTTGCTTTCATAAAGGAAAATATAATTTGTAGATTTGGAATACTGAAGCGCGTATTGATGGACAATGGGATGTCATTCATCAATGCACACATTCGACAGCTACTGGAATCTTATAACATCAATCACATGAAGTCTACATCGTATTACTTGAAAGGAAACGGCCAGACAAAAGCCATAAACAAAATGTTGATTGAAGTCCTTAGTTGAATGGTGCACGACAATAAGGAGTAGCATATCGTACATCTAAGAGAACGCCTACGAGGGCAACACCTTTCTCATTAGTATATGGAGCGGAGACTATAATGCTAATTGAAGTCCTTATACCATCAGTCTAATTGGCTCTAAACACTGAATTAGACTTAGAGACATTGGACAAGAGGTGAGACATGGTCAAACACAACCTAGCTAATTACCTTCAGGGGCTTAGCATCACCTATGATGGCCTAGTGAGAAAGTGCTCCTTTAAGAAAAGCGATGTTATCCTCCATGCCATAGAGCATGTAAGGAAAGGTACACCAGCTCCAAAATTTACACCAAAATGGGAAATTCCTTTCATAGTGAAAGAAGTCTATGACAATGGATATTGTAAGTTGTAGAATCCTAAAAATGATGTAATTACTACTCCCATTAACTTTCAGTACATCAAGAAATTCTGTTTGTAATCTTCTTTGAGAACTTAATGAAAATGTCAAAATTTCCATATGTTGTTTCCATTTCCTTGCTTTCTTTACTCTTACTTTTTTTAGTTACTAATCACAAGATCGAAGTAATCTTGCAATAGGCCAAGCAGCCGTAAGGCCTTAATGCAAACTTTGAGGTTGAAGCAACCTCATCTGTGAATGGTCAAAGTGACCTTCTCACAATAGCTATAGTTGCTTAGAAGAGAACACATCCTTAAGTACACAGCGAATGTAATTCCCTTCTACAACACCAGATCACGAGTTAAAGCGATCTCAACTGTGTAGGTTGAAGTGATCCCGTAGTGGGCTTGGTAGCCATAATGCCTTAATGCAAATTCTAGGGTTGAAGCAACCACATCTATAAAAGGTAAAGGCAACCTTATCATAATAGCTGCAGTTGCTTAAGTAGAGGGTTCACCTCCTAAGCACACAGCGAACACATTGCCTTTTCTGCAGCATATAAATCATGAGATTGAAGCAATCTCAACTATGATGAATCAAAGTAATCTTATAGCAAGTCTAGTAGTTGTAACACCCTTTATTAATCTTAGAATTAAAGCAACTTCAATGACAAAATACGAGTGATTTGCACACAATAGCCGCTAGCACTCATAAGAGCATTATATATATATATATATATATATATATATAATAATACTTTGAGAGAAGTGAGTGCCAAAGGTCTTACAAGCCTATAAAGGAATTTCCATAGACTCCTTACTTAATAACAAAGATGTTGGGCATCGTTCAAGTATAAAAAAGAACAAGGATATGAAATTGTCAAGAAAGTCTTAAGGCTATGGCAAGTAATCAACTAAATCATCAAATGGTATTTCTCAGCAATTATCTTATGGATTACCAAAAGAAAAAAAAAAACCAATAAAGGAAAAAAAAAGGAATAATACAATATATATTTATATATTCAGGGACCAAGATCTTGCTCTATAGTTGATTCAACATTCATCTTGCCAATTATCCTATCTATGTTAGTGTTAAGGGCTTTAGCTTCTTCTTCAAGTGCTGCTACCTCATCCTTTAAAGCTTTGATTTTTCATTCAATCTTTACCTAATCCTTCAAAAGGAGACAATAGGCTGCGAACTTACAAGAGTTCTCTACTATAGGTAGTAGGCTTGGTACATGGAAAAACAATTGTTGTGTACCTCATATACATCCATGATTAACATTAAGTCTAACTTGGACAAGTCCTTTCATGGGTGACTCATGTGCATCATCACTTTACCTAACAGCTCTAGAGTAGTATGACACAAACACTATCGATCAAATGTTGAATCCACAAAAAACTCCCCATCTAAAGCATACAAGCACTCTAAAGGTGGAATAAGATGTGGTGTTACTTCAAACCAATGAAAAAATGCCTTCCCCCCTAACTTTACATTGAGCAATGGAGTTACTTCCTTATCCTGATGAGATAGGTTAGTAACTACAGGAGAAGATTGATCGATGGAAGCAACAAAAGGAGGAACATAAGGAGAAACCATCATTTGACGTGAAAAGCCCTCATCATAAGTAACCATAAGTAGCAAAGCGTCGGCATGAGTCTGAACACCCTTATTCAATTCTAGAACTTGAGCCTCAGCAATTACAATAGTGTTAGTCTCATCGATTACCTTTATTTCCTCACCAGCCTTCTCCATCTTGTAGCAATCTACTATATCATCATTTGCACGATTGTAGGCCTTAAGAGTGCCTTCATAATCAATTAACTCCTGATCATCATCTTCTTCACCCTGATGGATTGAATCTTTAGACAAAGACATCCTTTTTTTTATGCTACAAGTGGCCTTGGATGGTATCTTAATAAAAATAAATAAATAAATAATGCATAAGATCAAAAGGAAAAGTCTTAAAGAAACAAATTTATAGAGGAATAATCCTTACTTACTGGACATATGTCCTTTTCACATCACTTTGGTCAAGTAGCGATGGAGAAGGGCGCTTTGATGATTTCACCCTTACCTCAACTTGTGTAGAAGAAGGCAACTCCTCATTAGCAAGATTAGCATTCTTTGTATTTTGTGATCCTTTGGATTTGTTTGGCCTCAAAAGTCGACAATAGAACTCATTTTTATAAACTTTGACCTTTGCAATTGGATCAAATTGGCAACAAAAGTATATTCCTCAAATCTTCTCAAATAAGCTACCTAGTACAATGACTAACTAGAGGATATGACCCTGCAACGACTATAAGAGGGAAAGTAGAACCAATCGACCTTAAGGTAAAGGGTCTTAATGTCTATGGGTGATATTCGCTAGTAATAGCAAGACCCAAAATCTGTAGCTAGAACTATGCCATAGGGAATGCCTTCTTCAAACCCAAATTGCCTTGTTACCTCGTATGGAGAATACGTTGCAACACCTACCCTAAGAAAGTTATTACTTGAGCCCTTGACATCGAGTAATGAAGGAAGACTATTCGGGACACACCATAAGAGAAAACCAATCTCTAAGCACCGCAAAGATTCACAATTCTTCAAGGAAATATAGCCTTGTAAGTTGGGTGGGTAATATCTACTACACGTCTGATAACCATTAATTTTCTTTACATATGGATGAAACATGAACTTGCTAGCAAAATCAATGAGATTGAATAAAGGGCATCCATGCTACCTTTCAACCTAAGCCCATGATCATAGTTGAATTAAGTTAGGCTTGGTGTTCACATTAGGAGTTGAACAAGGTTTCGAAACCTCTCACAAAAGAAAAGCTAAAGAAAGACAATGTCCACATAGCAAAGCGTGGTATCATGACCCATAGAGCGAATGGAGGCATGGTAGTATGAGTTTAAGTGGTGATATAAGGAGCTTAGATAAAGGGGTGCTAAGGCAAAACATTACCCTCGAGACATATGGATTGCCAATAGAGACAAACAAGGGATAACCCTATCCTCAAGACCTCCCGAAAAGATATACATAGACAACCATAAAGCAATAAATATTATAAGTTCATATCTATAAAGAAATGTATATAGTTAAGTTAAGGTATTCTTGCGAATAAGATAAACTTAATCATGAACAAAGGAGCGGTCAATACTCACCAGTTTCTATGACAAAGGCCTTAGAAAGTAGCACCGTTGAAGAAGTACTTAATCCATCAAGTAAACGTGGATCTCTTTAAAGGAGTCCTGCTTGACTTTACAGTTGCTCATAGTTGTCAAAATCATGATTTTACCCATATGATTCTATGAGTTTACGATTTTAGGTGGCTCTTCCGAAACTTGGGTGTAGGATCTTTTTTTTGTATAGAAACTTACGTTTTTAACCGAGTTTACATTTAAACTCAGTAGAAACTTATGTTTTTTTATCAAGTTTATCGATTCTACATATTCGAGTTGAATGGATTAAAAAATTAAAGGAAAAAAAAATACAACTAGTATTTTATAAGCCAACAACTAGTATTTTATAAGCCATCAACTATTAAGGCATTACAACGTTTATCCTATCATATTCTAATTTTTTATCTGTTTCTTTCCCTCTCAATCTCTTATTTTATATTTATAGTTTTTATTCAAGCTTTAGTTCTAATAACAAAGTTTACAAAAAAAACTATATACTTTATTTTATACCATCAATAATTTAAAATGAGTTGAAATGTTTGGTTTTTTTTAATTTACAGCATTTAAAAAAAATTAGCAAAAGTTTAGTTTCAACTCTATTTGTCCTTCTTCTATACATGTTAAATTATATATTAAGAATTTTTATGGAAATAAAAACTTAATTTCTTCAATTATTTTTTTATGTTCACCATATATTTCAAGTTTTGAATAACTACTATAAGTATATCAGTAATTTTTTTAAGCTATTTTATATAAGTTGTAGAAACTTACGTTTTTACGTTTCGATTTTATATTCCGATTTTACAGACCCTCTAATGATTTTAGGTACAATCACGAGTTTTACAACCTTACAGTTGCTAATAAAGCTAAACGAGCATTCTAATCTATAGCAGTAGTTAAAGCAGCTGTAAGATCTATCCTCCTAAAGTCGAGAAACTTCAATAAGAAAAACACATCCTCCAAGGTTAAAGTGAATTCTCTCCATCAAGTTATGAATGTACGAGCTTACATACACCACCTAACCATTATAGTTCACTAGATCTTTACGTCTTCCATTTTTGTGAAATTGAAGCATGAAGTCATGGTAATGACATTAAAAATCCTGGCATTGTGTAATAAGGGAGCATAATGCTCATGCCTATTGACAGCATGAAGTGTACTTCCCTTAAGACCCAGCTCGGATATAGAAAGACTCTCCTTTGATTATGTCGTTAGTTCAATCGTTGCAAGGAGATGGAATCTTTGGTATTCAATCTCCATTGTAGGCTAATAGCTCTTTTTGACGAGTGACTCCAATGGGCTTAGATTAGCTACTCTTGGACTTGGCCATAGCTAGTGAAATGGGAATTCGAGAAAATACTTAAAGTTAACTATGGGCTCGTTAGATGTTAGAAATCCACAGTAATACCTAAAGTTTACCAAAAGCACGAATGAGTAATTAGATATTGAGAATCTGACCAACACTTGCTGTTAATTGTAGACCTATCCATAAATTGAAACTTAGCCTTGGAGTGGAACTACAGCGGGAGATCTCCTATAAAATATGCATACATATATATCACGAAGTTAACACCTACGAGTGGAGAATTTATCCAATTCAACCAACGTATGAGAATCCGAAAAATATAAGCAAAAGTTATTTTAGCGGCCGAAATCAACTAATTTTTGGAGAAGGCCCAACGACAGTCATTATTAAATTGATTTGACTAATATAGAAAATAAATAGAGACGCGGGGCAACTCTTTTACCAAGCCCACTATTCACGTTAGCTATTAAAATCAAAAAGCTCCGCAAGCAATATATATATATATATATAAGAAGAAGACAGATTGGAAAGGAAAAAAAAAAAAAGAAAAGAAAAAGAAAGGAAGTTAGAGAAGCAACTAGACATTGGAACCTTACTGAGGGTGATCGTCTTCTTCGCTACACCAAGGATCGGTTGCGCCCTGAGCTAGTTGCTTCCGATAAAATTTGAAAGACAGTAGACTAATGGAACAATTAGGTCACGAAAGATGGATGATGCTATGCGACTCGAGGCGGTCTAATTTACTTGTGAAAGAACAAAGAAGGAAGACAACATGAGGGTTAAACTATAAAGGAATAAATGAGTATTTAGTAAAAGAAACTTGAATCAAAGTGGTAGAAGAAAGGCAAGCAATAACATAGTAACTAAGAGAAACAATCTTTTGGGGAATATCTAAGATAAAGAACTAGTTCTAGAAGGATGCATTTAACAAGTGAATGCATCTGACAATCTATTCTTGGAAAGCATGGATACTTGGATTTTGCTTATAGACTTTCACAGAATACTTGACATCCAGCCGCTTTGGATGACTAGGACAGTGTGACACTGTATATGTGCATCATCGCTGATAACATTCCATCTTACATCAGGCACGAAGCCATTCACACAATCCTCAATCGGCCATAGAAATGCTATAATGTTTAATATAATTATAGCACATACATAAACTGAATTGGTGTTTTTCTTTCTGAATATACGAAGTGCAAAAGATACGAGCCATGGAATCACTTGTGTCCTTTTACTGACTGAAGCGCGAAACTATCGAACTTGTATCAGGAATGACTCATTTACTGTGGTTGAAATTGGTCGCCAATTCACGCACGAAAAGAAGAGCAAAGTTCCCATTGAAAACATCTATTTAATTTGAGCCCCGCCAAGAGATAACGGAAAGCATGAGACTAAAAGTAAAATGGGAGGAGAAGAAAATAATGAACTTGATGAGCTACAAATGCATATGTATGTGTGTATACACATATAGGTGACGTGAATAGGTTAAAAGATGAAGAAGACAAAGTTAGGGAAACAAGGAATATACATGTCACTCTTAAGCATAAAAGCATGCATTATCCAGTCTTGTTTCAGGCTGGCTAGAAGTACCAGAACGTGTCCACTGGTGTCAGAATCTGACCCCACACGAGTCCTTCTCGACATGAGTTATTAAGGGCTTCTGTCACCTATAAATTGAAACAATAAGCTTTATGAGAAGCGAAACAAGCATAAAGAAAAAAGGAAATAAAGCAGGAAGAGATGACTCACTAAAGGTCGTGGTGTTCTTGAGTAGTAAAAGTCGAGTGTGTGCGTGCGTGTATTTTATAGCTAAGTAGATCGAAAGATGAGGATTGAAGATTTGAGTTCAAAGATTTCATGAATCTGTACCCATATAGGTGATGTTTGTTAGATAAATTTGGGCCTTGAAAAGGTATAGGTGGTAAGGATTGAAGGAGATTTTAAAAGGTTCATTGTAGTTGCATTCTGATGACGAAGATTCATCTCCATCCGGTGAAAGAGTAGATACAGGCATTGCATGTCTTGGGAATACGTTTCTTTTCCTTGCCTTGATAAAATTAAAAAAAAAAAAAATTAAACTAAAATAAAAAGAGGAGAAGGGAAGCTCGCGCTCGAGGCAGGAATGGATCGCGGATTCACTTGGGCCACAGCCCTGTGCCTATCCAACAGCGAAGTTTGGATTTGCAGAATAAACTTGAGAGTCTTTTTATTGGTACGTATGAGATATATATATATAACATTGTTGGATGGAATGTTATTGATGTTTTTGATGGTTTTATTTTTCTATCAATGCTCGTAAAATAAGGAAAAAATACTTAGAGGAACTAACTTATCAACTCTATGCAATGAATATAAATCAATATTATGGGAACAATAAATTATTATAGTGTAATACAAAAGCATATGGAAGTATGTGATCCATGGTAGTAATATGAATGCTAGTATATGGTGCTCAACTCGTCAATAATCCAAAAGAAGTATTAATTCCATTAATATTGTAAGTAATCAAGCAAGCAAAGTTAACAGTCGATATGTCTATACAATAGTTGAAGAAACAATTTCTAAAAATGCTTAAAAAACCCCTTAATTACGTCCAAAGGAAATTTGATCAAGAGGCAAAATATAAAGGGTCATTTTTGTCATTAAATTTTTTAACTCAATTTATTACCATGAGTCAATATCTTGAACTAGTAATAGAGTCTACGAATTCAGCCCAATTAAAGATGTTTTAGGAAGATTTGATTTAATAGGCTCAGAATGAGGATTGCCAAACTAGATGTTTCACTCTTGGCCCTACTCATTATCTTGCACATGAAAAGTAGAATCGAAAACAGCTTTTTTGAGCTCATTTGGGCTTCATTTGATTTTATTGGGCTTTAAAGAGGCTTAAGTGTGCTCTAGGCTTATTCAAAGAAAAAATGAGATTTTTTTAATTATCATGAGCCTTGAGCCCATATCTAAGCCTATGAAGGCTAAATGAGAGGATGAGCTTTAGTAAGAAGCCTCATTCTTAACTATTTATCTCAAAGCTATCCAATGGATAAGATTTACCTCCAAAATCTATAAATAGGAGGTTTCTTTTCTCATTTGATTCATTTAGAACAATGACAAGTTTAAGACAAACACCAGACCTCGGTTGAAATTAGTCCAAAGAAGATTAAACAAGCAATTTTATCATTAACGATCAAGAATAGTAAGTTTGATCTACTATCACATGTACGCATTTAACATACCGAGTTAGCTTGATCTTCTTCCTATGCCTCTTCCTAACAACATCCCTCTACTTGTCATCATCTCAAAACGTCTCCTAGGTTGACCAGCACACCCATTGCACAAGATCAACCAACTACAACAATGCCACTATACAATATCTAAGTAAAATGCTTAGCTGAGAGAATACACCTGAGAAAAATTGTTCACCTAAGAGGGTAAGTTGATTGTAAAAGGAACTCATTCCCATAACTAATTCTGACTTCTCTTTTAATAATAGGACCTCCTTATTTATGTGCCAACTATCACTTTAGAATATTCCAATTCACACAATATACCACCAATAATATCTAATACCACTTCAACACAACACACCATATTACCATACCATAACACAACATAATACCACAAATGTAACAACACTACAACTCACACAATGTAGCATTACCACAACAAATACACACCAACGACACAATATCTACAATGCTTATAAAAAAAGTCTAGTATATATTGGAGTTTGAGGAGAGTATGTTACTGTTTCATATAGTAGCCTCATAGGGGATATAGCTATCTCGTTGTTTGCTCTTTCTCATTGATGTGACTAACAAGGCTAAGAGGTGTTTGCTTATCTAGTGATGTTCTTATTTCCTTAAAGGAGATGAAATTCCAAGGCAACCTTTAATTCCAATATTATGGTATTAGACATAAAGCTCCTTTAACTATGGACTTCTGACCATTTATACTATAGGAATATTATAATTTGTAACCCTGCAAATTTCGAGTAACAATCTAAGTAGTTGGATTACTTTTTAAATATTCTTGAGGATCAACCAACTTAAAAATCAAGCTAATTATAAAGTCATAATCATACTAAGTGACTTCTCGATTATAATCAAACATAAGAACTATAAAACTTAATATCAATCTTAAAATTTAACTGTAATCCTAGACCTTGAAAAAAATAGTAAAGCACTTTCCAAACTTGTGAAAACCCTAAAATGAAAAGACTAGGGATCCTAATACTAACTCAAACGTTTGAAAACCTTAGGTCAAAGGCCCTAAACTTAACCAGGCTTAAACCGAACTTAAGACACTTATAACCTATCTTAAAGCAAGACTTATAAATATGAAGATCAACACTGATAGGGATCAAGGATCGATCACATGCTCCCGAGCTCAAGAACTTTCTCAGGTGATTCACCAATCTGTTTGAGGTGAGTTAAGCGCTAAGGAGAAGTGCTTAACCCAATCTTATCTATCGAACTACTTTGCTCTCTACACAATCTAAGATGTTGCTAAGGTGACCAACCAACATGTCGAACTGAACCCTTCGCTTTACATCAGTCCTAGTGCCCAATCTAAATACTACAATCTCCACTATGTCAAGGTTAAGCTAACAGTAATCAGGAGCTGACCATCTAAGGCTGACCTCGAAAATGAGTTACCGCTAAGCTAACTTAGTCTAGTACCAATTATTTGTGTTATCGAACCATCGATGTCGAACTGCCTTGATTGGGATTCATCCCTACTCGGCTTACAATGTTAATGGGACCATAAATAGTAAAACACACGCACGTTATCCTTTTCTGACATCCATACCATCCTTTTTTGACAATGAATATTCTTTTGCAAGATTATGTGTTTTCCCTATAAATTATTCTCCTCTTCTTAACAACTAGGGATCCATTTATGTAATTTTCTATTATTTAGGACTTACCTTAACTGAATATTATAAATACTCGTATAATGTAATCGCCGCATCATCATACATTGAGAATATACCGAACTTTTACTCTCTCGAGCTAAGTGTCCTTATTATTCTTGAGTTAACTCTTATCTAACTCATTGCACGAAGAATAGTAGTGAACGACCTTCAGCCATACTTGTGCGTTATATTAAGTATGACCTAAGCTCATGTGAGGCATTGGTACATCATATCCTTTATAGTGTATCGAAACCCCTGCTTAACCTTTGACTACCATTTACTCTTCGAGTCATCTCATAACTCGAACCCACCCTATTGGTTACATGTGATAATGGCTCCATATGCTCATCCATAGTAGTCTAGTCCATATCATCTTGGTATCAGAGCACCAGGCTACGTTTAAAGCTGGATGTTGTTTTGTGTTCTTGGAGTGGTTTGTTACTACTTTCGTATGATAACGATTCTATTGTAAACCTTGGAGTGTAGTAGTTGAGAATTGTTCTGTGATCTGTTTACCTTTGTTTTTTATACACAAAAATAGTGTAGTTGATTGTTCATTTGTTGTGTAATTGTCATGTAAAGAATCCATCAATGTTAGACTTAAGTGTTCAAGGAATTTTAGGAAACCAAGAAAGTGGAACTCAACATAGCCAAGGACAGGAAGGAATCTTTACTCCTCAATCAGTAGGTAACTACTTAGATAGACTTACCGACTTGGTGGCTAGTTTAGTGATTATTATCTAAGAATACAAACAGTGAGTAAGAAGTAGCCCTACTAGGGAACGTGAATAGCAAAGGCAAGGTAATGCATAATTTAGTCGAGTTAATGCCCCAACTTAACTACCCTGAGCTGAAGGAGTTAATAGAGACACCAAATGAAGCCTAGCACTTGAAGAGATTGAGGAGGAAGTGAGAGGAGATGACGAGGCAGAGGAGTACTACGAGCATGAGGAAAGAAATGTACAAACCCCTAAAGTTGAAGGATTGAGAATGATTATTCTGAGTTTTTCTAGAAATGATGATGCCGAGGACTACCTAGATTGGGTAGATAAGATTGAAAAGTAGTTTGAATGCCACGAAATGCTCGATAATGCAAAGGTTAGATTTACTGTATTGAAGTTCAATGGTTATGCCACCTTGTGGTGAAAGAACTTATAATCCACCAAAAGAAGGGAAGGAGAATGAGAGATAAGGAGTTGGGATGAAATGAAGACAGTTATGCGAAGGAGGTTTATGCTGAGCTATTTTCTATAGGATGCCTTCAAAAGACTGCAAGAATTGATATAAGGAGGATTAAGTGTGCACGCTTATGTTAAGGAATTCTAAATATTAATGATCCGCTGTGAAGTCATAGAGCCAGAGGACCGAACTACATCTCAATTCATTAGTGGATTAAAGTATGAAATCAGTGACATTCTAGAAACCTTGAGTGTTAGAACGCTTGATGACGCAATCTAAGCCACCCAAAGGATCGAAAGGCGCCGAACAGGAAGATTCTGACTACCTATTAGTTAACTAGGTAGTAACCGAACTATTTTGAGCAAACCTATGCAAATAAAACTAAGTAAGGTTATTGAGACCTGACCCGTTTCGACTATTCGAGTTGAGAAGAAGGAGCCCTTGAGGAAGTTTGAGAAGGGCCAAAGTTCAGGGAGAAATACGAGTGAGATCAAGTGTTTCAAATGCTAAGGATTTGGGTACATGGCTACTCAATATTCGAATAGGCAAACAATGGTGATTCGAGGTGAGGTACCGACTATTGAGGTCTATAACAGTAATGAAGAAGTTAAGGAGTTGAAAGAGGACAAACAGATCGATCTATTCGAGGAGGAAGATATCTATAGAGAGGAAGGCAACTTTTTGTCGACAATTTAGTATTGAGGAAGATGATGAGTATCAGCCTCGTACCTAAAGACAAATAGAGGGAAAATCTCTTTCATGTCGAGTGCAAGGTGAATGAGTCGCTATACACCTTGATAGTTAATAGTGGAAGCTGCACCAATGCAGCCTCTGCATTTATGGTCCAACAGTTGAAATTGCCAATTATACCTTACTCCTTACAAGCTTCATTGACTTAGCGATAAGGGAGCCCTATAGGTAAACAAATAAGTATCCATGCCGATTTGTATTAGAAAATATTGAGACGAAGTACTTTGTGATGTACTACCCATGAGTGCATCCTACATTCTACTTAGACGACCATAGATGTTTGATTGAGCAGTTATGTGTGATGGCAAGAGGAATACATGTTTTGTAGAGCATGAAGGAAGAAGGTTGAAATTGAGTCCATGACTATTAAGCAGGTAAAGGTCTTGTAGTCCCAACTTAGCCGAACCTTGAAGAAAGAAGCTTTGGTATTAACCCGAGCTGAATTGAAAAGAGAAATGGAGCTAGAGGGATCGACCTATTTGCTTGTTTGAAGACTTTTAGAGATGATACCCAAAGAGAGAGAGTTATCGACCGAAGTAAAAACCTTACTAAAGGAATTTGCCGATTTTTTTCTAGAGTAGCTGTTGAACGGCTTGTCCCCAAACCAAGGCTTCAAGCATGTGATCAACCTACAACCAAGAATCGTGCTTCCAAACAAGCTTGCTTATAGGCTGAATCTTGAATAAGTCGCCGAACTACAGAGGCAAGTAGACGAGCTACTAAAGAAGGGGTATGTGCGTGAGTCCTTGAGTCCCTACGCTGTACTAGCCTTATTAAGGCTAAAGAAGGATAGTTCTTGAAGGACATATGTGGATAGCCAAGTGATCAATTCAATCACTATCAAGTATAAGTATCCCATACCTAGGCTTAATGACATGCTAGAGGAATTAAGCGGAGCAAGAGTGTTCTCTAAGATCGACCTTAAAGCTAGGTACCATCAAATTTGAATGCATGAAGGTGATGAGTGGAAGACCACATTCAAAATATGACACAGATTATATGAATGGCTTATAATGTCATTTGGACTGTTTAATGTGCCAAGTACATTCATACGCCTTATGAACCATGTGCTCTAAGAATTATTGGAAAGGTTTATCATAGTTTATTTTAATGACATTCTGGTGTACAATCATAACCTGAAGACTCACCAAGAGCATCTCTAATAAGTGTTTGTAAAACTCTGAGCTGAACAACTCTACGTTAATTTGAAGAAGTGTGACTTTAGCCATTTTGAGGTGATCTTCTTGGGTTTTGTTATGAGTAGAGGTAGCATCGGAGTTGATGATAAGAAGGTAAGAGCAATCATAGAATGGCTTGAATCGACCTGTTCTACGGAAGTGAGAAGTTTCTACGGCCTAGCCTCATTCTATCGTCAGTTCATAAAGGATTTTAGTACTATTGCAACCTCATTTACCGAATTGCTAAAGAAGAATATTAAATTTAGATGGACCAAGAGAGAGAGAGAAGGAGGAGGAGGAGTTTCGAGGAAGTGAATGAGAGGCTAATTACAGCTCCTGTCTTAGCCCTATTAAGCTTTGACAAGGTGTTCGAAGTGGAATGTGATGCGTTCGAACTAGGCGTAGGTGTTGTGCTAATGCAAGAAGGCTAACCTATTGCTTACTTCAGCGAGAAACTTAAAGGAGCCACACTTAATTATTCTATCTATGAAAAGGAGTTCTACTCCTTAATCAGAGCCTTAACAGTATGGCAACACTATCTGTTGCCCCAAGGAATTTATGATCTACACCGATCATGAATCCTTGAGATATCTAAAGAGCCAACTAAAGTTGTCTCGGAGGTAAGCAAAGTAGATCGAGTTCATGGAAGGTTTTTCTTATGTTGTATAATATAAGACTGGAAGAAATAATGTAGTAGCCAATGTCCCATCAAGATGACGTACCCTCTTGACCGAGCTACAAATAAGGCTACTTGGTTTGCTGAGGATCCATACTTTGGTCCTATCTATGCCCGATGTGAGGATGGACGGACATTGAATGACTATCACAGGAAGGATGGATACTTATTCAAAAAGAGGAGGCTATGTATCCCAACCTGTTCTACGAGAGAATTTTTAGTGTGCGAAGCATATGGAGGGGGATTGATAGGATACTTTGGCCAATGCCGAACTTATGAGGTATTATCCTCCAAATTTTTTTAGCCAAGGATGAAGAGAGATGTTTAATCCGTATTAGAAAAGTATGTGACCTATTGAAAGGCGAAGAGTCGAATAGAGCAAGGACACTATCAACCCTTATCGATCCCAACCAAACCATAGTCTAAGCTAAGTATGGACTTCACAATAAGATTACCGAAAACGTCCCGAGGGAAGAACTCCATCATAGTAGTTGTGGATCAATTTAGCATGATGGTACATGTAGACACCTCATTTTTGCCATTTTTCATTTTTATTTTAATTAAGCCATGTTAATAAAAAATTAAAAAAATTAAAAATTACAAAATGAACAAAAAATAATAAAATATAAAACAGCAAAATTAAAAATAAAAAAAAATAAAAAAGAGAGTCGTGTCATATTAAGTCAAATTATTTTGAGTCAAGTCGTGACATATCAAGTAAAATCATATTGAGTCAAGTTGTTCCACATCAAGTTGAGTCAAATTATATTGAGTCCAATTGTATTGCGTCGTATCAAATTGAATTATATTGAGTTGAGCTAAGTCGTGTCGGATCATTTAAGATCAAATCAATAATGGCGTGTGATTAATTTAATAAATTTTAAGTCATTGGGAGAATTGGGTTTTATTAAAATAATTTTTATCCAATCCAATTTAAAATAGATTTTTCTTTTTTTTTTGTCTTGGGCCAGATTAAATTTACAATTTATTAATTAGGTTAGATTAAATTATTAGATTAGATCGAGCTTGGTAAAAAAAAAAAAGCCTAAATGGGATTTTTAGAAGTTAGGTCAAATCTTCATTGTATCATTCGATTAAATCCATAATTAAAAGATACGAAATATTCAGTTTTCGGTTTATCAATAAAAATTTAGCAATGAAGTTCGAAGAAGTTTTTTAGTTACAAGTTTACTCGCACATCCAATTCCTAAACAAAAAACTAAACTCAAATTTCCACAACAAAATTCAAATCCACCGAAACCAACAACATGAAATTCTAATCCTCTGAAATCCGAAGCACGACGCTCCGATCCAACGCCAATTCCAATTCCGAAGACTAACTCCATGCTCCGACCTCCAACCTTCCAAATTTCCACAATTGAAATCTAATTGCGAATTCCTTATGCAACACCAAACCAACGTCTAAGTCCAGACAAAAGCAACGCCAATGCCAAAATCAAATCTAATTCCAAAATTAGTTTCCAATTCTGAAAGCTAACCGTCCAATTACAAACTGCAATTTCCAATTACGAAGTCAACCATCCAATTACGAACTCCAATTTCCATTTACGAAGTCAACCGTCCAATTACGAAATTCAATTCCCAATTGTAAAGTCAAACAATTTCCAACATCCAAATTGCGAAACCAACAAACATCTGAAGACAATTTCCACGCCCAAATTTCCAAAGCCAAAGTCAGACGAAATCCAATGTCTACAATCCGAAGACACGTTCCCTTTGCCTGACATTCCACGAACATGATCACGACGCACGATTACACACGATTCGATCTAGTAAAAATTATTTTATTTATTCTATTAGTTAGTTCAATTTTATTTATTTACTAATTTATTTTTCTTAAGTGCAAATTTATTATTATTTTTTATATTGCATAGTTTTTTTTCTAGATAATTCCGATTTTTTTTTTTAAAAAGTTAATTAAATTATGCCTTTTAGAAAAATTGTGTGTGTTTTTTTTTAAGTATGCATATCTTGCGATTAAGATACGTATCTTACGGATAGGATTTAAAAAATATCTATATTGAGATACGTATCTTATGGTGAAGATTTAAAAAAGATACGTATTGAGATACATTTCTAGTAGATAAGATTTGGAAAAGATACATATGTAACCATACGTATCTTCAACATATCTTATAGTTAGCATTTATAAAAGATATTTTTTTTTATACGTAGTTGTTTTAAAAATAAAAAAAAAATCTTAATCAAGTTTCTTAAAAGATTTAGTTAGTTAGGATTTCTTTAAAATTAGGCAATTTAGATTTTTTAGGTTTTTTTATAAATAATAAATTGATAAATAAATATAAACTTGGCTCAATTTTCAAAATAAAAAGAATCCATCTACTAAACTTTTTATAAAATGAGAATTACAGCCGGTTTGATCCTGACCAGTAAATATGTAAACATCTTCATGGCAACCATATAAAAAAATTTCCCTTTTTCTTAGAAAATTCGTAATTAAAAAATAATAAAAATTCACTTTAGTTATTTTTTGTATATTTAGGTATATTTTTAGTATTTTTAGGAAATTATAAAAATAAAAGCCCATTATTTTTTTCTTTAGTTTTTACATAGTGATTTAGTCTTAATAAGTTAGTCTCCGAACCCGATTTTTCTAGTTTAATTTTCTAATAATCAAATTTTTTACAATATCTACAAACTAGTGATCAAATTAAGGTTTTCTCACCCGAAGACCCTAATTTTTGACTAGTTGAATTGGTTAGAAATTCCAATTTTTAATCTTTTTAAAAAAATATTTCTTTAATTTAATGTTAAGTAATTTATATTAAGTAGGTTGGGCTTAATATAGGTTAAATTAGAGAAATCGAAATAGGGCTCGACATCACATTTTGTGCCCTATTCTAAAACTAACGATATTTCGGCTATCTCTTTTCTTTTCCTGCCAAAAGTAATTAAGTTGGATGGAATTCCTAAAATCATTGTTTCAAACTGAGACCTAAAGTTCATGAGCTACTTTTGGAGGATGCTGTGGAAGCAAATGAGAACCAGGCTACTGTACAGTACATCCTACCACCTCTAAATTGATGGATCAACTAAAGTTGTTAACAAAATTGTAGGAACTTTGCGATGGGTTGCCGTCAGATGGAACACAACCGATTAGGATTTATGCTTACCAATCATTGAGTTTACTTACAATAAGACTGCCTACAGTGTAACAAATATGTCTTCATTTGAGGTTACCTATGGGTTCAACCCTAAACTGCCATTAGACTAAGTGCCCCAACTGATGTTTGATGATGACCGACCAACCGTTGAAAGAGTTAAGGCCATCAAAGCCATGCATCAGAAGGTTGTAGAGCAATTGGGTTAAGCTAATATTAAGCTTGAGAAGTGAAGCCGATGATGGAGGAAGAGAGAATTTCAACCAGGTGATTTGGTCTGGATACACCTCAGTAAGGAACGATTCTCAAACTTAAGGGAGACCAAGTTGTCTCCAAGGGCCGACAGACCTTTCAAAGTGCTTGAAAAGATCAATCCTAATGCTTATAGGATTGAATTGCCTGAAGAATATAGAGTCTTAAACTCCTTCAACATTGCTGACCTCTAACCTTACACTCCTGAAGACCAGCAACCTGGAGCTAAACTATATTTGATCCTATATCTCAAACAACCCAAAGGGGATGATAAGGATCAAAGACCGATCACGTGCTCCCAAGCTCGAGGACTTTCTCAGGTGGTTTGCCAATTTGTTCGAGGTGAGTTAAGCGCCGAAGAGTAATGCTTAACCCAGTCCAATCTACCAAACTACTTTGCTCTCCACACAATCTAAGAAGTTGCCGAGGTGACCAATCGACATGTTGAATTAAACCCTCTACTTTACACTAATCCTAGTGCCAAATCTGAATACTGCAATCTCCACTATGCCGAAGTTAAGTGACAGTAATTAGGTGCTGACCATTCAAGGCTGACCTTGAATTCACTTTCAAACAAACTAAACTTAAGGTATAATTCCTAGTTGATATTTGATTTTAGCAAATCCCCAAATGATTTGACAAAACTCTCACAAAACCCTACACAAGCCATTTCATTTTTGTATAAAAGCAATCTATCACCTTTTTCCCAACTATAATGGAGGAAAAGAAGAAAATCTAGCAAGCAAAACCACACCACCTTAAGGGTTGATTGGAGAACCCTAAGAAGGCATGTCCATTTAACTTTTTCTCCTTGAAAACCTACTCTATTATATAGCCAAGAAGACCTTAAAAACTAGACTAAACATTGTCCAAATTGCACCAACCTAACAGTTAGTTAAGGGCAAGAAATAGGTTCAAATGCCCCTTCTTCAACCAGCCATTAAACTCTACCCAAGCTTCCTTATGTTCTTCCATTTTTCCATATCTTACAAGACTTAAACATTCAATAAAAGGCTCTCCCAAACACTACCCTCAATGCCCTTGGAAACACCTAAATCGCATGCCAAAACATTACTCTTGTCACCCTTGCTTCGCTTATAAAAGCTCAACCCTAAACACTGTCCTAAGCTTAGCCAATTTGAAGGATACCAAGACACCAACATTTACCAAGTTCCTAAGATCCAAGAAGCTAAAGGACCACCAAGTGGTGAGGGTAAGGATTAGGAGCAAGGAGGCTAGATTAAGACATTACTTACCCTCACCCAAACCTAGTAAAGTATACTCCATTCCTATATAGTTTAGAGCATCATAAGTAGGAGTTCCCTTGCTTTATTCCTTGTATCATTCTTTTGTATTTTAGGAGTTATATACCATACTAGTTAGTAGTCATTCTTGGAGATTTCCTTGTAAAGTAGTGAAGTTTTAAATAGTTACCAACTTGTTATTTAGCATGGGATAGATGCACAAGTATATGAAAGTTTTGTAACATGAAGAGCTGTAAAAAGAAGAGCTAGCATGTGACAATTTAAAAGATAGACGTGGAGAATGTAAGGGCTTACAAGATGATTTCTTCACTTGTAACAAGTTAATCATGCATCAAAATATCCTTAGATAGTAGTAAAATCAAGAAACTTTGATGAAGAGAAAACCACATAAAAGCTTCACATGGACATTTGCACCCCTAAGACTTTACATATTCCATGATTTTCCCTAGAGCTAATGTGAAATAAGCTCATTTACAAAGAATAAAACAAGAACCAAACAAGTATAAGCTAAGCCACAAATAGTGTAGAGCCTTAACTTAGCTAATAAGCTAAGAAACGAAGGAGATAAGTTTGAAGATGGATTTGAAAGCTTTCAAAACTAACTCATCAAATCTATAACCAAAGTTAAAATCCACTTGAACACCCATAAAAATATAGTAAGTAAAGTAGAAAGGTCAACTAAGGCTAATAGGATGAGTATTAAAGACCTAGAAAGCAAAACTGAGCTAAAAGACCAAAAGACAAGCCCTAAAGCCTATAATTGATCCACAGAAAGTTTTATGACTAGAAAGTATAAGCTAAAATAAGGATGACATAAGACTTGTAAAAGGCCCACATTAAGTTCCTTAAACCCACCAAAGTGTCAAATACCTTAACAGAAGAACTAAGCTCGTTATGACCATAAAATTCACTTAAAATTTTAAGGAGCAAAAGATAGTATTAAAACTAAAAATATTAAACAAGAAACTAATCATGTGAAGATAATTAAATCCAAATAAAGGTTCTAAGCCTAAGCCCAAACCCAAGTGATTTCACAAAGTAGTTTAAACTTAATAATGAAATCAAGCCCATTTAACAAGTATGCCACTATTTTGGCCCATAACAAAAAATGAGGGCACTACCTCTCTAATCTGACCATACCATGTGAAAATATTTGCAAAAAAAGTGAAAATTGACTATAAGATCACAAGAATGAGATTTAAAATGAAAAAGATATGCACAATTGAAGATCTGACCTAACCAAGAAAAATATAAGAATAAGTCCAAGAATATGACTTTAATAAAATCTAAGGATAGCATCATAAAATAAAAAATCCTTATTTTTATTTGTTTACTTATTTAGGTGACACCAATCTCGAGGACGATCTACATTCTGATTTGTTGCAAATCGTGACCAAAAACAAATAAAGTCAATCCTTAGATGAGTCTAAGCTTGTAGAAAACTTAAAAAGGGTTAATGGGGAAAGGTACAAAAGGGTGAAAGTGAAGAATGACAACGGTAAGCAAAACCCACAAATAGCTCTAGAGGATATGATGCACCAATGGAACTTCTGATGACTTATGGTAGAATTCGATATGATACATGAATTGGTCCAATGAGATTACTCGCGACTTAACCTTACTTAAAGGAAAGGATAAGAGTGATATCGAGAGTAAACAAATAGTGTTTATGCAACGAAGAAAGTACTCAAGTGTATTGAAGGTAATCTACTCTATCACAACTATAAATATAAGGGTATTTATACCCGTAAGTTAGGGCAATTTGCTCAAAAGGGAAAAGACAAAAAGGGCATTTCCTAAAGAAGCAATATACACGATACAAAAGGGTAAAAATGAATATACAAGGAAAACAATCATTGGTGCTACAAATTCTACATATGATATGGTATACGTGACAATGCTACATTTACAAGGTTGTTAAGAGATGTTGACAAAAAGTACGGACAAATGGATTTGTCTGAGCAAGGATGGCTTAGTCAATTCGATATCTCTCTCTCAACTTCTCGATAAGGAAGATGCCAAGTAATTGGTTAGCTCGGCGCTGGAGTAATCATCAACTCGGCATACCATAAAACAATGAGTGGTCATACGGTATGACATTAAAGGTGACTCAACAAAGAAGTACTTAACCTTGGTAGGGGTTTGTTGGAATAGAAAGATTCATCATGGCAACCCCTTTAGTCCTTAGGTTCGGCTACGAGTAAGAGATCTAGTAGCTTGATTCCCATCATTACCTCTAGGTTGTTTTGGATTTAGGATCAAATTTGAATGCTGTTCGCTCAGTTCTCCATCAAGGTGATATGAATTGAGGTCGGCAATGTTGAAGGTATTAAAAACCCCATAATCCTTAGGAAATTCCAACCTATAGGTGTTGTTACTGATTTTTTAGAGGATTATGTAAGGTCCTTCTACTCTTGCAGATAATTTGTTCTTCCTCTTATTTGGGAATCATTCCTTGCTGAGGTATAGCCATACCAAGTCTCTAAGCTGAAATTGTTTAGTCGACTTACCCTTGGTCTTTTCTCGCATTCTTCTAGCAACTTGGTCGATGTGCCAAGTGACCTTATTATAGATGTGCTGAAGAGATTATGCTCTAGCCAAGGCGTTGGGGTCTTCTTACATGGGTACTGGTATAGGGGCATGGTCGAGGGGCAAGTCGAGATTAAATCCATAGACTACTTTGAAGGGAGTTTGCTTAATGGTGTCATGTACGGTTCGATTATAGGCAAACTTAGCCACTAGCAGGCAGACGTCCCAATCAGCCAAGTTCTTACCTACTGTAGCTTAGAGCAGTGAACCCAAAGTATGATTAACCACCTCTATTTAGCCGTTAATTTAAGGATGACATGAGGTACTGAAGAGTAAGTTAGTTCCCAACCGACGCTATAGGGTTCTTTAGAAATGACTTAAGAACTTTGGGTCTCTGTTGAAGACTACACTTCTCAATATACTATGTATTCACATAACTTCCTATAGGAAAAGAGATGCAATAGCCGAAGCGTCATTAGTTTTGGTGCAAGGCATGAAGTGTGCCATCTTACTGAGTCGATCCACGATAACCATTATAGAATCTTTGCTTCAAGCAGTTCACGGCAATCCAAGAGCAATGTCCATGCTCAATTAACTCTACAGCCTCGTCGAAACAGGTAGGGGCATCACTTTCCCTTATTCGGCTTGACACTTGGCCTTTTTGCATACAGCACAGCTTTTGACAACTCAGTGCACATCTCTCCATATTCTTAGCTAAAAGAATCGACCATTCAATAGTTCACAAGTCCTCTTCTCTCTAAAGTGTCTGGAGAGTCCTCCGCTGTAAGCTTCCCTAATTAATAATTCCCGTAGAGAACAAATCGGCACTTACAGTTTCCCCCCTCGGAACAAGTAGTCATCCTCCACATGATACTCATCTATTGTCTTCCCATCAATGCATCACAAAATTATTGTCCCAAAGTGTGGATCCTTGAAATACTGTTCTTTAATGCTCACGAAACCAAATAGCTTAGTTTGTAGTTATGATAAAAGTGCATGTCTCCTCAAAAGAGCATCAGCAACTACATTACTCTTTCCCTGCTTGTATTTAATTACAAAATCGAATCTTTCAAAGAATTCAAACCATCTCCCCTGCCACTTCGACAACTTGGTTTGACTTCAAAGGTACTTTAGTGATTCATGGTCAGTATATATGACAAATTCTCTTAGTAATAAGTAATGTTACCATGCTTGCATTGCTTAACTCAATGCCAAAAGTTCCTTATCATACATGGAGTAGTTCAGTTGTAGTCCTTAGAGCTTCTTACTGTGGAAGGCAGTTGGTTGATCTTCCTACATCAAGACAGCGCTTATTTTAACACTCGATGTAACGTGCCTAAGAGCTTAGTTATCACTAAGACTTACCAAGACGAAATTGAACTGAATGGGTCCTTTGAGATATCAAACAAAATTAGAGGGAAAGGGTCCACAATTGAACAAAAGTAGCTGACGTGAAGCTGCTCGGAGGATGTAGCTCACCAACGAACACAATACGACTTGACATTACACTTAATATGATGCATAAGTTGATGTCAAGGTCTACTTACCAATAGTTATGAGGTACTCGGCAAGATTAGATAAAAGTGTAAGAAATATGGACTTGGAAAAGGTTGTCTCACAAGAACAGAATATTTAGTGTAAAAATGTTGGTTATATCTACGGCTCACAAGAGAAAAGGACTATTTATATTAAGTCCCTAAAGCAGTATTACAAATAATGAAAAGACAAGAAAGTATATACAAAAAAAGAATTCCTAGTACATACCAAAAAAGGTAAAATGGACAAAAGACCAAAACAGAAAAGTAGTACAATATCAAATAAGGTGGATAGGTGGCAGTATATCATTGGTCCCATACAAATATTCTCTAAGCATAACAAGCAAAAGGGGTCAAAATGTTGCAGTATTAAAGGGCCGGGGAGAGAGAGAGATGGCATCATGTTAAGAGAAACTATTCAACCGTTTAACTGAGTCTCTTGTTACTCGGTAGGAACTTCTTGGTAGTGTTGATGGGATTACTCAGCACAGGGTCCATGATAAGGGAATGGTTGGCATCATCACTACCGAATGTACAGATCATCGCACGACAATTAGGGGACCTCAAGGAGTTCAGCTACGTTCCTTCGATGTAAACTTTCTCATCATTAGTAGGTTGTTGAGAGAGAATTCGCCGTATGAGGGATTGGAGTCCTCGAAGCCGTATGTGAGTAATGGGGCCGTTGGTCGGCAGTTCATCAAGATGCGTCGCATTCTAACTAAAAAATTTTGTTCAAGTCAAGTAATACTAACACCGGGGTGGAGGTCAATCTTTCTTTTATATCGGCAAAACTCCTCCTTCCCTTTCTCCCCATCAAAAGTCAGTGTTCTTTTTTGTTAACTTAGTAAGTAGCGTGGTGATAGTGCTGAAATTCTTGATAAACCTTTTGTAAAACGAAGCCAATCCATGGAAATTTCTTATGTTGGCATAAGTAGTAATAGTTGGCCACTCAACAATTGCTTTGATCTTCTCATCATCAACTTGCAAGCCTTCCTCACTAACTACATATCCTAAGAATACCACTTCCTCCTAACAAAAGCAACATTTCTCTAAATTATCGAATAGTCTCTTGACACAAAGGATATCCAAGACTGCTCTAAGATGTTCACAATAAGTCGGCATGTCAACAATGTAGACCAGGATATCGTTAAAGTACACCACAACACACTTCCCTATGAGATGTCTCAACACATGATTCATAAGTCTCATAAAAGTGCTCGGGGCATTTGATTAGCCGAAGGGCATAACCATCCACTTGTAAAGTCCATTTGTCTTTTGACCTCATGCGAATTTAATGGTAGCCAAACTTAAAATCAATCTTGCTAAAAATCTTAACTCCACTCAATTCATCCAACATGTCTTCTAGCCTTTGGATCGAATACCTATATTTGATCGTGATTTTGTTCACGGCTTAGTTGTCAATATACATCCACCAAGTTACATCCTTCTTCAGCATTAGAAGTGTAGGCACAACACAAGGG
This sequence comes from Lumnitzera littorea, assembly GCA_024138015.1. Lineage (NCBI taxonomy): Eukaryota > Viridiplantae > Streptophyta > Magnoliopsida > Myrtales > Combretaceae > Lumnitzera > Lumnitzera littorea. The sequence continues at coordinate 72,593,341 of JAMXBB010000010.1, forward strand.
CTAAGACTCTCTCTTACATAACCTCTCTCCAGCAACTCATTGACTTAATGTTGGAGTTTAGAAGCTTACTTGGGATTCATTTGATAAGTTGGCTTATTCGACAGTGCAGCACCCAGTACTAGGTCAATGCAATGCTTTATACCTCGAGTTGGGGAAAACCCTTTGGGTAACTGTTCTAGGAGCAGGTCGACATAGTCATCTAGCAACTCCTTAATTTCTTAGGGAAACTCACCCCATTCCTTCATTTTCAATAGTCACCTAACTAATAATAAGGTCAACTCGTTAGCATTGATGGCCTTTAGAGCTTGGATCTACTCATCACTAAAGCTTTCTTCGATTTGCGAGCAAGTTTCATCTGTAGCTTGTGAACTTCTCTCGGTGGCATCAAATTCAACGTAATTCTCTAGTCATCCTTTTCAAACATATACGTGTTCCTGTAGCCATCATGTATAACTCTCTTGTCAAACAACCATGGCTTACCCAACAACACATGAGAAGCGCACATAGGCAACACGTCACAAAGGATCTGGTTAGAGTAATTCCCTATAGTAATCGGCAATAGTATTTGCCAAGTGATATGTAATGCTCATTTCTCACTCAACTAGTGCAACTTGTATGGTCTAGGATGTGCAACAGTTGGCAGCTTCAGCTTTGAAACAAGATCGGCTAATGCCAAATTTGTGCTACTTCTACTATCCACAATGAGAGCATACATCTAATCATTCACCTTATAGGTAGTATGAAACAAATTCTCTCTCTGCTACTCCTCTCATAAGGGTTCCACGCTTATAGTGCGTCGGAAAACCATGAGTAACTAGTCTAAGTCCTCAGGAAATACGTCTTCCTTAATCATTTCTTTCTTGACAAGAATCTCCTCTTCCTCGGGTTCCTCATTTGTACTCTTTACTTCTAACTTCGGGATATCTCCCTTAATGACCACCATCCTTCAATTCAGGCACTAAGCAACCATATGTCCAAATCCTTGACACTTAAAGCACCTGATCTAGCTGATCTTTTTGCCAGAACCTTGCCCCTTCTCATACATTCGGGTCAACACTACATCTTCAAGTCAGCCTTTCTACTTAGCTCTGACATCAACCCTTTTACTCAACTAGGTACTTGACTAAGCTCGTTGACTTACTTAACCAGGTCAGCTAGTCAGCATTTTAATCATTACTTAGCTCCTTTGCCCTCTACTCGCTGAGCAATCCTAACGGCTTCATCCTTTGTGTCTAATCATTAGAGCTCCACAATGTCTCAGATGTCTCCTCTCAATCTAGTAATAAATCTTGAGATTGGTTGGACTAGTGGTTCCTCCACTTCGCATTGTATCGTAAGCATTTGGAATTGTTGAACATATTCATTAACAGTTCGGCATCCTTGTCTCAACTCTTGAAGCTGAGTGAAAGTATTTTGGAGGTATGTTTTCGGCATGAATCTGTTTCTGAGCACTCTCTTCATCTCGAGCCAAGTGTTAATCTCTTAGTACCCCTCTCTTCTTCTCATGGCTAGAACATTCTTCCACCACATAGCAGCATATTTAGAGAATTCAACAGCAACGATCTTTACTTTCTCATAATTCTCATATTGATAATAATCAAATACACGCTCTACCTTCTTTTCCCAATCTAGATACTCGTCAGCATTCCTAAATCCATTGAAACTTAGAATCTGAAGCTTCACATGATCGGATGCTTTGGGGACTCATATACGCTCCTCTTCAAAATTCTCTTCTTCCTCCTCCTCAAGCTCTCTCAGGTCTATCCTTCACCTTACTCATCTACTAACTCCTCCACCTCGAACTGGTTAAGCTAAGTTCTAACCTCTAACAGGTTGAGTAACTTGTAGAGTGTTTTGCGAGGCCTCGGTAGATCGGCAAGATAGTACATGAACAGCTCAGGTCAAATCTACTAAGAGGTTAGCTATCTTATTAAGTCTCTCATCAATGCTTCTAGGAGTTCCTTGAGATTCTCATCCATGGTAAATTACTCCGCTATCATCACTAATACTAACATTCATACTTAAGTCTGTCATTTTTCCTCACAAATTCAAAATTCAAACAGACACTTCAAAAAGTGAACAACTAATAACACAGCAGTCAAATGAACATAATAACCAACTCTATTTCACACACATAAAACAGAGCACAATAGAACTTTAAGAAGAACTAACTATAGTTCACACAAAACCTCTGCTTTGATACCAAGATCTTACAAACCATAACCAAGAACAGACAACACCGTTCACTAGATAGGTCCAAGTTTGTAGAAAGCACGAAAAGGGTTAATGAGAAAAGGTACAAAAGGGTAAAAGTGAAGAATGAAAACAGTAAGTAAAACCTACGAACAGCTCTAGAGAATATGATGCACCAATGGAACTTTTGAGGACTCATGGTATAAATCGATATGACACACAAATTGGTCCAATGAGGTTACTCGCCATCTAACTTTGCTTAAGGGAAAGGATAAGAGGAATGCCAAGAGTAAACAAACAGTATTTATGTAAGGAAGAAAGTACTTAAGTGTATTGAAGGTAATCTGCTCTATCATAGCTACGAGTCCAAAGGTATTTATACCCGTAAGTTAGGACAACTTGCTTAAAAGGAAAAAGACAAAAAAGACATTTCTTAAAGAAGCAATGTACATGATACGAAAAGGTAAAAATGAATATATAAAGAAAATAATCATTGGTGCTATAGATTCTACATATGATACTGTACACATGGTGATATAGCATTGGTGAGGTTGTTAAGAGATGCGACAAAAAGTATGGACAAATGGGCTTGATCGAGTAAGGATGGCTTAGTCACTCCAGACTCTCTCTCTCGACTTTTCGGTGTAAAGAAGATGCCAAGTTATTGGTCAACTCGGCACTAGAGAGTAATCATCAATTCGGCATACCACAGAACGATAGATAGTCATACGATACGGCATTAAAGGTGACTCAGTAAGGAAGTATTCGACCTTGGTAGGGGTTGGTTGGAATAGAAAGATTTGTCGTGCTAGCCCCTCAAGTCATTGGGCTCAGCTGTAGGTAAAAGGTCCGATAGCCTGATTCCCATCAGGATTGCTATGATTAGCAGCTATGGCAATCTTGATGACTTTACACTTGGTTTTGCTTATAGTGAGTTGTACTAATATAATATTATGATAAATGGTTGCATAAGGGGTATAAGGTATGCATGCGTGGTGACTTATGATTGTTGAATGACTTAATGGTGATATATGAACCATAAGTGCTTACATGATTGATTTATAGATTGTTGATATGGAATGAGAAATGCTTGATCACCCAAGTAGCCGGACATAAATACTTATTCGACTATAAATTAGAATGAGTCATGCATGGCATGTCATTACATTGTAATTATACTGATTGCTAACTCATACAGAAGGTTGGAAAGGGCTAACAAGAGCAGGGGCTCTTGAAGGGATTAGGTTAAGCACATTTATGCCATATTTATCGAGTCCATGTCCTAGCTTATGGGCTTACTAGGTATCGAGAGGCATTAATCGTATAATTAAGGGTTGTGTCTTATGATTTTTGCTTAGGGCATATGATGTGAATTACAAAGGCCAACACATTGCTAAACCTAAGAATTTTCAAGTTTTGAAAAGTTCATGTTAATTATCAAAGTATATATATCAATACAAGTATATTTACATAAGTGAATTTATGGCACATTGGCGCAATTATGAATGAAAACTTAGGTGCTAGAACCCGGTTAATGGTTTATGTCAATTAACAATCTCCAACCTTAACTATAAAGGGCGAAACTCTAAGATGCATGTAGTTCCTAAACCATTGCATGTATTTGTTTGGTATACCGCTTGTTACATGCATTTATATATTTGTTAAATATATTGTTTATAAGGCAAATTGGAGGGATTAACTCATTAAGCATAAGCTTATACCCCACTAGATTCCTTTTGTTGCAACATCACCTTTTTACTAAGCTGGGTTGCAAGTTACCTTGAAGTTAGTCTTGAGCAAAGATAGGACTATGAGAGGATTGGAGTGAAGGAGGAAGTTGCTTTAGTTATGATTAAGATTATGATTTCTTTAACTTATGTTGTTAGACTTTCTATAGCTATTTGGACTACTTAACCACTCTACTATTATTTTGGAACGTCATGTTTTGTAGACTAAATATTAATGATTTATTTGGTTAAATAGTAAGAATAGTTATTTTACTACAATACTACTTGTCTGTGTGATTGATGGTAACTAGGAGTGGAAGTAGCCTAGTACATCGTATGGAAAGGACAATAATCAATAAAAGGGTTAATCGTCGGCCTTTATATATTATACGATGATCTACCATGATGAAGGTACTATCTAAATCGTGATATCATTATAAAAAAAAAAAAAAATCTTTCAAAAAAATTATTAGAATAAAGTGTGTATATTTCAACAATATGCATACTAAACTTGGTAAAAGAGAAATATTTACGTGGATTTTAGTTATTATTTCTTCTCCCAATTTAATGCTTATAGACTAGTCCATGCGATACCGCGTGGAGCTTGTATAAGCTCTTGTCATAGTCATTGAAATTAAAGAGTGAAAAAATTTCTAATCATTCTTCCTTGACTCAAATAAAAAGATCGAGCAAAGACAAATCCTAATCAAAGGCAACAAACATATGTGAAAACTATTAATATTCTTTAATTGGTATTTTTATCGAGAAATATGATTTGATATCATACACATGCCTACAGACAGGTCCATGTGCCCAACCTCAGTAGTTGCAATAAATATCCTCTTTTACGTATCACATATTTGAAAAACTTACCATCTACAATTATGCTTTTATTTCAATCTGAATGGGTGTCTCTATTTGTTGATGAACAACATTATTCATAATTGTTCTTATTTCTCGGAAAAGTTTTTCAAATGTTTACTATAATGAAATCTCTCAGAATACACAAAAGATTTGCTTACTAAACAGCAATTAACAATAGGGGCAATAGTGGGAGCCGATGTTATAGACGCCTGATGGTAATTAAACATTACGGAGATGTTCATAAATTTAGAAAATTATACTCATTTTTAGAAGAGAAAATTGAGTTTTCTCACTATTTATTAAATATTCCTTAATAGCTAACCATCATCACTAAAGATTAGTTGTTTGACGTTTTCCATCAAAATTTACTACTCAAGGTATTGATTATTTGCAACATCTTAAGATTTAAGTTCATAATTTCAGTCTCAAATATAGCAAATGCTAAAAAAGTGTAGAATTTTGAGGCAAAATGTGAGAGCTCATGAAAGAAGCACCACATATATTGTAAATATGAGCACCAGGTGCATTTGTCTCGCGACCCACAACAGACCTACCATGTTGGATCTAAGATCCAAGCTTAGATTTGAACCATGCAATGGATCTAAGACCTAACACTATGTTTGAGAAAAGGAAATGAATTAGAATGGAAGGAAAGTGGAAGGAAAATAGAAGAAAAAAATGTTTACTTTTCTTGTTTGGATTGATGGACAAGGAGAGGAATCAATGTGTGAGGAATGCTTTTTAAGATGATATCTAAAATTATTCTAAATTATGTAATTACTACATTATCTTAAAAAATGTGATAAGACTTTAGAAAGTAAAATTATGATTGAAATTTAAATAACTTTCCTTTTTAAATCACTCCAATTTGGAGGAGAACAAAATGTATAGACCCTAGGGAAAACATTCCCTCCTAAATCCATTCCCTCTTACTTTTCTTCTATTTCCAAATAACGGAAAGTATCTTGAAATTTATGTCTTTTTTTTCTACTTTTCTTCCCCTCTCAATTTCTTCGTCCATCCCAAGGATAATGGTAGTAGGTTCCAACATGTACATGGGCTAGGCATGCGTTGCGCTTGAAGATCTGCATAACCATTACGTCTAGCTTCATCCAAAAAAAAAAAAAAACAAAGAAAAGAAATTATGTTCTTCTCCCCTTCATTCACAAGATATTTTTGTCAATAAAATAAATTGCGAATTGTCTAAGCATCAATAATTAACCTATATTTGTTTATAAATGTAGAAGAAGAAAACAAGAAAAAAAAAATTCTAACTAACAAAAGGAGAAAAGAAAAAGAAAATAGAGGAAGTGATGAAATGTAAGGGATGGTCCTTCCCCATTTGACCATTTCCAAACCTAAGACATGCTAGGTCTACATGGTTAGGCCATATTAAATGTCCATGCCTATGTCTAAATATTGTTAGTTTTGATATTGAGTAGCTTAGGAAATTGTTAACATCAAAGGAAAAAAATAAAAAGTACATCAATTAGTATTATATCATTACTACAAGTAATCCCCCACAAAGGACCTATTAATGAGCCTTTTATTTCTATGTAGACGACTCTACAAACTCATGTGGACACTCTAATAGTAAAGGTGTTACGTATGAGTTAGATTCTAGTTTACAAGATCAAATAACTCTTTTCAAGTATGCGTATGTAAGAAAAAAGAAATCAAGGTCTTGAGCTATTTGGGTGAGTTTGTGTTACGGGGAATAAGTGTCAGTAGTGTTAGTATTAGTAGTGTTAATATGTATTGGTATTTGTTGTGTTGTTGTCATGATAGTTGTTGGTCATTCATCTGTTATATGTTGCTATCAGCAATGTAATGCATATGTACAAGAGGGTTAACCACATGTAGGGCATAAAAGGATTTCTTTGTGACATTTGTATTAAGGAAGTGTATAATTGATAATTATATACAATAATTGCTACCTACATTGTAACATAAATAGTGACAATAGTCTTTGAATAAAAGTATCGTGTGTTATTCATTAATTAGTTTCTTAACAAGAAATTTTAGGGTTCTCTTTAACGAGCCCGTATCTTAAGCAAACATAGGAAGAAGCAAGAAAAACACTCTACCATTCCTATTGAACTAGATCCCTCAGTCAATAGGTCAAATTTAAGATATTCTCAAAGATTCGGTAACAAATTAGTATTAGAGCCAGGCATTTGAATGACCTTAGGTGACTTCAATAGCAGTTTGAAAACTTCTTAGCGTTGTATGAATGAGATTGAGCCCGTATGAAAGAGTTGTCGTAGCAAATAATAAGGTTATATAAAGAAATGAAGGCAGTGAAGGGGAAGGAAAAAACAGAAACAAGTGCTGTGGAAGAGGAATATGAGAAGTTGACCGTGTCCAGCGAAAAGAGAGTTCGAATCAATAGTGCTAAAGTCTACGAGACTAGATTTCCCAAATATGATGGAACAGTGAATCCTATTGGTTAAGTAAATCGTTGTGAACATTTTTTCTACTTTCACAAGACATTAGAAGAGGAAAAAATGGAGATTGCAGCATATCATTTAGAGGGTGGTGCTCAACTCTAGTTCTTGAAGGTTGAAAGAGAGAGACCAGAAATTCCATGGAATGAATTCAAGATGCTGCGTAATGAGAGATTCGGACCACCACTCCGCAACAACCCTCCAGGCGAGTTGGCGAAACTGAAATAAAGTAGTACTATGGGATTTTATTAGAAAAAATTTACGTAAGTGGTCACGCAAACTCCTTCTTTAACCACAAGATAGGAAGTCGCACTCTTTTTGAGTGACCTCAAGGAATATATAGTGCTGGATGTGGAGTTACAAAAGCTGAAGGATCTCACTTAAGCCATTAATCTTGCAATAATTTTTAAACGCAAGAATGTTGCTATGAAGAAGGATACAAGAATTCCAAACAGACGTGGAGTGGTGCTTCTTATCAAATAGAGGACCCTATGTTAAGCGCTTGAACGCAGCGAATTGGAGGAGAGATGACATAAAGGCCTTCGTTTTAATTGTAATGAGCCGTTTACAGTAGGCCATAAGTGCAAGAGATTGTTTTGGCTTGAGTGTGAACCATGTAGAGAAGATGCTAAAAATTAAGTAGAGGCTACTGGCATTGGAGAGGCGGAATACGAGTTTGAGATTTCGCTACAAGGGATCATGGGAACGAAACATCCACGAGCCATGCGGTTGAGAGGAAGGATCCAAGGCCGAAATGTGTTGGTGGTAGGGGGATTCTGGTACTACACATTGTTTTAGCGATGTGACATTAGCGGGCCAAATGAATAGTGAAGTAAGAGGAAAAATTAAGGGTAGTGGTAGCTAATGGGGATCGAATCAGTAGTGGTGCTACTTGTAGGGAAATTGAGTTAGCTTTAGCGACATTGACATTCAATATAGACTTCTTTACTTTACCGTTATGTGATGGGGAAGTGGTTTGGGGAGTAAATTGGTTGAGATCACTTGGCCCGATTGCTTGGAATATCCGTCAAATGGGAATGAAGTTTCGCTGGCAAGGAATGGAGGTTGTTCTATTGGGGCTGAGGGATGTGGAGAAGACGCTTAGTGCCTTGACTACAATTTTCATAGTTGAGCCAGAAAGAATTGGAAGTGTTATTGGTGGAGTTTGAAGATTTGTTCTTGCTACTTTAGGGAGTTCCTCTACGAAGACCTTGTAACCATAAAATCATATTGTAAGTAGGAACACAACCGGTAATAGTGCGACCTTATCGTAACCTACACTTGCAAAAAGATGAAATTGAGAAACAGTGTGACGAGATGTTCACGAAGGGAATTATTTGTTCGAGTCAGTCTCCTTTTTCTTCTCCGGTTTTGCTAGTTTTGAGGGCAAATAAAACTTAGCCGTTTTCTGTGGATTAGCGTGCCCTCGACGAGAAGATGATTAAATATAAATTTCCCATTCTCATAATAGAAGAATTATTGTGTGGAGCATCTTACTTCTCGAAATTGGATTTGGGTTCGGGTTATCAAGTATGTATGAATGAGGCTGATATTGAAAAGACTGCCTTTTGGATACGTTATGGGCATTTTGAGTTTGTCGTAATGCTTTTTGGCCTCAGGAATGTCCCTTCCACTTTTCAAGCACTTATAATGAGGTATTTAAATGAGTACTTGGGAAATTTGCTGTTGACATTCTCATTTATAGCAAATCATGGGTTGAACACTTGAAACATTTACGAAAGGTTTTCACGTTACTCCATGAGAATCAGTTACTGTTGAAATGTTCCAAATGTGCATTTGCGCAACAATAAGTGGCTTATCTCAGACATTTTATTTCAGTTGAAGGTGTTAAAGCTGATCCGTCTCAAATTACAGCCATGCTTGCATGGCCTAAACTTGCCAATATCATAACTGAACCCGTCACTCATATGTTGTGCAAAAATGGATTCCAATGGACACCCAAATCCAAAGAAGCTTTTGAAGTAGGTGATGACCCAAGCACTGGTATTGGCACTCCCCCCTGACTTCAATCAGCCTTTAATAGTGGAGTGTAATGCTTCAAATGTCAGAATCGGGGCTGTTCTACAGCAGGGGGGTCAACCTATATCATTTTTTAGCAAACTTTTTGCTAAAAGACACTCAAAACTTGCTGCGTATGAAAAAGAACTTATTGGGCTAGTGAAGGCTTTAAGCATTAGCGGGTGTACTTATGGGGTAGGAAGTTTTTGGTCAAGACGGATCACTTAAGTTTAGAGTATCTGTTGGAGCATTGCATATTTACTTCTCCACAACAACATTGGGTAAGTTATTAGGTTTCGATTTTGATATTGAATACAAGGTCGAGCGTGAAAATAAAGTTGTAGATGCCCTTTCTCATCTTACAAAACCTTCAGCTCAGTTTTTAGCCATGTCAAGTCCACAACTACACTTGTTCCGTTTGGTTAAAGATGAAATTAGCCGTACTCCAGCAATGTAGAATCTCTATGAACAAATTAAAACTGGTGCATTAGGATCACCATGGATGATTCGAGATGGGCTGATTTTCTTCCATGGATGAGTATATTCATACTCCAGCTCTCCTTATATGCCATTATGGTGGATACCATACATTCTTCATGTCATGAAGGGCATAAAAAAACTTTATATCGCATCACTCGTGATTTTTATTAGAAAGGGTTCAAGCACCAAGTTAAAAACTATGTCAAAGCATGTTCGGTGTGCTAACACAACAAATCTTAGCTCTTACAATTCATGGGTTTGTTACAACCATTATTAATTATAGATACTCAATTTTTTCTCCTTTTATTTTATTTTATTTTAATAGGATAAGAGATCCTAAATTAGGAAAAACATAAAAAATAGAAAATTAAAAAAATCCAAAAAAATAATAAATTAAAAAAAAATAGGAAGTTTAGAATAATACAAAAAAATAGAAAATTAAGAAAAAAAACCCAAAAAATAAGAAATCTAAAAGAAAAAAAAAGAATTGGAATTTTAAGAAGAATTTTTTTTTTAGGAGAGTGCTAAGATTGATACTTTTATTTATTCTTTTTTCTAGTTAGTTATTTTTATTTAAGTAAATAAATTATATATATAAGGGAAGTGGGTAGAACTAAGGTTTAATAAAACCCAAATTACTAAGCAAAGCCTAAGGCCCTACATGCAATTGATTAGAGGGGGGTATGCTGTACACGACCCATTTTTTTCAAATGTGATCGTGCAATACATGTGCGCGTAGGGGTATATGGCACGTACCCTATATATGACTAGTGCCCCCTTTCTTCTTCTAGTTTCGAAGTTTCACCTCTTTTTTCTAGTTTTTTTTTTTTTTTTCCTTTTCCCTATATGCTCTATTCAAGGTCATTTTTTTACCCCATAGTAAAATCATATAATACGCATGACCTACTTTTGAAATAACCCAAAAACCCATCCAAATTCAATCAAATGTGCAATTAAAATCAAGCTCAAAAACAGAAAAAAAAAAATTTTCATTTTTCTGGTCAAAACCTATTAATGAATTTCAACGTTTTAATTCGATTTCCCGACTTTCCTAGCTTAAGCCTTGAATTTATAGTATAAATAAGCCTTTGTTCTTCACTTTCAACAAACAACACAAGGTTAGAAACACTCTAGATAAGTAAAATCAAAACTTTCTCTCTCTAGCTCAATCTCTTTCTGTCTTTAAGATAGCAACCTCTACGGTAATTTTTGACAAAAACCACTTCTATCATTAGATTCCTTGTACCCAAAAACCCCAAATTTGACTCTCCAATTCGACTTTCCGAGTCGATCAAAGTCAACTCGAGCTGACCCAAGTCAACGAAACTGATCCCGAGCCAACTCGATTTGCACAATTTTTTTCTTTTCGCATTTATTTATTTATTTATTGTGTCTTCCATGTAAGCGTAATATGAAAAGAAAAAAAAAAACTATTTTTCCTTTTTTAGTTTAGATTACTCAAGTTGTCCAATTCGATTAATAAATAATTGAGTTATGTTTTATAGAATTGAAAGGTAATTTGTAAGGTTAAAATTAAATTTAGAAAGTTAATAGTACTCATGAAGGTTTGAAATTCCTAACTCTTTGGATCTAAATCTCTAGTTTTAAAACCATTTTACAAAAAAATAGTTTTGTCATTGGACCAATGACTAAGTTATAATCAATTTATCCAACTAGTTATAACTTAACTTTTTTTTCTGATTCCACTCGGGTGGTGACTCCAAACAATTTTCAAATTATAAAAAAAAAAAAAAACCCGGTTTTCTTTAGACCCTAGTGAAGAGTTAGTATTAAATGGGTAAGGTTTAAAACTGACAGGTTCAAAAAAGACTGATTTATAAAAAACTGGGAGAAAAAATTAGACTCGATAGCTTAACGACTTCATTAAGGATCCATCAAGAGGGTTAGCTATTTGAATTTCCAAAATTAAAATTAATCTCTAAAAATCACCTTACTAAGCATAATTCATTTACTTATTTGTTAATTCATTATTATTTGTACCATAACTAACATTTTTTTACAAGTTTTGTTTATTTAGCCATTTAAGGGGAAGGATTTAATTTTCTACAAATGTATGGTAGAAATGGTCAAACCCAGATCGTATTAGGAACCTAAGACAGGGGGTCATTGTGTAGGCTTTAGGTGCCGTGGTGTAACTACCTCTTAGGGTTGATTAGGCTACCCCACTTAAGCTTGATGTAACCAATGAAAGCGTTCTTTAACAAGTGAGGTCACACGAGCTTAAGGACCTATAGAACCTACCCTTTATGTATTCATGACATCCAAAATCAATAGATAATAAAGCAAGATGGGAATGAAAATATATAAGGGCTTAGAGTTTCCTTGATTTCCCTTGCAAATATGTTGTAAACATAGAGTTATTGTAAATAGGTTTCACTCGTTGTAAATAACAGTCAATCAATCTTATAACATATTTTTCTTTTGTAATTCAGATTAGGAAATAGCCTATTCATCCAACTCAGTCTACTTTAGGGAAAAGTTCATTAGCAAGCCCACCAGCCCTAAGCTTGTCCTAGACCAATGGTTTTGACACTTCAATCTAAGAAAACAAGAGACCATCGTTAGCAAGATCAGACTTATTCTATCACTTCCCAAGGTGAAAATAGAGATAAATCTAATTAGAGCCCTAACCAACTTTTGGGAACTCGAGGAAGTGGCTTTTGGAGTTGAGCCTCACTTGATTAACCCAACACTTGAAGAGTAAGCCCAGCACTTGAAGAGTAAGCCCAGCACTTGAAGAGTACACCCAATTACTTTAAGCCCCTTTCTTGGAAAATATATATACCTCAAATTTGGAAATTGACTCGGTGAATGCCTTTTCAAGATTCTTGGGGATCAAAAAAGTTGAAGTGAGCAAAGCCCTCAGAAGCAATGGGAACTGCATCAAATTGGAAGACTTAAAAGCCTGGTTCGCCATTAAGCCTCTATCTAACTAATGAGACGTCTATTGTGGCAACCTCAAGGATTAGGGACATAACAAAATAAAAGCCTTTATCCTAGCTACATTCGAGACTCTTCTATTCCCTAATGGAAAGTTTCTCACCCATTTTAGGGTTACTGAATTAGTAGGTCAGTTTCTTGAAGGCAAATCATATGTCTTAGCCCTCCTCGCAGAACAAATTAGAAGCCTCAATATTTTGAAAAAAAAAAAAAAAAGCGATAGTTCTCTAAAGATTATTGCAAACCGTGATCAAGAACAAATAATGTTGGTCACTAGATGGATTCAAGCTTATAGAAATCTTGAAAAAGGATTAATGGGGAAAGTGTGAAAAGGCAAAAACGAAGAATGAAACAGTAAGAAAAACCTACGAATAGCTCCAAAGGGTATGATGCACCAATAGAACTTCCGAAAACTCACGACATAATTCGATATGATACATGAAATGGTCTAGTAAGGTTACTCGCCACTTAACCTTGCTTAAAGGAAAGGATAAGAATGATGTCGAAAATAAACAAATAATGTTTACGTAAGGAAGAAAAAGTACTCAAAAGTGCATATTAAGAATGATCCGATATTATCACAGTTACAAGTACAAGGGTATTTATACCCATAAGTTATGGCAACTTGCCTAAAAAGGAAAAGACAAAAGGGTATTTCCTAAAGAAGTAATGTACAAGATACAAAAGGGTAAAAATGAATATACAAGAAAAACAATCATTAGTGCAATAGATTCTACACATAATACTATACACATAGCGATACTACATTAGTGAGGTCATTAGAAGATGTGAATAAAAAGTATGGACAAATGGGCTTGTCCAAGCAAGGATGGTTTAGTCAAACTAAACTCTCTCTCAGCTTCTCAGTAGGGAAGATACTGAGTAATTGGTCGGCTTGGTGCTAGAGAATAATCATCAACTCGGCATACTACAGAAAAATGGACGGTCACATGGCATGACATGAAGGGTGACTCAGCAAGGAAGTATTTGGCCTTAGCAGGGGTTGGTTGGAATAGAAGGATTCATCGTACCAGCCCTTCTGGTCCTTGGGCTCAACTACAAGTCAAAAGTCCGATAGCCTGATTCCTATCATTCCCTTTAGGTTGTTTTGGATTTAGGATCAAATCTGAATGGTGTTCTCTCAATTCTCCGTTAAGGTGATATGGACTGAGGTCGGTAATGTTGAAGGCGTAAAAAACCCCATAGTCTTTAGACAATTCTAACCTACAGGCATTGTCATTGATTTTCTAGAGGATTTTGAAAGGTCCTTCTACTCTTGTAGATAATTTGTTCCTCCTCTTATTCAGGAACTGTTCCTTATTGGGGTGCAACCATACCAAGTCTCTCGATTGAAATTGTTTAGCTATTCTACCCTTAGTCTTTTTTTGCATTCTTCTGGCAGCTTGGTCAATGTGCTGAATGACCCTATCATAGATGTGTTAAAGGGATTGTACTCTAGCCATTGCATTAAGGTCCTCTTATGTAAGTATTGGTGCAGGGGCATGGTCGAGGGGTAACTTAGGATTGAATCCATAAACCACCTCAAAGAGAGTTTACTTAGTGGTGTCATGTACTGTTCAGTTATAGGCGCGCTCGACTACTGGCAGGTAGACATCCCAATCAACTAAGTTCTTGCCCATTATAGCTCAAAGCAGTGACCTTAGAGTAAGATTAACCACTTCTGTTTGGCCGCTAGTTTGGGAGTGACATGAGGTACTAAAGAGTAATTTGGTTCATAGCCGATTCCATAAGGTTCTCTAGAAATGGCTCAAGAACTTTGGGTCTCTGTCGGAGACTAAACTTCTTGACACGCCATATATTCGCATAATCTCCTATGAGAAAAGAGAAGTAATAACCGAAGCACTGTTAGTCTTGGTATAGGGCATGAAGTGCACCATCTTACTAAACCAATCCACGACGACCATTATAGAATCTTTGCATAAGGTAGTTCACGGCAGTCCAAGAACAAAGTCCATGCTCTATTCAATCAATGGCCTCGTAGGAACAGGTAAGGGCATTACTTTCCCTTACTTGGCTTAGTACTTGGCCTTTTTGCACACAGTACAACTTTCAACAACTTTATGCACATCTTTCCTCATTCTCGGCCAAAAGAATCAGCCATTTATTAATTCATACGTCCTCCTTTCCCCAAAATGTCCAAAGAGACCTCTACTGTGGGCTTCTCTAACTAGTAGCTCCCTCAATGAATAAATCAGCACACATAATTTTCCATCTCAAAACAAGTAGCCATCCTCAACATAATACTCGTCCATTGTCCTCCTATCTATGCATCGCGAAATTATGGGTCTAAAGTGTGGATCCTCGGAATACTGTTCTTTGATACTCGTAAACCTAAATAGTCTAGTTTGTAGTTCTAATAAAAGCATATATCTCCTTGAAAAAGCATCTGCAACTATGTTGCTTTTTCCTTACTTGTACTTTTTCATAAAATTGATTCCTTTAAGGAATTCAACCCATTTTACCAGACCTGCATTGCTTAGATTAGTGCTAAAAGTTCCTTGTCATATATGAAGTAGTTCAGCTACAGTCCTTAGAGAGTTTCACTATAGAAGGCAATTGGTTAGCCTTCCTACATTAGGACAACGCCTATTCCAATGCCTGATGCATTGCATTGCAGTTCAAAAATTTTGTCAAAGTTAGTTAATACTAACACCGAAGTGGAGGTCAACCTTTCTTTTACTTTAGTAAAGTTCCTCTCCTTCCTTTCTCCCCATCAAAAGTCAGTGTTTTTTTCCCTAGTTCAGTAAGTGGCGTAACGAGGGTGTTGAAATTTCTGATGAATCTTTTATAAAACAAAGTCAGTCCGTAGAAACTTCTCACGTTGACACAAGTAGTAAGAGTTGGCCACTCAACAATTGCTCAAATCTTCTCATCATCAACTTGCAAGCCTCCTCCACTGACTACATAGCCTAAGAATACCACTTCCTCTTGGCAAAAGCAACATTTCTTTAGATTGCTAAATAGTCTCTTAGTATGGAGGATATCTAGGACTGCTCTGAGATGTTCACAATGACTCGATATGTCAGCACTATAAACCAGGATGTCGTCAAAGTACACCATGACACACTTCCCGACGAGATGTCTCAACATATGGTTCATTAATCTCATGAAAGTACTTAAGGCATTCGATAAGTCAAAGGGCATGACCATCTACTCGTAAAGTCCATGTCTAGTCTTGAACGTAGTCTTTCATTTGTCACTTGGTCTCATGCGGATTTAATGGTAGCCAAATTTACGATCAATCTTGCTGAAAATCTTGGCTCCACTCAATTCATCCAACATGTCTTCTAGCCTCGGGATTGGATGCTTGTATTTAATCGTGATTTTGTTCACCGCTTGGCTGTCTATACACATCTGCCAGGTTTCATCCTTCTTCAGCATTAAAAGTGTAGGCACAGCACAAGAGTTAAGACTCTCTCTTACATAGCCTCTCTTTAGTAACTCATTGACTTGACGTTGGAGCTTAAAAGCATGCTCCGGATTCATCTAATAAGCCGGCTTATTCAACAGTGTAGTACTGAGTACTAAGTCAATGCAGTGCTCTATGTCTCGAGTCAGGGGCAAACCCTTAAGTAATTATTTTATCTGCGAACAGGTCGGCATATGCATCTAATAACTCCTTGATCTCTTGGGTTAACTCACCCCATTCTTTCATTTCCAATAGTCGCTTAACCAACATGAGGGTTGGCTCATTAGTATTGATGGCCTCTCGAAGCTCGGCTTTACTCATCACCAGAGCCTTTTTCGATCCATGAGCAAGTTTTATCTATAACTTATTAACTTCTCTCGATAACATCAGATTTAATGTGATTTTCTGGTCATCCTTCTCAAACATGTACGTGTTCCTATAGCTGTCATGTATAACTCTCCTGTCAAATAACCACGACCTACCCAGCAACATGTGGGAAGCGCACATGAGCAGTACATCGTAGAGAATCTGGTCAGAGTAATTCCTTATAATGATCGACAATAGTATTTGCCGAGTGACATATAATGCTCATTTCTCACTCAACCAATGCAACTTGTATGATCTTGGATGTGAAACAGTCGACAATTTTAGTTTTGAAACAAGATCGGTTGATGCCACATTGGTACAGCTTCCACTATCCACAATGAGGGCATACATTTGATTTTCACCTTACTAGTGGTATGGAATAAATTCTCTTTCTACTCTTCCTCTCGCAAGGGTTCCACGTTCATAGTACGTTAGATAACCATGAGTAACTAATCTAAGTCCTCAAGAAATACGTCTTCCTCAATAAACTCTTTCTCAGCATTTTCTCTTTCTGTAGGAACCTCCTCCTCATTGGGTTCCTTATTCGTACTCTCTACTTCGAGCTTTAGGATGTCTCCCTTAATGACCACTGTCCGTCGATTTGGGCACTAAATAGCCATGTATCTAAACCCTTGGCACTTGAAGCACTTGATCTAGTTAGTCTTCTTGCTAGACCCTTACACCTTCTCATATGTTTAGGTCGGCACTTCACCATTAGGCCAATTTTTTTGCTCTGCTCTTACATCAACCTTTTTACTTGGCTTTATACTCGACTGAACTCAGTGACTTGCCTGTTCTAGTCGGCTAGTCAGTAACCTCACCAGTACTCGGCTTCTTCTTTGCCTCTCTACTAGTTAGGCAATCCTAACAACCTCATCTATTGTGTCAAATCGTTAGAGCTCCACAACATCTTGAATGTCTCCACTCAACCTGATAACAAACCTTAAGATTGTTTGAGCTGGTGGTTCCTTCACTTCGCAACGCATCATAAGCATTTGAAATTCTTGAACATACTCATCAACTGTTCGGCCTCCTTATCTAGCTCTTGAAGCCGAGTGAAAGTGTCTTAGAGATAGGTTTCCAGCACAAATCTATTTTTGAGTATCCTCTTCATGTCTAACTAAGTATTAATCTCTTGATACCCCTCCCATCACCTTATAGCCTGAAAATTCTTCTACCAGATGGCGGCATATTCAGAGAACTCAACAACAACAATTCTCACTTTCTTATAATCCTCATATTGATAGTAATCAAATATATGCTCCACCTTCTCTTCCCAATCCAGATATTCATCAGCATTCTCAAATCCATTGAAACTCGGAATCTGAAGCTTCACATGGTCGGATGCTCTAGGGATTTGTATACCATCTTCTTCAAAATATTCTTCCTCCTCTTCAAAATATTCTTCTTCCTCTTCATCAAGCTCTCTCAAGTCTATCCTTCACCTTACTCATCCGCTAACTCCTTCACCTCGAACGAGTCGAGCTGGATTCTAACCTCTAATAAGTCGAGCAGCTTGTAGATTGTGTTGCACGGCCTCAGTGGGTTGACAAGACAGCGCATGAACAGCTCGAGTCAGATCTATTAAGAGATTAACCACCTCATCAAGCCTCCTGTCAATGCTTCTAAGAGTTCCTTAAAATTAACGTCCATGGTAGACAACTCTACTATCATCATCAGTACTAACATTTATACTTAGGTCTATCGTTTTTCCTCACTGATTCAAACTCAAACAAACACCTTGGGAAGCTAACAGTTAACAACATAGCAGTCAAAAGAACACAATAACTTGCTCTGTTTCACACATGCAAAATAGAGTATAACAAAACTTCAAAAAGAACTACTATAGTTCATACAAATCCTCTGCTCTTATACTAAGATGTTACGAATCATGACCATGAACAGATAAGGCAAGTCGTTGGATGAGTCCGAGCTTGTAGAAAGGTCGAAAAAGGATTAATGGGGAAAGTGTGAAAGGGCAAAAATGAAGAATGAAATAGTAAGCAAAACTTACGAATAGCTCTAGAGGATATGACGCATCAATAGAACTTCTGAGGACTCACAGCATAATTCAATATAATACACGAATTAGTTTAATGAGGTTACTCGCCACCTAACCTTACTTAAGGGAAAGGATAAGAATGATGCCGAGAGTAAACAAACAGTGTTTATGCAAGTAAGAAAAAGTACTCAAAAGTGTATATTAGGAATGATCTGATATTGTCATAGTTACAAGTACAAGGGTATTTATACTCATAAGTTATGGCAACCTGCCTAAAAAGGAAAAGATAAAAAGGGAATTTCCTAATGAAGTAATGTATAAGATATAAAAGGGTAAAAATGAATATAAAAGAAAAATAATTGTTGGTGCAACGGATTCTACACATGATATATACATGTGGCAATGCTATATTGGCGAGGTCATTAGAAAATGCAGACAAAAAGTATGGATAGATGGCCTTGTCTGAGTAGGGATGGCTTAGTTAGTCCAGACTCTCTCTCTCTCAGCTTCTTGATAAGGAAGATGCCGAGTAATTGGTTGATTTGGCGCTAAAGAGTAACCATCAACTCAGAATATTGTAAAAAAATAGGTGGTCATATGGTATGGCAAGAAGGGTAACTCGACAAAAAAGTACTCAACCTTGGTAAGGGTTGGTTAAAATAGAAAGATTCATCGTGCTAGTTACTCTAGTCCTCGGGTTCGGCTACAAGTCAGAGGTCCGGTAGCCTGATTCCCATCAAAAGACCAGCATGGCATTACTGACAGTATGGTTTTTGAGCCACACGAAATGTTAATGGCTTGTTCTAGTCTAAGGAGAATTTACTCATAACATTGATCTAATCGATTCTTTTGTCAATAAGGTCCATCTCCCAAAAGAAAAATCCACTTACTGTTGAGTAAAAGTGTTGAGAAATTTTCAAGTAATCAATATTTTATGGACAGCAAGATGGAGCAACTTCAACAAGGTAGTCCTAGTCTACAAAAATTATAAAGCAATACCCCTATTTGGGATGAAATTATACATAGGCTATTACCTTAACAATATAATCAAACAATTCAGAGGTATGCAAGATATAGTCTACAAGCCTTCACTGCATATCATGACCTTAGATTATGAAGACCTTCAGATCCCACTACCACAAAAGATGGTCAAACTCTAGACAATCAAACAGTTATGAGAAACAAGGGCTGTCAGCCTAAACATCGATTTAAAAGAGTAGCTAAGGGAAGTAGACAAGCATCATGTTACCAAAGAGTACTTGTACGATCAACTCCATAAGGTAAGGGAGATCCAGTATCAAACACCAGAAATCATCTAACCCAACCAGCTAAACCAGATCCTAAGATCAAGACCTATATGGACCAACTACAAGCTCGTATAGAAGTAATCCATAAAGAGCGGGACATGTGGGAAGATCTCTTTCGGGAATCAAGAAAACGTTCTCGGGCCTTAGAACATCAATTGAGGATGACTTAGAAATGGCTCAAAGAACTTGAAGAAATAGAAGATCCCAGCCTAAAAAAGAGGAAGGAAGCACCAATACGGTCTAGTAAGTAGAAAAGGGAAACGCTTGCCAAGCGCCAAAAGAACATTTAGAGATAGGAATACTCCTCTTAAGAAACAAATGTATTTTCTTTTTGAAATAATGTAAAAGAGAGCTCCAAAAGCTACAAAAATGATAAAAAAAAATTACCATTTTGCTAGTTATTCGTCAATTATATCTCTGCATTTGTATGCCATACATTCCTTTGTTTTTCATTTGTCTTTTTTAAAAAAAAAAAAATATTCATGTGTTAACTTGATGAGAAGTGATCTTAAACAAGTCACTAAGATAGCTACCAAGTATCAAATCTTTCAAAGATTATAGATCAACTAAGCTTTCTTATTGATAGCATCACCTTACTTAGGTTCATAACTCCATCAAATGTAGAAAACTCCAAAGCCCGATATAGAAAAAGCTTTAAAGCTTTGCCCTTCAAAGTAGAAGAGGCCTACCCTAAAGTCAACCAAGCCTTTTAATCCTTTGAGACAAAAGGGGTCTATCCAAAGGTCAACTTAACTTTCGAGCCAAACACTTACTCATTTTCGGTCAACCTAAAGCCCGAAGCTGATTAAGACATATTAAAAGAGCTTGAGAAGAGATTGACCCAACAAATCGTTGAAAACATGAAAATGCTTGAAGGGTATGATGGATTTAAGAAGACTGGTATAATAGATTTCTCTGCCTATGACTATGGAAGCTGCCTTAAGAAGTTTAAAGTACTTGACTTTAAGAAGTATAATGGAACTGGGTGCCCTAAATTGTACACCGGGTTGTACGTACGCACACAAAATGGGCTAATATGTGCAATATGAGCAACTCATGGTCTAAACTTTTCAAGATAACCTGATAAGCCTTACTTTGACCTGATATGCTTAATTGGACTTGAACTAGATAAACATATGAGAGAAGTTGGCTAGGGCATTTTATGAGCAATATAGGTTCA
This sequence comes from Lumnitzera littorea, assembly GCA_024138015.1. Classification (NCBI taxonomy): domain Eukaryota; kingdom Viridiplantae; phylum Streptophyta; class Magnoliopsida; order Myrtales; family Combretaceae; genus Lumnitzera; species Lumnitzera littorea. The sequence continues at coordinate 72,614,317 of JAMXBB010000010.1, forward strand.
ATGTTGAAGTGGCGCTGTACCTAATGGATTTAGTTTCCTTGAAGAAGAGGCACAATGAATTTTTTAAAGAACACACCAAAGGTAGAGGTCCTTAGCTGTAAGGGTATCCGCCCTCATAACTGAGAAAGAGCTAACTTCGAGTTTTATCAACACTCTTAAGAGACCCTATTTCTCTCACTTGATTATGTAAGCCTTTTCTAGTTTTACAGAAGTAGTAGTAGTAGGGTGCTAGATTGAAAGTGTTGTCTCCTCCAGCAAGTTACAAGAACCATCAAATAGATGACCACCCTCTACTAAACCTACCACCAACAAGCCTAGAGAAGCTGCTATCAGCATGGTTAATTTGAATACTAAACCTAACACTAGGGTCTCTTTCAGGGCAAATCATCTGCCAACCCAACAACAATACAAAAGCTAACCACAAGTTAGCAGGGCCTCAAGGCAGTTCACTAAAATACTCATTCCACTCAATCAGGTACTTGAAAAGCTAAGAAAAGATAATATGTTCCATTTTGAGGCTCTAAATGAAAGGCATAAGTTAAGATCATTTTATCCTAGTGCAAGGTGTCAATATCATCTAGGACAAGTGGACCATTCAACAAACTCATGATAAAGATTAAGAAATAAAATTCAAGATTTGATTTATGAAGGCATAGTCCAACTGGACTTCATAAAGGCTTTATTTCTAAACATCAATAATAACCCCTTGCCTAACCATGGGCTCATCATCAATATGATATTTGATGACTTAGATCCCACCATCAATATGATCTGTTCTAATTGAGAGCACAAGGTCTATAGATTTTACAAACAATAAGAGAAGTAAATTCCACAGACTAAAAGGTACACCTTCTATGTACTTATAACCCCTGAAAATTATAAAATTGCCCCACTCAACTATCAGGCAATATATCAAGGGCAATCAAGCTCACTTTTAAGAAGGATTACCCGCTTTAGTAGAATCTACGATCCAAGGGAAGACTTGGAAAAGAAGGTTGTATTAGAATGGTCAAACAATGAACCAATTGAATATGAAGAAGGATTGTCTGCCTTCACCAAAACAATCAAGTCTAGTGAGTATAAAGAAATAGATCAACTCGCTAAGACTCTAGCACAAATATGCCTCATGAGTTTATTGATGGTGTTGGGTAGCATCAGGAAGCTTTGGTTAGAACATTAAGGGAAGTCAAAGTCCCTCATGAAATACCAGTTGAAAGGATAGGGTTTGTCACCAACTCTATCCTTACTATGGATCAGATTTCTTTCTCTACCAAGGAACTAAGCAAAGAAGGTAACCAGCACACCAAGCCTCTATTTATAATAGTAAAAGTAAACAACATCATCACAAAAAGAGTCATCATTGACAATAAACCATCTTTAAATGCCTGCCCTTTAGCAACCCTAGATCTATTGGGCATTGATATGATCGCTATCAAGCTAAGTTCAACAACAATCAAGGCTTTTGATAGATCTAAAAGAGAAATTATAAGGGAGATTGACTTACTAGTTGATATCAACCCATAGACATTCAACATTTGATTCCAAGTTTTAGATATCCCAAGGACCTTTAACCTGTTATTGGGAAGGCCTTAGATACACTCAGTAGGAGTCATACTTTCGAGTCTTCACTAAAAGGTTAAGTTCATCTTCATTGGCCAGGTCATCACAATTCTAGGTGACCAGGATTACGAAATATATAAAGAAATGACCATACCCTATATTGGCATTGAAGAGAAAGAGGACTTTGGGCTCCAATTGTTTGAAGAGGTATGCATGATTATTGATCGAAAGAAAGATGAGAGACCAAAGTTTAAAGAGGGCCAATTCGAAACCTATGGGTTAAGTTACATCCTAACTCCGATGGAAGAGTTGCAAAAAATGCAAGCTAGAGACAAAAGAGTTGACAGGTTGTATTATGCCCTAATAACCTTTCTACCATTGTCAAAAACTTTCACCCAGGTCGATGTCCAAAATTTAGAGCCTGCCAAAGAGGACACCTCCAGTAGAAATAAAATAGCTGGTCCATCCAATAAGTCTCAACACTTAAATAATTGGTTCTCCATCCCTATGAATAGCAATAAGTCTTCTCTAGGATAAAGGATGAATTATGATCTAGCATTTTATAGAGTTTTGTAATAATTACCTTTATTCTATAGTCTTGTACTCAAAAGAATTTCTTCTAAATAAGAATCAATCTTTTTTCTCTTCACTTCTTCCTTACTTACACTCTTTCTTTTACATACTTTTCTTTTTCCCAAATCCAATGCTTCAAATAAAGGCCATAGATATCTAACGCAGATAGGCGATGAAAATATTGATATCATCTTTAGCTCTACTAGGTTAGTCGTCGAGAGTAATGTCAATGACCATAGTGAAATGCAAGAAAGCTGGAAAAGATATGAAATAAGTAGAATTTCCATTGACAAGCCCATTAAGACAATTAATGTTAGGATTGAAGACAACACCAAAACATTGAAAATTGGAGGGAATTTGAAAGAAGAACAAAAGGTTGAAATGACCGCACTACTATTTGAATACTTAGATGTATTTGCGTAGTCTTATGAAGATATGCTTGGATTAAATCCATCAATCATGGTCCATCGCTTACCTATACAAGAGGATATCAAACCTAAGAAATAGAAGTTAAGACAATTCTGACCAAATGTCCTATTGAAGATTAAGGAAGAAGTTAGAAAATTACTGGAGGTCAATTTCATTGAGATATTTGATTATCTTGAATGGGTAGCCAACATAGTGCTAGTAATGAAGAAGAATGGAAAAGTCAGGGTGTGTGTAGATTTTCGAGACCTTAATCAGGCAACCCCTAAAGATAATTTCCCTTTGCCCCATATTGATGTCTTAGTCAATAATACAGCTAGAAACCATCTTTTCTCTTTCATGGATGGATTCTTCGGATATAATCAAATTTGAATGTCCGAAGAAGGTAAAGCCAAGACAACATTTATCACAATTTAAGGGACATTTTGCTACAAAGTAATGCCTTTTAGACTAAAAAATGTCGGGATAACTTATCAAAGGGCCATGGTAGCAATCTTTCACAACATGATGCACAAAGAAGTTGAAGTATATGTTGATGATATAATTGAAAAGTCCAAGGAAGGAGAAAATCATGTAGATAATCTACAGAGATTATTTGATAGGTTGAGAAAATTCCAGTTGAAGCTCAACCCAGAGAAGTATACCTTTGGAGTGACTTCAGGGAAATTGTTAGGTTTTATAATCAACTAAAGGGACATCAAAATAGACCCTGATAAAGTCAAAGCAATAGTTAACTTGCCCCCCTTTACGCACACTCAAAGAAATCAGAGGCTTGTTGGGCCATTTAAACTACATAGTTTGGTTAATGTCTCAACTTACAAATAAGTGTCGTCCTTTGTTTAAGTTGTTGAAAAAGAATGCCAAGATCAATTGGGACGAAGAATGCAAGCAGGCCTTCACAACAATCAAAGAGTACCTCATGAACCCTCCAGTTTTAGTCGCTCTAAAACCTAAGAAACCTTTATTTCTATACTTGACAACATTACCGGAATGCATGGGTGTATGCTTGGCCAGAAAGACAAATAAGGAAAAGAACATGCTGTATATTACTTGAGTAAGAAATTTATTGAAGGGGAATGGAAATATTCAGAAATTGAAAGAACCTGCTATGCTTTAGTCTGGGTAATGCCTCGGCTCAGACAATACACATTTTATTACCAGGTTGAATTGCTAATTCAGTACAATCCCTAAAGTACTTAGCAGACAAATCAGCCCTAATTAGCAGAATCTCAAAGTGACAAATGTTACTATTAGAATTCGATAGTACGTACGTGAACCAAAATTCAGTCAAGGGGCAAGGTTTAGTAGTTCAATTAGTAGAAAATCCCTCCGATAATACCCCTCAAGAGGTATAAGTCAATTTCCCATACAAAGATATTTTAGCAGTCAAAGGAAGCTCTAATAAAGGAGAAGATGATGAACCACCGAAATGGAAGCTATTCTTTGATGGGGCAGCTAATGTGTTCAGGTGTGGAATTGGGGCAATATTAATATCTCCTAAAGGTACTCAATACCCTGTGGCTGTAAGGATCATTTTCCCATATACCATAATATCATTGAACATGAAGCATGCATCATGGGACTCAAAATGGCCCTAGATAAAGATATCCAAGAACTAGGAGTGTATGGGGACTCTTCACTCATTATTGGCCAAGCTTAAGGAGAATACAAGATGAAGGATCCTAAACTAGTACCTTATCACTGGCATTTGATTGAATTGATAGAGAAATTCAAAGAAATCACCTTCAATCACATACCGAAGACTCAGAATCAATTTGCTGAAGCCTTGGTTACTCTAGCATCTATGATCCAAATATCTAGTGGGGTTGAGATTCAGCCCTTCACTATTGAAATTAAAGATAAGCTTACCTTCTATCTAGCAATTGAGGGTACAAATAACCAAAAGCCATGGTACTATGATGTTAAAATGTTCTTACAGCAAAGCACATACCCTGAAGAGGTCAAGAAAAAGGACAAAAGGATGATTAGGAAATTAGCCACTCAATTCTCAATAAGCAAGTCTACCTTATATCGATGTTTTTTTTATGGTACACTTTTAAGGTATATGAATGACAAGGAGGCTAAGATGTTGATGAAAGAAGTACATGAAGGAGTGTATAGCCCTCATATGAACAGTTATATGCTGGCTAAGAAAATCATGAGGTTAGGGTATCACTGATTAACAATGGAAAGCAATTGCATCAAACACGTCAAGCATTGTCACCCATGCCAAGTTTATGCAAATAAGATAAACACCCCACCTCAAGAATTACACACACTCTTAGCATCGTAGCCTTTTTCAATGTGGGGAATAGATATTGTCATACCAATTACTCCAAAAGCATCCAATGGGCATTGCTTTGTACTAGTCACCATCGACAACTTCAGCAAATAGGTTGAGGCCTTATCTTACTCGAGCGTTACTAAGGGGGTCGTAGTTAAGTTCATCAAGAGAAATATCTTGGCCCAATATAAGGCTCCAAAAACTATCATCACTAACAATGGCACCAGTCTCAACAATAAGCTTATATCAGAATTATGTCGACAGTTCAAGATCATTCGTAAGAACTCTACTCCTTATCGACCCCAAATGAATGAAGCCATTGAAGAAGCCAATAAAAATCTCAAAAGAATCATTGAAAAAATGGTTGTTAGATATAAAGACTGCATTAAGTGTTGCCATTTACACTTATGGCCTATTGGACTTCCATCAGAACGTCAATTGGGGCAACACCCTACTCTTTGATATACAGCACTAAAGTAGTGTTACCAATAGAGGTTGAGATCCCATCACTCATGGTACTTTTAGAAACCAAGTTAGACGAAGCCGATTGGGTAAAGAAATGCATTGAGTAGTTGAATTTCATTGATGAGAGGAGATCAACAACCCTGTGTTATAATCAGTGTTATCAACAAAGAATGGCTCGGGCTTTTAACAAAAGGGTACAACCTCAAAACTTCAAAGAGGGTGACATGGTATTAAGAAAGGTTCTCCCCGATGCACAAGACTCTAGAGGAAAATTTGCTCCCAATTATGGAGGCCCTTACGTCTTGAAGTGAGTATTACTAGGAAGGGCTTTAATTTTGTCTCAAATAGATGGTCTAAATTTAAGAGACCCTATAAATGTTGATGTTGTAAAGTTGTACCACCCATGAGAAGTCAATGGAAATTTTTACGCATAACATGAAAATGCTAATCATTTTGAATGTCATTGTGGTCTAATTTTTATTATCTACAAGCAAAGTTCGTATCCTTAGTAGTTATCAACATTGAAATAATCACCCTCTCCATTGAAAGGTCCAGCTCTCCTTACACCATTTAATCAAACCCATACATTAAAAACACGAGAGAAGTTGAGAAATGATATATAGAACATTGATAATTGACAAAACTCTTTAAAATACTTTATTATGGATTAATCCCCCTCGACGAAGATTTTTTATTGTCTATTTTTTAGAGAAGTGCAAAATCCAAATAAGCAATCACCTTATAGTAGATATTTATTAGCCAAGAATAAAGGCTTCGATTCATAAAGGTTCTAGAAAGACAAAGACAATAGGTGGCATTTCTATGATATCTCTAAAAAAGTTGGTAGAACCTTAGAGATTCCACATCAAAATCAATTGGGTTGACAACAAAGGATCAAAGAATGAGTTGGCCAATTTTGATGGGACTTTCCAAGAAAAGGTTTGACAATTTGGGTACTATTAACAAGATCAAGTAAGTACTTTCCTACGATGTTAGTGCATTGGTTTTTGAACATTGCATTTGCACTTAAACTATAAGGTGCTCACCTTCTGCACCATCTTTTGGTGCTTAGCTAACTTTCATGGCACTCTTCACTTTCATCATTTTCTTGTAGGGTTCAAGTTAACTCTTAGAGCGCTATCCCTCTTCTATTCTTTTCTGAGTTCCAACTAACCTTTAGTACGCTGTCCCGTCTTCTATCCATTAAACCCTCTTCAAGCTCTTAGCGAGCCCATAGGGCAATTTCCTTCATCAATTCTTCTTAGCAAGCTCGTAGGGTGCTTTCCTTCACCAATATTCTTTTAACAAGCCCATCAGGAATTTCTTCTAAATCTAACTTAAGGTTACTAGTCCCCAAGAGATACTCTCACTTAGGTTAATGAGCCTAGTAAGGCACGACTAGGTTTTCCAAATCAATCCCCGCTTAAGGCTATTAGTCTTTGAGAGATGCTTTCACCTAGGTTAATAAGCCTTAAAGAGCACAATCAGGTTCTCTAGATCAATCCCTACTTAGGGTTGCTAGTCCCTAAGAGACACTTTTACCTAGGTTAATGAGCTTAGAAGAGCATAACCAAAATCTCCAGATCGATCCTCACTTAGGATTACTAGTCTCTAAGAGAAGCTTCCACCTAAGTTAGTAAGCCTAGAAAGGCATGACCAGGTTCTCTAGATCGATCCCCACTTAGGGTTGCTAAGATGCTTCTGCCTAGGTTAGTGAGCCTAGAACAATACAACTAAGTTCTCTATATCGATCCCTACTTAAGGTTGTTAGTTCTCGAGAGATACTCCTGCCTAGGTTAGTAAGCTTAGAAAGGTACGACCAAGTTCTTTAGATCAATCCTCGCTTAGGGTTGCTAGTCTTCAAGAGTCACTTCCGCTTAAGTTAGTAAGCCTAAAAGGGCACAACCAAATTCTCCAAATCGATTCCAACTTAGGGTTCCTTCGTCCTTGAGAGATGCTCCTGCTTAAGTCAATAAGCCTAAAAGGGTACGACCAAGCTTTAATTCTTCTTTTCAGCTCTTAGAGCGCCTCCTCTCTCTTTAACCTTTTCACCAAATCCCTAATTGACTAAGTCTATGATAGCTAGCTAGATATAGCGCCCACCATTGGAGCAAAAATAGTGTTTTTTTTGTCTTTATAGTAAAGTTTTGTTAAAACTTCACTACAAAGAGAAACAGCTATAAACACCCAATTTTTGTTTCTTTTATTTTATTTTATTTTAATAGGATAAGGAATCTTAAATTAGGAAAAACACAAAAAATATAAAATTAAAGAAATTTTTTTAAAAATAAGAAGTTTATAAAAATATAAAAAAAAATAAAAATTAGCAAAAAAAAACCCAAGAAATAAGAAATCTAAAACAAAAGAATTAGAATTTTAAGAAGAGTTTTTTTTTTAGAGGGGTGCTAAGATTCTTACTTTTATTTATTCTTTTTCTTTTAGTTAGTTATTTTTATTTAAGTAAATAAATATATATATATATATATAAAGGGAAGTGAGTTAAATTAGGTTTTAATAAAACCTAGTCTATTTTCTTTGGATCGAATAGGGCCCAGGGCCCTTGTATGCAATTGATCAGGAAGGGGGGCGTATACATTTTTTCAAATGTATACGTGTACGTGCCCTGCATGTGACTAACACCCCTTCTATTCTTTTAGTTTCGCAATTTCAGCTTTTTATCCAGTTTTTTTTTTTTTCCCTTCCCCGTATGCTCTATTCAAAGCCATTTTTTACCCTATTTTTTACACGATTTCACCAAATTTGGTAAAATCGTATAATATGCATGGCCTACTTTTGAAATCACCCAAAAANGGGGGGGGGGGGGGGGGGGGAGGTAATGTTATGCTTGAGTTGGATTCTAGTTTACAAGATCAAATAACTCCCTTAAAGCATATGTATGTATGAAAGAAGAAATCAAGGTCTTGAGCTATATAGGTGGGTTTATGTTATGGGGAGTAAGTAAAGGTAGGGATAATTCGGTTTGGTTCAATTCTTCCCCCTTCCCCCAACTAAATCAAACTTGATTTGATTCGTCAATTTTTCGAACTCAATTAAATCGTATTCAATCCATGGTTCATATCATATATGTCGAATTTTCGCTAAATATTTTTTTCTTTAATAATATATATTTTTTTCATTAAACTTTCATATGTTTTTAGTTAATTTCTCATATATATATATATATATATCACATGTAATGTTTCTTACTAAAAAATTATACAAAATCTTAACAAACTCAACTTGATTAGAATAGGATAAGAGATTCTGTTCCAATGAACAATAATAAGAAGGGAAAAGTAAAACTGCCCATCCAAAAGCGATACAAGAAAGGCAAAAGAGACATAAAGATTGAAAAAGATATGAGAGACAAGTAAAAAACACTGAATTTAGACATTTGATTTGAAAACATAAAAACAATTTAGAAAAGGAAAATTTATAAACATGTAATTTCATATGAAACTCACTAACTTAATCTTAATAATTAATTTAGAAATAAGAAAAATAAAAATAAGATATGAAAAATTTAATGAAATCCATGAAGGTTGATGAAAATTGTATGAAATTTTTTTTTTAACAAAACGATTCGATTCAAAATAATTTAGTTGATTTGCTTTCTCGAACTGAACTGCAAATCTTTAATATATAATCTAACCAAACCGTGAATTCAACAATTTGCAAAAAAAAAAAAAAAACTTATTTTTCAGTTCGGTTTAGTTTAATTCATGGTTTGATTCATGATTCGTAGTTTTTTTTTTTTTTGCTTAATCCTAAGAATAATTGTCAATAATGTTAATATATATAGGTATTTATTGTATTATTGTCATGACAGTTGTTGGTTATTTATCTGTGTTATGTGTTTTTATTGTAGATGTAGAGGTTCGATTGTAGTAGTCAAGTATGAGTTGCGTGAGTAATACGCTACATGTGACTTTAAAGAAATGAAGCAAAACTATCACCTAAGAAGATGATTAGGTAAGAATAAGACATGAAGGAGAACTAGGCAATCTCAGTGTCTTGAATATATAAGTGATATAGATAAAACAGCCTTAAGGAACCTCAAACGTTTACTTTGTAACTTGAGCAAATGAGATCATCCTTGAATGCTATTTAATCTTAGAGAACAGAATTTTCATAGTAAAACATCATTTCTCCGATCTGTCTAAAAGTTTTAAATGATAAGAAAATACTAGATATTTATAGGCTTTTGGACATAATAGTATCCTTGAGATAGAGTTTACTCGATTTATGGTTATCTAACATGAGCTAACTGATGAACCCAAAACCAGTAGCCTTCCCTATAAGTGGATGAGCCTTTGAAAATATATAAATTGATCCAACAATCCATATTTTTAACCCATCAAGCTAAATCTTTCTAAATCATCCCAACATATGAACTAGACTTATTAAACTCTATCACCTAATTGAAGAAGTTAAGTCTAAATAAATAATGAATTTAATCCAATAACTAATATAACAATTTTTAGCTCTCTACACCGATTAGCAATGTAATGTATATATCGATTAGCAATGTAATGTATATATACAAAAGGGTTAACCATGTTTAGAGGATTGAAGGATTTCTTTGTGACTTGTAATAGGATAGTGAATAATGGGTTGTTACGTACAGTAACCGCTGCCTATGTTGTGACATAAATATTGGCGATAGCCTTTAAATAAAAATATCGTGTATTATTCATTACTTGGTTTCTTAACTAGAGATTTTTAAGTTCTCTCTAATGTGATCGTGCCTTAAGCAAATATAGGAAGAAGCAAGAAAAACACTTCTGCTGAACCTATTGAACTAGATACCTCAATCAATTGGTCAAATTTAAGATATTCTCAAAAATCTAATGACAAAAGAAAAATATTTGACGGTCACTTTTAACACATTAATATTAGAGCATCTATAATGCTAAAGAACCCTAGCACAGAGTCTAGTTGTTCACACAATGGATCTCTCTATAGGTATCTAAAGATAAACATACATACATACATATATATATATAGAGAGAGAGAGAGAGAGAGAGATGAAAGTAATCCCCCAACTTACAGCCCTTAACACTAGTACTAACGTGAAGTGAGCGACTCAAATATGGTTTTGGGAATGCTGTGAAGCACCTCACATTTTCCATGGTTTTAGAAGAATGCCTTTTAATCTCCTACTGGAAAAGCCTGTCTTATAGGAGAACTTGAAGTGGTGCATCAACTTACATTTCCTCCCCCAGCAAATAAATAAATCCAGATCTATCCTATGACATATGAGATCGATGCTTTTGAAAATGCGCGTTTCTTTATCAAGTAATCTTCACAAATCATATGACACTTGCTGCTTAAACTCATGAATCATTATCAACCCATCCAAGATACTTCAAGACTCAGTCCTTTCACTGTCGAAAACATGTTCCATCATATCTTCACAAAAATTTGTAGCCTAATAGCAGCAGTACTTTAAAAATAAAATATAAAGAAGAAGAAGAAGATGCTAGAACACCAGTACACCACCAAGTTCGGATGCAGACAATTAAACTTTCTTCCCATTCTGTTGAACATGCGACCAAGCTCAGAAGATAATGCTTGTCAAATTCAGGACCATTGCATGTCCAATTAACCAGGGTGGCAATAGCATCGGGTTCAAAGATTCCAGCATCGCGAATAGCTCAAAGAATGAACCTAAATTGGAGCTAATGTTTTAGGTGATGCTAGAAAAGGTTACGTTTCATTATACATTGTAAAACCCAAGAGGATATGCTCAATAAATGGGATATACTACTTATGGACTGAAGGCAAAGTGAGCTATCAATGAAGGACAAAGAAACGTATAAAAATTCTGAGAAAAGTGCTAGCAACATCAAGTTGAGAAAGCCTGTGGTATAGGAGAGCTGATATACTGGATGGTGAGGATGCCAGTGATACCGGTTCCTGATATGCCGAATTTGTTGATAACAATTTACACTGACTTGTACTCTATTTTTACCTGCAATAAGTGCTGAAATGTTAGGCAACTTGGTTTCAACTGCTAATATGAACTAAGTAATGGCATGAACCGAATGTACCTGTAATAACATTTGTTTTTACTTTTCAAACTGCAAGTTAAAGGATAACACAAAGACATTTGTTCTCCAATTCTTTCTTTGCTGCCTTATTCTCTGCCGGACAATGGGGAAAAGAAACTTAGGTTGTAGAGATAAGTAGAGCATAAACCCAGCATGGATTTAAAAATGCTAGAGCCTGGGATGCAATAGTCAGGTAGATCAGTTGCCATAGGTCATGATGGCAATTTCCCACACTTGATTTCCTAAATAGTTCCAAGCTTTGGTGGTGCAAAATTAAATGTTAAATTAGCAAAAGAGAAAAAAAAAAAAAAGAAGGTAATAAATAAGTGAAAAACTAAGTTTTTGCACTTTTGCACTTTTCTTTCTTTCCTTTTACCATTTTTCTTTTTGTAATTGTATATCATGAGTTTTGCTCCATCATGAAAACTTTGGTCAAAAGTTAAAATAAAGCATCCGGACATGCATGATAGTCCTAATATACCCAATTATTTTGCTTTTACTTAATTGAATTCATCCAAAACACCCATATGCACTCTCTTCCCTCATTCCCATTAGTAAATGTGGTCACATAAAGCACTAATAATTTCATGATGAAGCAAAAATAACATCATGTAAACTCAAAAACATAAGTAAAAAAGGAGCAGAAACTATGGCATACTGTTATAATAATAGCTGCTGATGTGTGTGTGTTTAACATGTAGCAAGTGTTTGTCTGCTGTGTTATACGTGCTGTAATATATGTTACTATGTTGTAAAAGTTTTGCATTGTGCAGATATATTGTGTATCAGGGTGTAGGGTGTAGGTTAGTTGTCTGCAATTTGAATTTTGAATTAAGTGTGGTTATTTACAGCAATTAGAGTGTAGTAGAAGAAAAATGAGAAAATGTATAAATTCCAGCAGTTAGAGGTGTATGCAAGCTATGAGTTATATGTGCAGTTAGTCTAGTGGAGGAAACATAGGAATAGCAATTACTACAAAACTGTCACTTGTTTTGTATTTTTACAAGACAGAAATGTAATGGAAAGGAAAGGCATATTTTCTCCTAAAAATTTCAAAACTCAATTGTTCTAAAAGATCATTGGGTTCTCTCTTTAATCGAGTCCATAAACGAGATCTTTGGGTTTCCTCACTCAATGAGCCGGAAAATAAACTATGAAAACCGATCTTGTATCACATACTATTTGTATATTACACAACATGCAAAATTACACCAACTAGATTATATGTTGACCTCATCATCATAAAAATACTAGTAATATGCTTGCCCTTGCCCCCTATTGTTCAAGCTACATTACACTAGAATGGAATTCAGAACCTAAATACAGGCATTTTCACTAAACTCAGTGCTTTAGTATTGAGTGGATCAACATTAGAAGACATACAGAAGTTCGCTTGAACAAGAAAAACGATGGTGATTACATAAAGTTCTACGGGCACAATACAACACAATATTTGTAGAAAACTGAGGCAGGTGTATTTGTTTCACATAACATATTTTCCAGACTTTTCTGACGTTTGAAAGAAAATACTGCTAAGGCTAAATCCATTTATAACTCCATCAATTATTCATCTATAAAGACAAAGAAATAAATAAATAAGTTACTTCAGCTAATCCTCTCATACCCTAATTAAAAATATAGTATAAAATGTGTTTGTTTAACCACGACTAAGACAACTAATCACATGTCACGTATATTATTTTGTTCCATAGAATTCTATTAGGACCTCTTTTAGCAAATAAATTTATTAGGTCCCAAGGTTTTAAAGAAAAATGAAGGGGCTTATATAGTATGTCCCAATGTTTTTAAGGACTATTAAAGGGGCTTATAGTCAAAACTTTAGAATAGTCTAATATTATTGTAGTAATTTCAAGGAAGTTGAGATTATTAGTGACTTTTAGAAATAAGTGATGGTAGGAGGTAAAGCTAGTAGTAGATGCCAATTATGGTTAATCATCATGAAAATGCTTATGGAATATGACAAAAATGATTTCCATTCTCCAAGGAAGAAATCAATTTTCTCGTTATCCATTAGTATTCTTGATGGTTATTAATCACCACCATTAAAGGTTCGCCTCTACCTTAACTTCCACTACCACTTACAGCTAAAAGCCACTGATACTGCGACCTTCTGAGAACACCAACAAAATTTAACAAATACAAAGTTTTAATCATAACAAATGTGAGTAAGACGAAAAACGCTTTCTGCAAAACACAAAGACACCCTAAATTGTTCTTGCATAGTCCAAGCTAAACATTTGAAGATCTTCCAAGGAGAACTAATACCTTTATCCAAAGAAGATGGTTGAACAACTACATGCATTGTTGTAACCCCACCAGGAATGTTGCATAATGGGCTTTGACACTCCCTAACTGTTCTGTGGTTATCCAATATCTTTCCAGCACTTATTAACTTGACATCTTTCACTGTCTTTGGACCATTCTCTTGCTCTGTTTCAGGAAAAAAACTCTTAAAAAGGAATTTCACGAGGTGGAAAACAATTTAGATGTAAAAAGCAGTGACTAGATTCTACGAATTACAAGTTGCAATCTCGAACCTATTTCTGTGAGATTTAGTAAGTTATAACCACAGATATTCGAGGCACAAGAGCTTTTCCCTCTCAGGATATCCTTTTTATTTCTACAATACTCATACGGAATGCTATTTTTCCAGTTCTTAGCGCTTCACTTAGAAGTCAATACCCTCCCTCCATATAAAAATTGCCTACTATCACTAACTTACATTCTCTTAAATAAATTATTGTTCCATCAAGTAGAGGGCTGACAGCTCAAAGACTTCTTTAAGGGGCTTGAAAGAGATAAGACCACAAATTGGCCATAGGTACATGCTCCCATTTTGTTTGTTACATTATCTAAAAGGTAACTAACATTTCTGTTAAGAGCAAATACATGGCAAGAGAGAAACAGAACTTAGGTTCAGAAAATTCAATCATTCACTCTCTAAAATCAATACAATTTTTTGTCAACATTAGGGAATGCAGTTGCAATAACTAATGTGAGATTCCAGAAATAGAACAGGATAATGGCAGTAAGTTGTGATATTAATTGAACAATGCCTCACAAACTTAGCAAAAAATAATAAGAATAATAATAATAATAATAAATGCCTGCACAAAGTTAGCATCAGAAAGTCCACAGAAACTGAGCTACCACCTTTAGGCCATTGAGCAAGGATGCCTTCTTTCAGAGTGGAGATGCTCGTAGCAGCAGGAAACGTTTTTGGCCCAATGTCTGACCCGTCACTCAGTCGGAACTTGATCTCCAATTGATCCTGTACAGCAGCCATTTTCTATTACGAAAACTATAATCCCAATAACTGAAAAGACCTTCACTCAGACCCTACTTCCACCAGTCCTGCTCTTGGTTCACTCTGCTAAAACCAACCAATAATTTTTTGATCACTGATTTGAAGTTCTCAAGCAAACTTAAATTCAAAGATAAGCATAAAGTGACGAAAGTGCAACCATGCAGTTGAGTTCTATGTCCATTCCAACAATTACCACTTCATAAAGTAATGCAACATCTTTTAACAGATTCAAAAGATAAAAGTTCAAAACAGACAAACAAATCCATTGAATGAAGTAAACATTAAAGTTGCAAAAGGTCAATGCATTAATGCCAACAACCCTACAGAATCCAATGAAACCATGTAAAGTTCAAAGACACACAAAATTCACCACCGGATCAAAATAAACAAAAGTTGACCAAAACCATAGATTATAAGGGATTATAAACAAAAAAACCATAGCCTATAAGCACAAATGAAATCGCCAATTACAACAAAACAAAGCAGAAATCAATAAACTTGCAGCCTTAAATAAATTGACTTAAACCAATCCAAACAAAATAAATTTAACACCTTTAAACCCAAGTCAAAAGAAAAATAACCAAAATCAAAATCAAAGTCACCATTTAGTAAACTGGGAACAGCGTAGCCATTCAGCACTAATCATCATATGGGTATCAACAAAACCACATGAACATTTGGTGTCCACAGCTACACGACAAAGAACTTAAATAAAACAAATTGATACTTGCAAACTCTATCTAATACAATCGAAACCTCGCACCAAACTTAAATGCGAAACTCGACATCAAAATCACTACTCACAAACTAGGTATAGCTATTCATCACAAATCCATCAAATGGCATTCATAAAACCATAAGAACATTCAATTTCCACCACCAAATGATTATCAACAAACATCAAACGAAATCGCCTAGTACGGCTATCCAACACAAATCATCGTATGTTATTCATAAAACCACAAAAACGTCCAATTTCCACCACTAATTGAAAATAAATAAAATCAAGCAAAATCATTACTTGTTAACTGGATACGGCTATCCGACACACTTCATCAGATAAGCATTCACAAACTACCGAAAGATCCAACTTCCAACAATAAATCGAAGTAATCTAAGATCAAACAAAATCAGTACTTACCAACTGGGAATAGCTATCTAACACAAATCATCAAATGGGTATTCACACAACCACAAGAAAATTCAATCTAAACCAGTGAAATCACAACAACCAAACAAAAGAAACCAAAAGGGTAAGGTCAAAATGGATTTATAAGCGCAAACTTACTCGGGTGTCTCTCAAATTGATGATAATCTCGATAGCATTCTTTTTATTTGAAGAATTACTGACGCAGAACCCAAAGCAGAATTTTCAGCTTCGACCGAAAAAGAGAGAGAATAATTATGGGATTGGATAATATAATATGAACAAATTGTGTAAGTTACATGAAAAGTAATAAGTATAACCGAAAGAGACGACACGAGACGAGGCTCTCTTGGAAGAATCAAAGTCTTCGGAATCAGCGGTCAATGACTGTACTACTGTTATCGAGACTCATGCTTGTCAATCCTTGGTTGTATCGTATGCTTCTTCAATAAAAAAAGCTAAAAGGGTTCTTGTTTCAGTTTTTTTCGTCCTTTTTTCTTTTTATTTTCTCTTTATTTATTTTTTTTCGTTTCTTTCTCTTCGTTTCAGTACTACAATGAAAACCGACATTGACAGGAGCCAAACGTTTTACGACTTGAAACATCTTAATGGGTCGGATACTTTTCTTTTTTCTTAAAGTAGCGACTTATGTTTAAATCCTAGGAAAAAGTTAATTTGACTTTTTACACTTTTTTTTTCAATGGTATCGTATGTTTTTTCTGTATTTAGGTAGTACCTATAAACTTTCAATATCTAACTACGTTTCCTCTTACTTTAATACAGTATATTTTCTAATTATATCAGAAAAAATATAAATATTTTTAAAGCTTATTTTTAAATCGTCTTAAACGATTTACTTGTAGTAACTTCTAAAATAATAAACTTTTTCTTTTTATTTCCTCCTCACTATCTACCTATATTAAAGTCAATGACAGGGACTGGTATCTTACATAATTAACTAATATATCAATTAAAGTGACTTAAAAATAAAAAATAATTATAATTGGAAAGTAATATTTTGTCCAAATTTCTATAACTTGCTGGTCCAACCTGGACCGTTCATACTACTTAGATAAGCACATTGGCAGGAAAGAAGTTAGTTAGATAATATATTACTCTTCCTTAAATAATAACTACTATTTAGGAAATAAAAAGGTATATTTTCTTTGATGATCACATATATAATATATTTACTTAGTTATTTACCCATTTTAAACACTTGTAATATGGATAATCATCCACTAGAGTATATAAAATAATGTCACAGAAAGTTATTTCTCCTTATTCTTATCAAATGATTCCTATGGTATTATACTTTAACAAGTGATGCTATTTTTCTTGTTTGACATAACAAAGCAACATTTGCCAATTTCAACGATGTTGGATAAAAATGTATTGGTTTGTGTATCGTAATTATCTATGTATATATAGATATACTTTAATGAATCGAGGTTCATTTGATATTTTCTTATTTTATATAAACTCGTATAAAGATATAATATTGTGTGATTAATTATTGATCTTTGTAGCAAAATGGATACATAGCATGAGATAAATACATTATCATAATTTTTTTTTTTAATAAGTGAGAATAACTATTTTCACTTTGCAATTTAGGATGCATTTACAGATAATGTTGCATCTAATATTTTAAGTTTAGCTAATTTTTCAATTAATTACTTAGTTTGAAATTGTTAATTTCACTACTTAATTAAACTTTTCGTTGCTAGTGTCTATATCCAGACTAATTTCGTTATATGAAGTAGCACTATTGAACGGTAAAAACATGATTAAAATAAAAACACATTTCAATAACACGGGCAATAAGAAGTGGTGTGCTGAAGTGAATAGGCTTATTTCAAATTTTTAGTCGGGTGAGAATGGGATAGGGAATAAGATCCATTAGAAGAACTGGAAGGAGGTTTCTTTTTTTTTTTTATTATTATTATTATTTTTTTTTTACTAGATGGAAGGAGTTGTCTAAGGCCAAGGAAAACGATGGACTTGGGTTTAGAGACATACAAGCTTTTAACTTTGCTCTGTTTGGGAAACTTGCCTGGAGAGTTATGAAGAGCTCAAATGTTTTATGGCTTAGGCTTATTAAGAGCACATATTTTCCAAATACAGGTCTACGGAATGCCACCAAGGGTGGTAGAGCCTGGCAAAATATTCTCTTAGGTAGAAAAGCTATAGCCAAGGAGTGTTTACGGCAAGTAAGGGATGGTAAATCAATTGGACATCCCTTCATTGCCAAGGTATAGACTTACTTCTAAATCAATGATTCTGACTTGCAGGATATAACAGTCGATGCTATCTTGGACAAATAGCAAGGTAGATGGAAGCTTCAATCCTTGGATCATTTGCTAGCCTGTGAAATGTTGCCTTCCAGTAGTACCCTCATCTTTTGAGGATAGAGAGGTGTGGCTTAGGGAAAGAATGGGAGAGCATTCGGTAAAGAGTGGCTATCATGGTTTGGTTTCTAATAGCTTGACGATAGTAATTAATAGAGCTTGTTCTTTTTATGTGATCAGTAGAAGAGTGTGGAAGTTCATCTGGCATCTACAGTGTTAACCAAGACATAAGCACCATTTATGGCGCTGATGTACCGACTCCTTGGCTACTAACCATAATTTATTTCGTAGGACGATGAGAGATAGTTCGCTGTTTTATTTCTATAGAGAAGAAGAAACTCCATAGTATATCTCATTCCAATGTGGCTGGGTTCATGCATTATGGTTTGATGTTCGCAATCCGAGAATTGAAGACTTAAACATACTGTTGAGTTGAAGACATGATGTAATTTCCAGGCAAGTCAAAAGAAGAGGTGAAGGTTTTAATGTCTAATGCAACTATAACACTGGTATATTTGGAAGCAGCGCAAGTTTTGTGTGTTTTAACCATAAAAGTCTAAATCCAAATGAAGTTGTCGCCGAGGAATGAATTGGAGGCACGTAGGAGTTGCAGTAAGGGGGCTCTCAGAGAATTTGCTATCAGATGTTGCAGGTACTTTAACAACCTCTCAGACGTCCAATCACCAGTGTAGTGAAGTTTGGAATCCTCCCCCAGAGAATGTCATCAAGATTTGTTGTGATGCGGCAGTTGATGTGACCAATGGCGGATGAGGTCTCAACATAGTATTTCGAGATTCAGCCGGCTCTTTAGTGCAGTAAATCGCTATAACAATTGATTCTATTAATGTCCAAATAAATGAAATTTGAGCTGTTAAGGAAGCATTGCAAACAGCAATTTAGCGGAGATGGAGATGTATTGAAGTGGAGACTGATTCCTTCTTAGCAGTTCATGTGTTATCATCACAGAAAAGGAGGTCATGGAAGATAGCAGGGCTAGTTTGAGACATTTTAGCACTTAAGCCTCTTTTTATCTAGTTGCTCTATTTCTTTTATGACATGGAGCAAATACGTTTTTGCATTGGATGGTGTTATGACTCAAAATTATATTAGAAAAATAATAGTTTAATAATTTAGTTTTTTTTTTTTTAATATATACAGTTAAATATTAGTTGATAATAGTTTTGATATTAGTAACAAATAATTAGTCAATTAAATATTAGTTGAGAGTATAAATAACTAGTATAAAATTGTAACAAAATCATTCAATCATTTTCAATAAAACTTAAGAGCTTTTTTCTGAATTTTTTTTTTTTTAATATCATCCTCGTCTCGAAAAGAAAAAATTAGGATGTTACCTCATCTTAAATAGAAGGAATTTCATATTTTTACCAAAAAAGAAAAAGATGAGTCAAGCCTTGCATGTAAATAGGCTTAACGATGGTGCTTTCATTGAGAGCACTAGTTTAAATAGAAAACTTGCTTATACAAATGTTAGAATGCATGACAAAAATATAAGAGGAAATAAAGGAATTCCAAAAAGATATATGATTATTAAAGGAAAGTTTTAAGCAATTATAAGAAGCAATGGTAGAATGTATGGAAGAAGAACAAATAATGAACCAAAAAGAAAAATATGTCATGCTAACTATTAATGATATGCGTAAAAAAAATTTCATGAAATAGATCAACTTATTACAAAAATTAATACTAAAGAGGTAAAGGATTTAATGCAAGAAATTAATATAGAGAAATAATCAAGAAAATAGCAACATAGATAGTCCTAATGTAAAGATACAAGAGGAGGATATTTTTCCATAATTGGCTTTGTATGTACGATGATATCAAAGGAAGATGTTTTTATGGAAAATTTAATTGGAGAACAAAAATCCATGTTGCTTAACAACACCAATTATGAACATAAAATTCGAGGACAAAGAAAATTTATAAATCAAGTTTTAGAATTTATAATTTAAGAAAATCTTGAGCCAGAAGAACAAGAAAATGCTCCAACAATACATCACGGGATGTCCAAGGCAACATTATCTTCATTGCCTTAAGAAATGAAGCATATATTAAAGATCCTATTAATGATTTTTTAATATTACTAAATCATATTCGTTAGTGATTTATTTATTGAATTTTTCTCCTTAGAACCTTGAGGACAAGGTTTTTAAAAAAGGGTTAGGCAAATTGCTATGACTCAAAATTAGATTAGAAAAATAATAGTTTAATAGTTTAGTTTCCTTTTACTATGTGTAATTAAATATTAGTTGATAGTAATTTTGATATTAGTAACAATTAGTTAGTCAGTTACATATTAGTTTCATATTAGGTATTAGTTAAGAATATAAATAGTTTGTATAGAATTGTAACAAGATCATTTAATCATTTTTAATATAATTCAAGAATTTCCTTTGAATTCTTTAGTGGAGATTATCCTTGTCTCGAAAAGAGGAAATTGGAAGATTATTTCATCTCAAATAGAGGAAATTTCATATTTTTACCAAAAAGAAAAAAATGAGTCGAGCCTTCGACTTAAGTAAGCTTAACAAATGGTTGCCAAAGCAAAATATGGGACGTGTTATAAAGTTAAGGTGGATCAACCCCCCATTCCATTTAGCATCTTTGTTGTTCTTGACTATACTTGACTGTTGTAACTCTATGTTTTAATGTTAATGAAATTTATGCTTGGGAAAAAAATAACTAAAATTTAGGCCATGTCATATTTTAAGTTTGAAAACTCATAAAAATGCCAAAAATAGCTTACTATCACCATAGTTTTACCCATTTTTGTTTCTAAATGTCTCTTTTCTTTTTATAACCATCATTCCCTCTAAAAAAATTTTGGTAAGGTTGGAGAAAGAAGGGCGACCATCAAGGTTAAGTGGTTATGGGTAGCTGGAGAAGAGCTAACATCAAATTAAATAAAACACTAAAGCTTTGATGACTTAACAATGTTAGGCAAGGTAAGAATTAGGGCAATGATGGGTCTCTCCTTGATCTCTTTAAAGCATCTTCATGCTCTATCAATTCACATGTATTTAACTCCTTTCAGTCATTTCAATAAGCACGACTACTATCATATTAAAGTTGCAAATAAGTCCTTGGTGAAAATATGCAAACCTATTGACCAATTGACTATAACCTAGATTTTCTCATCATCTATTCAAACTCTACCTCCACTAACTACAAAACCCAAAAATGCCACTTCGGGTTGGCAAAACATAAACCTTTAAGTTTTCAAATAACCTCTTAGCTTGCAACACATGAAATACCATCCTCAAGTGTCCAACATGATCAAATAAATTTTTACCATAAACCAAAATATCATAGAAGTAAAATACACCAAATTTTCTAATTAAGTCACACAAAACATAATTGTTAAGCCTCATGAAAAGGACTAAAGCTTTAATGACTAAAGTTAAAGAAAGCTAGGAATCACAAAAGAAAAAAAAAAAAAGGAACTTTTACATGAAACAAAGCATATATGGAAGAAGAAAGACGAAATTTTTAGCTTCAGCACCAATTAACTACTCCACCACTATGTTGACTGATCACATAATCTAAGTATACTACTTTTTACGTTGTACATTACACTCATTGGTCATAGGTGGAGAGGCGATATCTAGAGAGAGAAGTGTGTTTGAAGGATTGTGATTATTTTATTTTTACTTTTAATTTTGTTTAAGTAATGTAAAAAATAATTATGTGTTTTTTTTTTTATGAAAGTCTGGATTTATGAATCAATAACTTTTCTTTCACTATTTTCAATGACATGGTAAAAGCAATTTTATGTGGCAAAATATACACATGTCTCATTATTATTAGCCTAAGATGCCACATCATATAACAACAATTAAAGGAGATAGCTTGAGTACCAACAATTATATGAAAAAGTTTAATTAGATAATAAAATTGATAATTATAAAATTAAGGTAGTTAATTGAAAAATCGACCAAACTTTAAGCACTAAACATTTTATAAAGACTGATTTTCAAACCAATATGGAAATGCTAATGATGAGAAACTAATGATAATGGGTAGAATTTTCTTATGTTTCCTTAGAAGTCTCATAACTTATAGCTACATCACAATCTAATCACAACTTCTTATTAAAAATTATTCTCATCGTGATATTTTAAAATTACAAGGATAATATATGAAAAATGTAAATATTACACAAATGTTAAAAAATATTTAGAATTTTTAAATGGATAACATCAAAATCACAATCTAGATTTTTTTTTTTTTTTAATTTTACACTTGAACTTTAAATTTTTTTTGGGTGAATACTTAAACTTTAAAATTGTTGAAATACTATGCTTAAATTGACATTTGCTTGTCAAGTTTTACATTTAAAGTTTAAAACTCTTAAATGTCATACCTACTAGAACTTTTATATGTTAAATTTATTATTTTGATTGTAGAGGGTTAAAATGGCTTATTGGTCTTAAGGCCACTAATCACTTGGATTTGACTCTTTAAGCTAAAGTGATAAGCCCTAGAGAGTAAGTTTATGAACTTGGGATAACTTAGAGAGATGTAACATAGTAGGCTTGGAATAGAGACCGTTGAATTAGCCCGTCTGTTCTTAACCTTTCTTAGGAAATCTCATGCACATATAGGGCTTGCCATGGGCTTGGACTCAATAGAAGCCTATGAAAGAATCCATTAATGAGAGAGGTCATCTTGGCAATCGATTATCATTGCAATCTGATGGATATCATCAATGGCTTAATTTTATAAATACTCTAAAGCTTCTCTTCATTCAACAATTTAACTATTTAGAAAAACAACGTCGTGTTTCGTGTTGCTATCGTAAAAGATTAAACAGAGTTCAAAGTAAAGAAAACATTGCCTCTCATCTAAAATAATGGGATTAATGCTTTATAGCTTCTCTACCTATAACACATGCATTCAAAGCTTCTTGAGACTACCTACTTCTCCTGCCTGCCTCTTCTTCTCTAAGTCATCCTTCACGTGTCATTCCACGTCACTCCTTTAAAGCCACGTATAGTGCGAGACACACGCTATACATACGTAACTACTGCAGTTGGATCCCCTCATTTACATTTTTGGCGACTCCACTGGGGAACAATGGACGTTGACAATTAGATAATGGCACCTAGTAGGAAGAGAACAATTGACCCTACTAATAGTACTACTTAAGAACAACAAGAAAATCGTAAAGTTCTAAAGCAAGTCACATTACCACTAAAAGAAATCAATCAAGGCAATAACATACAAGAATATGCACCCCACAACACTCAAATGATGTGCGAGCTCCAAGAAGCTACACAAACATTGAATCAATTTATGATGATGGTTGATTAATGAGCATCTGGCTTAGCTACTATAGCTGCAGTACAATAAGGTGCAATTCCATTGAATCCTATTAATGTTGTACAACAATATGTAACCTAGGCAATACAGCCATCTAATCCTCCCACTGTTATCAAAGTTGCTACTCATGGAAGTGATGAGCAAACCCTTACACCAGACCTTGCACTTGTGCAAAACCTAACACTTAAAGCAAGAGATACAAGAATCTAACTTGGAGGCTCTTTGTCCCCATGCGCTATCCCGCATATTATATAGGGCGGGTTTGCCAATCACCTCCATCCTACCCAATTCCATAGGTTGAAGCTACTACATCTACTCTAAGAGGTTCATTTGTAACTAAGGAAAAATTGGATGTGTTCATAAAGAAGATATAAATAAAGTCAACTATAAGAGTGTTTGACCTCAAGCTCCTATACAATCAACGTATTGCTGAAAAACCATATCCTATGGACTATGTGAGTCCTAAGTTTTCACTATTTAATGGCAAGAAAAGAAATGCCAAGGAGCACTTGATGAAGTTTATTGAGACTTTAATGGTTTATAAGCTAGACGATGACTTGAAACTAAAGGAATTTTTGAAGTCTCTTATGGAGAAAGCTTATACTTTGTATGTCACGCTCCCTTCAGGATTTGTTGATTCGTAGAGGAGCATATGTAAGATGTTCTTAGAGAAAATTTTCTCCACTAAAGAAAGAGTCACTCTCATCAATATGGGAAGGATCCAACAAATTCCTAAGAAAGACTTAATGGAGTACATTGAGCACTTTAGAGAACATTCTTTAGATATTCAAGATGTATGCGATGAAAAAGAGTTAGTGAAGATTTGCATCCAAGGGATGTTTCTTAAGTATGTAGTATACTTGGAGAATCTCTCTCTACATTCTTTTGCTATGCTTGTAGAGAATGCACGAAGGACTAATAACTCCCTAGCTAGGCAATGGGGGGAATTAGGAAAGCTTAACAAATGAACAACATCTATCTGCTTAGCTCAAGGTGAAAACTCATGGAGGAACAAAAGGCTTAAGAATGACACACAAAGAAGTTCAATAGGAGTTGCTCCCTTCTTATGCCCAATGAGTAAGGTACATTCCATTCTTAATCATTGGCTACAAAATGAAGATATCAAATTACCAAAGGTTGAATGTCAACCTACAATAGATGATAGTGGAAACCCTAAATATTGTCTATATCATAGAATCATAGACCAACCTACTAAGGATTGCTAAAGTTTAAAGCCTCATGACAGGATCTAAAAGGGAGAGCTCATTATCGAAGACTATAATGTTAAAAGCAATCCACTCCCATCTCATGATGTGTAGATGCTGACATTTGAGTTTTATGATAGTGATTAGTAACTCATTAGATCTTTGAGATGGGGGCAACCCCTATCATTTCTTCTACAAAGAAAAGCACTTTTTGCTATTCAATAATAAAACTTTCATATTATTATCATTCTTTGTGTATGTCTCCTTTAAACCTAAGCAGCGCCCTGAAATCCTAACTTTTATGCTTTTAAGCTTAGGTAAAGTCATGGAATCTTAGCTTCCATGCTTTTAAGCCCAAGTAACGCCCTGGTATCTTAGCTTTCATGCTTTTAAGACTAGCCAATTCCCTAGCAACTTAGCTTCTATGCTTTGAGCATAGGCGTTACCGCAGTGTCATAGCCTTTGTGCTTCAATCTTAGATAATAGTTACGAAAGTCATTCTGAGCCTATGTAGTAGAAAATATCCCCTTGATTAATATGAGAGAATTCTAAAGCCCAAGCAATGCCCTAGCATCTTAGCTATCACGATGAAAGCCCAGGCAATGCCTTAGCATCTCAGTTATCATGCTTAAAGCCTAAACAACACCCTGACATCTTGGTTGTTATGCCTTAAGTCTAGGCAATGCCCTAACACCTCGACTTTCATGCCTTAAGCCTAGGCCATGCCCTGGCATCTTACTTTTCATGCTTAAGTTTAGGAAATGTTTTTACTACTAACTATTACTATTGTCTTATAACAAAACATTCTCATTGGTAATTAATGCTTACTCCCATCCCTAAAGTTAGACAATACTCAACACCCCAACCATTCGGTCCTTAAGACCAAGGATTCCTCCTTAATGACATTGCTATTTCTTAGAAGCACACATTGTTTTCAAAATAAGAATAATGCTTACTTTCACCTTAGAGCTACTACCCTTCCTATCATAACACATTATTAACTGGGGTAGGAAGAGCATCGGTTAATGCGATACGTGAAAAGATACTAATGGACTAGTAATTAATTCATCACCATGATCATGGGGGCAATATTTTACCTATATATGAACATCTCAATAAAATGGTGCATCAATAGGGATGTCCATCTGTATGTTTGAATGCAAGGAAAGAATCCTCAATGATTCATTGTGATGATGATACCATATGATGACAACTATATGTTGTATCTACACCTTTGACCACTGACTCTTAGTACGCTATGCCTTATAGCACTCATCATCGCAGTACACGTTGTACACTACGCAACATAGTACACATCACCTCTCAATGCTTGATGAGGAATATTTGATTACATCACAGACAAAGTTACATCATGTGAACACAAAGATTGCAATAAGTGGCATAATTTGATGCCTACTATCGTAAGTGATAAATTATGAGCAAATGGATGTTGTCAACAACGTAGCCTAACTACTCTTATGTAATTGATGTTCTACCCTGAAGATAAGTCCAAGCACTTCTCTAAGTTACTAAAGTTATTATTATCTTAAGGATTCCAACATAACACTCGATTTCCACTAGTGGCATATGGGAGTAAAGGAAATTACAATGAGGAGTTGAAGCACAATAGTGATTCATAACTCAAAATTTCCTAGTTCATCAACACATGCTGTTGCTGTGTTTGGTTAAGGTGACAAGTGGAAGTTGTGATAGCTAAGAAACTATCATCAATAAATGCTATGGTGATAGATAAAGGACATGATAGCTGGGAAACTATCGTCAATATATGTCACGCAATAGCTACAAAACTGTTGTCGGTACCCATTATGTGATAGCTAGGAAACTATCATCGATATCCGCTCACCATTAATCATGATAGCTAGGAAACTATTGTAAACACCCATTCGTTGCCATGATGTTCTCTCATTTCATACACAACTTTAAAGCAAGGAGCTAAAATTGAAAATAGTCAAGGAAGGATCATGCATACGATATTAATTTTCCAAATTAAATGTGTGAAAATCTACATTCCATTTTTGGGGAGAGAGAGAGAGAGAGAAGATGCCATCTCCACTTCAATTTGGAAAAGATCCATACAAGAGGATCTTTAAGGGCATTGTGAAAACGAGTTATGTACAAAGATAAAATATGCATTGAGAATAAGACATCTCCAAATCAACCTTCTAATCAATAGAAGGATTATCAAGAAACAACATGTCTTATTATTTATTTAGTTTTACATATATGGCATGCATGACAAAAATACTAGAATCAAGTCTTAATGAATTTAATGGGAATTGTTGAGTGATCAAGTTCGAGACAAGATTTTGAAATCAAGATAAGAAATAAAGAAAGAATAAATATTGAGGCTAAAATCAAGTAAGGTAAGGGAAAGAATTTCAAATGGATTATGAGAATATATATAAGATGAGAATGTATTGCTGTTAAACTAGGACGAGCTTTGTTCTTGTGAGGATTGTCACCGAGCCTAAAAAGAAGAGAATGGACAAGAATGTGTGAATAAAGTAAGAATAAAAGAGAGAGAGAGAGAGAGAGTAAGATATATGTGAAGGAAAAAAGTTCGAGTGAAGTTTCTTTGTTTCCTCTCTTCAATTCATTGTAGCAAGGTACTATGGAATATGCTTTTGTAGTTTATGTTTACAAGTTCAACAAGAAGATTTTGGTCTTAACAAATTGGTTGGTGGATATCTTGCCTCAAAGTTTATTTCTTGATAATTGGATTGGTACAAAATAAGGATGTAAATGAGTGAGTCATAATAGGGTACCCAACCTACCCAAAAAATCCTATAGGATACTACTTAATAAGGTTTTGGTATAAGTTTTGGGATATGGTAAAAAACCCCATTAGGCTTATAGGATGGGTTTTGGGATTTCAAAAAAACCCATTGGTAAATTCGTTACCCAATAAAAATAATATATTAATAATATAATATTAATTAAATAAAAAAGTAAATGAAAAGTAGTTACTAATTAGTAAAGACTGTAAGTTGGATTGTTTTTTACTTCATTAACAATGTAACAAGTAGGTTTATATGGTGTTTTGAGTTTTAGTATTTTATAAATATATTATTGATGAAGTATGGTATGTTTTTATTACTAATCCTCTAATATGTCCTCATTATGTTGCACATGTTTTATAAATATAAATAATATAAATCAATTTCCCATATAACGAATAATCAAGTAAAAAATAATTCTTTGAAAAAAATTAAAAAAAAAATAAATAAATGGGTTTTGCGAGTCAGGAGATGGGTATCTCATAAAGGTAACGGGACGAGTTATGAATACATGGTTAAAAACCCTATAAGGTTTTGCAATAGGTTTAAGAACCCCATTAGGGTAGCAAGACCGGTTTTGAGTTCTTATAACCCATTCCAAACCCGCCCTGTTTACATCCCTAGTACAAAATCACATATGTTTCTAAAGTTATAAAAAAAATAATTATTATGGCAGATTTGGCCTTAACCAAAGTCTCATCTGCTATAAAAAAAAGAGTCAATATATTTAATTACCATCAACAACAACAAAGAAGAAGAAAAACCAAAGGTCTTGCCCCGTTCTAGTTACTATAGTTATTATTAATGATAAGACCCAATTAGAGATTGTTTCTAGAAAGCGTCCACTACTAATGATAAAGAATGGCCTTGATTGCTCTTTTCCATATGTACACGAGCAATTTGAACTCGGAAGATGAAAGAAAAAAAAAAAAAGGTTAGTGGATTATATGTATACATAGAGCCAATGGAAGAGAAATTGCCAAGATAAAGATTAAAAGATTTGAACTTAGAGAATTGATGAAGTTCAATAGTTTTGATGATGTTTAAATGAATATATTAGGGGGTAATATGAAATATTATGAATCTTGTCAAATTGAGAAAGATCTAGAAGAAAAAGAAGACATTTGAGTATGATTTGGTCCTGATATTTCTGATACCATAAGTAACGAGGTGCAAAAGAAGTTAGGGGAAATCGCATCAAGAGTGGATATTCTCTTAACCAAATTTCACATAGCTAATTTGTTGTGTTGGAGAGATATGAGATTTTCTCCTGTAAAGCTTCAGGGATCAATGACGATAATAATGATATCTTATGCTTATATGTATATATAATATATATATTATTAAATATAGATAGGGTAATTTTTTATGGGCCATGAAGGGAGATTTGTTTAATAAACTACCTTAGGGGCAAATGCCACTTCAGCAAGCTTAAAGTAATGCGTGCAATTAGATAGTGTTGCAAGCTCACACATTAAAAAAATATAATAATTAATAAAATTTGTAACACTAACACTATGATCATAAGCTCCAACGAAATAAACTTTTCAAGTGTTTGAACGTATTAAGCAGTAGTGCAGCTCTTTACAATGCACCTATGTGCATATGCACCAAGTAGCAACCTAACTATTTAAAGTAAGTGAATGATGCTCAAAATACTTAGACTCCATCCAAGAATTTTGATTGGGGGGTTAAAATGGCTTAGTAGGTCTTAAGCCCACTAATCACTTGGATTTAACTCTTGAGGCTAAAGTGATAAGACTTAGAGAGTCAAGTCTATGAACTTAAGATGACTTAGGGAGATGTGGTATAGTAGGCTTAGAGTAGCTTTCCTAAAGAAGCTCATGCATATATAAGGGCTTGCCATAGGCTTAGACATAACAAAAGCCCATGAAAGAATCCATCATTGAGAGGGGTCATCTCGACTGTTGATTATCATTGCAATCCAACAGACATTGTCAATGGCATTATCAATAGCTTAACTCCATAAATACTCTAGAACTCTTCCTCATTTGACAATTTAGCTATTTAAAGAAACAACATTGTGTTGTCATGCTACTATTGTAAAAGATTAAACAAAGTTCAAAGTGAAGAACACATCACCTCTTACCTAGAATAGTGAGGTTGATGCTTTATAACTCCTCTACCAATCACACGTGCATTCGAAGCTCCTTGAGACTTCCTACTCCTCCTTCTTACCTCTTCTTCTCCAAGTCATTCTTTACGTATCATTCCACGTTACTCCTCTAAAGCTACGTGTAGCGCGAGATGTACACTGTACGTACGTATCTATTATGATCAGATCCCCTCATCTACATTGATCATATTATTGAAAATTGATATGACAAATATAGTCAAAGTTATAGGAATAAATAATGAGTAATATGATAGTAAATTTGACGAGTAAAATTTCAATTAAGTATAATATTTATTGCCCATTATTTGTCAAAATAGAATAAAGCTATTTTATATTATTGAGGAATGGAAAGGAGTTTTAATAAGTCTTAAATGGTTATTACATTGTCTAGTTAGCTAAATGGAATCAATAAAATTTGTTAATTGATAAATGAAATGAGGCATAACATCTGAACTATGATGTCCCTATATATCTATATCTATAATATTAAAGCGTAAAAGGGTCTTTTGGTGTCTTTTCCAATTTTCGCTTTTAATATATTAAAATTGCCTATAATTTATTATTTATAATTTTACAATACATGATCTAAATTTCAATTACCTTAGTTTATCTTCTACATTGAAATTACTACTTCTATGCATACCATCTCTTACATTTATTGACATTTTTATTATTTTACAGCATCATTATTGTCATTGTTAATTATAATGATAATTACATTTATCTACATTAAATTTAGTGTTTCATTATTTATAAAATACGTGTACATAGTTATTGTTGAACTAAATTTTCCTTTGTTTTAATATACCTTCAAATACTTATGTCATGTTTGGTACCCAGAAATGATCAAAATGGAATCGCGATTTCAAATTCCATTCCCATTCCCTATATTTGAAAATATATTGAAAAGGTAAAATTATGATTTCATAGAATTAGGATTATGAAATTTAATTTCCCCTTTAAAAAGGAGGAATCGTGATCTAATCCCTCCTTACTAATTATTATTATTTAAAGTTACTCATATAACCATCAATGTAATTATAATATTAAATAACTAAAAACACTTTTAATAGTTATTACTATGTATGCATTCTATTCCATTCCAAAAGATGGACATTTCCAAATACAGGAGATGATTTGTCGTTTCAATTCTTATCGCATTCCATCTAATTCTATTTTAAATTATTCCTTCGTGCATAATGTCACATTAGAGATTTCACACACAAAGGTTGAACATATAACTCCTTAAATCTCCTTATTTTAGGTTGAAAGCATTATGGAAAATTCATTTTTTTTTTTTAAATTTAATAGTTAAACTTTATAAAGAAATAACAAAAGGGACATAATAATCGACATTTCTTTTTTTCTTTTTTCCTTTAAAAGTTAGATAACTTAGAGAAAAAGGTTCACTCAAGTAGTTTCTTACTTTATAGAAACTTTAATTTATAAAAATTGATCAATGCATTTTTTATCTATATTACTAAAACAAAAGAGAGAGGTTTGGTGTTTTTTTAAATGTATCCAAATTGCTCTCGACAATATTATTATTTTTATGCTTTATTATATGAAATTTTACAATAATACATGTAATTATGTTATTTCATCAAGGTTATAAATGTCAATTAACTTTGAAATGATAACTTTTATACATAATATCTTTAATATATAATTTAGCAAGATCCTTCCTATTTTATATTCCATCTATTTATGGTATCATTTATTTATTTCCTTATTTATTTTGTCAAATCATAATGCATTTTCATAATTATTATCCATTATTTTTTATCTATTACTATAAATAAGTATATATTCTCTCCATTTCTATTTCTCTCATCTCCTTTCATAACCAACCATCTTCTTTGTTTTTTGAACTGGTGTTTGATCATCTTTTTTTACTATAGTAGAAACTTTCTATTTTGCATATTATTATATACATTAAAACTTTATTTTCTATATTTCTATTTTTTATTTTGATTTTTCTTCCATAATTAACTTTTATGTTTATTTGTTATTTAGGTGAAGATGAAATGGAGAGCTGATCAAATCGAGTAATGGAAACCACATAACCAAAATGATCAATAGAGGAATTTACATATATAGCTTTAAATGTTTAAATTTTGTAAGTAAACAAATATAAGAGTTTATTTATATATTCCATGCTTCAAGTTAATAAGATTGAATTCCATTGTAATAGTGGAGCTATATGAATATTGTTGTAATAGTATATGATTCCTTTATAATTTCAACTATTTTTTAATTTAATATTTTCCATAGTAATAGCAAAGTGATGTGAATTTGGTTGTAACATCATAAGAATTCTGTTGTAATCTATATCATAATAAGCGCTATAATTTTTTTTTTTTTTTTTTTGTATCTTATATCTATTAGTGAGTATTTTATTTTTAATTTATTAAGCATTGGATAACGAAGGATTAGTTGTACTCATGTAGCTATTAATAAATCAATATTTTTATCATAGAATAAACAAAATGTTAAAGGGGTAAAATTTTTATAATATCATATTTATTTCATTTTAAATAGATTGCAAATGATTATACATTTTTTCTACTAATGTCTAACCACTTCAAGAAAATTATTAATTGTGTGATTTATTTTTGCTGAACAAGTTTATTTGTTCATTGCACCTTTAGTTTTTGTATTTCATTTTTATCAAGTATTATAATCTAATCATTTTCTTGCAAGTTATTGTTATATAGGCATAAAAAATATAAGATTTGCTAGCAATTTGTATTGAATCTAATTATTTCCTCTCATAAGTAAAACTAAATGATTGTTTTTTAATTTTTTTATCTATATTTTTTCTAATTAATTTATGTTTTATATCCATTTATGTTATTAACCTATCTAAATAGGTAAGTGTGCATTAATATTATATTTATGTTGTACATAAGTTCCACTTTCTATGTATCAAATTTTGGACAGTATTCCGTGTGCCTTAGTTTAATAGATAGAAAGGTTTAGTTTTAAAATACATAATAAGGAGAGGATCATTTTGGAAAGTTATAACATGTCAAGAAAAATTTTTATATGAACATGAAAGAATGATATAAGTGAGATTTATCCTTTCTCATAACTCTAAAAGGTAATTATATTGCTTTTTTTTTTATATGTTTAATAGGTGATTTTATATCTATTACATAGTATGAGTACTATAGTAAAACATTTATTTTTTCAAGACAATATGGTTTGTATAATATTTGTAAAGTCAATGGATAAAAAATTTATAAGAAGATTGACTGTTACCAATGATTTTCTATTTTAAGTTGAATTACTCTATACTTAATTTGCTACTAAATTTGCAACTCTCTTGACTTTTTTATTTGCCAAGAAGTATAATTGGGGTGGTGTAAGAAGCTAAAAATATAAGCTCACTTGAAGCTATTTTTTTTTTTTTCCCTTTCTTTTGATAGACTTAGAGATAAACTAAATGTCTTATTTTGGTGACCTTAAGCTTGGTTGAAACTCTAAATTCGAATTTTGAAATCTACTTTTTGTACTTTTTTATTCAAATGAGTTATGGAGCTTGTTAGAACCAAATCAACATATAACTTCAAGTATCCTTTTTATTTCTTAAAAAATCAATACATAGCATGCTTTACATTGTTTTCCCCTTTTATGATTACTATATAATCATATAGTCAAATCATATAAATATTTAAACATTTTAATTTGGATAGTGTTGAAAGGTTTATATTAATATACCCAAGCTATATTAATACTGTAGAGAGCTAAATTCAAGTTTAGGCATTAAGCCTATTAATTGATTTAGTTTGACTCTTTGGGCTAAAATGATGAGGCCCATAAAGTCAACTTCAAATATCTGAGATGATCAAAGGAGATTTGGCATAATGAGCTTAGAATATGACTCATTGAATTAGTTTACCTAATCTAACCATTTTTTATTTGGCTCATACTAAAATAATAAATAAAACCTTTATCTAAGCCTAAACCCATGAAAATAAGCTACTTGAGATCCATTAATAAAGGGTTGTAATCTTAACCACTAATCACCATCATGATCCGATGAATAGGATAAATTATTATTTTCTATAAATACTCCATTCATATCCTGATTTGGATAAGAGGAGAAATCTCTATTAACGCCGTTACTCTACCAGAATCTTGTCTCAAAAATTAAACACTTAAACACCTTAAGAACTTTACCTCATTATTTATCAATTGTGAAGTTTAATGCCATCATACTCCTCTACCCATCACCATACGTGTTAGAGTCTTACTAAAATTGCTTACTCTTCCTTCCTATACTTCTCTCCCGATTATCCTATACAAATCACTAAAGTTATTTCCCTAGTCATGTGTAGCACGACTTCATACGTAGCACAACTTCACACGTAACACGCACGTAATATTTGCATCTGTACCCATACCCCCTATAGTTTTTGGCAACTCTACTAAGGAAGGAAGACTTGATACTTACATCATGATACCTCCAAGGTAAAGACAAGTTGATCCTACTAATGGAATTAATTAAGAGCAAGATACTACTACTGTAACCAATGACTAAAATCTACCTCCAGTTGGAGGCATTAATCAAGGATATGGCATGCAAGAAGGTGTCCTTAACAATGTGTAACTAACGCGTGAGTTGTAGGAGACTAATCAAAACCTAGGTGAACTCATGGCAATGTTTGCTCAATGTGCGCTTACTTTAGCTGCCTTTGTTGTTGCGCAATAGGGAATAACTTCCTTGAATCCTTCTAATGTAGTATAACAACACACCCCACTCAACCTTCCTTTTGTTATCAAGCAAGTCACTCCTAAAGTTGATAAGCAACTTCCTCTAATGGAACCCACAACTACACAAGATTCATTACCTAAAGTAAGGAAATAAGGAGTTCAAATTGGAGGCTCATCATCTTCATACACTATACCACGTATCACAATTGTTGACTCTGCACTACCAACACCAATGAATCCTATGCTTACAAGCTCTACAATTATGAATATTGTACCCATGCACTCCGCTCCTACAATGTCACTAAGGGTAGAACTGTCTACTCAGAGAGATTCATTTGTAACCAAGGAAGATCTAGACACATATTTGAAGGAGATACAGGCAAAGTCCACAACTGGGGTACCTGAATTAAAACTCCCATATCACTGGCGTATTACTACGAAGTTGCATCCTAAAGACTATGTGAGTCTGAAGTTCATGTTGTTCAATAGCAAGAAAGGGAGTGCCAAAGAACACTCGTTAAAGTTCATTAAGGCTCTGAAAGTATTTGGTTTAGATGATAATTTAAAACTGAAAAAATTTTCTAAGTCGCTCATTGAGAAGGTGTACACTTGGTATGTTAACCTTCCCCTAAGGTCGATTGATTCATGGGGAAACATGTGCAAGATGTTTTTGGAGAAGTTCTTCTCTACTAAAGAAAGAGTTACCTTTACTAACATGAGAAGAATCTGACAAAAGCCTAAGGAGGATCTTATGAATTACATTAAACGCTTTAAGGAGCGTTCCTTAGACATACAAGACATTTGTAATGAAAGAGAGTTAGTTAAGATTTGCATTCAAGGGATGTTTACTAAGTATGTAATGCATCTTGAAAACCTCTCATTGGTTTCTTTCATTGTGTTGGTTGAGAAAGCACAAAGGATCAACAATTTAGTAGCACGACAAAGAGGTGAAAATGTAAGATATAATAAGCGTACATTGTTAGTGAACTCAATTCAAGAGGAAGATCCAAGAGGAGCAAATAAATCTAAAAATGAGAAAGTAATAAACTATCTTTGATATACTTATGCTCAATGGGAAAAGTACATACACTCCTTAATCGATGGCTATGAAATGAGAACATCAGACTCCCAAGGGTTGAGCACTGAATGAACAGAAGAGTGACCTTAAGTATTGCATATTTCACAGGAGTGTAGGTCACCCTACAAAAGATTGTTGGACTTTGAAGATGTTCTTTAATGAGCCAGTTCAAAATGGAGAACTAATCATCAAAGATAATGATGTCAGGAATAATCTACCTCCAACTTATGACAACCAACTTGGCACCATGAATGTTATCACTCATAACTGCACAAAGACAGAAAGTATAGATATGCAACCAATTGAGATGTATGAAATTAAGCATGAAAGACTTGAGATCAAGACAAATGGAGACGATAGTGCTGTTTTTGCTTTGCTAAAGACTGTAAATGTTAGGAATTTCTTTGATTTACTTGGCTTTGATGAGGATGCCTTGCTCAAGGTAGCAACTGCACTCATGAGGATCTCGTAAGGTCAATACAAGAAACATCTTATAGCATGTCCCACACAAGGAATCATTTTAGTAAATGAGTGTACAATTACATTTACTAATGTTGACATTTATACAATGAATACTAGCCACAATCACCCTCTATATGTGGAAAGCATACTCATTGGTCATTCTATCAAGAGGACATTTATTGATACTGAATCTTCACTTAATGTTATACTAATGTCCACTTTTAAGGCTATAAAGATAGATATTCGAAACTTAGTGAGGCAACCAATCACACTAAATAGCTTCTATGAGTCTTCCATGAAGACAATGGGGCGTATTGAAGTAGACTTTGATATTGAACCTATCTACAGCTCTACATGATTTCATGTGATTGATGTGTCTATATCTTACCATATCTTTATAAGGAGGACATGGCTACATGATCATAACATGATACCCTTAACATGGCATCAATGCATCAAGGATCATTGGAATGAGCAAGACATCTTCATTCCTGCAACAAAGAACCCATTCACATCTAATGGGTCTCACTTCACTAAAGCAGTATTTTTTGGTGAGCATATGAATGAAGAGGAGACACCTTTAATGGAACCCCCTAAGGTACAATTGCTTGTAAGGGAAGAAGCTTAGACACCAGCATTCAAGAAGAAAAAGATATGTGGTTGCCATAGGGGTGCGAAGAAATGAAAGCGAACTAATGATATTATGAAGGTAGAAGGCACATTAAAAGTTAAGAAGTGCAAGGATTATTGGTAGCTATGATGTGTTTTCACTAGTTTTATCCTAATTTTCACTTCATTTCATATGTAAGCGCAGTAATAACTACTTTTTATCAATGAAAGTTCCTTTTCCCATCACTGATATTTTCTAATGAAAATGTGATAAGTGTTTGGGTATCTTTATTTTATTACTATTGTTACTGCAAAGTTAGAGAATAGTCTCCTTAGCACGCAAAGTTAATTTCATAAAACAATTTACATCTCGATGGGGAGTTGATTGAATAAAAGAAAGTAATAATGGATGTAATATATAGACTACACATCGTTATTGGCTAATAAGACCCTAGTCTCCTAAGTGCACGATGATGAGCTTGGCCCATATGTTGCAGATTGGTAGGAGCATTTGCTTTTAGACGTACATCATGTCATGATAATTATGTATAGCTTTCATGCTATATAATCTCTATGTTTCTTGCCATCAAGCAGTGGAAACAATTCTATTGATGAACACTTTAATATATTGACATTTAAATCCAGGAAACATCCTAGTAAGCTAGGCTGCATAGTCAAGTAGTGGAAAATACCCCCTTAACTAATGAGAAAAAATTATTAATCTTAAGCGATCAGTGCCACTATTGTTGCATATGCACGATTGAATAATTCTTCAAAAGGATCTTTTATATATTATCATTAGCAAGCAAAAGCCTAACCTCAATGCATGAGATGATATGTGAGATCACTTAGATCAATGAGTCTAAGCAGTCTCGCAGTTATGTCTATCTTAAAGGAGACCCCTTAGATCATCTAGTCTAATTAGTCTCATAACTATGTCTATTGTACAAGAGACCCCTTAGATCAAAGAGTTTAAGTAGTCTCGAAGTTGTGTCAATCTAAAATTTAAAGCTCATAATTGCTTAACACTAATGTGAATAGGTCAAGCCTTTGCTCCCTATCATGTGGTGTCATTTTTAAGAAGAAATAAGATATAATAAGACAATGTTACTACTTTATACTAGATAATAGCATTGCTTACATAAGGGATTGCTCCTAAGTGCTTAAAGTCTTTAAGATATTCTTCTCACTAATCTGTCAAGATATTACAAGTCAATAAGCGGATTGAAGTTTCCCTATTACATTATTGTCTAGGATGCTACAATGAAAGTAGATCATTGAACTTTATTATTAATGATTCTACATATTTAAGTACAACTTGCTTGTATTTACAAGGAAATATAAGAGTTACAACTAAGTGATCAAGAAGATCATATGAAATAAGTCTTGCGACAGTGCCTACTAACACAAGTGGTTAATTAAAGATATGCATATACAACCAAGGTTTTATATAAGTGCTCCTATGAAAACAGTGTATTGCTATAAGGCTAAATCATTGTAACCCTTCATGGTATTTTGACTTTCAAAGACTAATGTCGTATAAGGCAGCACTGGGTCCTCAATGGTTTCTTGAGGAAATAAGATGCATCAAGACTTATTGATTATCCCTTATCTACGTCAATAACTAAGGGAGAAAAATTATAAATGGATATGGTATATGAAGAGGTTATTCCTGCATAGTGATGATCATTACTCATTATGTTTGCTTTATACAACACTCCTTATGCACGATGTTTGATGTGTGTATGTTTGCAAGGCTTTATGCACGTATGCTAGTGATGCTCAAAACGTATACATACACATGACTCAATACATATGCGGCATTGGACATACCAATGTTCTTGGTATTCGATACATTACGCTAGTTTATAACATCTCCTTTGCCTAATATAAAGGATGACATTATTGGAGCTATTCATTACATGAGACTACTTACATATAATGTCATATTGCCTCCTACTATTGATTCTTAAAAGTAGCAATAATGCCTACGTGCAATCACTACCACTTGAGGGAGGAGGAAGGGGTGATTACATGTGAAAACCAAGAAAAGTAAGCAAGTTAGTAAAGTGAAGTGCAAATGGGATAGAAATTGTACAACTATACAAGTAGGAAGTTGAAGAAAAATAGACAAGGGCAGTATAAGGAATAAAGTCTTATTAAGGACTCATGTTTAACTCGAAGATTTAGCTCATCTATGTTCATATAAGAAGACTTGTGCTCAACCCACATGTTGAACTCATGTACAGTCATATGTTTACCTAATGTGCACTCATGTTCAAGCCTTACGTCATGAACAAAGCTTATGTCTAGATCAAGCCTCACATCATGTTCAACTCTCATGTTTAACTTGTGTTTAAGCACATGTATTCAAGTTAAAAGACTAATGTTCAACGCCTCATGTTCAACTCGTGTAATGGGACCTCACATTTTACTCAGGCCTCGCATCATATTCAAGCGTCATGTCATATTCAAATCTCACATCATGTTTAAGCCTCAGGTTATATTCAAACCTCACATCATGTTCAAGCCTTGTATTGTGTTCAAGAGTTATGTGGTGTTCAGGACTCATGTTATGTTCAAGCCTCACATCAAGTTCAAGCCTCGCATTGTGTTTAGGTCTCATGCCATATCATGTTCAATACCCATGACATGTTTAAGATTCATTTCATATTCAAAGCTTATGTTACATTCATAGATTATGTTGTGTTGAAGACTTACATCAAGTTCATGGCTCACATCATGGTTAATGCTCATGTTTAAGGCTCAAATTCAATTTTGATATTAAATCATGTTCAAGGCTTATGATTACAACTCATGCTCAGTCATATTTAACTATAATATTCAAAACTTGTGCTTACTCTCATATTTAATACTCAAGTGCAATCCTTATGCTAACTCATGATCAAGATTCATGTATCAAGGCTCATGTTTGACCCATATCATGAAATTTATATTTAGCTCACATGCTAAGAGTGTTATATTTAATTCATCTACAAAACTCATACGTACTCATATCGAAGGTTTAGAACTACTTACATTAGAAACCCAAATGTATTCATACCAAAGGGATTATGCCGAATTGAAGTATTCAACTCTTATGTATTCATGCGAAAGGCTTATAATTTGTTCATGTATGCTTAAGTCGTAGACTCGCTTTCGACTCTTATGTTCTTGTGCTCAGGGTTTATATTCAATTCATATGCTATACTCATTTAGAAGCTTTATGTCAATTTCACATGATTTAGCTCACAACTACTAATGTTAAAGGGTGTCATGTTCATTTCAAACTTTCAATTCACAAATACTCTTGTTAAAGAGGTTCAAAGCTCATGTTCAATATCCATGTTAAGTTCACATCTGCAAGGCTTGCATTGCATCATGTTTAAGAATTTGTTGTGCCATGTTTAAAGACTTATGTCATAATCAAAGATCATGTCATGCTTAAGACTCGTGTTTTATTAATGTGTGTGCTCAACTTACAAGTTTGCGTTCAACTCTCATATGTTGATATCCAAGACTCATGTTTTATTCATGCATGCTCAACTTACAAGCTTGCATTCTACTCTCATGTATTAATGTCTAGGCCTCATGTTTGGTTCATCTCATTATGTAAGGCTCATGCTTGCTTCTCATATGCTTGTGTGTGCATGCCCTTATGACTTGGGACTTATGTTCAATTCATATTACAAGTTGCAATTTGTTTTATGGAGATTACAAAAGGAGGCTACACATGACCTAAGCATTATACCTCTTTACTATCACCTATTGACAAAGATTGGTCATCATTGGCCCTTGGTTTACGAACAGTAACGGTTTGGGTGGTAAAATGTCTGCTCTCTTTAAACCATGCTAGTTTGCTAACTAATGCAAGGACGAGATCTAGTACTTAAGTTACGGTCGCAAACTTTTGACCTTTGCTTGGCAAACAATCACGGTTCAAGTGGTAAAAAATCTACTCTTTAAATCGTGCCGATTTACTGATTGTTGCTAGTTTAAGATCTAATCCTTAAGTTACAATCGCAAAATTTTGACCCTTGGTTACAAGCAACCGCAGTCCAAGTAGTAAAGAGATCCTCTTTAAAACGTGCCGGTTTGATGACTGTGGCAAGTTTGAAATAGTAGCTACTCAAAATTGATCATGGAATCCAGAAGTGTTGATTACATTACCTGCAAAAGATCAAATGTTCATATTTAGTAATACGTACTTTTAGCATTACAAAGTGAATATATCCCATATTCAATGCATTGGAAAGTTCATCAACAATATTATCAATGTCCACATTTCATCAAAATGGTGAAGAGATAGCTTGAATAAGAGAGATACAATTTAGAGCTATAAGCTCATAGTTTGAAACATTCAATCAACTTTAGTCAGCTCTAGTTCCTTTCTTCAATTGGTTTCAACATATTGGGCCTACTTAGAAGAGGAAGAGGTTCCAACGTAGGGAAATTCATGTACATATAAACTTGGTTAAAGTAGTAAACATAAAGATGAAAGGGCGACACTACTACTCAAACTACCACCATGACAAGCCCAAACTGACATTGGGGGAGCAAAAACAATTCAATAAGCATCTTAGGGAGATAAAATGGATAAAAGGAAACAAGAAATGGGAATGCTTTACTCAATTCTTTTTCCTCCTTCGAACAACTTCAATTTAGCCCCTTAAATCCTCTATCTTTAAACCCAACTTCCACTTCTACTAGCCTTCAAGGCTATGAATGGTTTTGTTAATCTTTAACAAGCTTCTAGTTCTAGAAAATCAAGAAGAAATGCATATTAAGAAAACTGGCTTAAGGCAAAGAGGAGCATGGAGAATCAACATTATGAGAGAGAGAGATATATATATATATATATGTGTGTGTGTGTATATGTATAAATGTATTTCAATCTTCTCTTCTAACTTACATTTAGACTGTATGAGTTGTGGGGACCAAGATGGGCCATTTTAACTACTTTTGAAGCTGCAGATAAGTCAAAGAGTGAAGTTTGGCACTATAATCTAGTCATATGTTGTTGTTATCTACTATCTGTACTGCGAAAAGGAGATAACGTCATGCATGGATTGGTCCTTACCATGTAGATAGAAAAAAAAAAAAAAAGAAGAGATTAAACAAAATAGTGAAGGAATAAAATTGTATTCGTCTTAGGTGAAGGGGAAAAAAGGCCTCTCATGTGACTGTTGTTTAGAAGTTTATTTGAGGATGATATAGATATTTTCTAAGAATTTCATAATATTATGTCATGAGTTACTAAAAATTAAGATTTAGAGCTCTCTTAAAATAAAAGCTTACGTGCACTATTTCTATATCTAAGAAAAGGACATAGGTCATGGAATTGGGGACAGTAATCACTATAACAATTTAGTAAAGTTACTAAACTTTATGATAAAAGCTAAGCAGTTAAGCAAATCACCATGGAAGCTGAGCTTTTCCATCATCAATTTGGAGCAGCCACAACAAGATAAAGCCAACCCGTACTAACCCACACGAGAAGAGCCCCAAGCAAAGCAACATTTTCCAAACAAAAATTACAATAGATCACCACATGAGCTAAGTAAGTCGAAGACTAGAACAGCTCCTAATAAGGATGACCCAAGCTGCAAAGCTACCACACTTAATCGAGCAATGGCACTCCATGTAACCTAATTTAAGCACTCATTTAGTGTACTAAGAAGATGAAACCAAGCAAGGCATTTACTACTGAACGATAGTTGAGCAATCCACATCAAAGATGAACAATAGCCAAGCTAGTTAATGGTAGATCCATTTCGACTGAGTTCCATGCCACTCCGACGCAACAACAAGCACGACCAACATTGAAGAAACTTCCAACTATTGTAAAGAAAGTCTAAGCAACTCTAATGAGCTATGAGACAAGCAGCTCTAGTACTGACCCGATTAGCTACTTAACTTATAAATCCGAGCAGCCATAGCTTGTGAAAGCTCTACAAACACCTGAAAATGGTGACTATTAGAGAGGAAGAAGAAAGCTAATATGGGATTAAAAATAATAATAATAATAATAATAATATGACATCCCCTATGGTGGTTGGCACCGTAAGGAAGTGATGAGAAACTACCAGCAATATGGTTTCTATGTTTAGGTTAGCTAATATTGTCCTAAAGATGAGGGGATTATGGGGTTGTACTAGGTAGCAAAAGAAAGAAATAAAGCAAAGTAACACTTGTCGAATTATTAGTGGATTGGGGTAATAGGAAACATCCTGAATTTTATCTCTATCTTTACTTTGCCAAGGATGTAGGGCTAACTCACAAGGACATGTTTCTCATAGCCCAGGAAAAGGAATGTAACCATCTTAAGTCCATTTTGATTCATAATTACTCGATCTAACCCAAAAACCAAAAAAAAAAGAAAAAAGAAAAAAAGAAAAGAGGCTATGGAATGCTCCCTGTAGGAAATAGTGATGTGGAAATTAATAAAAAGAGAGTCCACTATCAATTAACTTTCTTTATCTCATATTTTATAAGTCCTAACCAAATGTGTTTCATCGAATTATTACTCCTACGGATTGAGAGGAACTCAATCAAAGCCACTAAAGCACCGAATCAAACCATGATATGATTTATGAAGTACATATTGGAGTTTTAGTAGTTCATATTTGTTTAGCTTCCAAGGCCTTTCCTCGAAAACCCCACAGGGGATGCTATCCCCTTAACCCTTGCCCACTAACTAGTTAGTAAGACCACTATATTTGTTATGCAACAAATAAGATTTGGTTAACACAAAATATTTACATTATATATGAAGACCTTATAAAAAAAGTGCTCCTATATGAGAAGAAAATTAAGGCAATATTGATAAGTGGAGTCAGCCGAACAAGATCGCTAATGTGAACTTAGCATATAAATTCAACTTAACAGAAGTCAATTCGAATCGAAGAGACAAATTAGCTCAAAAAGAGGCAACTTAAAGAAGATTTATTTTAGAGTATTATCTTGGGGGCAATATGCAACTCAATCCAGCTACGGCATGACACACGATTAAGAGGTATTATTGACTTACGCATTTAAACAATTTTAAATGAATTTAGTTACGGTGCAACTACTCAATAACGTGTACGCGCTTGAGTCATCTGAAAGACTCATTCGATACTCAAACCCCTTTGACTTTGTCCAAAGGACTTTAGTCAGGAGGCAAAATATAGAAGACTAAATTCAAGTTTGGGCTTTAAGCCCATTAATTGATTGGATTTAACTCTTTGGGCTAAGGTAATGGGGCCTAAAGAGTCGAGTCCAAATATCTAGGATGATTCATGAAGATTGGCATTGTAGGCTTAGAGTAAGGCCCATTACATTGGTCTGTCTAATCCAACCCTTTTTAGTTTGGCTCACACATAAATAATAAATAAAGCCTTTATTTGGGCCTAAACCTATAAAAATAGCCCACTTGAGATTCATTAATAAAATGTTTCAGTTTTAACCATTGATCACCATCATAATTCAATGGGTAGGATCAACTACCATTTCCTATAAATACTTTATTCATATCCTTATTTTGATAAGAGGAGAAACTCCCATTAACACCATTACTCTACCAAAATCATATCTCAAAGATCAAATACACCTCAAGAATTTTATCTCGTTATTCATCAATTGTAAAGTTTAATACCATCACTTTCCTCTACTTATCACTATACGTGTTAGAGTCTTATCAAAATTATCTACTCCTCCTCCCTACACTTCTCTCCAAATCATCTAGCATAAGTCACTCAAGTCATTTCCTTAGTCACGTGTCGTGTGATTTCATACATAGCATACATGTAACCTTTACATTCATACCTATACCTCTCATAAATACATATTAATGCATTCAAACTATATCAATACAAATTAATATGGCAATAATACCAATCAAACTATATTAATACATATCAATATAGACTATTTAATATATATTAATATGTATTCATACATGTTAAATCAAATTATAATACATATTAATACAATAATAATAATGGTCAAACAATATGAAACATATAAATATAATAACAATTATGGTCAAACTACTATTAGTACATTATGAACTATATCAATATATATTAAAATAGATATGCTATATCAAT
Organism: Lumnitzera littorea; assembly: GCA_024138015.1. Taxonomy (NCBI): domain Eukaryota; kingdom Viridiplantae; phylum Streptophyta; class Magnoliopsida; order Myrtales; family Combretaceae; genus Lumnitzera; species Lumnitzera littorea. Next base: position 72,658,945 of record JAMXBB010000010.1, read on the forward strand.
ACATACTAATAGAATAATAACGATAGTAAAATAATATTAATTCAGTAATAATGATGGTCAAATTATTTTAATACATATTATTATAGTCACATGCAATCAAATTATATTAATTCATATTAATCTATTAATTATATTATTAAAATGTAATAGAAAACTTTTGATGTCTTTTCTTATTTGTTGAAATTGGCCTTAAAATATAAATATTTTCATGTCATTTACAATTTATAAATTTAGATAGTGCTATTTCACTAAGTCTATAAATGCTAATCTCCTTTTAGAAGCTTTTTACTCTTCATTTTCTTCCTTTTGATTTGCGACTTTTTTGTGTGTTATTATTGAATTTACCTAAATTCTACTATTGAATAATATTGATAATCATTAAATTGAATTATCATAACTTACAGCCATACAATTGAATTACCACTAATATTCCTATTGTCATATGATGTACATTTTTTTCAATTGTTTAGTAAAGTATATACTAATTACCGATCTTATTATGTTTTGCCCTCTATAAGGCCCTATTTTTTCTAATATATAGCAAGCAATGGATTTAAATTATAGTTTCTCTACATTGGTTTAATTATTTATAGCAGCAATTTAATTAGATACTATGTGTTATATTTTAAATTGTACTAAACTGTTGTATTTAATTTTACACATGCATCGTAGGTGTGCATTCGGGGGTAAAGAGATAAAAATTAATTTAATTTGGGTACATAAAAGTTATTCAAACTTCCTTTTATTGATTTTGTGTAATTCTCAGTTGATAAATTAGTTTCCATTAGATTTTTGCTTATATCCTTCATTTCAAATATCTCATCATCTATTTTTTTATATTAACCCAATAATCCTCTTTTGTTTGTACATCCTCCAAAAACATTCTATGTCCATGATATTATTTAATTCATCCACAGAGTAATTACCACCTATCTTTTTTCTTTTCTCAATGGTTAGTTCAAGATTTCCAAATAATTTCATACTTTACTTATATTGTCCTTAAACAAATTCAATCCTCTACAATCCAATTATAGTAATAAAAATTAATATAAATTTAGTATACCCTATACAATCAAATTACAATAATACATATTAACACACTAATGATGACATGCCTACATCTACAAGATTGGTTCGAAACAAGATGAAGTTCTCTTTAAGGATGCACTTAGAACCAAACTATCGCTAAGCAAGCAACAAGCAAGAGATTAGGGAGTAGATTTAGGGAGAACTTTCACCATTAAATAAATTATACAGGTAATATTTATGAATTTTCTCAAATAAAATACAACGAAAATAATTAAAGAAAGGGATATGAATGACTCCTCCAATAGATATAATACATCAAGGAAAGATCAAACTACACACTATCAACTCAATATGATGTTGGAGCATATTATATGATTTGCTCATCACAATCTTCATGAACAAGAGGACTGATAAGAGTTGAAAATATTGAATGAAAAATATGGAAGAGGGAACAAAAACATCATTCACTAACTCTTTATTCATAGAGTTGCACCATCTATATATACTAAGTGATTACAAGAAATGAAAACAATCAGTAAGGAAATTGTATCTCAATTAAATAGGAAAATAACTAACTAGGAAATCAAATAAGCTAAACTGAGAAAAAGAAATATTAAGAAATATCTTCTAGCACCTTCTTAATGCTCTTAAATTCCTTTGTATAATAAGAGCAACTTCCATAACTAGTTTAAGAAATAATTCATCCCGTTGAATTTACAAGTGAAAGATTTATCATTTATATGTGATTGAACCCTGAGTTATTGCAAAATTAAAAAAAAAAAAAAATGAGATTGCGGAAGTAACTATTCTCACATTTATTGCTATTTCACTTTTCATTCTAGTTCCCACTACATTTTTACTTATTATATACGTAAAAATAGTAAGTCAAAGTGATTGATATGAATCAAACATGACTTATTTTCTTAGTCCATATTGACAAAATAGAAAAAATAAAAAGGATTTGAGTCTCACGTATTAAATTAAATGACAAAATGAGTGAACTGGAATTCACTATATCTTCTTCTTGGTGCCTTTTACAATCAGATCAGAATCTTGACATACTTTAGAACCTAGCACCATATTAGAACTAACAATTAGATTAGAATTAAGACTGCCTATTGCCATTTGATCAAATTCAACATCTTCAAAATCTTCCTTATTTTCTAACTATATTAAGCTTCTATTTGAAGCCTTCTAAAAGCTTATGCTCTTCATCTAAGACAGAATCTTTCAAAATTCTCACCATTGAATCGTTTAACCCCTTGACCCTTAATTTTAGACCTAGTTATCATTACACCTTAGTTCACTAACCGTTTCTAAATCTAATTCCTATCATTTCTTTGGAGCTAATGAAGATTTGATCTCAAGTCTAATGTATCTTCTATATGGTCTTCTTCTTAATATAGAACATAAGCCAATATGTTTACAACATGAATGTAGTGATAACTCCTCTAAATCTATTTGATAACTCTAATTGATAAGCGTTATCAATAGTCTTCTTAAGAAATCAAAATGAATCATCAACTCTTTGGTGATAATTTCTGCTCCCTTTGATTATGATACGTCTCCTTTCTCAAATGCAACCAAACTAAGTCTTCTAGCTAAAACTCTTTTTGCTTCCTACACTTATCTCCATGCTACTTTTGTTTAGCTACTGTCTTCTCCAATTGTTTAACTACTTTCTAATTTAACTTGTGACTCTCTCGTGCTCTCTTTATGCTATTTAAACTTTCCTCACTAAAAGTTACTACAAATACCATATTTCAAGGAATAGTATTATACCCATACACAACTTCAAATGGTAATTTCCTTATAAAACTATGAACTAATCTATTATAGGTAAGCACTAAAACTAGTAATCATTTATCTTAATTAATGAAGTTCTTCCCTATTGTGACTCTTAGCATAGTTCCAAAGAGTATGATTGACAACTTCTCTTTATCCGTTATGAGTGATAGATAGTATTAAACATCAATTTAGTTCCTAACCCCTTCCATAAAAATCTTCTAGAAATAACTTAAAAACTTAACATTGAAACAACAAACTATTTATAGGACTCTATGCAATTTGATAACCTCTTGTGAAAAAAGATTGGAAATATATTATGTATTATCGGCTTCATGACATGAAATGAAGTGTACATCTTGTTAAATTTGTTAACGACCACCAGTTTTGACTCCTTTTTTCTTCTCGATAAATCTAAGAAAAAATCCACGTCGATGGCAATGTATGGCTTAGATGGAATAGGCAAAGGTATACACTATCTAAAAGCTTCTCACCTACTCTTATCCTTACTACAAACTATACACCTTCCAACTATACCATACACATCCCTCATCAAGCCAATAATAATAATGCTCTTTCAATAATTCACACATTTTCTTTTCATCCAAATGTCTAAATAATCCACCAAAATATGCTTCATTCACTAATAACTCCTTTATTGAACTCAAAAGAATACATAATTTGCTGCTTCTAAATAAATGACCATCCTCCATATAATAATCGTCTACAATTCTTCCATCCCTTTATCTAGCCATAGTTAATCTAAAGAACAAGTCTCCCATGTATTACTCCTTCGATACGCTAAAGCCAAGTAATTTAGATGATAAAATCATAATCAAGGCATACCTTCTAATTAAGGCACCAATTGCCATATTAGTATTACCTCTCTTACACTTGATTACATAAGCAAAATTTTCAAAAAGTTCAATCCACTTGACTTGTCTTTAAGATAACTTCTACTAACCCTTTAAATATTTCATTGACTCAAGTTAATATAAATAATGAATTACTTAGGAAGCAAATAATGTTGTTAAACTGTCAAAGCTTGAATTAGATAATAAAGTTCCTTGTCATGTACAAAATGATTAAGCATGGCTCCACTCAAATTTTCACTAAAATAAGCAATAAATTACTTTTCTTACATCAAGACTGCTCCATACTAACTTTAGACGCATCATATTCTATTTCAAGTGTCTTCTCAAAATCAAACAAAATCAACACAATAATAGAAGGAAGTTTCTACTTAATATCCTCAAAATTCTTTACACTTTCACATTTAACTTGAACTCCACATTCCACTTTACAAGTATGTTAATCGAGAAATAATAGTACTGAAATTTTTGACAAATCTCCTATAAAAAGAAGCAAGCTTATGAAAGCTTATGACTTTAACTACAAACTTAGGAATAGGCTAATGTAAAATAGCCTTCACCTTTTCTAGATCAACTTAACTCCTTCTTCAAACATAATGAACACTAAAAATACAAGTTTTAATTGACAAAACATACACTTCTGACTCCTAAGGACCATAAACATGAAATGCAAATGCTTCTGATGGCTATCAATGTCTCTATTATAGATAATAATATCATCAAAATAAACTATAACAAACTTACTAATATATTCCCTTAAGATATGATTCATAAGCCTTATGAATTTACTCGACACATATATCATACCAAATAGCATAACCATACACTTACATAATCTATGCTTTATCTTACATGCAATTTTCCACTCATCTCAAAGCCTTGTACAAACTTGATGATAGCTAGATCTATATTTAAAAACACCTTGGCACCATGCATCTCATCTAACATATCATCAAGGTATATAGTAATTTTGTTATAACTCGACTCCTCATATACATCCTCCATGAACCATCTCTCTTTGGAATAAGTAATGTAAGAATGACACATGGACCCATACTCTCTCTGACATGTCCTCTAGCAATCAACCCATCCACTTACCTATGTTACTTCTCTAACTTCTTCAAGGTTTATTCCGTATATAGGTTTATATGGTAATATTGCTCTAAGCATAAGATCAATGTTATGCTTATACCTTTCATAGATGGTAACCCCTTAGGTAACTGATCTAGAAGAGACATCCTTGAACTCTTTCAACAAATTCTGAATAACTTCCAAAATCAAACATTGAGCTTTTATTCACAGCCTATCCAATCTATAACATATACATTGGCCCACCAAACTTTATAACATTCTAAACTTCCCGATAAGTCATTAATAAGGATCCTTCTTTCCTTTAGCTAGCATCATTCGATGTTCCTAACTTCTAATGAATTCATAAGTAGTAATAAGGTTTTCCTATCATCCTTATGGAAAGTATAAGTATTCTTATAACCATCATATACCACTAGGAGTAGGTAAAAAAATTAACCAAACCAAACTAATTTGCAAACCAAACAGAACCAAAAAGATGGTTTTTTTGCACAACTTGGATTAGAAAATTCCCAATCTGAACAAAACATAAAACCTATGGTTGGTTTGGAAAAATAAATTGAACCAAACCATTCTATAAAAAACATAATAATAATTTACTTACAACTAAAGAATTTCTTTTGCCATAATATAGCATTCAAAGGAATTTTTAGTTTACTTTTATTAAAACATATATTATTAAGCTTTTAATTACTGTATTGTATAAATTATATATATAGTTTTACTCAAAATTTTTACTATATGCTATTTTCATAAACAATTAGTTATAAATAAACATTTGAAATTTTTTAGTTATATAAATATTAATTTCACCAACCTCTATTGTAATATCAATACTTATTATTAAATAAATTCAATACTTTTCATATGAGATTTGTTGAGTCTGATTTTTTTTCTTTTTTTTATAAATAAGTCTTCTTTAAACTGATCAATATTAAACCATACCGGTTTAATACTAATCTTCGACTAGAATTTAAAGAAAAGTAGTTCTTTTATATTTTGAAAATTTTTGGAAGTTGCCACCCGACTAAGGTTATGAAAAAGAGTTAAATTATAACCATGGTGCAATGGTTATAATTTAACTATTGGTCTTTCAATAAAACTAAATTTATAAAATGGTTTTGAGAACCAGAAAGATGAGTTCAAGAGTTAAGCTTTTTAAACCTTTACAAATACTATCAACTTTTCAAATTTAGATTTAATCCTTAAAATCACCTTTCAAAAACTATCCTATAAAACGAAATTCGATCATTAGTTAATTGGATCCTATTCTATTAAATTGGATAAATTTAAACTAAATTGGAAAAAATATAAGATTTTTTCATTTTTTACTAAATTAAGCAACTAATAGTGAAAAACTAAATTTTTCATTTTTTACATCGCTCCAAAGGTACCTATGTACCCACTAAAATTTTAATGTGTTGGTTGTTTTTATTTTAAGAAAATGGTAAGGTTTATGTTTTTTATTTGATTTAATTTATTTAAAGAAAAAATTTATAAAGACTCCTAAATTTAGTTTGTTTATTTTCTAAAAATTCTATAAAAAAATGCCCTAATTTGGAAAATGGGTTAGTTTATTTTTTATTTGTTTGAAAAGTAGGTTTCTTAAGTTATAAAACACTTTCCTTATTATTATTATTATATTTTTTGTCTATTTGCATTAAACAAAAAAAAAAAAAAAGAAAACTAGACTAACCTTCCCCTTTTTTTTCTTTTGTATCTCTTTTTTTTCTTTTTCTTTTCTTCTTCTTTTTTTTTCTTTTCTTCTTTTTTTATTACAATCACATAAAAAATTACATAAATTAATTAAAAAATACAAGAACCAAACTCAAAATAAAAGAAAAAACCAGACCGAATCAAGGTACGCGAGTCGATTTAGGGAGCTTGGGTTGGTGTGCGAATCTAGTTCAAGTCAAATCGTCAACTTCAATTGCAGCAACCTTATGATGATGTTTCAGCGTAATCCGATCACCAAAACTTACAAGAAGTGGTTTTTTAAGAGTTTCGGATTAGAGTTAGGGGGGATAGGATTAATGCTACGGCTAGTGGAGGTTGTTTGGTAAGCTTTTAATGTTGGACAATTGGTGGCGACGGCATTGAAGAATTGTTGACCCAAAATCAAGTTTTTTTTTTTTTTCAAATTTCAAGCTTGATTTTAACTGCATAAATGGATGAATTTGGATAGGTTTTTTATTTCAATTCGTAGCAAGCCGTGTCTAGTTTGCAACTTCATCATCAAGTTGGTGAAATTGCAACAATAAAAGGATTGAAATTAACATTAAAGTTGATTGACCAGATAGGAGAATGCAAGAAAATCTAGGGGAAATGTGAGAAAGGGGGAGAAAAAGAAGGGAAAGTGCTGACATGACGCCACATTAGCCATGTCATCCAGTAGTAATGTGCTACATATCCTGTCATGACACGTAGTAGTTAGCGTAACATGCTGGGGGACACACACCACATAGCTTGATACGTAGATGACATGCTAATGTGGCATGCAAGTGGTGCTACATCAGTTGCAATCCAATTTGAAAGCCATGTATCGGAACATGTAGCACAATGAGATTCTGATACGTGGCAATACGTTGTGTATATGTTGTGAAAAAAACAGAAGGCATTTTTATGCCTTTAGTGAGGTTCGAACCCAAGACCTTTAAGTCAACTCTAATACCATATTCAAATGCTTAACTATTAGGCCATTAGCCTATGCCTTGTTCATATGTGCAATTAAATTATACATATGAACAAGGTTAGCTTGGATTAGATTTGAATTTAAGTCTAGACTCAATGGTCCTCCCCGTACTAAGCCTCGAAAACACTTAAATCTAAAAAAAAAAAAACTTAAATTATCTAAAAATTTATTATTTTCTAAAAATCCTCTATTTTTTTCTAATTTTTCCATTAATTTTTTTACTTTTCCAATTTTTGTATTTTTCTATCTATCTATTATTATTGTTGTTGTTGTTGTTGTTTTGTATTTTCCAAAATTTCTTATATTTCTTGTAATTTTTCTAAATTTTCTATTTTTTTTATTTTCTAAATTAGGACCCCTATTTTAAAAAATTTGAAAAAATAAAATGAGAGCAAAAATAAGGTGCTTATAACTGCCTCTCTTTGCGGTGAAATTTAAGTACAACTTTGGCACAAAAATAAAAAAATACACTATTTTTGCCCCACATGTAAAATTTTCCCTAAGAAGCACCAAAGCTAGCTAGCTAACTTAGGTGTGGTTCATTGGGGATTTGGTGAAAGGTGAATGAGTTTAGAAAGGTGAATGAGTTTAGAAAGGTCTAGTGCCCTAGGAGCTAGCTAAAAATATCAATTTAAAACTTGGTCATGCCCTTCTAAGTTGACTACCCTAGGTTCAACACTAACCTAAGTGTTAAACCTAGGGTTCATTATTTGATTTTAATGAAAACAAATCAAAAGGTATATAATTAAACTTATTGTTTTTGAAGAAAACAAAACAAGTTGATGATTAAACTAAGTATTATTCGATTATTTTGAGATAATTGAATATGTTCAATTAGCTTGCTTAATGATTAAATATATCAATTATCTCTACAAGAAATTTAAACTTTTGAAGTGATGATCAAATGATCTTGAAGTTTTATTGCAAAGAGTATTCATTTGTTATGTGTTAAAAGAATTTTCAAGTGATATTTAGCCTACCAGGTTAATGGCTCAAGGAAGAACCGGGTTGATGGTATAAAGCCCTAAAAAACACAAAGAAAAGCTCATTGACCTGGAAGAACTGGCTTACCGGTTCACTTGTCGATAGAGTAATTTTTACCAACTTGCCAGTAGTTCAGAGTACCAATATGCCAATAAGTCAGTTTTAAGTAGTCGTTGGAGAATTTAATAAGCGGCAATGGGAAAAATTTAAAGGGTTGTTATAAAAGCTCAACTACTCAACTAAAGGCTTTAAAAGACCTAATATTCTACAGCAACTTAAAAACATTCTCTTATATTCTTGAGCTCATTTCACTTCTCCTTTGTCTCTTGTATACTTATATGCTATCAAACAAAATGAGACATAGTTGTGTGTTTGAAAGTCCTCACATTTGTAATCTTGAGTGAAGAAAGTGATTTTCTTGAGTTAGTTGTGGTAAAAGAGATTGTGTAAGCTTGTATAGTTCTTGAAGTAATTGGATTATGAAATCAATAACGTGGTGTGAAGTCCTCGATTGGAGACATTGTATGTCTGTAGAGACTAAGAGGCGATTCGAACTTCACGTTATATCCGGGCTTGATCTTCTTTATCCCTATCTCTTTAATTTCCGCATTTATTATTGTTCTATTGTTGCTTTGTTTACTCTTATTATTGCATTTAGTCATTTATATAAAAAAAAATTTGAAATTTGTCCTTAAACTCAATTCACCCCCCTCTTGAGTTTAGCCTAGTGTTCTTCAATTGGTATCAAAGCTAGTCTCTAATCACTTACTTAATCGCATATTAAAGTTAAGATCATGACATCTAATGCCTTAGGCTTCTTGGAAGGACAAGCAATCAATAGGCCTCCTTTCTTAACTAGTAGCAATTATCCATATTGGAAGTATAAGATGTCCATATTTTTGTAAGCACAAAATAGACTACTATGGCATGTGGTTAACCAAAGACCATTTAAGATAGAAGGAAAAGAAGAAAAAGATTACTCGAATAATGATTAGAAATTACTTGACCTAAATGAAGTTACCATAAATATTTTGCATTATGCCATAAATGAAAATGATTTCAATAGAATATGTACATGTAAAAGTGCTAAAGGAATATAGGATGAATTACAAAGCAAATATGAAGGAACTAGTAAAGTAAGAGATACAAAAATAAGTTTATTGTGTAGACAATTTGAAAACTTTAAGATGGATACAAATGAAACAATTGATGAGATGCATAATAGATTCATCAATATCATCAATCATTTGAGTGTTCTTGGTAGGTCTTTGCCAAGAGATTGGGAAGCTAAGAGAACCATAATAGAGGAAGCTCATGATCTTAATGAAATGTCAAAAGAACAACTTCTGAGAACACTTAAGACACATGAGATAATAAAGAAACAAGGAGAGGAGTCCAAAAAGAAAACAATTGCTCTAAAAGTCACGGAGAAGAACTCAAGTGATGAAGAAAGTGAAGATAGTGATGAGGTCGCAATGTTAGCAAAGAAGTTAGAAAGTTCGTGAAATTCAATAAAAGGATCAAGAAGGATAAGGATGGATATGGATCATCTTCTAGGTTTAAGAAGGAAAAGAGAGAAGTTATCAAGTGCTACAATTGTCAAAAATCGAGACATATTCAACAATATTGTCCATTACTTAAGAAGGCTGATAAAGAGTCAAAAAGGAAAGCTATGATAGCAATGTGGAGTGATAAGGATTCTAATGACTCCAATAATGAAACTTGCTTTATGGCTCTCAATGATGATGAGGTATGCTCTTCTTCACATGACTCTTCCTTTGATGAACTTAGGAGTATGTATGATAATTTATTGAAAGAATTCATAGAAGTGCAAAAGAAGAATAAAGTGTTGAAGCAAATAATGAGTGAAGTAGGTGATGAGGTTAATACTATCAAAAGTGAATACAATAAGGTAGTTGATGCAAAAGAAAACTTAGAAGAAGACAATGAATATTTGAAAAGGAAATCAAAGAACTAAAACTTGAAGCAAAAAATGATGAAGGTATGATAGAAAAACTAAGTCGACTTGAAATTGAAAATTCAATTCTAAGAACTAGCTTAGATGACTCAAGAAAAATAATGGCAAAATTCGTAAATGGAGAAAAGAATTTGGATAAAATCCTTAGAACACAACGGCTAGGATTAGACAAAACCGGAATAGGTTATATTACAGAAAATGTGTATAAAACATACAAAAGTTATTTTGTTAAGGCATCAAATAAAACTTGTAACTATTGTGGAAGACATAGTCATATTGCTTACACATGTACATTACATCATAATTTGTCCTTATGCAACAAAAATAAAATGGTTTAGGTCTCTAAGGGACAAACTTACATTACAACAACTAACCCCAAAGGACTTAAACTAAAGTAGGTATCAAAGGGATAACCATTTGTTTTGTAGGATCCTTCAAGGCACAACAATAAATGGATCTTGGATAGCGGTTGCTCAAGACATATGACTAGAGACGCAACTAAGTTCACATCTATAGACTTGAAGGATCGAGAAAGCATAACATTCAGAGATAATCGAAAAGCTTACGTCATTGGTGAAGGTAACATTTGCATTAATAATGATCTTACTATTAAGCATGTGTTGCTTGTTGATAATTTAAAACATAACTTACTTAGTATTAGTCAATTGTGTGACATAGGATATAAAGTAATATTTCATGCATCAAAGTGTTCTACCAAATTGACTTCAATATGTTTTCATGCTCTCTTAAGACTTCTTCATCCATTCAAAACAATGATAGTTTGTTATGGCATAGAAAGTTAAGACATGCTAGTATGAATATCTTATCAAAACTAGTCAAGCATGTTGATATGTTTTGATAAAGATAGAACATGTCAAGCATGTTGATATGGCAAACAAACCAAGTCATCTTTCAAATTAAAAGAAACCATCTCAACTTGTAGGCCATTCCAACTACTACACATGGATTTATTTAGTCCAACCCAAACTTTAAGTTTGGGAGAGAAAAGATATACCTTGGTCATAGTTGATGATTTAACTAGATACACTTGGACCTTCTTCCTTGCTAACAAGGATGAAACTTATCATGTATTCTTAAACTATAACAAGAAGGTCCAAAATGAAAAAGGTCTTTCTATTGTCTCTATAAGAGGTAACCATAGGGGAGAATTTGAAAATCTTGATATGGAAGATTTTTGTAATAAAAATGGAATAGAACATATATACTCGGCACCTAGAACTCCACAACAAAATGGAATTGCCGAAAGAAAAAATAGGGCCTTTATAGAAATAGCTAGGACCATGCTTTGTGACAATAACCTACCTAAGTATTTTTGGGCCAAAGCCGTCAATACGACTTGTTACATATCAAATCATGTTTTCGTAAGACCAATTCTTAAGAAAACCCCCTATGAGCTTTGGAAAGACAAAAGACCTAACATATCATATTTTCATCCTTTTGGAATGAAATGTTACATTCTCAATAATGGAAATGAACAATTAGGAAAATTCGACTCAAAGTTGGATGAAGGTATTTTTCTCGGTTATTCTCTTACTAGTAAAGCTTATAGATTATATAACAAAAGAACACTTGTTGTAGAATAGTCAATTCATGTTACTTATGATGATACTTGTATATATAAAAAGTCTAATGATGAAGTAGAAAACATTGGTACTCACTTGGACAATCTTGGTCTTAACAAGAATCAATCCAACTCTCTTGAAAAGGAATTCTCTAGGCAAGATTACATCATTAACAACTCCAATTTAGATTTGCATAGAGAATGAAAGTTTGTGAAAAATCATCTTACGGATCAGATAATAGGAGAACCATCCAATATGGTTCAAACAAGAGCCTCACTTAAAAATCTAAGTAATATGGTGTTCCTATCTCAACTTAAACCAAAAAATGTGGATGAAGCTCTAAAAGATGAATTTTGAGTTCAAGCTATGCAAGAAGAGCTAAATCAATTTACTAGAAATGATGTATGGAATTTAGTATCTAAACCAAAAGATTGACCAGTTATAGGAACAAAATGGGTTTATAGAAAAAAAGTTGATGAAATCGATATAGTAACCAGAAACAAGGCTAAGTTAGTTGCTAAAGGCTATAATCAAGAAGAAGGAATAGATTTTGATGAGACTTTTGCCTTAGTTGCAAGACTAGAAGCCATTAGGATGCTTTTAGCATTTGTGGCTCACAAAGACTTTAAATTATATCAAATGAATGTTAAAAGTACCTTTTTAAATGGCTTCATCAAAGAAGAGGTCTATGTAAAGCAACCACCGGGTTTTGAGGATAATGAATTCCTAAACCATGCATATAAGCTTAATAAAGCTTTGTATGGACTAAAGCAAACTCCTAGAGCTTGGTATGAAAGATTGAATAGTTTCTTGATAAACAATAAATTCATTAGAGGGAAACTTGACACAACACTATTCATTAAACAACACAATGATCATATACTAATTGTTCAAATATATGTTGATGACATTGTGTTTGGTGCCACTCACATGGATTTCGTTAATGAGTTCATCTAATGTATGAAAAATGAATTTGAAATAAGTATGATGGGAGAACTCAACTATTTCTTAGGTCTTCAAGTTAAGCAAACCAAAGACGAAACCTTCATTAACCAGGGCAAATATACCAAAGAACTTTTAAAAAGGTTCAAAATGGAAAATTGCAAAACTAAGCCAACTCCAATGAGCACCACCCTAAAACTGAACAAAGATGAGAATGGAAAGAACATTTGTGAAAAGATGTATCGGGGTATGATAAGAAATCTTCTATATTTAACTGCATCTAAGCCAAATATCATGTTTGCTGTGTGTCTATGTGTACAGTTTCAATCTTGCCCTAAAGAATCACACTTGAATGCAGTTAAACGCATTTTCAAGTATCTTACAAGCACTATTGAAATCAGCTTATGGTATCCCAAGTTCACCTCACGTGATCTTATAGGATATTTCGATGCCGACTTTGCCAACTGCAAAGTCGATTAGAAAGCACTAGCAAAACATGTCATTTCCTTGGTAATTCATTAGTATCATGGCACTCAAGAAACAAAACTCAATAGCACTTTCTATTGCTGAAGCTGAATATATAGCAGCCGATAGTTGTTGTGCTCAAGTATTATAGATGAAGCAAACTTTGCTTAACTATGTTCTGAAATTTGCAAATGTTCCAATAAGATGTGACAATACAAGTGCTATCAACTTGACCAAAAATCCAATTCAACATTCTAGGACTAAGCATATAGAAATTAGACATCACTTTATTCGTCATCATGTGCAAAACAATGATATTTACTTAGAATTTTTTTATGCTAGCAATCAAATAGCCGATATCTTCACAAAACCCTTGAGTGAGGAAAAATTTTGCACTCTAAGAAGAGAATTAAGAATAATCTTACAAGATGGGTGCTAAACACATAAAAACCAACTTGGCCTTTTTAAATAAAATTAACTTAATAAGTAAGTTAATCAAAAAATATCACACTATCAAATACAAGAAACATGATCATATGGCTTTTGTGCATTAAATGTCACTTTTAACATATTTTGGGCACACTTGAAGTCATTCATGCTTATCTAAGTTCATATATGCACAAATTTATCATGTATTGGTTTCTGTGCCCATAATCAGGTCTCATATGGATATTTTCATCCCTAAATAATGTTCAAGTGGTCAAACTAGCTTAATTTGAATTTCTTGCATATTTGATCTCCCCTTTTTAGGTTCTAAGTGCATTGTAGAGCATTTCGTGACTATTTATGCCAATATGAATATTGCTTGGTTTGATCATGCATTTTTTATGTTCTTGGTATCTTTCAAATATGCTTAAACCATAAACTTGTCTTGAATTTGAGAAAGAATCCATAGTTGCTCAATAGCTACATTTATGCTTAACATTTGATTTTTAAGCAACTCTAGTAGTGATTTTTTAATTTGTAGAGCCTTAAAGCTATATTTTGTGCCTACCATACACAAATATGCATTTGAAATTTGCTTAACTTGTTGGTGTGCAAAAACTCAATGTTTATGCACCTATTTTGCTCATACATGCACACTTTATCATGAATTACTTGGCTCTATGGATTTGATTAGGATAAATCTTGGCTATCTAGTTAAAACTTGAGTTTCTTAAGTCTTAACAGACTCAAATAAACTTGTTCAAAGTGTTAGGATGTTGCTTGAATCTCTACAAATCAATTTGGATTGGCAAACTTGCTTAATCAAAAGACCTTACTGTTCTTCTAGAATTTTGCAGACAACCGACATGCCGGTTAAACAATTCACTGGCTTGCCGGTGTACCTGCGTATTTAACAACTTGTTTTTGCTTATGTTCGCTTAACCGGCAAGCTGGTTCACTTAAGTACTGGTAAGCCAGTATACTGCTCTAGTTTTTTATTTATCTTCAATTCTGTTCTTGTAATCGACAAGCTGGTCCATCTTACCACCAACATGCCGATATACTCTACTCTTAAAGCAATCTGTTTTGCTTCTATTCTCTTAGCTGGCATGACAGCTCATTCAAATACCAACAAGTTGATTCATCTGTTTTCAAGCGCGACTTAAAATCGTACCACTCCATCTTTCCTCCATCCTTCTTCCAAAACCCCTTTTTCTCTTCTTCAAACCCTAACCCCTTTCTTTCTCTTCAATCCATCTCTTTTCTTCCATCAAAATCCAAAATTTCTTCTCTCAATCAACTCTCCACTCTCTTCTCTTTCTCTTTCTCTTTCTCTTCACCTTTTATCAAACTTCCCCCTCTTCATCTTCCTCTCTTCACTTTCTCTCTCTACCCATACCCACCAACCGTCACATCACCACATATTGTCCATATACTTCTACCGTCACACCAGCTTCCCTTACACTCACTCAATTATCCTCTCCCCTTTCCCCCTCCTTCCTCATCCTCTTCCCCACAATCCCCTATCTCCATTCACCTCTATAACAACCATGGCACTTGTCACGCCCCGAAGCGGCAGAGTCGTAACAACCCCCGCCGTGTAAACCATCCTAAGATAGAAGTTGGCCTTACAACCACTATCTTAGACCTGATCTACACAAGGCATCCACGACTAACCCGCTTTGAAGTAGACAATCTGTAATTTAAACAAATCATTGACCTAAGAAAGTGAGAAAAGTTATAGATAATCACTATAATTCAGTTATTACATTAATCAGAAATGAAAAGTAAAATATGTGTCGATTCTTCAATGTTTTTCCTCACTCCCCAGGATCCAGCAGTTGCTAGCTTCAGAGTAGTTGTTGCCGCTTCTTAGCCAGCACCTGCACGACATCTATAGGGATGTGAGCAACCACAGCTCAGTAAGTAGGGACGGAGGACTTAAAACTATACCAAAAACACAACAAGGTTTTCAATCACTTATTAGATGCAATGCATGTACAAGCAAATGCCATCGCACGACGTTGTCCGGCCCGTCGTGAGATTAGAGAAATTGTGCCCGCTCTAATCCGGGTTGAGGAGTTGCCGTTAATGCAATAGCTCACGACCAAACCCAAGCTTGTGTAATGGAGACCTTGCTCCTCCCGCGACTACCTTCGAACCATTGCCTTCACCCTCGCCGCGACCTCCTCTCCTGTCACTTAGTTCGACTGAGGATGAAGAAGGGACCATTTTGCAATCCTGTGCTATCCCTTCCGAAGGGGTCGGTATTTGGCCGGAGAGTCCTAAGTTTCCCTAACGGGTTGCCATGCATGTCCGATTATGATTACTAGTCGGATATTTAATTAAGTCCAGTTTAAGGTGATCAATCCTTTCATACAATTCATACCATATGTGCCAAAGCAACAAACAAAATCATAGCATCACCCATAATCAAGCACATGCACACATTCATCTATCTAACAAGCACAACTAAGCATAATCTTAAACCTCCAAAATACAGCATCATATTAATCCCAACTTACCTCGACTCTTCGCTCACTCACTCGAGGTCTGATTTGCTCAGGCCATCGCCAATCATCCCTATAATACGAACGTGGTTTCAGCTTTTCATATAAATATTATAAGTTCATTTTATCCTATAACGCTTATTGTTAGGTTTTGTTTAAGGTTTAATATGCCTAATTATCTAAGTATTAAGTCTTTTACAATTATTCTAGGTTTTGGGGTTAGGTTCAGGTTCGGTTTTCGCATCGATTTCTAAATTAGATTTTTAGTTCGATTTCTAAGTAATGTTTTATACTCGAATCTTAGAAATTCGTTTCAACTCATAATGTGAAATTAATCACATTACTTCTCGATCTCCTAAATACCATAATTACCTCTAATTAGTATTTTATTCAACCCGATACACTTAAATCCTTATTTGTGTACCGAATTTACTCCTAATGTGAGAAATTTTTACATTTTTCATATAATTAGATAAATTCAAGTTTCCCATCAGATTTATTGTATATTTTTATTATTATCATATTATCAATTTTTATTCTAATATTTTCTATTTAGTATATTCCCAAAAATTATATATTATGCATTATTGCCTATTATGTTCATAATGCACTTCTAATATTTCTACTACCCTAATTACCATCTCTAAACAGCAATTATTATTTCAAAATGTCTAAATCCATCCTAAATCAGATTTTACTCCAAATTTCCCTAATTTACAAAATTAACTATTTTTCCTATTACTCATTTACTACATAATTAACCTAATAATTACATCTAACACCCTAAATCCTACAAGTATCATACACCATCTGATTTCAACATCCTAAAACATCTACTTATTCACTAAGTCAGTAATTAATATCCTAATCACCTAATTAACTCCAAATTACCCATTTTATGCCTCATTTTAGGGCCTAAAAATTATCTAAAAATTTCGAAAATTAATTTTTGAAAATGGGTTTATAGCACTATTTAATATCATCTAAGTAGTCTACACAAAAATTTTGGGCTTAAAACTACACTCCTAAGGTCATTTATTTCTAAACTGAAACATGCTCGGTTTTGCACGATTTCTTAGGGACCATATATTACGGAACATAATTTCATCAAAATAATATTTTTCCTACAAACTACATATAAAAATATCTCAGAATAACAAAATTCATAATTTTATAATTATATTTACTATTTTTACAAAATTACACAAGATTCGAGCTGGAAATCGGACTGACCGATTTGGGTGGCTCCGGCTACCACGGGCCGCCGTGGCCTTGTCGACCGGCCTGGGCACTGCCACCACCGTGTGGTGGTGGTGGTGGCCGTCCACTCCCAGCTCCTCGTTTGGTGTGAGTTCCCTTTAAAATCCATAACTGCATAGTTTTTCTTATTTTTTTTATTTTCTGGATTTTCTCTCGAATTTTCAACTCTCTCTAATTTTCTCTGATTTGTATCTGTCCAAATGAGCTCTATAATTTTTCCTACTATTTATAGGGCTTTGTGGAATTTATTGTGCATTAAATGGGATAAGACAATTGCCTTATCCCTTGATTTTTGGCTTTTATGTTGGCTTATTCTAATTGGCCGAATTTTTTCTTATTTTTCCCAACTGCCACGACCCAATTCTGGATGATTCATGATTTTTCCTGATTTTTCTTGATTTTTCCTTAATTAATTATGAATTTTCTTTAAGCATTTAATATTATTTTAGCACATTTCGCGTATTTTAAGTAATTACACATATTTATACTTACATGTAAATTCATATATAGTACAAATAAATATTCTTAAATATTATTTAAGTCATTCTATTATTTTTAGTATACATATAATCTATCTCTAGTAATTTATTAGTTGTTAGATTACACTTTTTGCCTTTTCAGTAATTAGCAATTATTATGCTTAAAATTTGAAAATTTTATAGTCTCTTATTTTATTACTTATTTTCTTAAATTCACATTTACGGGGTCATTTTTACTAATATTTCTCTCAATGGTTTATAATTCAAGCTCGATCGGATCTTTCAACCGATCGAAACCTTGAGTGATTGGTTGTGGGGCTTATAGCACTGCGTGTTGATCGTAGCTTAGCACCTCCGGCTTATAATAACCATCTCTTTCCCTCTCATCAACACTCACAACACTTTGAGAAATTTGTCAATTTAGAGATCAATACCGGCATTGTTTATCCACCGGAGGTGCTCAAGGAATTTCGCATTGCCGCCTTTCCCGAGGTCATCACTAATCATGTCCTTGATATCCTTCGGCTTCGTCATAAGGTATACGATGATGCCATTAAGTATTTTTATTGTAATATCTTGGACTCTCTAGATGATCAGGGTAGACCAAAACTGAAAATGAATCCAAGTGATGAGTTGCGTCGTAGTGTCCTCTATACTTATATTTATGGTACTTTAATTATTATTACGCCTGAGAATATTTGTAGTCTTATTGGTGCTACTGTTGATGGAACGGAAGTTAATGTAAATTACTATGGGAAAAAATTCTATGAGAGAGTTTTTAGATTTAAAGGCATCAAAGCTGATTGGGGAAAAACAAAAAATTTGGCTGCCATCTACCTCGACCTTAGGACAAAGATCCTCTACCATATTGTCATTCACAACTATTGTCCTCGTCAAGGCCAGTAATCCAATGTCACCCTTCAAAACTTATGGATTTTGTATTATTTGATAATGAATAAGTAGATTAATTTCTTTAGTATTGTGGTCCAATGCTTTAAACATGTAACCAACAACCCATCTCAAGCTTTTCTTTGCTTTGGGCGTTTGGTTACACAGTTGCTTATAAGAAAAGGTATTCAATTTCCTTCCCCCCTACGGGTAGCTTAAGTCAAGCACCTAGAATTAATTGATGTTTATCGGGGGATTTGGAAGAAATCTGGCAACAATTAGGTTAAGTGGAGCCTTTCTCCTCTTAATCTTCCCTCTACACATGGACCACAAGAGCCTATTACTTCTTTTGATGAGCCAGGTAGTCTTAGTGCTCAGGCTCACTTGGCTGACACTCCTCACTATACTAGTACACCTCTACCTACGGGCTCTTCTCATTTGTCTCCACCAAATTTTGGGTTTTTGTTCTTTGATCCATCTGCTCCTTTCACCTCTCAACATCCTTTCTATCAGTACTCTGAAATGTGCTACAATCAGCTTCAGGATGACATTCATGATCACTTACACAACGAGTTTCAAAGACTCTATCATCATTTTCAGCTGGACTACCATTATCCCTCTTGCCCTTTTCCTCCTCCCACTCAGGACGATGATCCTCCTACTACTTAGTCATGCACTTCAACTTTTTATCCTTGCTTTGCTCTTTTTGTTTAAAGAACTTAGTATTTGGCTACTCTTTCATTTCGTTGTTGTTTTGTAAACTTTGGTCCTTAACAGGCGTGCTCTTTATATTGGTTGTTTAAGACTACTTTTGTAAGCTTTGTTTGCTAATCTTTTGCCCTCAAATTAACCTTGTTATGCTGGCTGTTTTAAATTACTTTTTGCGCTCTCTCTTTACTTGATTTTGATCTTGCAGGGGGCATATTCTCCAATATAAGCTAGAGCTTTGCCGAACTTTTGACTTGAATCTTCTTCTATCTTCACTACCTGGATCCTCTTTTTTTTTTTTTTTTATGAGGCCAAAGGGGGAGAATTATTTAAGATGTTAGAGCGTCAAAACGTATATTACATCAAATTGTTAATAGTTACTTAAAGATGATATTAATCTTATAACTTTGGCATATCTTAATTCTTTGAAAGTTAAATATCTTAAAATCAAGTAAGGGGGAGTATTAGATTGAGGGGGAGCATTTAAAGTACAAGAGTTTTATCCTTATCAAAAAGGGGGAGATCCTTGAACCTAGGGTTTATTATTTGATTTTGATGAGAACAAAACAAAAAATATATAATTAAACTTATTGTTTTTGGAGAAAACAAAACAAGTGGATGATTAAACTAAGTATTATTCGATTATTTTGAGATAATTGAATAAGTTCAATTAGCTTGCTTAATGATTAAATATATCAATTATCTCTACAAGAAATTTAATCTTTTGAAGTGGTGATCAAATGATCTTGAAGTTATATTGCAAAGAGTATTTGTTTGTTGTGTGTTAAAAGAATTTTCAAGTGATATTTGGCCTTGATGGCTCAAGGAAGAACCGGGTTGATGGTATAAAGCCCTGAAAAACATAAAGAAAAGTTCACTGACTTGGAAGAACCAACTTGCCGGTTCGCTTGCCGATTCGCTTGCCGATAGAGCAATTTTTACCAGCTTACCAATAGTTAAAAGTACCGACATGTCGGTAAGTTAGTTTTAAATAGCCGTTGGAGCATTTAATGCGTAGCAACGGGAAGAATTTAAGAAGTTGTTATAGAAGCTCAACTACCCGACCAAAAGCTTTAAAAGATCTAATATTCTACTACAACTTAAAGAGGTTCTCTTATATTCTTGAGCTCGTTTCACTTTTCCTTTGTCTCTTGTGCACTTATTTGCTATCAAACAAAATGAGACATAATTATGTGTTTGAAAGTCCTCACATTTGTAATCTTGAGTGAAGAAAGTGATTTTCTTGAGTTAGTTATGGTAAAAGAGATTGTGTAAGCTTGTGTAGCTCTTGAAGCGATTGGATTATGAAATTTATAAAGTGGTGTGAAGTCCTCGGTTAGAGGCATTGTATGTCCGTGGAGACTAGGGGGCGATTTGAACTCCACGTTATATTTGGGCTTGGCCTCTTTATCTTTATCTCTTTAATTTCCGCATTTATTATTGTTCTATTGTTGCTTTGTTTACTCTTATTATTGCATTTAGTCATTTATATCGAAAAAGATTTGAAATTTGTCTTTAAACTCAATTCACCCCCCTCTTGAGTTTAGCCTAGTGTTCTTCACTAAGTAAGAGTGTCTTTAAGGGACTAATGACCCTAAACTAGAATCAATTTGAGAGAAACCTGGTCGTGCTATTTTGAGCTAACTAACCTAAGTGAGAGCGTCTCTAGAAGACTAGCAACCCTAAATTGGAATCGATTATGGAAAAACCTAATTGTATTCTTCTAAGCTTACTAACTTAGGCGAGAGTGTCTTTAGGGGACTAATAACCTTAAATTGGAATCGATTTGAGAGAAACCTGTTGTGTTACTTTGAGCTAACTAACCTAGGTGGGAGCTTCTCTAAGGGACTAACAACCCTAGATTGGAATCGATTTTGGAAAGACCTGGTCGTGCTCTTCTGAGCTTACTAACCTAGGCAGGAGCATCTCTAAGGGACTAGCAACCTAAAATTGTTTTTAAAAAAGTGCCCTAAGGGCTCACTAAAAGGTATTGATGATGAAAGGAAGTGTTATATGGGCTCGCTTAAGAGACATTGATGAAGAGAAGTGCCCTATGCGCTTGTTAAGGCCCCTAGGGAAAAATTGGTAAAAGGAAGTGACCTACGAACTTGCTAAGACAAATTAGTGAAGAGAAGTGCCCTATAGGCTTGCTATAAGAAATTAGTGAAGAAAAGTACCCTATGGACTCTATAAGAAAAGTGCCTTATGGGCTAGCTAAAACAAATTGGTGAAGAGAAGCGCCCTATGAGCTTGCTATAAGAAATTAGTGAAGAAAAGCACCCTATGGGCTCACTAATCCTTAAGTTGGTAAATCGGGATAGTGCTCTATGAGTTAACTTAAACCCTAAAAAGAGTGCATAACCAATGGGACAACGCTCTCGGAGCTAGCAAGAATAGAAAGGATGAATGGATCAAAGGTGGGATAGTGCTCTATGAGCGGGATAGGACCCGAAAGATGGTACTTGGAAGATGGTACAAAGGGTAAACGTCCTAAAACCTTTACCTAAAAGATTGTTAGGAGAAAGAATCGCCAATACCAATTATTATCTGAGGAGATGTAGTCAAAATGCAATGTTCAAAGAACAATGTGCTAACATCATATGGAAGTACTTACCTAGTCTTACCAATAGCAACCAAATTACCAAACCTTTCTTCAAAAAGTCCTCTCAAAGCCAACTGACTAGTTTTTCGAAATGACATCAAACTTGAAACACCATTAGCCCTTTTTGAGAGGTCATAGAAATCAACCCAATACATAATGCCCTCTACTTGTTCTTTAGTTGATTTGTCTCATCTCTGATTAGTAAATATCTGCCAAGAGGTGATTGTCCATCTAGGTTTTGCCTTTCCCTGAAAAATAGACAATAAAACTCCCCATCAAGGGGGATCAATCAGTAATAAAGTATATTTAAAGAGTTTTGTTAATTACCAATATTCTATGTCTCACTTTTCAACTTCTCTCGTGTTTTCGGTGTATGGGTTCAATTAAATGGAGTAATGGAGCTGGACCTTCTAATGGAGTAGGAAGAAGGGATGGTGATGATTTCAATGCCGGCAACTTCTAAGGATACCAACTTTGCTTGTAGAGAATGAAAACTAGACCACAATAACATTTAAGACGACTGGCATTTCGTGTTCTAAGTAAAAATTTCCATTGACTTTTCATGGATAGTACAACTTTACAGTGTTAGCATTTATAGGGTCTCTCAATTTTAGACCATCCATCTGAGACAAAATTAAAGCCCTCCTATTAACACCCACTTCATTATATAAAGGCCTCTATAATTGGAAGCGAACTTTCCTCTAGGATCTTGTGCACTAGGGAAAGCCTTTTTCAACACCATATCACCTTTTTAGAAGTTCTAGGGCTACACCCTTTTGTTGAAAGCTTGAGCTATTCTTTGTTGGTAGCACTAATTATGACATAGGGCTGTCAACCTTTTCTCATTAATCAAATTCAGTTACTTAACAGGTGTCTTTACCTAATTAGCCTCATCCAATTGAGTTTTAGTTAGTACTCTAAGAGATGGGATCTCAACTTCTACCGGTAATACTACCTCAATACCATCTACTAAGGAGTAGGGCGTTGCCCCTATTGATGTTCTAATGGAGCTTCAATAGGCCATGAGCGCAAACGGTAACATTTTATGGCAATCTTTGTATGTAATAGCCATCTTTTCAATTATTCTTTTGAGATTTTTATTGACTGCTTCAACAACTCCATTCATTTAGGGTAGATAAGAGGTGGAATTCCTATGGATGACCCTGAACTATTGGTACAACTCCAATATAAGCTTGTTGGTAAGATTTAGGATGTTGTCGAGATGATTGTTTCTAGAGCCCCATATCAAGCCAAGATATCTCTCTTGATGAACTTGATTGCTACCCCTTTAGTAACACTTGAATTGGATGAGGCCTCAACCCACTTACTAAAGTAGTCAATGGCAACTAGTATGACGTGATGCCCATTAGATGCTGTTGGAGTAATTGGGCCAATGACGTCTATAACCCACATTGAAAATGGCCATGGTGTAGAGAGTGTATAGTTCTTGAGGCAGAGCGTTTTCTTATTCGGATAAACCTGGCATAAGTGACAATGTCTAACGTGTTTGATGCAATCACCTTCCATCGTTAACCAGTAATATCCGAGCCTCATAATTTTATTAGCAAGCATGTAACCATTTATGTGGGGGCTACATACTCCTTCATGCACTTCTTTCATCAAGACCTCATCTTCATTGTCATCCATACACCTTAAAAGTGTACAGTCAAAAAATCGTTGATATAAGGTGGACTTACTTACTAAGAATTGGATAGCTAATCTCTTAATCATCTTTCTATCCTTTTCCTTAACTTTTTTAGAGTATGTGCCTTGTTGTAGAAATATTTTGATATCATGGTACCAAGGCTTTTTGTCATGTGTACCTTCAATTGCTAGACAAAAAGCAGGGTTCTCTTCTCTCTCAATTGTGAGAGGCTAAATTTCGACTCCATTGGATATTTGGACCATAGATGCCAGAGCGGCTAATGCATCAACGAATTGATTCTGTGTCCTCGGTACATGAGTGAAAGTAATTTCTTTAAATTTTTCCATTAATTCAATCAAGTGCAGGTAATAAGGTACCGGTTTAGGATCCTTTGTCTTGTATTCTCCCCAAGCTCAGCCAATAATGAGTGAAGAATCCTCATACACTTCTAATTCTTGAACGTCTTTATCTAAGGCCATTTTGAGTTCCATGATGCATGCTTAGTATTCAGCGATATGGTTAGTGTATAGGAAAATGAGCCTTACAACTATAGGGAATTATATGCCTTCAAGACATATTAGTGTTACCCCAATTCCATACCCAAACACATTAGCAACTCCATCGACGAACATCTTCCACTTTGCGGGTTCTTCATCTTTTTCTTTGTTGGAACTTCCTTCATCTACTAATATATCCTCATCGGGGAATCTGACTTGTACCTCTTGGGGGAGTATCATTAGATAGATTTTCTACTAACTGATCTACTAAAACTTGCCCCTTAACTAAATTTTGGTTCATGTATGTAATGTTGAACTCTAATAGTAGCATTTGCCACTTTAAGATTCTGCTAATTAGGGTTGGCTTATCTACCAAGTACTTTAAGGGATCATGTTGAGTCAACAACTCAACCTAGTAATAGAGTGTATATTATTTGAGTTGATGCATTACCCAAACCAAAGCACAGCACATTCTTTCAATTTTTGAATACTTATGTTCCCCTTTAGTGAACTTCTTACTTAAGTAGTATATGGCTCTCTCTTTTCTTTCCTTATCCTTCTAACAGAGCATATACCTTATGGATTCTGGTAGTATTGTAAGGTATAGAAATAAAGGCTTCCTGAGTTTAGGAACTACCAGAATTAGAGAGTTCATAAGGTTTTCCTTGATTGTTGTAAAGGCTTACTTGCATTCTTCATCCCAATTTATCTTGACCTTCTTTTTCAACAACTTAAACAACGGACAGCATTTATTTGTAAGTTGAGATATGAATCGAGCTATGTAGTTTAAGTGGCCCAATAAGCCTCCGATTTCTTTAAGTATGCATAGAGGGGGCAAGTAACCTATTGCTTTGACTTTATCAAGGTCCACTTTGATGCCTCTTTGGCTAATTATGAAACCCAATAATTTCCTTGAAGTTACTCCGAAGGTGTACTTCTTTGGATTGAGTTTCAATTGGAATTTTCTCAACCTATCAAACAATCTCCTTAGATTATCCACGTGATTCTCTCCTTCCTTGGACTTTACAATCATATCACAAACACATACTTCAACTTCTTTGTACATCATGTCGTAAAAGATTACAACTATGGCTCTTTGGTAAGTTGCCCTAGCATTTTTGAGTTTGAAAGGCATTACTTTATAGCAAAATATGCCCCAAGCTGCAGTGAAAGTTTCCTTGGCTTTATCTTCTTCGGACATTTAAATTTGATTATATCTGGAGAACCCATCCATGAAGGAGAAGAGATAGTTCCCGGCTGTATTATCCACAAGACGTTAATATGGAGCAAAGGGAAATTATCTTTAAGGGTTGCTTAGTTGAGGTCTCGAAAACGTACACACACTCTAACTTTTCCATTCTTCTTCATTACTAACATAATGTTGGCTACCTACTCAAGATAATCAAATACTTCGATGAAGTGGACCTCTAGTAACTTTTTGACTTCTTCTTTAATTTTTAACAAGATATCGAGTCAGAATCTCCTTAGCTTCTGCTTCATAGGTTTGATATCCTCTTGTGTAAGTAAGCAATGGACTACAATTAATGGATCAAACCTAGGCATATCTTCATAAGACCATGCAAACACATCTTGGAACTTAGATAGTAATGCAGTCATTTCTACCTTCTATTCTTCCTTCAAATTCCCTCCAATCTTCAACATTTTAAGGTCGTCATTAGTCCCAACATAAATTGTCTTGGTTGGCTCGTCAATGGAAATCCTTCTCATTTCATGTCTTTGATAGCTCTCTTGTACATTACTGTAGTCATTGACATCACTCCCAACGACTAACCTAGTTGATAAGGATCAAATCTCCGATGCTAAGATGAAAAGGAATCAAAGGTTTGATGTAAAAAGAAACAGCAGCAGATCTGGAAATGAACAAGAATGGGTATTCAAGGAAAATGGGTACAAAGTACAGGAAGGGTTTTGATAGTGAATGTGGATGGATATAACTCACCAAGACAATTATACGATCATGGGTTTAAGCTCGAAATAGAGTTCGATACGACTCACGAACACTAAATATTGCTCGGGGTTTCAAATGAAGGTTAGATGAACTCACTAACTAGCTCAAATGAAGGGATTTACCACAATCTAAGAACAAGATTGATGAGAACGCGGATACAATTAAAGAGTTTAATAAACACTCGATGATCCAGCAAATGCTAACTAACTTGAGTATAGCCTTGTTCAAAAGAGGAAAGTTTTACTCTATATATCTATCTATCTGTATCTGTCTATTTGTGTCTGTCTTTGTTAGTATAAGTGTTGCTATTTATAGCAAGTCCTAAACCCTAGCAGCAAAACTGTAAATAAAGTACAAAGCCTTAAACCCTAAAGAATCGGGCCTATAAATAAAATAAAGGGAAAATGCGTACAAGAATATAAAACTGTATATTTTACAGAACTGGCATGTAGTCACTCGACATGTCCTAGGAGGAGTAGTATCCGAATCGAACAAAGTCAGCAGTTGGATGTATGGGTTCGGGAAGGGGTTCCTAATGTCTTACGTGGCTTGGCCGAGATACTAGAGAAGTCGGCCCATAATTGCTGAGTTCTAGAATTAGTCGACGCCAATCTCTTAGGGTTGTGTCGAGTGGTTCTTTGGTCTTGAGTACTCGACCCTGCAATTTTTTAGCACCTCAACTGACGACAAAGTTAATGCTGAGTGTTTATTTTCCTTCCCCTCGTCCTTCTAGCTATAACTCAGCCTCAGCAAGCATTGTTAGGCCTCAGCTTGGATAAGATCGAAGGCTGATTCCCATCACTAGTAAGGTCAGAAGTGATATCAATATTTTCATCACCTATCCATATGAGGTATCCCTAGCTTTTATTTAAAGCATTAGATCTGGGCCAAAAGTATGTCAAGGAAAGAGTGTGAGTAAAGAAGGAGTGAAGAGAATGAAGACTGATTTTTATTAAAAAAAAAATTCAAGTACAATATTATAGAACAAAGGTAATTATTACAAAACTCAATAAAATATTAAACCATTATTTATCCTTTACCCTAGAGAAAACTTGTTGCTATTCATAGGGAGGGAGAACCAATTATTTAAGTGCTGGATCTTGTGAGATGGGCCCATTATCTCATTCTTGCTAAGGGTATCCTCTTTGGCAGGTTTCGAAGTCTAAACATTAGCCCGGATGAAAGTCTCCACCAACGTTGGGAAGGTCATTAGGGCGTGATATAATCTATCACCTCTCTTGAATCTCGCTTGCATGTTTCACAACTCATCCATTGGAGTTAGGATGTAATCGAGCCCATAGGTACTAACCTGGCCTTCTTTGAATTTTGGCCTTTCATCCTTCTTATGATCAGTAATCATACACACTTCTTCAAACTTTTAGAGCCTAAAGTCCTCCTACTCCTCAATGTTAATGTAGAGTATAGCCATTTCTTTATATATTTCATAATTCTGATCATCCAAAATTATTATGACCTGGCCATTTGAGATAAACTTAACCTTTTGATGCAAACTTGAAGGTATAATCCTTACTGAATGCATCCAAGGTCTTCCTAATAGCAGGTTGAAGGTCCTTCGGATGTCTAAGACTTAGAATTGGATGTTGAAAGTCTATGGGCCAATATTAACCAGTAAGTTGATCTCCCTAATAATTTCCCCTCCGGATCTGTTAAAAGCCCTAACTGTTGTTGAACTCAGCTTAATTGTAGTTGTATCGATGCCCAATAGATCTAAGATGGTAAGAGGCAAACATTTAGTGATGACCCATTGTCAATGAGGACTATAGCTGTGATGATGTTGTTTACCCTTAATATTATGAATAGGGCTTAGTATGTTGATTACCTTCTTCACCCAATACCTTGGTAGAGAAAGAAATTTGATCCATGGTGAAGATAAAGTTGGTAATAGACCCTATTCTTTCAACGGGTATTTCGCAAGGGGCTTTAACCTCCCTTAAAGTTATGAATAGAGCTTCCCAATATGGTTCCGACACCATCAACAAACCCATGATTGATATCTGTACTACAATTTTAATAAGTTGATCCATTATTTCGTACTCACTTGATTTAATCATTTTAGTGAAGGCAAACAATCCTTCCTCGTATTTAGTTGGTTTGTTACTTGGCCTTTCCATCACAGTCTTCCTTTTCAGGTCTTCTTTTGGGTCATAAATCCTACAAGAGCGAGTAATCCTTCCCACGAGTGAACTCAATTGCCTTTGATTTACTATCTAGTAGTTGAGAAGGGTAGTTTTATCACTTTTAGGGGCTAAAGGCACATGGAAGGTATACCTTTTGGTCTTTAGAGCTTGTTTCTCTTCCTATTTATAGAATCCATAAACCTTAGGCTCTCGGTTAGAACCGATCATGTTGATAGTGGGATCTAAGTCATCAAATATCATGTTAATGATAAGGCCATGATTAAGCAAGGAGTTATTATTGACGTTTGGAACTAAAGCCTCCATGAAGTCTAGTTAGACTGTACTTTCATCAATTAAGTCTTGACTCTTATTCCTTAATCTCTAGTACGAGTCAGTTGAATGGCCTACCTGTTCCAAATGATATTGACACTTTGCATTGGGATCAAAAACTCTTAGCCTGTACCTTTCATTAGGGAGCTTAAAATAGAGTAGATTATCTTTCTTTAACTTTTTGAGGATTTGGCTGAGAGGAACTGGTATCTTAGTGAACTACCTTAAGGCCCTATTGACTTGCCGTTGACTTCTAAATTGTTGCTGAACTGACGGGGGATTTGTTCGAAAAGAGACTTAGGTATTGAGCCTGGTATTTGAATTGACCATGCTGACAGTAGCTTCTCTAGGCTTACTAGTGGTGGGCTTTACAATAGGTAGTCTTCTTTCTGATGGATCTTGCAATTTGCCAAAGGAAACAGCACTTTCAATCCGACACCCTGTTGCTACTAACTCTACAAAACTAGAGGAGGCTTACTTAATCAGGTGAGAGAAGTAAGGTCTCTCAAGAGTATTGATAAAAGCTAAAGTTAACTCTTTCTCAATCATAGGGGTGGATATCCTTGCAATTAGGAATCTTTACCTCTTAGCGTATTCTTTGAATGATTTATTGTGCCTCTTTCTCAAGGCAACCATGTCCATCATGGTTAGTGCCACTTCGACATTAAACTTGTATTGTTTGTAGAATGCCCTAGCCAACTTTTGCCATGTATTTACTTGACTCAGATCCAATTGGGCATACCAAGTCAAAGTAAAGCCCATTAAGCCATCCTAAAAAGTCTATAACATGAGCTGATCATATTGCACATACTTGCCCATCTTTCGTACGTATAATTTGGTATGTAGTTTAGGGCAGCCAGTTCCATTATACTTCTCAAAGTCAGGTACCTTGAATTTTTCAAGGAAACTCCCGTAGTCATAAGTTGAGAAGTCTTTAATATCAGCTTGCTCGAAACCATCATAACCTTCGAGCATTTTCATTTCTTCAATAATCTACTAGGTCAACCGCCTTTCTAAATCTTTCAATTGGTCTTAGTCAGCTTTTGGCTTTAGGTTGACTAGGAATGAATAAGTGTTTGGTTCAAAAGTCGAGTTAACCTTCGAATAGACCCCTTCTATCTCAAAAGATTCAAAGGCCTAGTTGGCTTTGGGATAGGCTTCTTCTACTTCAAGGGGTAAGGCTTCAACATTCTTTCCATATCGGGCCTTAAAGCTTTATTCATTCGATGGTGTTGTGGACTTAAGTAATGCAATGTTGTCAGCAAGGAAGCTTAGTCGATCTGCAATCATTCCCACTGTTCATTCCAAGGAGCGAAACCTCAATTCGGTAAGATCAATCACTTCTGGGTTCATGTTGTTGTTGTCATTTTTGTTGTTAATGTTGTCATTTCCTTAGCTAGCCATCTTAGTTTGAGAGCGGGTTTAGATAGGAATTTTCTGAAAGGTTTGGCATTTGGGAGCTATCTTTGCAACCTGGTTCAAGATTACTTCTCAACAAGTTAGCACATAAATATTTTAAAGAAATGAGATGAATGAAAAACAAATAAATAAATAAATGTATAGGAATGTGAAGATGTATGGCAAACAGATGCAAAGAAATCAAACTGACTAATAACTAGCAAGATGGTAATTTTTATTTTTTACAACTTTTGGAGTTCCCTTTTACATGATTTGAAGTACTCCTATCTCTTGACATTCTTCTAGCACTTAGCGGGTATTCCATCCTTCTACTTACTAGATTCTGCCGGTGCCACTTTTCTCTTTCTTGGGCTAAGCCCATTTGCTTCTTCAAATTTTCTAAGTCATCTTTAATTGGTGTTCTAAGGCCTAAGAATGCTATCTAGATTCCCGAAAGAGGTCTTCCTACATATCACGTTCTTCATAGATAACTTCTAAAAAAGCTTGTACTTAGTCCATGTAGGTCTTGATTTTAGAGTTTGGTTTAGTTGGTGTGAGTTGTACGACCTCTGGTGCTCGATACTGCATCTCCCCTGCCTTATGGAGCTAATCATACTGATATTCTTTGGTGACCTTATGCTTGTCCACTTCTCTTAACCATTCTTCTAAATCAATGTTAGGGATGACAGTCCTTGTTTCCCATAGTTGTTTAGTTGCTCAAAGTTTGGACATCTTTTGTGGTAGTGAAATTTGAAGGTCCTCATAATCTAAGGTCATGATATCTAGTGGGGGCTTATATCTTGAATTCCCTCGAACTATCTAATCATATTGTTAAGGTAATAGCTTGTGCATAATTTCATCCTAATTAGGGGTATTGCTTGATAATTTTTACAAGCTAAGAATACCCTTTTAAAGTTGCTCCATCTTGTTGTCCATAAGATATCAGCAACTTGGAAATTTTGCAGTACTTCTACCCAGCAATAAGTAGACTTTTCTTTTGGGAGATAGACCTTGTCAACAAAAGAATCAATCAAATCAATACTATAGGTAAATTCTCTTCGAATCAGATCGAGCCCATAACACCTCATGTAGCTTACAAACCAAACCATTAGTAGTGCCATGTTGATCTTCAGTACGCTGTTGTATTTCTCTTTCAAAATATTGAGGCTATTCTGCAATGAGAGTTGGGACATATGATTTGCCTTCAAGAAACTAAGCCACTAATTCAGTAACCTTAAAATGGACAAGGAACTTTTCGTTGGGGAATAGGAAAGTCCTTAAGGTAGCTAAGAGAAAAGCTTTAATTCTATTCTATCACCAGTCTTTAGGATTGCCACAAAAGATGCCTCGTTTGTTGGATCTAGGCTTAATGGTGAACTAGGCTTTCAAGTCTTCTAATTTGATGCAGTTTCCATTATAGCTCTTCAAGGCCTTGTTTATTTCAGTTTTTCTAACCCTAAGGAATCTTGAAAATGCATTTACCGGGTCAATTTCCAAATTTGGAGTGTATGTATCTTCTAAGGAAAGGGCTTGAAGTAGTTAGGTGTACTCTTCAAGTGTTGGACTAATTAAGTGAGGCCCAACTCGAAAAGCCACTTCCTCAAGTTCCCAGAAGTTGGTTAGAGCCTTGATTAGATTGATCTCAATCTTTATCCTAGGAAGTGATAGAATAGGTCTGATTTTGCACATAATGGTCTCTTGTTCCCTTAGATTGAAGAGTTAAAGCCACTGGTCTAGAATAGGCATAGGGTTGTTGGGTTTGTCAACATATCTATCTCTAAAGTAGATGGAGTTTGATGAATAGGCCATTTCTTAAGCTAAATTACAAAGAAAAGATGCTTATTACAAGTTGAAAGACCATTATTTACAGCAAAGTGTAAAAAAAAACCTATTTACATCAACTCTGCATTTATAAGGGAAATTAAGGAAACTCCAAGCTGTTCCTTCTTTTTTTCATCCTACCTAGTTATTTATTGGTTCTAAATGTTATGAATGCATAAAGGGTGGGTTCTAAAGGTCCTTAAATTTATGTGACCTCACTTGTTCAAAATACTTTCATTGGTCACATTAAGCTTAAGTGGGAGTAGTCTAATCAACCCTAAGCAGAGGTTACACCATAGCACCCAAAGCCTACAAAATATTATCCCCCCCCCCCCCCCCCCCCTAGTCTTAGGGTCATAATATAGTCCGGGTTTGACCATTTCTACCATACAGTCATGATGCATAAAATAAATTTCCTAATAATTCAAAAATTTAAAAAAAGCTACCCAGCAAAAAAGTTATTATAAGTACATAGAACATAATAATAAATAAAAAAATAAATAAATAAACTACACTTAGTAAGGCGATTTTAAAAATTAATTCTAAATTTGGAAAGTTAAATGGCTAATCCTCTTGACGTCCCTAGTGAAGTCGTCAAGCTATCGGCCTAATTTTTTCTTGATTTTTATAAATAAGTCTTTTTTAAATCAATCAATATTAAACCCTACTCATTTAATACTGATCTGTGATTAGGTTCTAAAGAAAACCGGTTCTTTTATATTTTAAAAATGTTTTGGAGTCACCACCAAACTAGAGTTAAGAAAAAGAGCTAAATTATAACCAATTAGGTAAATTAGTTATAATTTAGCTACTAATCTTTTGATAAAACCAAATTTATAAAATGGTTTTGAGAACCAAAAAAACGAGTCTGGAGGTTATGCTTTTTAAACCCTTATGGGTATCATCAACTTTTCAAATCTACATTTAATCATCAAAATCACCTTTCAAAAGCTATCTTATAAAACAAAATTCAATCATTAGTTAACGAATTGCATCATATTCTCTTAAATTGGATAAATTTAAACTAAATTCCAAGAAATCTAAGATCTTTTCATTTTTTACTAAATTGAGTAACTAATAGAGAAAAACAAAATTTTTCATTTTTTACATCGCCCTAAAGATGCCTACGTACCTATTATTCGAAATTAGACATGCGTAATTCTTTTTGTAAACTTTTAGTGTACTGGTTGTTTTTATTTTAAGAAAATGGTCGGGTTTATGTTTTTTATTTGATTCATTTTATTTAAAGAAAAATTTATAAAGGGTCCTAAATTTAGTTTATTTACTTTTTGAAAATTCTAAAAAAAAAACAACCCTAATTTGGAAAACAGGTTGGTTTATTTTTCATTTATTTGAAAAGTAGGTTTCTTAAGTTATAAAACACTTTCCTTTATTATTATTATTTTCCTTATTTTATTTTATTTTATTTTTTTCTATTTGTATTAACCAAAAAAAAAAAAGAAAACTAGACTAGCCTTCCCTTTTTTTTTCTTTTCTATCTCTTTTTTATTTCTTTTTTTTTTCTTCTTCTTTTTTTATTACAATTACATAAAAAATTTACATAAATAAATAAATTAAAAAAATACAAGAACCAAACTTAAAACAAAAGATAAAACTAAAACAAATCAAGGCACGGATGTTGGTTTAAGGAGCTTAGGTTGGCACGTGGATCCAAATCAAGTTGAGTCGACTAGGTCGGATCATCAACTTCAATTGCAGTAGCCTCGTGATGACAATTTAGCTTGATCCAATCACCAAAACTTGTAGGGAAGAGGTTTTTTTTATGAGTTTAGGATTGGAGTTAAGGCGGGTAAGATTGATGCTACAGTTAGTAGAGGTCATTTGGTGGCTTTTTAACATTAGATAGGTGGCAATGGCAACATGTAACATCGATGGTAACTGCTAGCATCAAAAGGGTGATTAGGTTGTGTGTTTTCGAGGGTGACGAGCTTCGTAGTTAGGTTACTTTTGTACAAGGAGAGACAGTGATGGTAGTTTGAGAAAGGGCAATCACAGTAGTTGAGGGTTTCAACTTAAGGTGTTAGTTGAAGGTGATGGAGGCTCAACAAAGCCCATTACTAGTTGTGTTAGAGAGCTAATGCTATGGGGAGTCCAGCTATGGTGGTGGGGTTATTCGAGATTAGTTGGAGAGAGAGAGTCAAAGAGATAGAGAGAGACGAAGGTCGAGAGAGAGAAAGAGAGTTGTAGAGAGATTGTAAGAGAAAGTTCAAATTGATTCGTTGTTTTTGAAGTTCTTCGATGCCCTATTTATACGAAAGAGAGTTGAATTTGGCTTGGCTAGCTCAGAAATTTCAAAAATCAACTTGAATAGCATTGAAGAATTGTTGACCCGAAATGAATTTTTTTTTTTTTCTTTCAAATTTCAAGCTTAATTTTAGCAGCATAAATGGATGAATTTAGACAGGTTTTTTATTCTAATTCATAGCAAGCCATGTCAATTTTACAACTTCATCATCAATTTGGTGAAATTACAACAATAAAAGGATCAAAATTAACGTTAAAGTTGATTCACTAAATAGGAAACCACAAGAAAATCTAGGAAATATGCAGGAAAGGAGGAGAAAGAGAAAGGAAAGTGTTGATGTGGTGCTAACGTGGTGCCACGTCAACCGTACCGCCACGTCAGCCATATCATCCAATGGCAAAGCTCTACGTGTCCTATCGTGACACGTAGCAGCCAGCATAACATGTCAAGGGACATGTGTCATACCACGTGTACGCCACATGGCTTAACATGTGGATGACATGCTAACATAGTATGTACGGGGTGCCACGTCAGCTACAGTTAAATATGAATGCCACATGCCAAAATACGTGGCATAATGAGATCTTGATACGTAGCAATGTGTTGTGTGCGTATTGTGAAAAAAACAAAAGGAATTTTTATGCCTTTGATGAGGTTCAAACCTAAGACCTTTAAGTCAACTCCAATACCATGTTCAAATGCTTAAATGTTAAGCTATTAGCTTGTACCTTATTCATATGTACAATTAATTGGATATATAAACAAGGTCAATCTAGGCTAAATTTGAATATAAGCTAAGCCCTACGGCCTTCCCCATACTAAGGCCCTAAAAACACTTAAATCTAAAAAAAGACTTAAACTATCTCAAAATATATTATTTTCTAAAAATCCTCTATTTTTTTTTCCATTTTTTTTACTTTTCCAATTTTTTTATTTTTCTATCTTTTTTTTTTTTGTATTTTCCAAATTTTCTTTTTTTTTTTTGTAATTTTTCTAAATTTTCTATTTTTTGTATTTTCTATATTAAGACCCCTATTCTAAAAATTTTGAAAAAAAAATAAAAGAGAAACAAAAATAGAGTATCTACAAAATTACATGTAGCACATATACACATTTCTAAACTAGAAGATATAGTTCAATCCATAAAATAAATCGAAATTTTATGGTTTTAAAAAATTCCTATTCAAACCGTATGGTTTGGTACAAAACTACAAAAAAAAATAGAACCGTACTTTTGTGATTTGGTTTGGAGGGAAAATAAAACCAAACTGAATCATACTTACCCCTATGTACGACTCTCGGATCAAATAACCAAGACCTTCCCAATAGAAGCACTCATATGAACAACATCACATTTAACTCCATCTTTATAATAGCTCAATATGTAAATAAGAGCTTTAATCCTCTTACTAACATGCATAGCTCCTTTATCGCTAAGTAACCTAATCTATTCAAGTTTATAAGGCTTTGGATGGTGATGCATCTCTAAGTTTGTACACACGAATGCTACACTACAACAAATAGAAACAAGAAAATAAAAAAGGGGGGTTTAACAAGTCTGAATGGCTACCAACTGGATATGACACACCAGCAAATTCCACTTGGCCTAATCCTAACACTCAATATGACATACGAATATAGTATTATGGCCTCTTGCCACTAATCCTCACTAATAAAGCTAGATAAGAGTTGAAGGATAAGAGAGATGACACGATTAAGTCCGCTCAAAGGGATAATGTCTATATTCAATGATGTAGAGTGATGATGTCTACGTATAAGCAAATAAGGGTTTATATACTTACCTTACTAGGTTTACAATACATACATGAAAAGATAGAAAGGGTAATTTACAATGGCATACATAAGACATGCAAAAAAAAGGCAAAAAGGACAAAGAATGTTCTATGCAAAAAAGTAAAGAATCCTTCTGAAATGTTGTACTAAAAGACAAGTGTCAAGAGGTGATTGGAAGCTTATAGTGCAGTTGGCTAAGCTGTAACAAATTCTAAGGCCGCACATCAATCATAATATCTTACTCAAACGAAGTCAAAAGAAAGTTAGTAGTTAGAGTTGACCTAGTTTGGTTTAGGTCAAAGCTCGAGTACTAAAGAATGTTATGATCCTCTCCAAGTCAAGTGCCTTGATAGCTCGACTCAATCTGGCATTTGAAGTTAGTTGGCTTGAATACTGTTTGGATCATGGTAAGAGCTCAGTAATAGACATGGATGCTTAGAGGCTCGAAAACTGTGTTGGCACTTACGAAAGTTTTTCACTTAAGTCAACAGTAGTGTAAGAGATGGAGATGAAAATAGGAATCTTCATCTTGAATGGTGTTGCGAGCTAGTATTATCTATGTGAGTCCTTGTAGTCCTCTAACTCACTGGTCTAAGGAGTTGATTCTTATCATTGACCTAGGGGTTAGAAAGATTTGTCCTCAACTCTAAAGAGGTCTTTGGCTCTTGCTTTGTCCTAACACCTACTGGGTCTTCTTCAAGTCGATAGGGAATCAAGTTGGATACATTGAAGGTGGAGGAAATACCATAGTTCTTGGGTAATTCAATCTAGTAAGCATTGTAGTCGATCTTCTTCAAGACTTTAAATGGACCATTGACTTGTAGAGATAGCTTACTCTATTTCGGGTACAAAAATTGTTTTCGGCTGAGGTGAATCCATACTAAGTCACCTAGTTTGAAAGAAACTATTTGGTGGCCACAATTACTAATCTCTTGTTGTCGCTAATTGAACTTGGCAACCTTCCTTGCTACAGACTAATGCATTTCTTATAATTCTTAGGCTCGAACACTCCATATTGACTCTCTTTGGCAACTATGAAGGCACCTATCAGATCTAAGGGGATAGTAGGATTAAGGCCATAAACAACGTCAAAACGAGTGTTCCCAATGATACAATGGATAATGCGGTTATGTACAAACTCTACAATTGGTAAACACAAATACCAATCCTTCAAATTCTTTCCTACAACAGCTCAAAGTAAAGTGCCTAGCATCCTATTCACTACTTCAATCTAACCATCAATCTGAGGGTAACTATTAGAACTAAACACAAGTTTAGTTCTAAGTCTTATCCAAAGTGTCTTCCAAGAATAACTCAAGAATTTTGTGTCTTGATCTGAGACAATAGTCTTTGGTACTTCATATAGTTGGACAACTTCCTATAAAAACAAATCAGCAATATACAAAGCATTGTTAGTTCGATGGTACAACATGAGGTGTGTCATCTTGCTAAAGCAACCCACTATGACAAAGATTGAATCCTTGCCTCTAAATGTTGGAGGCAACCCTAGGACAATCTCCATGCTGAGGTCGGCCTAAGGTGAAGTCAGTGTAGATAAAGGCATATACTCTTCATGTGGTTCTCTCTTTCCCTTGGCCTACTTGTACACTTCGTAGCCATCGACTACCTTATGGACATCCTTGACCAAACCTTGCTAGTAAAAGTTTTCTTTCAATAAGTTAATCGTTTTGTTCTCTCTAAAATGACCAAATAATCCACCACTATGAGCTTCCCTCACCAACAATTCGCGTGTGGAATAACTCAGTATGCACAGTCTTCTATCTTTGAATAGATAGCCATCCTTGAGATAATATCCTCTAACGATAACTCCTTCTTTGCATTGCTTAAGAATACGACCAAAATGGGGGTCACAAGCAAATAGCTAGATAATAAGTGAAAAACCCAGTAAT
This sequence comes from Lumnitzera littorea, assembly GCA_024138015.1. NCBI lineage: Eukaryota > Viridiplantae > Streptophyta > Magnoliopsida > Myrtales > Combretaceae > Lumnitzera > Lumnitzera littorea. Next base: position 72,697,005 of record JAMXBB010000010.1, read on the forward strand.
TTCATCTATAGGTGGTTAACAAGGTTTGTCGATGTTACAAGGCATCTACAATTACGTTGGCATTACCCTTTTGGTGTCAGATCATATAAGAAAAACCTTCCATAAATTCTAGCCACTTTGTTTAACTTTTCAAAAGTTTGTTCTGACTCCTAAGATGCTTCAAAAACTCACGGTTCGTATATACCACAAACTCCTATGGTAATAAATAGTGTTGCTACATAGTAAGAGCTCGGAAAAATGAGTATAACTCTTTCTCATACATAGAATAGTTCAATGCAGTACCATTAAGCTTCTTACTGTGGTAAGCAATTAGTCAACATTCTTGCATCAAAATTGTACCAATGTTATTGGTCCCATATAAGATATCAACAAAGGGGTAAATTGATATCTTTAAACTTTTGAAAACTTTTTTTATATAAGAAAAATTACCCCTCTTAATAACTTAATTTGGTGAACAATGATACTTTAATAATTTAGCATACGATAAATAAACAACTAAAAATTAAAAGATAAGAATGAGAATATCAGGCTCAAGATTTATAGAGCTTCAGCCTACTGCTCTCTTCTAATTGCACTGTTAGAGACCCAATCTACTTCACCGATGCCGTTCCAGTTGATCCACTATATCAAAATCACGAGAAGTTTACAAGCACTTTGCTATACATAGGCTTCTCTACACTCTATTCTACCTATCTAACATTTCTTCAATCTAAGCTAATACACATTTACAGAATACAAACTAACTTCTCTCAACACTCAAACAACAAACAAAGTTTACAAATTACAAGTGAGAACAATAATACAAGTCTCAAATAATTTTGCACTAAAACATAAGTAATGATTAATGAATAATTCTCTTCAGTTCAACTTTTTGAAGTAGTATCTAAGAAACTTTCTATACCTTTTCAAAAGGTAGAATTTGATCACGATTTTTATGTAAAAAAAATCTTCTCAAAGATGTACTTGATGTTTTGAACCCTTTCTCCTTTTATATTAGAGTCTTCCAACGACTAACTTATTGAAGATTATCTTCACTTCATGTTTATCCATTTTGAATGTTAAAGATAATCCATAGATATTTTTAGCAAAAATCTTGGAGTTTGAATTTTTAAACTAGATCTTCCAATCTTGTTTCAATTAGAGGTACTTGATCAGTAATTTCCAGATAAGCTTCAAATTTGAAATTGACGGTAAGATATGCTTGATCAACAATTTCTAGATAAACCTCATGTTTCAAATGAAACCCCACAAAATCTAAAACCAACATTAACATTACCCAATGTAAGATATTATCTTGATTTATCCAAAGATAAATTCACTTAAAAATAATCCCCATGAATTCTTAATTCTATTTTAAATGAAACGAGATTAAGTATATTTTCTTGATACACACAATCTAGTGAAGCTCAGCCTTGTTTAATTCAAATCTGATATGAGAAAAATTTCAACGTTACACTTTTCCAGACTAACTATCTAAATAATCTTTTAAAGAGTATCAATACTATTTTTTTTTTAAGTCTCTGAACGAGTTTCTGAAGTACTGCACCAAATCTTCTTATAAAGCTTCTAAAACACTTTCTAAAGATTTTCAGACTAACCTCTTTTTCTAATCAATTCAGACCTTCTAGATAAGTTTCTAAAGGCAATTAATTTTACAATTTTAAACTTTCTAAGAACCCTTCTAAATACTTGCACACTTGTTAATTCATTAGCATTCTTCTCTTTTTGTTATAATCAAAATCCATGAGAAATATATAACAAATATCAATGCCAGATGCATCGCATTCCAATTCAAATGGCTTGTCAAAATCTAGTAAGGACAAAATAGGAGCAATAGTGAGCTTCTCTTTGATCTCCTAGAACCTCTTCTCAATTTGGTCATTCCATCAAAACGCCTCACTCTTCTTCATTAGTTCAATCAAGGGGGCTACAATTGTACTAAAGTGTTTAATCAATCGCTTATAAAAGGAAGCAAGACCATAAAAACTTCATACTTCAATGATATGTTTCGGCGTCGGCCATTCTAAAATTGCTCGAACCTTTTCCTCATCTACTCGGATTCCTTCTCCAAATACTACATATCGAAAAAAGGCAGCTTCACTTTGATAGAACATACACTTCTTTAAGTTCCCATACAACTTCTCAACTTGTAAAATATCAAAAACAACTCGGAGATGTTAAACATGGTTGTTTAAGTTGACACTGTACACTAATATGTCATTAAAGTACACAACTACACATTTTCCGATCAAAGGACACATCACATAGTTCATAAGCTACATAAATGTGCTTAGTACATTTGTAAGCCTGAATGGCATAACCAACCACTCATAGAGACCATGCCTTGTCTTGAAAGCAATCTTCCATTCATCACCAAGTCTCATGTGAATTTGGTGGTTCGCAAATCAATCTTCAAGAATATATTGGCACCATGAAGCTCATCCAACATATCATCAAGCCTCGATATTAGGTATATGTACTTGATTATAGTACAATTTATAGCTCTACTGTCAATGCTGATACAGCACAAGGACTCATGCTCTCCCTCACATAACCTTGCTTAATCAACTCATCCACTTGCCTTTTCAGCTCGGCAACTTGCTCAAGATTCATTCTATAAGTAGGTCGGTTTAACAAGGCTACGCTTGACTGTAGATCAATATAAGGTTCTATGCCTCAGAGTGGGGGTAGTCCCTTAGGCAACTCTTTAGGGAACAAGTCAGAAAATTCATCAATTAATCTTTGGATCTCATCAAGAGGATCTTCTAGATTTCTCATCTCTAATAATCTTTTGATCAATAAAAATATAAGCTCATCAACCTTCTTAATAGCTTGGAGCTCTCTTCGGCTCATCACTAAAGCTTTCTTCTTGCTAGCTTGGGTGAGCTGGTTATGGGTCTCATTCACTTGAGTTAGTGTCATAAGTTGCAACACGATCTTCTTTTCATCCTTGACAATGGCATTGGTGTTATTATATCTATCACGAGTAACACATTAGTTAAATAACTAAGGTTGTTCAAGTAATAGATGTAAAGCTCCAATAGGGACAACATTACATACCACTTTGTCCATCTACACATTCCCAACACTAAAAGACACAATTACCTATTTAGTGACATGTAGAGCACCCTTATAATGAAGTTAGTGTAGCTTATAAGGTTAGGGGTGCTTAGAGGTCGACAGTCCTAACCTCTTAACAAAGGACTATGCAACAACAGTGGTACAGCTCCCTCCATCCATAATAATGCTATACAACTGTCCTCTAATGGTACACTTAGTGTTAAACAAATTATCTCTTTGGTCTTCTTCTAAGCTCGACAAAGAGCTTAGCAATTGCCTTAAGACTAATGTCATTACCTCTCCTTAGTTAGTATAGACACAAGTCTCCTCTTCCTCCTTAGCTTCAACTCTTCTAGCATTCTTTTCTTCCTCTGGCTCGCTCTTGTTGGTGCTATCCACTACATCTCCTAGTAGCATAATGGCACATCGGTTCGAACACTCAGCAACTATGTGTCCAAAACTAAGCATTTGAAGCACTTCACCTAGCTGGTCTTTCATCCAAAGGTTTGTCCTTTCTTGTATGTCATCGAGGTCAGCTTATCCTTAGCTCAGCTCTTCTAACCTACTTGGCTCTCATTAGATCGATCATGTTTTTCCTCAACTCAGGAAGTCTCCTTAGCTCAACATGAGCAAGTCGGCACGGAACAAGAGCTTAGGAAAAAGTTAACCCTAGTTGGCTTAGAGATTTCTCCTTTGTTTTTCAACCCTCTACACTACTTTAATGGCCTCTTCTAATGTGTAGAACCTCTATACTTCTATAATATTACGAATCTCATATTTGAATCCGACAATGAACCTCGACATTCTAAGCCTCAAGTTCATCTACATTTGCTTAGATCATCAACAACTAAAATTCTCTTACATAGTCATCAACAAATCGATTTCCTTGATGAAGCTCTTGCAGCAAAGGTATCCTATAAGTAAGTCTCGGGTACAAATCTTCCCCTCAACAATCTGTTCATCTCTTCGTAAATTCACACATCTCATCATCTATCTCTTGCTCTAGCCGCATTCAGATTCTTTTACCACATGGTGGTATATCTAGAGAACTCAAGTGCAGCTAGCCGAACCTTAACTGCATCTATAAACCCATAACAGTCAAATACTTTATCAACTTTTTCTTCCTACTCTAAATATCCATCTACATCTCTGCTTCTACTAAAGGGTGAGATTTGGATCTTAACATTGTTAAGTCTTCGAGGAGCTTAGCATCTTCGCTCTTATGTCTGGTAATATCTAACCTCTTCTTGTTCCTCTCCATCATTCACTAAATCTACATCCTCCATATCCTCCTTTAACTCCATCTCTTCTAACTCCAGCTTTCATCTAATAACTCAGTCTGCAACTCTTCCAACTCGATAGGGTCGAACTGTGTGATTAGCTTGGCCACCTTAGCCATATTGCCTCTCAGGAACATTCTTAGTGGGTTATGGTGAGGTACACCTTGTAGTTGATGCTTGTTGACTTGCATCACAAAAACCAAACTCTTAGCAAGATTAGTGAGTCTGTTAAGTTTATCATTGACTAACCTAAGGGTATTACTTCCATTTTGATCTTGACTAGCATGAGCACCACTACTTAAGTCACCAATAACACTTTAAACACATGAATTTGACATAGGGTAATACTTCTCCAACCGGTTAATAGCACAATACATAGCAAACACTTTGATCGCCTCTAATTAGAGCTACTAAGTCTTACTATTAAAATTCCTATATTTTATCCTTTATGCAGTTAAATAAGTAAGTGTACCTATCGTTTGTTAGTATGGATAAGCATAAGGCTGTCTCCACTAAAAAAAGGATTCAAACACTAGTATTAATTATTCTTCCTATTAACTAGCAATCGAATGATTTAACGAAGCAATTTAACTAATTTCTACAATGAAACTATACTAATTCTACAATTACACCAAGAAAACACAACAAGTAAGATTATAATACGAAAACAACAAATTACGAAGCAGGTTTACTCCATCGTATTAACATGTCTGTATAAATTATCCATCCTAACAATTACTCATTTGTACGAATTCTTTACTCATGAGTATTCTTCTTAGAATTACTCAATTCAAATCCCGATTACATTCCTTAGAATCTCTTTTTAAAGAATAGACAAGTCAAGATTGCATTAGAAGCTTACTAATCTTTGAATTCCCTAAACATGCAGTGAACTTCTTAATAATATCTCTATTAATAGGAGTAGTTCTTCCTAGTAACCAAGATCTATTCAATAGAATCGTTTCTTAATGTACTCCATTGAAATCTACTGCAAGATTATCTTATGCACTACACTTTCTCAACTTGTTTGAAGTTCTAATCATTAGAAATGCATAATCATTACGAATAACAACAATTCAAAATACATTCATTTTAAAATGACTTCGTAAACACTAATTTATCACTTACACATGATAGAAAAAGAACAAATACAAAGAAATAGGTAAAATGAATTAAAACACAACATAAAAGAAGAGAGAAGAATAAACCCCCTTTTGATTCACTTGAAGGATTCTGATACAACAGTATACAGACACTAAATTCTTCACAGTTCTCTCGAAGTTAGTGAAGAATGTAACACAAAGCTCTCCTTATAGTATCACTACCTAAAAACACAAATAAAAAACTTAATGATCTCGATTTTGATGATCTATTGTGTTTGTTGATGGTATTCGTTCTAATGTAATTCTCTCTATTAATCTGATGTTTTCTCCTTTCCTTATCTAAAAGTTATGGTATATTTATTCTTAACTTGTCAAAAGACTCGAATTATACCACTTCAAGACATCGCTTGACGTTAAGATATGTTATACGTACTGGTTCATGTGAAAAAGTTGAAGAAGAACAATTGTGTCCACTCCCATTACGCTTGTGACTCAAGGAGTGATAGTCTCGGAAAATAAGATTCTACACCAATCATGGCCTTAACAATGGACATGAACTCCTTATCACTTCATTACATCTCATTACACCCATAATTAAGGGCGTGATCACTCTCTTGCTATACAATCACAACTGTGATTGATGGGAGGATCATTAGAACTTCCTCAATCACACCTGTAATGAAGGGCATGATCGGTGCTGGCCATTCCAATCCTTCATTATCACACCCATGATGGATTGCATCTTAGTTTTCCTTCAAGGTTTTCTTCTCCTCACAATTGTGATTTCCTTAAGAGTCATTGTTCTTGTGTAAATTTCATCCCTTTTCTCGTAATTTATCTGAAATCAATAAATTACATAATTAAGTACCACAAACTTGAGAAACGAACATAATTAAGGTCAATTTATGCCTAAATATGTCTTAAAAGTGTAAAGTAATTTACACTTATCAAACTTTCCCATACTTAAGCTTTTCTTATCCTCAAGTAAACATTCAAAAACAATCAATTGCACATCTGACAAAACATTCCTAGTGGATTAACTTTGTGCTTAACAAATTGTGATCTTAGAATACACAAACCAATATTCTAAGACTAATCAAAGTAAAACGCGCTTCATCCTTACTATTTAATGATAGCTTTTAAAGGCACAAAGTTAACATAAAGTCAAATAGATTAAACGAAAATCAATTATACTTTATCTATTTCCTTAAGTGTATAAAAACCCTTCAATTACTTCTTAAGAACACTAATCTAAAAGAAAAGTACATTTCATCCATTTTTCTCCTATATTTCTACTTATTTCATTGAATCTCTCTAAGGACAACTTACTCATTGCATTTTCATTTTCATTTTTTTTAAAGGATAAAGACCAAAGATTAGCAATGGAATCAGACTTCACTCTTTTGAGGGACTAAAGCCCGCCCTTACAAACTTGGTTATAAGGATAAAGATTAGCAACAAAGTTAGACTTTGTTCTTTTGAGGGCCCAAAGCCTGCCCTTACTAACTTAGTTATAAGGATAAAGATTAGCAGTGGAGTCAGACTTTGCTCTTCTGAGGGACTAAAGCCCACCCTTACTAACTTGATCCTTATAGATTCATATTGTAAAGTTATAAAGACAAATTAGCAACAGGGTCAAACTTCGCTCTTCTGAGGAACCAAAGCCCGCCCTTACTAATTCAATCCTTAAACACTTCAATTTACTCTATTTTAAAGAGATTCTCAAGTAATATCAACAAGTGAATTACTTCATTTGCCCTTTTCATTCAAGATTAAATGAACTCCTAAAAGCAATTGAAAAGTAGATATATTACTTAGAAAGTTTAGAAGCACAACCATTTAACTTTGGACTAAAGACTCCGATTCACTTTTAACCTCTAAATTCAATCATTAAATAGCAAGAAATTTTGCTTCACTTAGATTTTATCTCACAATATTGATCATGTACACTAAGTCCACAAGAAGTAGTTAGGCATAAAATTAATTGTTACTATGCCAAATTGACAATCTACTTAGTAAACTCACAACTTGAATACAAATAGCTTAAATGAGAAACTTGTGATAAACAGCGTTTACCCTTCCCCACATTTAGTGAGAGACATTGTCCTCAATATCTGAGGAAAGCAAACATAGTATAGGCATAGAAAAGGAATGACTGGAAAGATGAAAAACAATAAACAATGAGAACTGGACTTCCCTGAAATATGAAGTTTGACCAATTCATTGAGCCATAAACCATTAGACAGTACATCCTTCAGACACCATGACAAATTTGAACAACCAAAGAGACACCTGACCATTAAGATAAGACAAAACAAAACAAAATACAATAAACGCATGACATGAGAGTCTCCATTAATAGTACATTAGTAAGGTTAAGCTCTCAACTAGATAATGAGTCTAAAACTAAACAAAGTAAAACAAAAGAAAGAAAACGAGTTAGTCATCCTCAGCTCCCGTCTCTTCGTCTGAGCCATCTTCATCCTCCCTAGATGACTCATCTTCACTTTCATTCCCAACTCCTTGTCCTGTTGCTTCTTGCTAGGTTCCTTGAGTTTCCTCCTCATCATCACTTTCTTCTTCTTCTTCTGACCCTTCCTCTACATCCCCAAAATCTTCTTCTTCCAACTCTTCATCTCCTTCTTCTTCTTCTTCTTGTGGACCATTTACTAGTAGAGGAAATGGAGGTTGACTAGGACCAACATCTTCCTGGGTTTAAGGATGAGAAAAACAAAAGGGATTGGTCATTCCCACTTTTGCGGTGATATTTTTAAAAAGTTCAACAATTCCCTTTTGAGTCTCTTTAATCTCAACTACTTCAATTTCTAATCTCTTCAAATTACCGATTGAGAAGCTTAATGTACCTGGCGCAAAATCTGAAGCACCAGGGTCCTCAATGTATAAGTCAAGATCCGAAGCTTTTACAATACCCCATTGATTGAAAGGGGTTCTTAGTAGTGGTTTTGGATCAGCACAAGAGTCTCTTAGCCTATCACTAATAGGCCATAACTTCGAATTCCTAAGGATTCTCATAATCTATCCTCCAATAAAAATACCCTTGCTCTTATCAAACGTTTATAAGTGAAGTCCAAATAAGGTTGGGATTCCCACATTCATTGAAAACCCCTTAAGTACACTATACAAAGGTAATAGGTCATGCTCCCCTACTATCCCAGGGCTCTTATGCTTCCTATATATGGTCTTAACAAGGATGTAGTAGAAGACTCGAGCACTAGTCTTCTTCAAAGTTGAAGTCTTAGACTTGTTTGCCCTGAAACTACTCTCATTGGAGATTTCTCTCCAAAATTCATTCACTGAAGTTCCCTAAGGAAGACTCCCGGGTATACAATCCCATCACACGTATAAGGGTTAACATATCAAAGGTATGAGTTCATCCAAAGGCAAAGAACTCCACCTCATTGTCCATTTTCGAGCCAATATACTCATACATGATCTTGAATGAGGAGAGGAAAGCCAATGTTGTTTGTGAAGTTTTCTTCTAATCTTGAACCATGAACAACTTCAACCATAGCCTATTTCCCAACAATCTTTGCATGGCTACCTTTAAGTTGTACTCCCCCAACACATCTCAGTCTATAACATAATGTCGCTTGATTATCTTCTTAGCAGCAAATTCCTTAAATCTCTCTTTTTACTCTGTAGTCATACCAACTGGTGGAGTGACTACCCTGCATGAACTTACAACATCAAATTGCCTAGGAGGTGGAGGAGAAGGAGAACAATTAGCTCTCAGTCTCTTGTGCTGAGAAGTTGTTGATGATTTCTAAGGTACCATTTGCAGACATCCGCATCAGTTCAGGAGAAGCAAAATGCATGTACAATTCAAGTACAATCCATACTAAGCATAGCTATTCCATCTTCCTTCTACTAACTTACAAATATAAAGCATCTATAAACTAAACATGATGAACCCTAATCTATATTCAAGCATGCATTACATAGAGTCGTAACAGTCCCGCCTCGAAAAAGTAGAGTTGTAACAGTCCTGCCGTATGAGCCATCCTAAGATAAAAACTATCCTTACAACTGCTATCTTAGACCTAGTTTACACCAAACTTACTCAACTCTGCCCCTTTAAAGTGTCTAATTTGATACCTGTTTGATATAAACTTGTAGAGTAATCCTTTGAAATAATTTGTAATAATAAACTTGTAATTTAACCTTATAAAAAAGTAGTAGTAAATTCCACAAGTACCTGTCATTTCAATACAAACAAAAATATTGAAAACTACCAAGCCCTTTAAAGAGTCTTATGTAGTTTTCCTTAAAAGATAAAAAGTTAATACTAAGGGCAATAACTAGTCATTTCTTATTGTATCTCACTACCTATCCCAGTTTACTAGCGTTCTGGTGCTGGGTAAACACTTGAAAGCCATTTGGAACCTACAAAACAAACTATAGGGGAATGAGCGACAACTTGCTCAATAAGTAGAGTGGAGACAGAAGTATACATTCAGCACATCGCATACAGGATTTTCAATCAATTTGGTTAGGTGCAATACATGTACAAGAACAATGTTATCACACGACGTTATTCGATCTGTCATAAGATCAGAGAAATTGCGCTCGCTCTAATCTGGGTTGAGGCACGCACTTCATGAATCGAGACCAAACCGAGCCTTGTGCAATGGAGAACACCCTCCTTGCATAACCACCTTTGAACTACGACCCCCAACCTTATTGTAACCTTGTTGCGACCTTCTCTCCTATCACTTAGTTCGACTAAGGGTAGGAAAATGACCATTTTAGCTATCCTCATCGAAGGGAGTCCGTATTTGGCTTGAGAATCCTAGTCGTTAACCCTAGTAGATTGCAATGTATATCAAGTTAAATGTTAAGCCAAGTTTGAATTAGTTTAGTTTTAGGGTGATCAACTAAGCTCAAACAATTCAAGCATAATAATATTCACAAAACAATCATATCATGGAACTCAACTCCCATCACAGCAAATCGAATCCCAACCACAAATGCCACATATGCACAAATAGCTAACTACAATCACAAGCCAATACATACCAAAGTCTCCAAATACTCTGAAATGATATCTCAAAATATTGTTAAGCATTGATCCCACTTACCTGTTCAGATGCTCACTACAGAAGACTCGGGTTATCAACAATTTGATCATCAAGGAATTCTATATACATAAAACCTAATTTAGTTTTCATAATAGTTACGAAAACACTAGGGTTTCCTTTATATAATAATATATAGTTTTATTATATAGGTCTAGTTTAATTATTAAGTATTAATAATATACGCAATTATACTATTACGTATAATATATCGTTTCGATCGTATCGAAACATACTTTTAATCAATTAAATCACATTTCGATTAGGTAGAGTTACAATGGTATGTAAATTAGTAATATTATAAATATATAGGTTATATTACCTAAATTTATCCGATTTTAGTAAAAATAGTGTTGTTGAGTTCGTACAAACCTAACGATACGAATTATGGATCCTATTTCTAGATATAACTTTTAACGAATAATTCAAGTTTTTAATACAGTTATATGTATCTAATCAAATATTATCATACTATATGTAATTTATGTTATTAAATCATATTTTACCTAATTTGTCAATATAACCCACAATATAGGTATTATCTAATCTTAATATCTCTATAACGTATCCCGATTATTAAAATATCATTAAACATATTAAAAATGTATAATTTTTATCCAATCTGACCAGTATACAAATAAATAGTTTTTATCCAACTATTTATCATATTTTAACCTATTATTACTAGAATTAGGTATCGGTTCGTTATTTAAGTTATTTTACTACGTAAATTTGTAATAAATATCTCGAATTACCAAATAATTCCTCGAAAATTTCAAAAGACTCCTATAAATATGGGGAACTCACCGAGTACTTGGTTTCGAGTTTTCGATCTATTGCCTATATATTCGTATTTACAATTTTACTCCTAAATTACCCAATTATAATCCTTTTTGCACCAAATTGATTTCAACCAATCCCAACATTATTATTCACTAGAAATCAATACATATTCATTTCATCATTTAATTTCATAATTTCCTATTTATTTCACAATTTCAACCTATTTTTAAGCTATTTTTAAGCCTAAAAATACAATAAATATTAAAAATATTCAAATAAAAAATCATGCCACATAGAAATTATCTATATATCATGTATATCCTATAAAAAAATTTCAGTTAGAAACTATATCATTTAGTATATTTATTTTAAAAGTCAAAATTCGGATGAATAGTGACTTTCTTAAGCATATATATAAAATAATTACAATTTTACAAAAATAAAATTACAAAATAAAAGTATATCTAAAATAACCTATATACAATTTTTTTCATAATTTTTTGACTTAATTTAATATTTTTAGAAATTATAAAAAAAAAAAACATGGTAGAAAATTAACCTACCTGATCGTCAGTGCTCCAACCACTGTTGGCCGGTGGGGGTATGTCGGCCAACAAGGGTGTTGGTGGTGCTCCATGGTGGTGGAAGGGTGTTGTAGCAGATCAAGTTTTGGTTTGAGAATAAGCTAGGCTCGATTCTTGCTCTGTTTTTTTTTTTTTTTTCTAAATATTTTTTCGAATTTTCTTTAAGTGTTTTCAGTTGCCAAAATGGTAAATCTAAATCCTAATATCTTATTTATAGTTTTTTAGGTCAGTTTGAATATTTTTTTAGATATTAAGTAATTATTTTTTTATTTATTTGGTTATTCTTTTAAGGAATTTGCAAGTATAAGGTGTCAATTTTTTGTTTAGTTACTTTTGATGCAACTAGTTATTCTTTTTAAGCTGCTCAATATTTAATCCAATCATATTCCATGTTGTTTCTTATTTTTTTTATAATTTTTAGAAGATATTTTAGGGTATTTTGGTATTTTATATTAGTATTTAATAATTTTGGTAATATACGCATATATATATATATATATCATACACGTAATGAGTAATTATATACATGTAATCATGTTTTTAGCGTATCTTTTATTTTTAAGGTACTTTTCCTATTTAATTCTGTGATTTTATCGCTTATTATGTATAATTATATAATTTTAGGTTAATTTACAAGTATATTTATTATATATACCAAGTATACTCATAAAAATATGTAGACTCATATAGTATATTATGCTATATATATATATATATATTTTGTTGCCTAATTAACTTATATCTAAGTCTTCGTCGCATTTCGAGCTCAGTTTTAGGGGTTTCAATTAATTTTATATTATAATGATTAATGACACTTCTACGGCTAAAATTAAGATTTTTGGTCATTATTTTTTAAATCTAACCTTATTGGGTCATTTCAACTAACTTTTCTAACTTAATAGTAAAAATTGGGTTCAATCGGATAATTTTTCTTAAAAACCCTAAATTTAAGTACGATTGCCCTAAATTCAACTTTAGGATCTTATATATAGTAAATTCTCACTATTTTGGTTATATTATTGATATTCTTATTATATTATGGATTTCTAAACGTACAAGAATTCCTCGATTAAGGTTATCAAGTTTTTCGTAAGTTTCTAACCTAATCGGTTTACTTTCCCGAAAGTCCTAGATCAACCATAGAATCTAATTGTACAAAGACAAGGTTTTGTTCTAATATTTGGGTGTTCATGTCTTGATTGCTAATTTATGGGATATTACATTACACAAGTGAATTCATAATGACTCAACTTGTAACCTAAGCTTCAACTAAGAATTCATGTCTCGCCTTAACTATTCAATACTCTAATTCACAACATTAATACATAAACATAATACAATTCCTAATTGTCTTACAATACTTCAACATATGGAAAAACAACTAACAATATAATCTTACATTACACTTAAGTACTCCGATGAGACTAAATCAACACATTAGGCTCAATTTGCAAAAATCCCTAATTCAATCATTATCTATAGAAATTAGGGTTTAAGCTTGATATTCTAAATTCCAACACAAAATCATGCAAATCAAAGTTTAATTCTTACACAAATATAACTACTAGTACAATCACAATATATTTACAAATCATAGTAAGCACACATATACAAACCCTAAAGTTACATGCATCGAATCTATATAAACATGGAAAAACTAAAGAAAAAGAGGCAGATCATACCTTAGAAGAGTGTAATCGAGGTGAGAATGATTGTACAAGTGTTAAAAGTGGTTGATATAAGGATTAATGTAGAGAAAATGGTGAGGGATTTTCTTAGGAAACTAGCATGGAGAGTGTTATCACGAGGTAAAGTTTTAAAATGTGTGAAAATGAGAGAGAGAGAGAGAGAGAGAGAGATTTCTTATATAATGGGGAGTCAAGGACATGATCATAATCATGACACGAGGCATGATGCCTCTTTCGAGCTTGATCACAAGCATGATGACTCCCGTGACTAACACCGTACCTAAAATTTATTAACCATTACGGCTTACAACTTTAATTAGCCATGAGCATGAATGAATCTGTGACTAGTACTGTGGTTAAAATTTCACATAACTCATTTTATCATGGCCGTGATTGAAATGTGACATCTCCCAAGGAAGTGATCACATCCATGATGAACAGGTAGATTAGCCCTATTAATTTGTTATGGTCGTGATCGATGTGGTGCTTAAAAAAAAATTAAAGACTTACCTTTTATCACGGCCGTGATAGATGTTAGCGTTCCATCCTCCATCTATATCCCCACACTTTGTGAAATTCTTCTTTTCTCTTTTTATCGCCATGACTTCCACTCGATGTTTTCTTTCTTTTCGCATCAAACTATAAACAAATACACTCAAAACAACCAAACAAATAACAACAACAACAAATAATTTAAACTCAACAAACTTTAAAGTGCTGAAAACAAATAAACAAAATTGCTAGTTTGATCAAAGAATACATGGTTGTTTAACGTCTTAAGCTTGACGTCTCTAAAGGCTTTTAGCTTCATTCCTTGACTAGAGAAGTCTCAACTCCTTCTTGCCTTAAAGTTATAGCATGGACTTATTCTTTTAGATTTGCCTCTGTATTTCCAAAAAGAGATCCTAGAACCCTTTCTAAAAGTGCTTTTGCAATCTGCCCAACTTGGTTTTCCAAGTTATGGATCGATGCCTCTTGATTTGTTAAAGTGGTTTCAACAACTTGGTGATGTGCTTCAAAAGTCTTGATGTATAGGGCCAACATCTCCTCAATGAACATTGGCTTACTCTGAAGGGGAGGCACTTACCTCTAAAATCTAAGAGGTTGCATGTTAGAGCTTTGACCGTTATTGTTGCTCCATTTGAAATTTGGATGATTCCTTCAACCCGAATCGTAAATGTTATTGAAAGGATCATTCCTTGGTCTGATTGAGTTCCCCATGTAGTCAACATCTTCCAGTTGATTAATCTCTAATGAGCTTGACAACTCAAAATCCGAAACTGCTAAAGCCTTGTTCTAACCCATTATGAGACTATCAAGCTTCCTTGTCAACACCTCCACCTTATGTGCTAAATCAAAAGTAGCACCTAACTCATGTTTTCCTGCTAACTTTCTTTCTCTTCCTCTTACAGATGACCATTGATAATGGTTATTGACCATATCTTCAAATAATTGGATACATTACTCCAGTGACTTATGGTTTAGGCTTCCTCCAGTAACTGCATCAATGAGCTGCTTGGTTGTATAATTTAAACCATTATAAAAGGTCTAAACCGGGTGCCAATTTGAAATCCCATGATGAGGCCACTTCCTTAACAATTCCTTCCATCTCTCCCATGCTTCATATAGAGTCTCTGAATCCATCTAACTAAAAGAAGAGATATCTACCCTTAGCTTTGCCCTTTTTTAGGGTGGGAAGTACTTTCTCATGAGTAGCTCAACCATCTCCTAAGTATTGATGGAATTCCTTGGCACAGAGTTGAGCTACTGCTTGGCATTGGATTTCAATGAAAACGGGAATAATCTAAGGCAGATAGCATCCTCTAAAACTCCACCTATCTTAAAGGTATCACAAATCTCTAAGAATTGCTGCAAATGGTTGTTACGGTCTTCATCACTAAACCCATCAAACTGGACCCACTGCTAAATCATCTAAATGATACTCGGCTTAATCTCAAAGGTATTGGCTTGAACTCTAGGCCAAGTAATGTTGGTACTAGCCCCATCCAAGTTAGGCCTATAGTAATCAAACATTGTCCTTAAAGCTATAGGCGGATTTACTCTTGGGTTCGTTTCTCACTTATACTACATTCCAACTTCCATCAAAAGATAGGTCCAAATTCAATGGCAGATCTCTTTGGATGCCATCTTCTAGATTCAAGAATCAGTTTTCTAAAGGTAGCTTAACATTTTAATTTTGATTATTCATTCTAGATGACTCTTTTTTTATTCTTAACGATTCATATGCTCTTACTTCCTTGCTACTAGATGCTTGCTTCCCAAAATACTCTTGAACTTTCTTCAAGTTACTTCTAAGTGTTCTCTCGGGCTTAGGATCAAAGTCTGCTAATCTAATTGAGCAATTTCGAGTCATAAAATGAAGATTAGCACATAAGTTAATATGAGCATAAGGATTTCAACTAAACTGATAACAAATATAAAAGAAAACAAATGCTAGAAGAACAAGAATCCTCATTTTCCTAACGATGATGCCGTTTTCCCCGACAACGACACCAAAAAACTTGATCAACTCTAATTAAAGCTACCAAGTCTTACTATTTAAATTTCTATATTTTATCCTTTACTCAGTTAAATAGGCAAATATACCTATCGTTTGTTAGTATAGATAAGCATAAGGCTGTCTGCACTAAGAAAAGGATTCAAACACTAGTATTAATTATTCTTCCTATTAACTAGCAATCGAATGATTTAATGAAGCAATTTAATTGATTTCTACAATGAAACTATACTAATTCTACAATTACACCAAGAAAACACAACAAGTAAGATTATAATACGAAAACAACAAATTACGAAGCAGGTTTACTCCATCGTATTAACATGTCTGTATGAATTATCCATCCTAACAATTACTCATTTGTAAGAATTCTTTACTCATGAGTATTCTTCTTAGAATTACTCAATTCAAATCCCGATTACGTTCCTTAGAATCTCTTCTTAAAGAATAGACAACTCAAAATTGCATTATAAGCTTACTAATCTTTGAATTCCCTAAACATGCAGCAAACTTCTTAATAATATCTCTATTAATAAGAGTAGTTCTTCCTAGTAACTAAGATCTATTCAATAGAATCGTTTCTCAATGTACTCCATTGAAATCTACTGTAAGATTGTCTTGTGCACTACACTTTCTCAACTTGTATGAAATTCTAATCATTATAAATGCATAATCATTACGAATAACAACAATTCAAAATACATTCATTTTAAAATGACTTCATAAACACTAATTTATCACTTACACATGATAGAAAAAGAACAAATACAAAGAAATAGGTAAAATGAATTAAAACACAACATAAAAGAAGAGAGAAGAATAAACCCCCTTTTGATTCACTTGAAGGATTCTGATACAACAATATACAGACACTAAATTCTTCACAGTTCTCTCGAAGTTAGTGAAGAATGTAACACAAAGCTCTCCTTATAGTATCACTACCTAAAAACACAAATAAGAAACTTAATGATCTCGATTTTGATGATCTATTGTGTTTGTTGATGGTGTTCGTTCTAATGTAATTCTCTCTATTGATCTGGTGTTCTCTCCTTTCCTTATCTAAAAGTTATGGTATATTTATTCTTGACTCGTCAAAGGACTCAAATTATACCACTTCAAGACATCGCTTGATGTTAAGATATGTTCTATGTACTGGTTCATGTGAAAAAGTTGAAGAAGAACAGTTGTATCTACTCCCATCACGTTTGTGACTCAAGGAGTGATAGTCTTGGACAAGATTCTACACTAATCACGTGAACTCCTCATCACTTCATTACATCTCATCACACCTATGATTGAGAGCGTAATCACCTTCCTACTATACAATCACGACCGTGATTG
Source organism: Lumnitzera littorea (assembly GCA_024138015.1). Lineage (NCBI taxonomy): Eukaryota > Viridiplantae > Streptophyta > Magnoliopsida > Myrtales > Combretaceae > Lumnitzera > Lumnitzera littorea. The sequence goes on from JAMXBB010000010.1 coordinate 72,714,458, forward strand.
ATAAGAGGATCATCAGAACTTTCTTAATCACGCCCGTGATAGAGAGCATGATTGGTGTTGGCCATTCCAATCCTTCATTATCACACCCATGATGGATTGCATCTTGGTTTTACTTCAAGGTTTTCTTCTCCTCACGGTGGTGATTTCCTTAAAAGTCATTATTCTTGTGTAAATTTCATCCTCTTACTCATAATTCATCTAAAATCAATAAATTACACAATTAAGTACCACAAACTTGAGAAACAAATACAATTAAGGTTAATTTATGCCTAAATATTTCTTGAAAGTGTAGAGTAATTTACTGTTATCACACTTCTACTTACTATCCATAATCTTACTAACATACCCTAACAACTCCAACACCCAACTTTCACTCACATATGACAAAAATGAACTTGCTCTGTTTTTGCAATGTAAAACAAAGTAACATCAAGAATGACACTTACCAATCCACAAACCTTCACTACACACCTAACAACTTCAAAACTTAGTTCACTCCAACACACTATAGCAGCTACAGAAGAAACACAACAGGTACTAATAGCAAAACTTTACTACAACTTTATACACTCCCTCTCAAAATCATGCTCTAATACTAGAAAGCTAATGTGTCTCTAAGGTCATACACACGGAGGCCGCACCACAATAAATAGAAATAATAAAATAAAAAGGGGGGGTTTAACAAGTCGAATGGCTACCAACTGGATATGATACACCAACAGATTCCACTCGGCCTAACCCTAACACTTGATATGATACAAGAATGTAATATTAGGGCCGTTCGCTACTAATCCTCATTAAAAGAGCTAGATAAGAGAGAAGACATGACTAAGTGCGCTCAAAGGGATAACATCTATTTTTAATGATGTAGATTGATGATATCTTCATACAATCAAATGGGGGTTTATATACTTACCCTACTAGGGTTATAGTATATACAAGAAAAGGCAAAATAATTTACAATGACATACATAAAACATGCTAAAAAGGGTAAAAAAAACAAAGAATATTCTATATGAAAAGTAAAAAATCCTTTTGGAATGTTATGTCAAAAGACATGTGTCAAGAGGCGATTCAAAGCTTGTAGTGTAGTAGGTTAAGCTAGAACGAATTCTGAGACCACATGTCAATTATAATATCCTACTCGAACAAGGTTAGAAGAAAGTCAACAATCAAAGCTGACTTAGTCTAGTTCAAGTCAAAGCTAGGGTACTAAAGAGTGTTATGATCCTCTCTTGGTTGAGTGTCTCGGTAGCTCAGCTTGGTCTAGCATCTAAAGTTGGTCAGCTCAGATTCTATCTAGATCATGGTAAGAACTCAATAATAAGCATGGCTACTTGGAGGCTCGAAAACTATGTTAGTACTTATGAATGCTTGGCACTTAGGTTGGCAATAGTGTAAAAGATTGAGATCGAAATAAGAATCTTCATCCTAAATGGGGTTGTGGGCTAGTATTCTCCATATAAGTCTTTACAGTCCTCTAGCTCTATGTGTAATCGGTTTGAGGAGTTAAATCCTATTAGATGGTCAGAATCAGGTAACTTCAATTTCTCCTTTAGACTTACGGTAGTTATATTGTGCTTTTCCCTATGTTAAAAATTACAGCACATGTTTGCCCCTTAATTTGGCATTTGATATGAAATAGATTCTCCTTCTACTCTACTTCTAGTTTCACCTCATATATAAGGTTGTTCTACCTACCAACAATAGTACATCACTTCTAACCCCTTTTATTCCATCTTCTTCCTCATCATGTTGTTTCAAGATTTCCCCAACATCATCATCATCATCCTTTTCATCATTTTTGCTATCTTCACTTTTAGCTTCACCTGCTTTTCTCATCACCATCACCAGGACATTGTATAACCATATACCCATATAAAAGGCACTTAAAGTGTTTCAACTAACTATTACAATTCCCAACTAACTTTTGGTCATCTCTCTAGCTTTTGAACTATGGAACCCTTACTTCTAACATTTTCTTTCTTCATACTTACTCTTCTCACTACTCTTTCTACACCTCCTAAAGCCAGTAGATTTAAAAATGAATTTTAATCTATAAGGATTCCTAAATAACTATCTCATTACCTTCCCAACCAATTAAACTTTTGAAACTCCACCATCTTCATTATATTATACTTTAACCCTCGCTATGAAATGAGATATAGTGTTCTCCTTTAAGTTTGTAACTTTATGTACATCTTATGCTTATAGTATTTAAGTAGAAAAAGCATGTGCACTAAGTGTATCTCATTTCTTCTTAAGTCTCTACATACCATTACCTCTTCTCAATCTAAGCCCTTGTATTCTTATACCCATAGTTGTCAAAATTACAATTTTACTCATACGATTTTATGAGTTTACGATTTTAGGTGACTCTTCCAAATTAACTCGAATGTAAAATCTTTTTTCGTACAAAAAATTACGTTTTTAACGAAGTTTACATATAAACTCGGTAAAAACTTACATTTTTTATTATGTTTACTGATTCTACATATCTAAGTTAAATAAACTAAAAAATTAAAAAAAAAAATACAAGTAGCCTTTTACAAGCTATCAACTCTTAAGATATTACAACATCTATCATATCCTATTCCAATTTTTTACCTCTTTCTTTCTCTCTCTCAATCTCTTAATTTATGTTCATAGTTTTTATCCAAATTTTAGTTCCAATAACAAAGTTTACAAAGAAAACTATATACTTTATTTTATATTGTCAATAACTTAAAATGAGTTCAATTGTTTAGTTCTCTTTAATTTATAACTTTAAAAAAAAAAAAGGGCAAAAGTTTAGTTTCAGCAATATTTGCCTTCTTCCGTATATGTTAGTTTCTTTATTAAGAATTTTTATGAAAAAAAAAAACTTAATTTCTTCATTTTTTTATTTTTATTTTCATCATGTATTTCAAGTTTTGAATAACTACTATAAGTATATTCGTAATTTTTTTAAACTATTTTACATAAATTGTAGAAACTTACGTTTTTATGTTTCGATTTTACAGACCCTTTAACGATTATAGGTAAAATCTCAAGTTTAACAACCTTACTTTTACCATAAAGCAACATAACTGCTAAACTTCAATGCTGCTAACCTAACCTTCGCCTTCTCTTCATAATTATGATGATAAAAAATTTTCTTAACGTTATGCTTCCAATCAAAATAAACATTTGTAGATTTTCTTCCTTCAAAAGGTGGTATCTTCATCTTAATATTCTCCATTCCTCATATTTTCCTAATACCTCTATGATTTCTCTCCACTCTAGTGTTATCCCCATCACTCTCATCATGCCTCTCAACTACCCTTTTGCCTTAACCATTACATAATTCTCTCTAACCTTCTAAATTATCCAACCTTGTATTTATAATCCTAATAGACTCTGTTAATTCTTCTAAGGTATTCTCAAGAGTAACTTCAAGGATATTATTTACTCCTCTTAAACCATTGCCTTCTCCAACATGTGTTTTATCTCTGAACATTCTTACAACGACAAGTCACAAATATACCTTCAACAACTCCTGTTACCAACACATCACAACCAAATAACCATACCTTTGTCAAATTTGAACTTTAATACCAAATATGATATGCCTATATCTATAAAGTTGGATCCAAATATAATCAAGATTTCTCTAAGGATATGCTTAAGACCAAAGTATCACTAAGCAAGTGAAAGTACAAGAGATTAGGGAGTAGATCTAGGAAAAAATTCCACCATTAGATCAATCAAACACATAATATTTATGGACTTTATAGAATAAGATATAATGGAAATAAGTAATTAAAGAGATATGAATGACTCCTCAATAGATATACAAATCAAGGGAAAATGAACTACACACATTCTATTCGATATATTGCATGAGTAGATTATATGGTTTCCTTACCAAATCTCTTATGAATAAGAAGACTACTAAGACTTGAAAATGCTGAAAATGTTGAATGAGAAATGAACTACACACATTTCTTTAAATTGTCGAATAACTTCTCAGCACGAAGGATATCAAACACTAATCTTAAATGTTCGACATGAGAAATAAGGTCAGTATTGTAGATTATAATGCCATCGAAGTATACCACAACGCATTTACCAATTAATGTTCTTAAGATATGATTCATGAGTCGCATAAAAGTGCTCGATGCATTTGTCAAACCAAACGGCATAACCATCCACTTGAACAGACTATCCGTTGTTTTGAAGGCCATCTTCCACTCATCTTCAAGTCTCATCTATATTTGATGATAGCCACTCTTTAGATCAATCTTCGAAAAGATGTGGGCACCATATAACTCATCAAGCATATCATCCAATCACGGGATTAGATATCAGTATTTTATGGTAATTTTGTTGATGGCTCAACTATCAATGTACATTCTCTACATGTCATCTTTCTTCAACACCAAGATAACTAGCACAACATAGGAGCTGATGCTTTCTCAAACATATCTATGATCAATCAACTCGTCTACTTGTTTCTTCAGCTTGGCTACCTGCTCGAGGTTAAGCCTGTAGGTCAGTTGATTCAAAAGAACAACTCCAGGTTGAAGATTAATGCAATGCTTAATGCCTCTTACCAATAGTGAACGACTCAACATCTTAGTAGTAAAGAGGTTAGCATACTCTTGTAGTAATATCTGCAACTCGATAGGTAAGCCTCCAGCTTCTCTCAATTCTAAAAGCTTCTTTACTAACAAGAGCATACACTCTTCAGCCTTAACATCTTGGAAAAACTATGCTTGGGAAATCACTAGGGACTTTCATTACAATGATTAGATAATCTTCTCTTGCGACTCCTATACTTCTTTAAGGCTCATTAGGGTCATTATAACCTTCTTCCCGTCCTTTTAAAACATAGAGGTGTTCCTATATCCATCATGCAACACTCTCAAATCAAACAACCAAGGTCGGCCCAATAATACGTGTGAAGCGCACATGGGTAGGACGTCACATAACACCTTATGCTTATACCTGTCTCCAATAATAATGGGCACTCTAACTTGCTCGACAATAAATAGACCTCCCTTCTCATACAACCAATGAATCTTGTACAACTTAAGGTATGGGTAGGTCGACAATTTTAGGGCCTTAACTACTCCTTGTGCTATGAAATTGGTATAGCTTCCTCCATCAATGATTAATGCATAGAGCTTGCCATGCATTCAATAATTCATATGGAAGAGGTTCTCCCTCTACTCATTCTTGTCAACCACAAAGATACTGAAAGATCATTGAATGATGAAACAGTACTCAGCCCCATGTTCGAGTGGGGTCACGGCATCGAGATCTTCCAGATATCCTTTTAGCACCTGATCGAGTCCTTCTTCGTCCTCTCCTTCACTAGCACTCTCCACTTTGAACTCAAGCTTATCTCCCTTGATGGTCATGACACATCGGTTTGGACATTAACTAGCTACGTATCCATAGCCGAGACATTTGAAATACTTAATCTCTCTAGTCTTCCACCATAAGCATTATCTTCAGTCTCTTCTAACCTCAGGCTTCTCAGCCTTACCCTTACTTCGACCATCTTTTGGTCTGTTCAACACCTGTCCTCGACTGTCCACCTCGGAACTATTTAGTGCTTAGACATTTCTTGGTCGACTCGACATGCCACTTCTAGTCGACAATCCTTGTCAGCTACTTAGCATTCTGCTAATCTGGGTCTGCCTCTATCTTTCAACCCTTTATGCCACTCAAATGGCCTCACCTAGAGTCATAAGCCTCTGTAGCTTCACTATATTACCATTATCAGTTCTTAGCCGAGAAATGAACCATGCTATAGTTTGTATCTTAGGTTCATCAACATCACCTCAGATCATAAGTAACTGGAACTTTCGAACATACCCATCCACTAATTTGTTACCTTGTCTCAAGTCTTAGAGAGGTTGGAAAGTGTCTTACTTATAGTGCTCGGGAACGAACTTACTTTCTTAGGGCTCTTTCCATCTCGTTCCATGTTCGAACTCCACATCTTACTCTCTGGCGCACATTATGCAACTTCTTCCACCACATTGCTACATACCTAGAAAATTCTAATGCAACCACTTAAATACGAACAACATCTTTATAGTTATAAAAGTCAAATATCTTTTCAATCTTCTCTTCCTATTCCAGGTAGTTGTCAATAATACGAGCCCCATTAAAACTTGGGATCTACATTATAAGATGCTTGGCTCCCTTAAGAGCTCTAAGCTCACGATCCTCAACTCTATCATATTGCTCCTCCTCTTTATGCTCCTTAACTTCATCCAACTTAAGTCTCCTTCTCACAACTCTATTGGTACGTCGAGGTAGAGCTTAGTTCACATGAATTGGCTTTAGGGCTCGTTGCTCATCCATTTACCTTCTCAACCTGTCTCTCATTTCTCAGCCCTGTTCAACAACATCTCTTTCTTACAACCTAGTCTCTATGACCCTTTGTATGGAAATAACTAAATTGCCCACAATAGTAGCAAGGTCTTGTATTTGCTTATCAATAGTTTATAGGATTTGTTAGGTAATACGACCATAACCATGAGCGTCACTCTCGATATTATTAATCTCTCCTTGAACACTACAATTTAATATTCTCAATACAAAGCTTCAAAAGACGCTTCACACAAAATAAATTCCTATACATACTTAGAAAATATGAATCAAATAATGATATATAGATTTGCTCTATTCTTCCAATGGAAACAAAGTATAACAAAACAACACACTAGTAGGATCTAATTCGATACAGCTTTTGGTTGCAACCTCAAGCTCTGATATCAGGATTATATAATGTGCTTAAGAACTTAGTAATCACTAGGGCTTACTGCAAGAAAAGGGTAACCAAATGGGTCATTCGTAATAACAAAGAAAATGAAGTGAAAAAGCTGAAAAACACTGTAGCTTACCTAAAACTGCTCAGAGAATGTAACTCACTAACGAACATAACACGACTCAACACTTCGCTTAATATAATGCACAAGCTGATGTCAAGGTCCACCTATCACTAATCTTAGGCTACCTGACAAGATTAGATAAGAGTATAAGAAAATAATCTTAAAGAGGAATATCTCATAAGAACAAGTATATTCGATATCTGAAAATGATGTATTTGTGTTTCGGCTACAAAGGAAAAAGAAACTATTTACAGTAAATCCTTAGGGCAACAAGGAAACCTAACTAATTACAATAAAGAGCAATACAAAAATGTTATAATAATACACTACCAAAAGAGTAAAAGAGATCAATAGAATAAAGGAATATGGTACAATGTTAGAAAAAAGAATGACAAGTGATACACTACAGTTAGGTACACATTCTAGGGTCTAAAGATGTTGGAGTTGAGTTGTATTGATGTTAGGGAGGCTGCTGACGTAAGGTACTCAAAGTTGTTGAAATGAACAAGGGATGCCACTACTTAGTGGGCCAAAAGAGAAGTTTCTGACATGTAAGGGCCTTGGCTTAGGGACTTGGCAAGTTGGCTGTAGCATATGAGGGTCAGGGTAGTCAGAGCAAGACTTGATGTATATGGACCTCGACCTTGGCATTTAGCAGGTCAACCTCGGCAAATGAGGGTTTAGCAACAACATAAGTATAACCGAAAGGGTATATCCAAGCTAAGTCCTTAAGGAGTTCGCTCACCGTTCTTCTACGTACTGTACCTTGTCTTCAGCACGCTGATGAGAGAGAATCCTTCTGGCGAGAAACTAAAGGCTTCGAAGGCATACGTAAGTAAGAGGGCTAGAGGTTAGCAGCCCATCATTTAAGGTTTTAGTAAGTTGGGGATGTTATTAAGTTTTAGGGTTTTCATAAGCTTAGAAAGTATCTTACTATTCTTCAGGGTTTAGAGTTTTAGGTAAATTCTAGGATTGATATTAAGTTTTATAGTGCTTATGTTCGATTATAATCAAGAAGTCAATTAGTACAAGCACAACTTTTATATTTAGCTCAATTTTTAAAGACCTTTACGACTACTTGGATCGTTACCTAGAATTTGCAAAGCTTACACATCAAAACTACAAAGTTAAGTGCACTCGATGAAAGCAATCCTTAGATGAGTAACCCTCTAGAAAATTGTTACACCAAAGGATAAAACCATACAACATTGAACGTCAAAGCGACAATGCCCCCAGTAGGAGGAGTTCCTATCGAGTCGTTACAATTAGTATCAAAGTAATCTAACGACAGGAAATAGAGAGGCTAAGTGCCACACAGGACAAAGTATCACAGGATGGAGGTAACTTTTAAATATGTAAGGGAGAACCTCTAAAGTTTTCCCTATCTAATAATGGTCTTAGACTTATATAAAAAAACTGACGATGACACTAATTTCATAAGGGAAGTTAAGCATCAAAGTACTACAGGATGAGGGTACCTTTTAAATATGTAAGGGAGAACCTCTAGAGTTTTCTCTATCTAATGATAGTCTTAGAGTTATATAACAAATTAACGAAGATGCCAGTTTCATAGATTTTGATACCTCTTAAGTAAAAGGTGACTGAACTCTAATCCTCGAGATATCTCTTGGTATAATAACTTAGAGCTCATTGGAACTTCGAAGTTAAATATGTTCAAGCAAGAACAATCCTAAAGTAGGTGATCCCTTAGGAAACCGCTACTGTAAGAGATAAAATTGTGCAATATTTAATGCCAAAATGGATAATACTTCGATAGGGGGGATTTCAATCAGGTTTTTATAGGAACTTTTGAAAAAGCAAAGGTTGTTTTAATAATGAACAGTTATTCATAGGTGTCACAAATAAATTATTATCCATTCCTTATGGAATTATTATTATGTGCTTATAATGTAATAACTTTTTCATAAGAAATGGAGGAAATTATAACCGATATAATCAACGTTTTAGGTATAGTGTAATTCCAAATAAAAGATTAACATTTCGAAAAGTTTAAACAAAATATCAATTTTCACATTTCCCTTATTTCCCTTATTTATTATTGACAAATTTTCATGTAGATGTTGAATTCCAATGTTGATCTTTGATGGAATACATAAAAGAACGCTCATAAGTAATATCTACTATTTCCTCTTGGATGTCCTTTTGATTCTATATACAAATACAGATTGGTAGAACGATGGAACTAAATTAAGGGTCAAACTTAAATTCGTTAGGCTCTACCAATTGTTCCTCGTCAAAGAACCAAACTGTAGAGATTGGAAAGTGTACAATTTGACATTTCTCTACTAAAGGGTTGCCCTATTCCACCTGCCAAACGCAGGAAAAATGAATAAGAACATCGCACAATGCTCTTTGAGCAGTCAAAGGATGGCAAAATACTCTCCTAGACCAAGTGTACGGTCAACCAATTATTTATGGCCCTTGGATCTCACACCCACCACTTTCTTGATCCATCCGCCATAGTATCGTACATGGTGCATGTAGAATCCTCCTACATGATGGGTGCCATTGGCTTTTGATTAATAAAAGGAGAGCTGCAATAGTAAGACTTCCAATGTTCATTCATCCTCTCAATGTTTGAAGAGACATTTATACGCAGAGAATTGCACAAAATAAAGGATGCATGAAGAGCTGTGAAGAATCAGGTCAAAGTTCAGTTCAGCACCATAATACGAGAACTGAGAATATTGGGAAAATAGAATATCTTCTGCACATTTCAATTTTTTTTTTTTTTTTTTTTTTGAATTGTACATAATAATGAATACCAACATATTAGCCTAAATGAGTAGTTCCCAAATACAAAATGCAAGGGACCTCTAACAATCTCCATTTCCTACTTCTAGAAATCACCATTGAGGTATCGATTTAAAAGTAAAAATAAAATCGTGGTGACTAACAAAAATGGGGAAAAAAAGAATAATGTCGAAAGGTGGGGTATGGCATTTCAAGAATTATGGGGAAGCTCTCCACGCAAGACGAGTCTCAGCCTTCCTCTTACCAGCACAATGGCAGCATCCGACTTGCTTGTCTGAATTCTGTATCATTCCAAGGACTGGCCGAGTATTTCAGGCAAAACCTCCCACCAGAAAACAATAATAGGAATCTCCTTCTCCAATCAAAAAATTAAGGGATGACATGTTACATAGCAGGAAAAAATACTATGTCCTTGACAAGAATGCCGGTTCATATGTGCAATAGCGCCAGGGTGGGACTTATCTGGACCAGTAAGTTATCAGCACTCTGGCCAGACTTCTAAATCAAATCAGATCTCAAGCAAAATTTCGAGCTGCAATGAAATATTTACGCTGCCCCAACATCATTCATGCCTCTTCCTTTGCATTCCTGTTGCCTCTAAATCATCTAGCTAAATGACTATGACTCGAGGATATGACAGTTACTTATAAAATCATTGCTGTAGTTGACATATTTGGTCCAAAATGGCCGCAGATGCTCAAACCCAATTTCCAACCATGGTTTTGACTGACCATTGTAGTGGATGACAGCAGCCTTTTGCACACTCTCGACACTAGTCTTAATCTGATAACCTAAACCAAGCATATGCCACGAAGGGTCAATTGGATAAACATGACTTTTGAATGCAATCAAAGCAGGAGGCAATGTCCCAAGCTTCCACATTGTGAGGTTCGACTTCAGATTCTGCCACATACCCAAAATCCTTGGTTAGTAAGCATGTCTGGTTTTCAATATTTTTAAGCTAGAAAGCAAGTGAGCTATAATAATTTAACCAAAATATCGTATAAACATATATTAAAAAGTTACTTTTAACATCAAAGCAAATGTCAAAGTTTTTTCCCAAGTTGCTATATTGCAGGAAGTCAGGAACTAGTTAAAATCTGGTAATGTTACAGCCCTAAAGTTAAATAGGAAGATAATAAATGATTTACGACATCAAATATTAAACAGATAGCTGTATCCTTTATCCTCAGCATACATGAGTTATTAGTCCAGTACTCTAAGCTGACACCAAGACAATCAAATTGATGCCAAAGCGGTCATGAATGGATTATTACCTCCTTCAACCAAAAATGATAGGTTTCTCTAATATCTGTCTTCCTCCATGCACGGAGATCAAATACATTCATCCCATATGCCCAAGCACATTCATCGGGGTTCAGGTTTTCTTTAATGAGAGGATGGGAGAAATTGAAATAGTTCTTGAAATGCTTTGACATTACCCAATCATCCTCCCCTTTACATGTTTCTACTGCACCATTCACTTTCCCCTCAAGATCAATTTCCCAAAGTGGAGATAAATCACGCTGAATCACAACATCATCGTCCAGAAAAACAACCTTATCAAGGTGTGGAAAGAGCTGCAACATGCATAGGTAGCATTTTTCAGAAAAACATTGAATGGGGGAAAAAATTATAAAAAACAAACATAGGAGTACGCACATCCATTGTCTAAGCGGAAAGACATTGGAGAAAGAAAAGATTCAAATCAAGCCAGAAAGTATGTCTAGTTGTTTCTTTCAAATAATTTCCCTCGCATGATTCAGACTGACGAAAAATAGCGGACATTGCAAGGCAATAGAATGTGAAAGCAAAATGCCTCACTAGATGCTCTACTTCTTGGTATCTTCCAACTTGCTTACTTTTTCTGACCCAACATTACAACCTCCCCCATATACCCAGGTTTTACACAAAAGAATTTAGATGCCAATACAACCATTTAAGGTCCTTGAGAAACTTACTGCATTTCATTTTTCATCAAACCAGCCTGATAAAACTTTTCTGTGTAACAAATTGCCAGGGACTCTAAATACCAACAGGCTACTGATATGAAAACAGCATGTTCCCCAAATTTGTTATGAATTAGAAATTGGCAAAGGTCAAATCAAGTACAATTATAACTACCAACAGCCTCTAAGTGAAAGAACTTAGCAGCATTTTGTTGATGGAGCAACTTTTTCCCTGTATCCCAATTTATGCTCTACAGACTCAATTGTGAGGTGTTCAAAGGTCTTTTGGTTTGCAGAGATACAAAGCATTTTACTTGATCGCAAAATAAATACCTCAGGTAGATATATGCGGAGATGGTTGAGTAAGGAGATATATTTTGGACTCCGAGCCTGCAATTTTGAAGCAAAGTTCCTTGGAGACGTTTTGTTGAGATTGGCTCCAGCAATGTGATTTCCATGGTAGTAACTCCTGATCCCATTATGACTCTCAACAGCTTCTAACACCGGAACATTCTCTCGTGTTAACCAGTCAAACTGATGAACGCCTTTTACCTCAATAATTGCAGGAGATACAGGATTGAGTGCAAACCATGAGTGCATACCCGCATATGTTTTCTTATCAGTGATTACATGAAAGACTATTTTCTCAGGTTTCAGAGATGACCGGATAGTAGAAGTGACAACAACTGAAGCTGCTAAGATGTTGTCAGTTGATACAATAAAGTGATAATAAGAGTTGTCAGTAAGAAGAGGGAGCAACTCTGGAGGAGGCAGTTGTTTTCGAGCAAGAGCATTAGAGGAATACTCATCAGTTAAACGCAGAGAGAGACAGTGGATGCCTTTTGGGATGGAACTAGCGGCAAAATGTTTGTTCATCAGTTCAGCAAACTTGGACTCCCGTATGTCTCTTTCAAATTTCTCCATCTACAAGAAGAAGAAAGCATTTGTCAGGAAAAGATGGAAGAATGTCTACATAAAAGTCATATGCAAAATATTCAAGAAGAAAGCAACTAAAAAAACTGCAGGTCTCAAAATGGTGAAGCAAGTATACCAAACTAGAAAACTCTTGAAGAACCAATAAAATTTGTGGCAATTCAAATTGAGGAATGCATTATTTCAAAGTCAAATATCTTACACTTTTTTCTCTCAATAGTTCAACATCTATAGACAGGAAACTCTATTTAGTATATATAAAACAATAGCTTCCATCTTTTGCATATGGGTGGCAATACTGAGTGCCTCACGAACAAAATCTTTTTATCATTCAATAGAGAATTCTATACTTCACAAGTAAAAGCATCACTAAAAGATCTTCTATTTTGACTAAACTGGAAGCTATCTTGATAAATTTATATCCAATTTTGACTTTATTATTAGAAAGACATTATAAGATCATCTTCTCAAGCTGAACCAGCGATAAGATCAATATATGCTGATGCTATGAGTATAACCATTTTACCTATATATTTTGGAAAAGTAAAATTCCTAAAGCTTCAACTCATTGGCTGAATGACATGTTACCTCCATCTTTTACACAGATCATAGGATACATATGATTTCTAACCAGAATTACCAAAAAATACATCGGTAGCCAGTGCCAAGCACCTAGTTCACTTAAAGCACAATCCTGTTTAGGGCATTGGATACAGAACCAAAAATATTTCTATTGCTAATAAAGTAGCTTTCATTCAATGAGGTTGGTGATGTTGCCTTACGAATGCTAAAGGCCAGCCTGGTGAAGGATATGATGCTCAAAACAGAAAAATATCAAACAATCATAATTGTTGCAAAATATTAAAACACAAAAAGCTATTTCTTTGAAAACGCTATGAGCAATATCAGTTTCAAATAGGTACCACCAAGTCATTGATCCAATTTGATGATAACGACAGATATTATTAAGTATGCAAAACTTCAATTATTCGAACAGAGAGATCAGAGATGCAAGTGCAGCTGAAGCCAACTCTATTTTTCATTAGGTAAAACAAAATTACTTTTCTAGAGGAAGTTGTTCAAGCACATAAGCAACAGACATGAACAAGTTGAGGTTGATAAAACGTCACCAGTAAGGACATGCTGACATGCTGATCTGAAACTGTTATTATAACTATATGGTCAAGAAATCTAATATATCTCCCATACATATATGCAGGGTGTAATAATGAAAAGATTAGGATAATATCTGGATTCTAGATTGCTCATAGAAGTGAGACTTCGCCTCTGTAATTCAAGGATTGGAATGGCAGTGGATTACTGCTATGTAGTGTCCTGGAGCATCTTCAAAACAAGATAGCTTATTCAAACCAACAAATAGGTTAAATACATTGCGATGGCTAGGGGATCAGGCATGTGGGAATATTGGTGCAGGAGCTTACAACGGACTCAGCTAGCACGAGTTGGTACTGAAAGGCCATACTAAAAAGTGATTTCATCATATATGGCTTGCACTTGATGGACGACTTAAACACCTAATTCGATATGATAATACAACCTCTATTACATGATTATCTAATGGAGGGATTGAATCACGTAAAGCTCCTTTCATTATGCATGCTCTGCCCAAGCATGGAGGACAATAGCACAAAGAACTAAAGTATCTACCAAATTGTATGGACTGCAAGGATATCATCAACAGCCATTGCAGCCACGATTATTACATCTGGAAATAAATTAATACAGGAATACTTGGGGTGCTACAGTCAGAGATAGAAAGATTAATTTAGATAGGGCTTGCTTTTTTCCTGGTTCTTTTCACATGATCAGAGAGCTATAATACCTAATCTAGGCATGCTGTAGACATTTGTAAGGGCAACATATCCATTTTATGTGGGATATAGTTCTGAGGGATGAACTGGATATGGACAATTCTAGAAGATTTCATTCTTGAACAGGATCACAATTTTCTTATTAATTCATGTCTGTTCAGCTCTTATCCATGGCTTGACTAATGCCCTTTCATTGTCCACTTATTGATTTATACAAAATATTACTCACCAAAAAGAAGGATAGATTAGAACCATCTTGCTATTTACTGGTTTCAATCATTTTGCACAGTGAGTTACCATTTCAGATTCCTGAGGAATACTGAAAATCCTGTGTCAAGTAAATCCTCAGGCACCCCAAAAGAAGTACTGACTCTTGGGTGATAGGGTATTAAAATTGCTAGCTGCCATCTGGGAGACCTACTCAATAGTTGTCTCAAAACATCCATCATAATACACTGTGTGCCAACATCAGATGCACTGAAGCTCTACGTGAAATCCTCAATACCCACAAGTCACATGGGGCCACACAGATGCACACTATCAAGTATTTATATCCCAAAAGTACATACCATGGCTTTTAACATAAGTGCAAAAGTCCGTGCATCATACTGATTCTTCTTCATCTCCCTGACAAGTTCATCAAAAGAATCTGGAGGTTTTATGTTTTCTGGAATTTCCACAGAATTGACTTCGTTGAGGATCTTATAGAAGTCTTTAACCAATCTCTGTGCACCATTACACCCAATATCAGATTGAAGTACATGATAGATCCTTAAGTTTTTCATTTGAAAAAAAAAAAAAAAAAAAAACGAAAAGAAATTCGGGAAAGCTCATGGGATAAGAATAAATGTAAGTTTCTAATACAAAAGCATATTACCTTGGAGTCATCAACCCTTCGAAGAAGCCTAGGGCCAAACCGTCTACCTAAGCAATCTGAAATTAGAAGAAGAAAACATAAATGATTGAAACACCAGCAATCTCGTAAATCATAACAAGAACTAATTGATGCACAAAATTGTCATCCAAAGAAACATAAATACAGGTTTACCATCTTCTGCACATAATACAATAGCATTTTTCCTCAAATCATAATAAATGTGCTTTTGGTTATTGTGCTTAGTCAGAAATTATAATCATAGTTGCGGGAATTGAAAATCTGCAAGGCACAATCAATATACATGTGAGGCATCTCAATTGTTAAAAGGAGTAAACAGCAACTTTTTACACACTATTCAGCAATTATTGATTAGGTTAACATGAACTCTTGTACTGAATCTGGAGGATATATGTTTCAAGAATCCCCTGGCACCTCTGGTGAGGTTATACATTGGGCATGTAAAATTCAATCATAATAATGTTGGTCAGCAAAGTTTAGTAAGGTGACATAGAAGCTAGAGACCAGACCAACTAGCTGGAAAGCTGTGTAGCTAGAACAAGTATCAAAAGCTACCCCTTTCTGATGCACAATTTCATGGATTGCGGGTAGCAGCATTGATGGATTCATCGTTTAACAATTGCCAGATGATTCAGCCAAAAAGGAACAAATGGTCAATCGTATTAAGATCTTGTTGGCCATTTCCCCTCAAGTTATCTTCTTTTGAAATACAATAGTTGATAAAAAATGGAATTATAGGACCATGATTTGATGTAAACACAGATATCCTAATCTAACAAACCCAAAAGTAATCATCCCACACTGTTCTGGGGCACCTTAAAAATCAATGGCAATATCAAAAGGACAATAGCATCCTAGGAATGGTGATTCCTAATAAGAGGCAACAACACGATGCACACCATACAAGTATAGCAAAGCTGAACCCGACACGACACATCTAATCCGAATATGATAACAATTGACATATTACTAAATAATGGAATATGATGTGTAAAGATATCGTATATCAGGAACATTGACCCCATATCTGACACAAAATGTGAATAAATTCAAACAGATCTCAGCAAATACAAATCTAGAAAAGCCAATCGAATTAAGCTCCAAAACATAACCAGATTCATACATTCAAATAATGCAACCAAAACCAACCCAAGATCTAACATTGACAGCATAAATGAGTAAACCGGATTAAAGGAGGGTGGATATTGATAAATTACCAAAAGAAGAACACTTGTTGACGCCTTCAAGGGTAACAACAGCGGTGAGAATGAAAACGAAAGGTAATAAGAAGGCTAAGATAAGAATGGTATGAAAAAGGGTCCTATATGAAATATGACGAGCTGCAACTTTGATCTTCATCAAGTCAACAAACCCACCTCCATTATTACAACTTGATATGGTTATACTTCTCATGCTAGGCGAGAAGTGAAGCTGCATCCTCCTCTCTTCTTATGCAGCCTCCTCTACTCACCATCCACCTAAACCTACCCTCCCATATCGTTGACAGCGGCAACAACCTTAACCTTAAAAATACTAAAGAAGACGACAGCGCTAATTTGATCGAAAACAATAATGGGGATAATAAAGCTTTAATCTTTTGAATTTTTTTTTTTATAACCCAACATGGGATTGAACCCAAATAGGTTGAAGATTGGATCTTTGATCCTTGGCAATCGAAAATTTGGAGCTTCTTTTGCCGATGGTGTTCTTACTCTTTTGGGGCGTTGAACAAGAATGCATTGGAGAATTAGGGTGAAAAGATTTGATTTTGATGATTTAGTCAGATGAATTCATGACGAAATTAATCTGGGTCGTGTTTGTTTTTTCCAAATCTCGGCCATGGATCAAGAGCCAAGGGAAAAGAGAGAGAGAGAGAGAGAGAAAACAAAACAAAACAGAGGGAGAAAGAAAGAGGAGAGAGAAAATGTGTTTGTCTTTTGGTGCTTTTGTGCAGCTCCCTTATTTTTATTTTTCAGCTTGTAAATAAAATAAAAAGAAATTAAAAATATATATATTCTCCTCCTTGAATATTTGACTCATAAAATTATTCGACCTGACAGTCGTCTTTTTTTATTTTTTTTTATGCTTGTACATAAATAATTTTTTTATTATATTTCTGCTTTTAATAATTATTTATTGATTGAATATATATAAATCCACCGGCTTTTAAGTAGTTGATATTTATTCTTTTTTATTGATAACAATGTATATATAGACGAGTGATTATAGGAGATTTGTTTACCAAAGTTTATAAAAGAATTAAAAGAAAATATTTTTAGGTCAAAGCATCATAACCAAATTACTTAAGGAAACTTGCATAATATTCTTATACCATGGAATATGCGAACATAATCGATTTTGTTATGATAGTAATATTGTTTTATTGGGAAAAAGACATGTGTGCTTTTTCTGAAACAGCTCTTTTTTTGTTATTGTTTTATTAGCAAAAAGAAGTTATTTTTGGAAATTTTAGAAAAAACAAAACGAAAGATTTTCTTTTATTTTTGTTACTTGAAAACAGCCTTGTCTATTCCATTGGCCAGATTGATTGGTCTGATTCCGATATCATTTTCTCGGAATAATGCAAAACGATAAGCATCACATAGGAGTTTGCAATGATAAATTAATGAAAATAATTTTCCTTTATTGATTAATTAATTAAATAATTAAATGTTTTTGAAGAGTCAAAAACGTGTTGGCATATGTAGAGAGAGGGAACAAGAGAGAGAGAGAGAGAGGCGTTTGACCTTTGTGATTAAAGGGTGAGGTTCGTGGAGAGTAAGATTGGAGCTAAATTTAGGTGTCTCCTATGTTTTTGGGCTAGCATTTGGCTGTCATTCTGGGCCTTGTGGTAAATATAATATTATGTGGTGCTATTTTTGGTTTAAATTTGGCAATCTCTCTCACTACTTTGCGTAAATAATCTTTGTTTTTGAAAGCTTTTTGGTATAAGTGCTGTACTACAAAACAATCCATAAACTTTGTAGCTGTAGCTAGAGATGTAGCACAAAGATTCCAATAATTAAGGATAGATAAAAAAACTGTTTGAATCGAAGCAATCAAATCGTAAACCGAATTAATTTGAATCGAAATAAAGGTTTTTTTTCAACGGTTCAGATTAAAACTCTTCAAATTATTTACGATTTAGTTTAGGTGTGCAACCTAAACTACACCTATTGATTCAAACTGAATCATTTATTTTTTAATAATAAAGGACCGATCACATATTATTACATTTACCCTACGAGTTTAGCCCATTCAATATCCATAACTCACTTTGCCTTTTGCCAAAACACAAACAAACCTTAGCCTGTTGTCACTCTAGTCCTCCTCCTCCATCACGATTTAATTCCCACACAAACGACAAACGATAAAGGCAAAGCCTATTATCGTCTCTTTTAACTTCTAGTTACTCCCACTTCCGCTTCTTCGATTTGTTTGCGATACCTTAATTTATTTATGTAGGTAAACGACTAAATGATAATTTAGGTCGAAAAAAAAAAAAAGACAATTTTAGTTTAATTCGTAATCCAAACAAAACTAAATCATTATTTAATGGTTTGAAAAATTTTCTAATTCAAACCATATGATTTGGTTTAGGAAAAAGAAAAACCAAACCATAAATTATGGTTTGGTTTGGATTTTATACAAAACCAAACCAATTTAATCTGTGCCCATCCCTACTAATAATCAAAGAAATTACTAATATAATAAGTTATTCAATGTTAGTAAAAAAAAAAATGATACTCTAGTTGGTAAATATTTGACAAGTGAAAATGAATGGAAATTAAAAGAAATAAAAGGAAAATAAAAGAAATGTGATTCATATTTTGTGTATGGTCCATAACAAGGAGATGAACGGAATGAGGGGAGAAACTTTTCCATTTCCAATTATGAGTTTACGTCATATAAAGAAAATGGAAAAATAATTATTTAATAAACTATATCACCCTTATTTTTATATTTCATAATCTAAGATATGAGGGGTGTCTTTGTAACTTTAAATCCATTATTAAAATAGATTGTGAATTATGTGTTTTAAAGTATAAAAATGTTTTAAAAACTTAATGACCAAGTAAAATGGTGTCTAGTGAAACATGAGTAAATAGTGGTAGTGGTTGTGCTTATAGGAAAGGTCCGAATAGTTTGTAAAATAATCTAGACCCTTCCTTACCAAGTGCAAAAAGGGCCTGTTAGACTACGGACCACACCAGAGACAATACATTTTTATAAACTTACATCATCATATAATTATTCATATTCATATTCATATGGTATTTGCTACATAAATATATAGCATTGAAGCTTATATAGCTAGATTAATAATTTATAATTGATTTAGCAACATTTGAGAAACTTACATTATCTAAAATCCATTTTACGATGAAGTAACTTTACTAATACTTCTTGATTCATAAAGAAGTATTGAAAAGGGATGTTAGTTGGTTATCAAACAAGATACAAGTTGAAAAGGGAGTTATGATAACAAGATATTGAAATGGTAATGTAAAAGAGTAATTTGAGTTATTTTATGGATTGAAGTAGACTGCTACATTAATATATTAGTTTAATTCTTGTGAAGATTATCATAATGATATAAAATTCAATAAAAATGGATAAAAAATGAGTAAGATATGACAATTTGAAGTAAGTAGCATGTTTTTGATAACTTAATACAATATATGGATATAATTGTATCTGAATTGGAATGAATCCTAATGATTGATGCATATATTTTATAATAGGTGGAGTTAGGCTTGTCAACTAAAGGAATAACATTGGCCAAGTGAGAATCTACGATCCCTCTATCTGATTACAATCATGGGTCATAGATGTTTATGTTTTTTATGTTGCTCATTGTGATTCATAGTTAGTTGATAGTTGAGACCGAGATCTTAAAGCCAATGAGATATGATCTAAATTTATCATAAGTAAACACTATGATTAGTAACTCTTTCTCCGCAGTAGCATAATTACACTAAACACTATTGAGCATCTCGCTGCATGGTAAATCACTTGAAAAACTCGGTTTCTCCATTGGTTGAGTACAACACCACCTGCAATACCATTGCATCATACATAAGGTCGAATGGCAAGTTCTAATCAAGTGCCACAATCATTCGCGTTGAATTATTTTTTCTTCAATAATTCAAATGCTCGACAACATGACTTATCAAATGAAAATGAAGTATCCTTCCTCAATAGAGTACAAAGAGATCTTATGATCTTAAAAAAATCCTAAATAAACTTTTTATAGAATCCTACATGTCTAAGAAAACTCAAAATTCCCTTCACATTCACTAGTGGTGGCACTTTTGCAATAACTAGCACTTTGGCCTTATCCAACTCAATTCCCTTCCTCGAGATCTTATGGCCAAGCAACATCCCTTCTCACACCATGGAGTGACACTTTTCCCGATTCAATATTAGGTATATGTCCTTGCACCTCTTTAACACAAATGACAAACTCCAAATGATAGATTTTAATCATTAAAATATTTTTTGGTGCAACAGCTTAAAGTTCATCAGAACTCCAAGTGTAAGGATGTTTGATTGAGAGTACTTTCAAGATGAATGGCTTACTAGAAAATAGCTTAAATCAAGGACAAAATCATGAGCATACATTAAAGTGAACAATACCTCCGTATAAGGAGTTTCAATCTTTATAAGTATTAAGTGAATTTTGTAAGAAAAAGTTATATAATATATATAAAAGCAAATGGGCCTTAGTAAACAAGTATCAAATAGGCTTTCAAGAGTTTAACATTGATTTAAATATGTTTTTTTATAGAAATATTTTTTTTTTTAATTTTTTTATCAAGCACACTTTTACCCAATATACTCAATCGAGTTGCCCTGGTTATGGTTTGACCACCTAAGTTGATCAACCAAACTAGATTGATTAGCATACGACTTTTTAGGATGGATTGGCTCGCTTGCATAAGCAACTTCCATTGAACCAAAATCAATAAAGTTGGTCTAAGTTTGATGACATTAATAAACAAAGTGTTATAATTGAAATTGAGACTCTTGAAGAATTATTTGATGAAATAATACTGAGAATGCAATTACTAGTTCCTTAAAATTGTATGTTTTTATTGATGTAGGAGATGCAACAACATAGTCGCATCTCCATTATCTTGAGACGTAATAGTTATATTTTAATATATATTGAAGAGAAATGTATAAGTACCTTATATTTAAATAGCATGTATATTATCAAAGAGATTACAAAATCTTTAAGTTCTTTATGAAATTTTCTCATTATTGGAGGAACTATAAGAAAGCTTTTGAAGTTGCTTATTCATTATATACAAAAACATTTTATTTATTGAATGTTACGTTCAATATATATGATACAAAAACATAAGTAAATTACAAATATAGAAGAAATACAGTAAAAATGATACTAGATCTAATATAAGTGACATATCCAATTAGAGAAAGATTAAGACATTGTGATTACTATTACTTTTCTAAAGAATCTCAAATTTCATTGATTAGGATTTTTTCATTTTTCCCCTTTTTATTTGATCTATCAAAAATTAAAGTGCTCACAAACTATGGTGAATAGCTAATGGAGAGGTACAAGAGTAAATCTTACAATTACCCAATTGAATTGGAAAAGAGATAATTATTTAGCATGAATATATATGAAAAATAGAAGTACATATACTAAATCAGGTCCCACCCGTCACAATCAACTTTAATATTTCAGTTCGCTTATTTCGAAAAGTTTTTGTGATCCAACTTTAAAAAATTCATACTTACGGTTTAGTTCAAGATTTGAATTGACTACTCCCACCTCTAAGTAAAGCCTCTAACTATGCCCAAGCTGGCAGATTAGAATCGGCACTCATTCAGTAGTATGATTCTTCCACTCGACATTTTCACAGGATTAGTTTCTTCCCTTTTGTTGCACAAGCATGCATTTATCCTTTTTCTAGTCAACTTTAGTTTTATCCAAAACAGAGTCTAATTTTGGGCAGTCTGCGATACTCAAGATTGCCGACATCAGATGCGAAAAGTGAGAGATCGAAATTAAAAATGAATCACAGACTAGGACATGTATTGTCTTTCAAATGTTAGTACTACATATAGCCTAAAGTAAAATTGTAAAAGGTCTGCCTCTTATCTGCAATAGGAACAAGTTCCCTTAACCCGACAGGACTCTATAATCCACCAGGATCTCATCCTTATGCTCTTCTACAGCACATGGGAAGCCAATCACAGAGCTAACATCAAGAACAGCTACATTAGAGACGTCGAAATCCCCGGGTTCTGTTGCTATCACCTCTTCTGTTTTAGTCTCAATGTTCTTCTTATAGTGAGCTCTCTTATGACCACCTAAAGCCCGTCCTGATACAAAAACTTTTTCACACACTGGACATTTGTGCTCCTCCAACTCATCGCACCTCTTTGTTTTCTTACCATGTGCTTCCCCATGCGTATGGTATCCGCCCAGTTCTAGCACTTCCGACTCCCCAGTTTCTTCCATTTCTGAAGAACCCGTGGCCCCCCAAATCTTGCTGTTGCAGTTCTCAATCTTCTGTCCAGAGCTGCTTGTTTTTGTTGCATTAGTTCGACGATCCTGGCTAGGAAGGATCGTCCCCTTCTCAGTAAATTTCAGAGCTTCAAATGCATTTCCCTTCAATGAATCATCAAGGCCTGTCATACCATCACAAGCACTCATCTTATTAGACAACAAATTTATAATCACACTTTATGCTTACAAGATTAAGGTTTCAGATCAAATGGTTTCAAAGCTAAATTTGACATGGCATCAAATAAAATATCAAAGTTTGAATCCTCATGCAGTCATTCACCTCCCCCCATTGATTAATTCTTCACACCTGCTCAACTTTAGTTAAAAGTCGCTGCCCACAAAAGGAGAGTACTAGATAACAAACACAAAAGCAGTGCCAACATATCGATAAGCTGAAAGTCTTAGATCATATATGGCTGTGTGTTAAATTCAACAGATTCTATGCTAATTAATCATGCTTGATTTAGAACAATCCTTCGAATCCTCATCTTCTTATTAATATGAATCCTCTTCTCATTAATACTACTAGTATTGAGCACAAAGTTATTTTCGTTGCTGATGTTAGACTTCTCATACTCAATACTAGGAATCTCCATATCAACCAAATTTAACTCCTTACCTGCATTATGTGAATCGCCTTCGTTAGAGTCGAATCCTTTCTCCGTGCAGACGGCTTTTTGGGACACGAAATCACCACCGCTCAAGCTCTCCACCAACCTAATGTGTCCTCCATTCTGATCATTAACTTTCTTGGCCTCGAAACTAAATGAAGTGTTATCCGAGGATTCAGTGTTCAAATTAGGGCAATAATCCCTATTAAGCGTACCCTTGGACATCATTATTAGAAACTTAGCAACATCTTCTACTTTAGACGCGACATCAAGACTTGAAGAAGAAATCGTAGATTGATCCAAATGGAAGAAAGAAGGGCTATTCGAGTCTGGGCTAAGGCTGCACCTCATTACTCTAGGTGATCTCTTCCTCTTAACGGGGCACATAGCACTCTCTTCACCAGAAAGAAAACCCAGCAACGAGAAATTTCCCAAGCGCGAACTGCTTCTTGATTGATCATTACAAACTCTCAATGATTTCCTTCTCTTTCTTGAATGAATCTTCATGTGACCATACAATGCTCTTGGTGATTCAAACACTTTCCTACAAGTTTCACATTTAACCTTCAAGCCTGAATGTCCACAAGTACCCAGCGAGTCAGTTTCACTGGAACCACAAAATTTCCAAGACTTTTTTGGGTTTTCTCTCAAACCGTATTTACAATGATCATCAACCATGTCAGCAACCACAATCTTGTGTTCTCTTTCGATATCTCCCTGCAATGCTTTACTGAATTTCTTGGCCATGTGGCTTCTCACATGACCTCCCAAGACTCTCCCACTAGTGAAACTCATATCACAATGCTTGCACCTATACCTCTTTTCTTGAATTTCCTCCATCAAAGAACACTTGAAAAGTTTGAATTTAAAGGTGAAAACTCGAAAAAAAGATATGGCGTTATGTATCTACCAGAACAAATTTTGAGCGAACGAAAGGAAAAAAAAAAAAAAAGAGAGAAAAACCCTACAACGATCATCTATCTATGTGAATATTGAATAGGCAGATATGTATAAGCACATTGCAATGCTTACAATTAGTCTGCTTCTTATGCTTCGTTTGGTAGGTTAAGCTGCATGCGGGGAGGATAAATAGATGCGCTACTTACTCGTTTGTAGATTTTATTGATGAAAATGAGTCAATGAGTTCCCCCCCCTACCCCCACTTTCTTCCCCCTACAGAAGATTATTCTCTAGTAACATGATGAATTGTCAGTTTTCCTCGACATAGTTCATAATTAATATAATATAATTATAGAATAAGTTTATTATATAAAGAAAATATAAATAATACCAAAATTTTGAGTTTAGTGCAATAATTTAAATTTGGATAAATTGACAAATGATCTCAAGAATTATAAATAATCAACTTGAACTTTAAGCTTGCTGTCGAGAAAAAAAAAAAAAAGATCCTCTTAAACTTATAAAAGTGTAATTTAATATCCCTAAATTTTGACCTTTATACTTTTTCTTCTGCTAAAAAGTAAATATCCTTCAATATTGTGAATTTATAAGAGTTTAGGGTGTTAAAATATATTATAAGCTAAAAATGTATTTACTTATACCAAGATTAAAATTTATAGAGCTTTTTTTTTTTTTTTTTAAGTTTCCCCTCGAGTTATATGATATAATGGATCGTGATCCTGCACTGGTTATGTTAATTCGAGAGGAAATTCATGATATAATTTGAATTGCTAGACACTATTAAATGCGAAAAAAAAGGCTCAAATATTTGTTTTAAGTTTCATTGGTGTCCAATTTCTTAGAATTTATATGGTCTCGTCGACAAGACCATCTAGCCCATAATCTAACCATTCAAATTATCATGGGAATTGATATAATAAAAGGCTTTTATCAATAAATGCGACTAACACTTATTTGTAGCTAATAAAAGAATATCTTCAGTATATTCATTTAAGAGAAGGATTTTATGGCATGCAATTATTAAAACTAGTTAAAAAGACCCTACCTATATACAAATTTCAATTTAAAGTATGTTTTAATCTTAAAAAGAATAAATTTATTTAAAAGATACCACAATTAACATATTAAAAATATCTGCTTACTATGTATCATCTGACTATTAAATGATCTTCATTGAAAATATATGTCATTTAATAAGAGTTATAATCTTTCGAAACATACCAGGGAAATATTATTTTAATTGAAGAGTTGTCTTGTTTTAAATGAAATTGTATAAAAGTTGCAACTATTTAGAAAATACATAAAAGAACATGTCTCTTAAACAAAATGTTCCAAAATCATTTATTTTTATAATGAATTGCATAAAAGTTGGAACTACTCGAAATATTTATAAAGGAAAATGTCTCTTAAAGAAAAACTTTCAAAATTATTTATTATAATAGATTTATTAAATGAAATTCTATATATTCCAATGTATTGTTTACTCTCATAAACCTTACCAAAATGTCATGTTGACTTTTGTAAGTGAAATAAAACCTACACTTGCTACAAATAGTATAAACAAGTGATAGCCTTTATTACCTTGTTTAGTTTGAACAAAATACAATATGGAATGAATTAAAATGGGAAAATAACATACAAAGGATAACATTTAGAGTAAAGTTCAAATAAAGGATTAAACTTTCAAGTTGTTTGAATAGAAAATCAATGTTATGATATGTCATTCCAATATAAGATAAAACTTAAGGAAGTTGTGGAATAAAATAAGGTTTTGATACTTTATTTGAATCACTTATCATAATGTCGATCATCTATTTGATCACTTAAAAGTTAGATCCTTTATTTGAATTACTTGTCATAATTTTAATACTCAATTAAATCACTTAAATGATCCTCTAGTTGAGAACCACAAAAGCTAAACCAAGAATTGCAGCCCTATTGAACCTAAGCACCACAACCGTAAAACCCAAGCTCTACATATATCATCAAACCTAAGTATTGTATGAAAACATTTTGTTTAACCTAAGAGCTCTAACCCAAGCACAATCTAATTCGAGTAATAGTAGTGATCTACATTTGTTGATTTGACCCAGTACAACTTAGGTTCATAGAACTTGAATGTGACTTGCTCCCCATAATGGCTTATCTAAGTACAAACTATATGTAGGTCATCAAGATGGTTTGTCAAACTTGTAGTTCAGAACCTTTTATAAGTAGTAGTTTGTGGTGCTAGATCTGGTGGTTCATTAAGTCATACATAAGGTGAACAAGTCTAATGGTGGTAATAGGTTAGATGATCTTAGCAAGTTTGGAGATGGTAAGGTTAAAAGGTAAGTAATGGTATGATGCTAATTTATGCAATGAGTCATAGTTTAAAGGTAGATCGAATGGGTAATAGAGTTGGGTCCTATGAGTGGTAAGGCATGGTAGTTTAGGTATTAAGTCTATGGCAATGGCTCTATCCAATAATAGTCATGTAACTTAACTCAACAAAGAGTACCAAAGAAAGCAACCACAGATAACTAAGGAATGGATATTATTAGGTCTCGATAAAGGGATGACTATATCTTATTTGGCAAGATCTTCCTATCATGAAATAGTCATTTTATCCGTGTAAAAAGTGTAATGGGCCATAAATGAGGAATAAAATGAGATTAGGATAGTTATTCCTCAATTAATGTTGAAGAGAATATTCAGTCTACATGTTAGGTCATTAAATGAAAGGAGCTAATGATCGAACCTCCATGCATTAAGGTTAGAATAAAATTCTAACAACCTATTATGTCGTATAGTTAGACTAAAAAGTATCATAAGGAATAGGCTAATAATAGAATTAAAATGACTACTATCCATGCTCTTTTTGAAACCTTAACTACCATACCTAACCTAAACCCCATCATCATCCTAGCAACTAACTAAACCCAATACACATACTTCCTATTGAAGATCTAGCCAAGATGAAACCCAATGACTTCTTTTGTTGGTGAGCTACCATTGTTGGGCTTGGTTAAGTAAACCCATAGTTGAGATTATCTAATTCAAGCCATGGTGGTCAAACCCAAGTCATAAACTACGGTAGCTTTAAACTAAATCGAGATCAGAAAGGTAATGTTTCCATGCAAAGCTAAGCAATGGTTTGATGGTCAAGTAAAGAGAAGTTTTAGTGTTAGGATAAGAGGTTCTAAGTTGAACCTATGCCATAAAGGGAGGGTTTAGTATTCATACTAGGTTTAGGTCTAACGATAGTGGGTTATTTAGGAGCAAGTGCTTTATGGTGTGGTTAGTTTGTGATTGTGTAACTAAGGTCTCTGAGAAGCAAAAGTATATATGAAACTTAGGAGAAGGAATGTAAGAGTCAATGTTAATTGAAGATGCTAAATAAGAATTAGCCAAAATTATGGTGTTCTACTAATTATAGGGCTTGATAAATGACCAAATAAGAAGTAATGCTTAACCCATCAAGAACCCTAGGAATGAAAATAAAATACATAGGTACATTAAATAAACTCTTTAAAGTCCTAAATTAGGAAATGATAATTCATGTAATTATCTATTTAAAAAAATAAGGATAAAGAGTAAAATGTAAAATATTTAGAGAAATAATAAAAGACTAAAATTACTATAGTGAGAAGTCTTATTTATCCATAAGACATTTATTATAAAGTAAATGTGACAAAATAAGTAGAAATGACCAAACTACCCCACATTATAAAAAGAAAAAGTAAAATAGTAAATGAGGGTAAATTGTATTTATAACATCATAAATTATATCTTTTGCATATAGGGCATTATCATTTTATACTTTAAATATAAAAGTTAGTAAACAACAAATATTTGACCAAACTTTAGTAAAATAAACATAATATTTATTAATTTAATAGGGAAATGACTAAAATACCCCTAATTAGTAAGAAAATTATACAAAATTAATCAAAATGCAATGAAACATCACATCACAATTCAATAACTTATTTGTGAAGTTAGGAAAATTAGGGGGACAAAAGGAATATTTTTTAATAATTTGGATTTTGTGTTAGAAATTTAATAAATTAACTTTTTAAATGTCAAAAATTCATTAAAAAATGGGCAAATGTAAAAAAATATATAAAAAAATTTACTAAAGACGTATACAAATATTAAGAATCTATAGTAATTTTCCCATAGCTTGTGTCCAATGCATTTAATAAAAAATTATTTTACAAGTGAGGTGAAACCACTATAAATAGCGCATAATGATTATAGTGGTGGTGGTGGCCATCATGTAGCAACTTTGACTACTATAATCTATTTTGTACAAGAATTTTAGGGAAAGAAATACTATTCCTTTTACCTCAAAAATTTTATTGTAAGTTCTTTATATTTATAGTAACAAGTGATTATTATGCAAGATTTTATTTTGCATGTTTGATATTTTTAATATTTTTTCTAGTATTCTATTCTATATTGCCTAAAAACCTAATTCTAAGAAAATTTATAAATAAATAGCTATTGGCCTTATAATGCCACCCTAAATTTTCATATACTATAATATATTATTTATGATCATTTTATGTCAAAAGCAACATTGTACTTACTACTTCATATTTATTACAATTTTACAGCTCATTTTTTAAGTAAATAGCCAGGATATTTAAAAAATTTCCTTAAACAAATGATCTATATGACTTAAAACACCTAATATAAGGGTATAATGATAATTTTTAACCTCTTTTGATTAATATAACACTATTTCTAATTACATCTCTAACTATACATCATTATCAATAAATCAAGATTAGGCTCTAAATATTACTAGCTTAATTTCTATAATTACTCATTTCAAAATATATTTCATCAAGTTATATATGATTTTTCAACTTAAAAATGTTAATGAATCTCCTTAAATGGAAAATTGCAAATCAAGAAGTCAGAATTTTTCACCCTTTAACTCCACGATTAAAAGGATAATATACTAACTTAAATTATATATTCCTTTTAACTTCCAAGATCCACAGGGCAACCTTATCTTATGTAAGTGGCCTACTTCACCACAACTAAATTATTCTTTTACAAAGAACCATAAGTTATTGTATTGATTGTGCTTATAATTAGCTTAATGTGTGCACATGCAACTTTTGTGATTAAAAGTTTAATTTCGGCAGTTGAGCCTACCCGTTTGATGTAATTGTTGTGTACTTAATTTCAATTGTTGTGGTTTGTGATACTTGATTGATCGCTTGCTTAAAATTTGACTCTAAGAATCTACATGGCCTAAAGAAACTGGATATGCATTGTATCCTTCATATATTTACATTTTGTCCCACCAGATACCAACTGTTGATTGTAGTTGAATCAATTGGGAATAAGTGGGCTCAAGTAGAGCTTAGATGGATTAGGCCTAAATCTCTCCTCTTGTTCCTTGATTCCTAAAAAAAAAAAAAAAAAAAAAAACCCTATGGGTATAGCCATGGGGTCCCTCCAATGCTCAAGTTAGCAAGAAGGACAGAAGGAAAGAGAGAGCAAGTACTAAGGACCTAAGGGATAGTACTTATCCGGTATGTGTATAGGATATTGAGAGTTAGGATTATGTATGGAAAATGAGCTAAAAGAGTGGAGAAGCCTCCATACCTCATGGTGTCTAACACCTTTTATGGGGATTACCTGAACACGTGGCGGTTTGGGGTTTGATCGTATTAGTTGCCAATAAACAGCATAGGCCACAATGGAGACCGGGCGACTCTAAAGGCTATCAACCATGATTTGCTTAGTAACCAAATCTGTAGCTTAAAGTTTGACATCCACAAGAGCTAACGAGTATATTAGCGATACTATGAATGTTAGATGACCATTAATGAACTACAATGGGAAGCTAACACTAAAGACAAATGAGGAGTTAAAGACATTAAGGAGGCTCGGTAAGTGCTTAATTGAGGATAAGCTAAGACCCGAGTTAATGCCAAGTGGTTGGCGCATGCAGGCTCTATGGTTGAGTCAATTTACTCAAGTGAGATATTGTAGGGCTTGCCAAGTAAGTCACAGTATAGAAGACGAGCTCAATGTTCGCCCGCATGTTTCTTAATGAGCCTCCTTGTATGCTAGGCCTTGAGCTAAGAGAGAATTAGGTATCAACATTCACCCCCACCCTAACTCTCCTCAATAGCTAGGATGCAAGGAGAGTAATCTGTGTGAAGCGACTTGGACGAGGTTGGACCATTCTTCCAATAAGCAAAGGGGCTCACATTATTGTTTAGTGACGTGACATTTGCCATCTCTATTCAAGTCTATCTTCTTGTATACTGGCATCCAACATGATTGATGTAACCGTTAGACTGCCTGCAGTGTCATGATGACCTTTTCTAGGAAGTGTAGTACGCATTAA
Source organism: Lumnitzera littorea (assembly GCA_024138015.1). Lineage (NCBI taxonomy): Eukaryota > Viridiplantae > Streptophyta > Magnoliopsida > Myrtales > Combretaceae > Lumnitzera > Lumnitzera littorea. The sequence continues at coordinate 72,745,147 of JAMXBB010000010.1, forward strand.
TGATCCCTCAGGGGTGATTGCATACATGGGATGTTCTATTGTCAAACTATGTTAGCGATCCATTTGCGTAGATCAATTGAGGCATTTGGATCACAAAATAGGACACGTGGACGGCTAAGGCTTAATGTATATCCTTTCGCAAGTTCATGCTCTAGGAATGGTAGAAATGGTTCGCCTTCTGTCACGCCCCGAACAAGAAGAGTCATAACAGTCCCGCTGTGTAAACTAATCTAAGATAGAAGCTGACCTCACAGCTGCTATCGTAGACGCAGTTTACACAAGGCGCACAACTCAACTAGCTTGAAACGTTTGTTCTGACACTTGTTAATATTCAAACCTGTGGTAGAGCTTTTACAAAATACTTGTTCTATACAACCTGCTGTTTAGTACCACAACAGTAATTAAACAAACATTTCACATCCAAGGGTAAAGTTTACAATCAGAGTTTATTAAAAACCACAGGTTTTGCGATCTATATACAATAAGCTAGAAAACTAGTGGGCTCCCAGGGAATTCCCATTTAGTTTTCCTCAAAACTTAAAGACAAAGCCAAAAGCTCAGGTTTTGTTAAATTCCTCGATCCTCACTTTCCCACACAGCAGCACACTAACCTGGGAACGGTGGTACCTAAACATCTTGCCTTCACTCAACACCTACAAAAGAGTTTGTAGGGATGTGAGCACAACTAGCTCAGTAAGTGGGGTGGAGTTAGAAGAGTATTATACAATCACAAATAAGATTAATAATTATGATGAAATGCAATGCAATCACTCAAATGAAAACATCGCACAATATTATCCGGTCCACTGTGAGGTTAGAGAAATTACATCCGCTCCAACCCGGATTGAGGAGTTTCATCACGACTCAAGTCAGACCAAACCCGGGCTTGTGCAATGGAGAACACCCCCCTCCCATGACCGCCTTCAAACCACGGCCCCCAACCTTGCCGCGACCTCCTCGCCTGTCACTTAGTTCGACTAAGGATGGGGAAAGGACCATTTTAGCTATCCTCATCGAAGGAAGTCGGCGTTTGGCCTAACACTCTTAATCGTTTCCCTTAACTAGTGATTATGCATGTCCAATTACATTTTAGTCGAATAACTGTTAGTGTTAATCAGGGGTGACCAACAAGTTCACACAATATAGAATCCATGCAAATATGCAGAACAGCACACCAAGGAGTTAAACTCCTGTCACAACCGAGTATCATTCACACACACACAACATGCGCATAATCATCTAATTACAAACACAACCAGAAGTACTCTTAAGTCCCCGGATATTTTAAATAGTACCCAAACAGCGGTGAAGCTACAATCCCAACTTACTTGTTTAGATGTTCGCTATTGCTGACTTGAATTGTTAACTGTCTTTGTATTGGAAGGTCCTAATTACACAAAAGGCCCAAATTCAGTTTTCGTAATAATTATGAAAACATTAGGGTTTTATCTAAAATGGTTATATTTATATATATATATATATATATTATTTCCATAATATGCAGTCATGTTATTATTATATATCGAATTAAATTATTAATTATTGATACCGTACATCATATATACTATTACGTATTATATATCGTTTTGATCGTATCGAAACGTACTTTTTATTTATTAATTCACGTTTTGATTCCAGTAAGGTTACCGAAATGTGTATATTCTTGAATATGTTATAGTTATAGGCTAGTTTGCTTAAGGTTATCCGATTTCAACAAAACCAGTGTCATTGAGTTCGTATAGACCTAACAACATGTTTTACGAGTCCTGTTTCTAGAGATGGATTTTAACGGGTAGTTTAAATTTTTAATACAATTATACATAATTATATAAAAAGGATCGTATTATGTGAAATTTACAGATTTAAATTATATTTCATCCAATTTGTCCTTATATTGTAACAATATAAGTATTATTCAATTCTAATACACCTAAAGTGTATCCCGATCAGAAAATATTAATAATTATAATAAAAATCTCCATTTAATCCAATTTGATCAGCAATCCTATATATAGGTTTTATTTAACTATTTAATTCATTTTAGCCTATTAATATTACAAATACACCCCGACTTGTAATTTAAGCTATTTTACTTAATAAATTCGTAATAAATAGTTCGGATTACTCAATAATTCCCCGAAAATTTCTATAGACTTCTAAAAATATAGGGAACTCAGTTATCACTTGGTTTCAAGTTTCTGACCTATTGCCTATATTTTCATATTGACGATTTTACCCCTTAATTATAATAAATTATTCAATTATAATAAATTATTCAATTATAATCCTTTCAGCACCAAATTAATTTCAATCTAACTCAATACTATTATTATTTATTATAGATCAGTACATGTCCATTTCATCAATTAATTTCATAATTTCCTATTAAATTCATAATTTCAGCCTATTTTCGAGCTAATTTCAAGCCTGAAAATGTAATAAATATTAAAATTATTCAAATAAAAATTTGGGCTACGTAGCAATTACCTATATATCATACACAAAAATTTTCAGCTAGAAACAACATCATATAGTACATTTATTTCACAAATATAAATTCGGGTGAATTATAGATTTCTTAATAAAGTATATTAAATATTACGAATTTTTCAAAAATAAAAATATCACATGAAAGCATGTCTAAAATAACCTAAGTGTAAATTTTTTCATAATTTTCTGGGCGGATTTACTATTTTTTAGAAATTATTAAAAAATAGAGCAGAAATTTGACCTTGGTGTTCTTGGGTACTCCGGTGGCCGGCGGTGGCTGGGTGGTTGTCGGACGGCCTGCATGGTAGGTGGACCGTATAGGGTTGGCTAGGTTTCACAGCAGAACTACTCTAGATTAGGGTTCCACACTTTCACTAATTTTTTCTGTTTTTTCTAAATTTGTTTTTTTTTTCCACGATTTTTTCTAATTTTTCTTTCTAAGTATTTCTAATTCCAAACTGCTAAAACTTTCATATTTGATGGTGTTGGCTTTTTATAATGCCTCAAAGTCGGTTAAGGGATTTTTTTTTTAATTATTGTATATTTTCTTTTCTAATTTCTTTTTTTTTTTTATATTATGCATGAAGTGTCCTAAAGTTAATAATTCACTTTTGAATCAGCAATCCCCTTTCCCCATTCTCCTGCCACGCCTCACGTCCAGCAATCTCCAATGTATTTAATTAATTTTTTTTTCTTTTATTAAATAATTACTTAAATGTAGATATTATATGTTAGAATTAGTTATTTAATTAATATACAAGTTTATACCCTATGTAAATAACATGTGAAATATATAACTTTACTCATATAATTAAGTTTCTAGCATATCTTTTATTTTTAGGATACATTCTAAAGTTAATTTCATGAATTCAACACAATAAATATATAATTACACAATTTTAGGTTAATTTACGAGTATAATTATTATTTATACTGGATATACTCAAAAAATTACGTGTATTTTTATATAGTAAATTATACTACATTATCTCATTTTATAGCTCAATTAACTTATCTCTAAGTTCTCGTTGCAATCTAAGTTTAATTTTAGGAGTTCCGAACATTTTAGTGCTTTATTAAATATTCCAATTTCTAAGGGCAAAATTGGGGTTTCGAGTCATTATTACTAAAATCTAACTTCACTGTAATATCTCGACTAACTTTTTCATTCTAGTCGCAAAGTTTGGGCTCAATTGGATAAGTTACCTTAAAAACCCTAAATCTAAGCTCGGTTGTCCTAAACTCAATTTTGGGAGCTTACACCTTCTCTCCCTTGTTATCTATATAAAAGAGTAGGTAGGTTTTCATCTCTCACTTTGCATTGTCAAACTAGAAGAGACTTTACCATATTTTTTACTCGTAAGCTAGTTCGTTCTTACTATAATTTTCCTTTTTAGTTGATCTTTGACTATAGCTGACCAAAGTACAACCAATCAATAGAATGAGTTTTCCCATCCATCCATTTAGAGGGAAGTGAATGAGGGCTAGGAAGATTTGGCCCTAGAAGGGGGTAATCACCCTACTCCCTCTAAGACAACAGCAGTAGCAACAGTTAACAAAGATGGGGTCATACTATCTTAAGCAGAGAGGAGAGAATGTGCGTAGTAAAGGCCCTGCAATGTACATCCCTCAAATGGAGAGAAGGATAAGTAAGGGGAGTTGCTACATACGACCAATGTCGATGATAAGGCATGTGCCCATGTTGCTTATATGGAAGACAAGAAAAAGCTTAGGCTTGTAAGCTGAGTAGTTGGGCAGGTGTCTAAGGTGGCGAGTAGAGGTGCCTACAATTGGATAACAAGCGTACAACATAGGAGATGACCAGTCATTTGGTATTTATGTGAAGCTGTTTGACTTGAGTCTTCAGCTTCCCTTTTAAGAGTTCCTTATAGAGTTTTTCAGTTATTTCAAGGCTGCCTTAAGGAGTTTGAATGCTAATGCTTAGGCATAACTGCTCGCATTTGGGGCATTGTGCCTATAGGAGTTGCGAAGGCCAATAACATTCAGCCATTTCTTCCACATCAAGAAGGTAGCCAATGTTTAGGTATATGTTGCCAACTAAGGGATTCATTGAAGATTTTTAATGTTTTATCAAACAAGGTCGATAACTGGAAAGAATTCTTCTACTTCATTCGCATTCCTGAGCCATTAAGCTTCTCATCTCAATAGAGATGGCCTATTGGAGGCAAAAAATTGAGTGGTCTGGGGGATGAAGATACCATGACCAGTATCAAGCTATTAAACTTAGCAAAGTTGAAGAAGCTCTATTCGATGTCTATTTGTCGTAAGTATAGAAATGGCTCAACACTGTTTGGGTTTAAGATAGGTATGTCTTACTCTTCATCAAGGAAGGATGGTTGCCTGTCTGCCACGTCACTTCATTGTTGGAGTAAGGGACATTATGAAGAACACCGGGCTAAACTCAAGAGGGGGGTGAATTGAGTTGTAGGACAATATGCAATTCTTTTTCGATATATCCAATTAAATGCAATAATAAGAGTAATCAAAACAATAATAAACAATAATAAGTACATAAATTAAAAGAGATAGGGATAGAGAAATTCAAGTACAAATGTAACATAAAGTTCAGACTGCCTCCTAATCTCTACGTACTCAATGCCTCTAACCAAGGACTTCACGCCCCTTTATTAATTTCTCAACACAATGATCTAAGAGCTAAAGCTTATACACAATCGCTATTTCATACAACAATCTCTAGTGTAATGCTCTTCTTTTACTCAAGATTACAAAATATATAAATACTCAAGCACTACACACTAGGTCTCTTTTGTTTGATTGCAAGTAAATAGTACAAGAGACAATTTGTAAGTAATGAGACTAAAGAATGTAAAGGAATGTCTTTTGATTGCAGTAGAATATTAGATCTTAATTCTCTTTGGTCGGGTTGTTGAGCATTTATATCAACTCATTAAATCCTTCCCGTTATCGCGCATTAAATGCTTCAATGGCTACTTAGATCAAACTTACCAGCATGCCGGTACCTTAACCTTACAAGCAAGTAAGTAATAAATTGCACTACTAACATAAACACCAATAAGTAAACCAGCATGCTGACTCCTTCAAGCCAATGAGCTTTTCTTTGTACTTTTTAGGGCTTTACACCATCAGCCTAGTTCTTCCTTGAGCTGTTATGCTGATAACCCAAATAACACCTAAAAATACTTTTGACAACCAACAAACAAATAAACTTTGCAAACTATCTTTAAGATCATTTGATCACCATTTAAGGATTAAATTTCTTGTGGAGATAATTGATATACTTAATTATTAAGCAAATTAATCAATCTTATTCAATTATCTTAATATGATCAAATAGAACTTAGTTTTAATCATTCACTTTTATTTTATTCTCATCAAAATCAATTAATAAACCTTAGGTTCAACACATTAGGCCTGCTTGTACTCGACATAATAAGTATGTGGTCTTCGTATTCTTTGTTTACTTAATGAGTTTGTTGGTTTCTTGCAACTATGGAGTTGGCCACAGAAAGGGTAAGAGAAAAGTTGATTATCATTTAAAATAGGCAATTGGAGAATTTGGCTTAGTCAGGATAGAAAAGAAGATAACCAATTATGGAGGGGGAAGGGAACACTTCACATCACTCCTTAAAGAGAACCAAGAAGAAGAAGGATATGAGGTAGCAGATGCTTCTCAAGGTGGTTCAACATGTTGCAGGTGATATGCTAATAGGTCTGCTTGTTGTTAATTCAAGGCTTAAGGGGGTGGCTTCTGGTGATGGGCCGGCCTAGGGCGGCTAGGCTAGGGGCATAAGTGCTTCATAAGGGACTCAGAGAGGGGATGCTCTGGTGGATGTTTAACAAGAAGATTCATAGTGGACCCTTAAGAATGTTGGGGTTCCCACTATCAAGATCCTTGACGGAAAGGAAGTTGCATTATTTGTTTGTCGTAGTAAGTAACCGGTGGTAACAAAGATGCAAGTACCTTCTCCTTTGTCCAAAGGCGGACCTTTGCAAAGGTTTTACCAACTGCAGGCACACTTTGGATGGCTCTTTATCAAGAAGAGCAATGTCAAGGCTTCGGTGAAGTTGCTAAGGAGGTACGATGAGCTAAGTTGTTCGTAGTTTTTGTTAAAGTATTTAATCTTATTCTATTGACTAACTGTACATTGTCCCTATAGCTATATGATCTTCTTAAGTTTGTTCTTGTACACAACCAAGCATACTAGTAGTCGGTCGGGGGTCGGGCAAGGGTTAAGGTGGAGAAGCTCCGAGAAATGCTAAAGTAGGAGAAGAAGGTGCGTAACGACCTGGCTGTTACGTTAAGTGACTTCAAGCCCCAATACAGGGAGCTAGCTAAGCAGGTCGACAAGTTGAGGGGTGACATGAAAAAGGCTAAAAACTTCGCCAAGGCTACTAAGGAGAAACTATCCACCGTACAAGCTAAGCTAGAGGCTAAAGGGAAAGAGTTAGAAGGGGGTATGAACTGACTTTACACAGAGGGAAGCGAAGCTGTTAAAAGGGAAGGGTCTAGTCGCTAAGGTTAGGTAAGATATTTTTTTGGAGACCCTTGATGACCCTTCAATTGAGAAGGCCCTCACCTTTTTTGGGTATGCAAATGTTTGGAGGCAAGTTCGTTAGAAGTTTCCTAAGGTTGATTTGTCCTTCCAAAGTTGGTTGGACAACCCCGAAGTTGCTGTTGGTGTTGAGGAGGAAGTCGAGTCGTCTAATGACTCGTCGAATGGTTCTAGCAATGGCTCTAATGCAAGTTGCAAGTAAGATAAGGGAGGGGATAGGGGCAATAAGGTTCAAGTTGAGTAGTAAGAGGAAAGGTAAGGAGAGAATGTGGTTGCTAAGTAGGTTAGGGGCAACTTTGTTTTTTTCTTGTGTTAGTTGATAGTTTAGGCGATTTATGCCGACTTTTGCTTATCTTCATTATGTTCCATTTAGGAGGGATCGAGATGCCAATTTGTTCTTCTAAAATGTAATTATCATAGATTTAAGGCTTTGTTAGTGTACTTAACTCATTTTCGTTTTGTTTGCCTTTACCTTTGTTACCTTTCCTCACTTCGCATTTAGACTTTATTTTTGTTTTAAGTCTTTTGTGCTGCTAGTGATGTTTTCAAGTAGATTGATTCATCTTATTTTTTTGTGAAGTTTCCTAAATACTTTTCCCTTGAGTTGGCTTCTTGTTCTTACTTGCAAGTAAGCCTTTAGGTTCTCTCCAAGATTATAGAAGCTAAGGCATACTTTTCCCTTGAGTAGGCTGCTTGTTCCTACTTGCAAGTAAGCCTTTAGGTTCTCTCTAAGATTGTAGAAGCTAAGGCGTTGCTTGGCCTTAGCGTAAGCTCATCGTTCAAGGATGATGAGTATATGAATCTTTTGGTGACATCATGAGATCTTTCAAATAAAGTAGGCTTAACTGCATAAATCTTTTCTAACATTAAGTAATCTCTTTAATAGGCTTATTTTGGGTAATGTGTATGCTTGGTAAACATATCACCTTAGGCAATGTGCATTCTAAAAGCCATTTAATGGGCGTACAATACATTGCTATTTTTCAGGGTGTCACTTAGGCTCTAAGAGCACTTAAGTCATCAAATGAATGCCATGTGTATGGTTGGGGGTGCTCTAAGTCTCTTATATAAAGGGTGCATAGGTTCTTACTTTACCATGCCAAACATTTAAACACTTTTCTAGTGTATAGCTAAGGGTTGACTCACTTCTTCCTTTGCCATGAGAGTATCGAAGGCGATTAGATAGAGAAAGTATATGTTTAAGGTTAGGAGAATGTCTCCTTAACCCCTCCCTTTGAGCAATAATCATGAGGTGTAGAGAGCTATCCAACAATAGGGGTTAGCCCCCGAGTTATGACTAGGAGGTATACTCTCACCTCAGGGTCCTTCCTTCTTTCTACCCTTATAATACCTAGCAAAGGCAGAGCTCGGGTGCCATTCGCCACTTGTTGGTGATAGCTTCACTATGGATGTGCTCTTCTATAAGAGGTTTTGGGTGGTTCTTCCATGCACTTTCCCAAATGAAACAATTAGGTAAGGGTGGCTACAATGATTACGACAGTAGAGAGGATCTTTTTTTCCACCTTAACCTGCTAACTAAGGCAAACTGGAGATGCTCATCAAATTGTAGAGAATCCCCTACTTCGTGAGTCCCTTGGTCTACCCTACAAGTAGCTTAAATGGGGTAGGCAAATCATACCTTGTTCCCTATCTGAGTTGCCCTAATAGGAGTTTGGCATGTATGGGTGAAGCATCAACCTTCCTTTAATGCTAGCCAAAGCCTTGGAGCCCGAAGCTTTGAATGGAGTAGTTAGATCAGCTATCCTTATTGTTGCTTTTATGGAAGACTAGCTCTGTTAGGTAGAGTGGGGGTCTTCGCTTAAAGGTCGAATGTCATTGGGGTCCCTACAATTTGGAGCTTGGCCTAGTTGAAACGTAAGGATGTAGTCACGGCTATCCTAATGGAGTTCGTAGGCCAAATCAAAGTTGAGAGCAATTTTTCTTAGAGAAGAGTCTGGAGCGAGAAGTTGAGAGTAATCATTTAAGCCTGGCATTAAGTAATAGACTAGGATTTGGGCTCATGAGTTTATAGTTTTCTTTTCTTTTCTGAATATAATAGGGGTTGGTATGCTAACCCTCAAGACCTTGTACTTCATTTTGTTAATGGAATAACACTTTTCTTTTCTACTCGCCATCGCTTGTTTGCTATTTTGTTCTCCTTTAACTCTTTTTTTTTTCTATTGTTCGACTGGGGTAGCTTTATATATCCTGGAATTACGTTAAGTTTAAAACGTAGACCTAGTGTGATGGCCTTGCTCCTTGTATGTTTGGGGATGAAAATCAATCCGAACACAAAAAGGTGCTTGTATGGTTAATGTAATGACTAACTTTGGTAAGTGGCTTGGGGATGAGAATTGACCCAAGCCTTAGAGCTTAGTGTAAACAGATACTCTAAAGTAGATATGACACCTGTAGAGTTAGTGTAAGGACTAACCTAAGTAAGGTGCTTTAGGATGAGAATCGACCCAAGGTTCAGAGCTCGATGTAGACCGAAGCTCTAAAGTAGATATGATGCTTGTAGAATTAGTGTAAAGACTAACCTAAGCAAGGCGCTTGGGGATGAGAATCAGCCCAATGCTTGGAGCTCAATGTAGACTAATGCTATAAAGTAAATACAATGCCTTTAGAGTTAAGTAAGGACTAACCTTGGCAAGGTGCTTGGGGATGAGAATCAACCAAAGGCTTAGGTTTGGTATAGCAATGCCTTGATGAGAGTGCCTACAATGTTGGTATAAGGACTAACTTAGGCAAATTCTTAGGGATGAAAATCAACCCAAGGTTTAGGCTTGATGTAGACCGATGCCTTAATAAGAGTGTCTGCAATGTTAGTGAAAATACTAACTTAGGTAAGGCACTTGGGGATGAGAATTAACCCAAGGCTTCGGGTTCGATGCAAACCAGTGCCTTTGTAAGCACCCATAATATTAGTGTAAAGACTAACTTAAGGCATATGTTTAGAGATGAAAATCGACCTAAGGCTATGGCTTCGTACTAGTAAAGGTTGCATACATACGTAAAGAGAGAGAGGAAAATAGACAAGTGTAGGAAACTCGTCAATTCATTAAGTACAATAGCAGTTACATGTCCTTTTTATCTCATCACTATACTTAATAGAATCAAGGCCTTATATTGTTGGCATTTCATGCCCTGGGAATAGGTCATCCATCTAGGGTTTCCAGCTTGTAAGTACCTTTCCCTACGTCTTCCACTACTTGCACCAAGTTCTCCCAATTAGGGGAAAGCTTACTCCACCCTTCTCCTAAACTAGTAACCTCTAATTTTCTATACATTAGGTCCCCTAGGCAAAAGACCTTATGTTTGACATTGTGGTTGTAATACTAGGCAACTTGCTGCTAATACGCCATTGTATGAGCCCATGTGGTGTCATGCACTTGTTCAATGGTGTTAAGGCTTACTTAGAAGGCCATATGGTTAGTGTTCACATCAAAGTATTGGGTCTTGCTGATTGGCAAATCCACCTCAATTGGGAGGACAGCCTTTGCTCTGAATGTAAGGAAGAATGGGGTTTCTTCGTTGGAGCTTCTGTATGTTGTACAATATCCCCAAAGAACATTTGGGAGCTCGTTAGCCTACCTACCTCCTATTCACTCTACCCTTTTCTTTTAGTTGTAGAGGGTTATCTTATTGATAACTTCAACCTAGCCATTGATCTAAAGGTAAGCGATTGAAGTATAGTGTAGCCTAATGCTATGTTTATCATAAAATTCTCTAAACTGATCGCTATCAAATTGCCTTCCATTATTAGTGATCAATTGCTACGATACCCTAAAGCGAGATAGTATGTGGATGAGCACGAATCATTCGATAGCTCGAACTATGATAATGGTTACAACTAACGCCTCCACCCATTTGGTGAAGTAATTTACCACTATTAAGATGAATTGTTGGCTTGACAATGCTTTTTAGAAAGGGTTGAGAGCATCTAATCTCCATTACATAAAGGGCCAGGGGCTTGTCAAAGGCTGCAATTCTGAACTGGAGGCATGAGCGATTAGTGCATATTTCTAGAATGAGTGGCACTTCCGAACTAAAGACTTAGCGTCTTCTTTCATTGTTAGCTAGTAATAGCCCAACTTAAGTGCTTAAATGTATAGTGCCTAAGACTAGATGTGGTTATTGTAAATTCCTACATGGAGCTGTTTGAAGATACAGGTACCCGCTTCTTTCCTAAGGCATAAGAGGAGTGGAGCACTCTATCTTCATCAATAGAGTACTTCATTGATAGAGTACATCGTCAATCAATGTGTAGTTGGCTGCGATGTAAGCCAGCCTCTTTGCTTCTACTTAGTCCTTGAGTAATGCTCCCACCTTGAGATATTGTGCAAGGGGATCCATCTAAGAGGGCTTGAGACTTGTAGCCTGTACTTCAAGGACTTCCTATTGCTGTACCTCGGTACTTCGCTGGGGAAGATACTGTATGAAGAGTGGCTTCCCGTAGTAATGTGATGCAGGGATAATGGACAAGGCTATCCTAAATTATTTGTCTACCTCTATGTATTCTGCTCTAGGGATTTTATTGACTTCCCACAATGCAAATTCCGCGAGCATACCCTATACCATATACAGGTACCTGACCATTTTTTCCCTTTTGGTGTCATACTCTCCTTTAATTTGTTGTACCACCAACATGGACTCCAAGTATATGTTAAGCTTCTCTACTCCGATGTCTTTGGCAATCTTTAAGTTGGTGATGAATGCATCGTACTTAACCTTGTTATTGCTTACTAGAAAACCAAACTTCAAAGCTTAGAGAATCTTTGTTCTATACAGGCTTTATAGTGTAATACCGGCCCTACTCCTCCCACTAGTAAAGGAGTTGTCAATGTAAAGGGTCCATACGAGTATGGTAAGCTGGAGTTGAGGCTTATTCGCTCTAGTGTATTCAACTATGAAATCGGTAAGGACTTTTACCTTAATTGCTTATCTCAAGTGGAATTGGATTCCATGGGCATTGAGCATGAGGGAGTATTTCATCATTCTAACTAAGGTGTTGGGTTTTTGCTAGATAGCATTAAGTGGTTAGTTTGCTAGTATGATGATTAAGTGTGACTAGAAATAGGGCCTAAGCTTTCGAGCTAGGATGACTATCATAAGGGTGAACTTCTCCACTTTTGTGTACCTAAGCTTTGGCTTGTAGCTAACATAGTAGACTGGCCAATGTTCGTAGTTGTTTGTTAGGACAAGTACCAAGGAAAGTGCTCTATCCCTGACTATGAGGTACAAGTATAACTCTTCTTCGAGGATTAGCTTGGAGAGTATAGGAGGGGTCACCAAGAAATCCTTCAGTTTGTTGAATGCTCGCTAACATTTGGTTGTCCATTTGAATTTAATAAGGTTTTTCAATAACTTGAAGAATTTTATGCATTTATCTGCACTTTCAGATACAAATCGATTCGGGGCAGTAATCCTTCTGGTTAAGCACTACACCTCTTTAATTTTTCTCGAGGCTTTCATGTCCTGAACTGCTTTAATCTTGTTTAGGTTAGCTTTTATCCCTTACTCTATCACCATGAAACCAAGGAACTTCCTCGATGCAACCCTGAAGACACATTTCTAAAGATTAAGTTTCATTTGGAATTAGTGTAAAGTTTGGAATGTCTCACAAAGTTCGTCAATATGGCCTCTTTTAGTTTTGCTTTTAACAAGCATGTTGTCAACGTAGACCTCAATGTTTCTGCCGATCTATGGTTTGAAGATATAAGTGACCACCCTTTGGTATATGGCTCCGACATCTTTTAGACCGAAGGGCATTACCATATAGCAATAGGTCTTGAAATCTGTGATAAAGGATGTGTAGACTTCATCCTCAAGAGCCATCTAGATCTGGTTGTATCCTGAGTAATAATCCATGAAACTAAGAAGCATGTGGTTGGACATCAATTTGATGAGCTAAACTATGCACGCCAAGGGGAAACAATCCTTAAGATATACCTTGTTAAGATTGATGTAGTCGATACACATTCGTCATTTGCCATTTGCTTTCTTTACAAGTACATTGTTGGCGAGCTAGGTGGGGTATTTTTCTTGCCTTATGAAGCCTGCTTGAAGCAACTTCTATACTTCCTCCTTAATTGCTGCATAGTGTTCTAGGGTAAATTGCATTTTTTTTTTTTATAGGCTGGATAAAGGGATCAACTTTCAAGTGATGGGTAGCCTCCAATATTTTGATGATGCCTGGCATCTCTTCTAAGGCAAACGCGAAGACATCTGTGTTTTGCTTAAGGAAGTCTGCGATTTCGTCCTTGTCATTGTCTAACAATTCTACCCCTATTTTACTTGTCACTTGGAGCATTAGATAGTTTGATTTTCTTGATCTTTTTCGCGAGCTCCCTTGCACTATTAAAGTTGAGGGGGTCGTTGATTCTATGTTCATGATATCACTTCCGAATTGGGCTTTTAGGTAAAGCGACCTAAACAAGGTCTAGTCACTTCATGCCTCACCTATACCAGTAAGTGTCATAAGCTTTGCTTTAAGGCATTTTAGCTAATAAGCATGTCCAAATTTGTAATACTTGGCAAGATGAATATGATATTGTATGGTAACCAAAGGTCGACAACAATGAAGTCAATCAATTGTGTGATGGTGTGCTCATTGTCACCCAGTCGAACTAGTAGGGTATTGATTCCCTTTACTGGCACTGGTTTACCTCCTTTGAACCATGTGAGGTCATGTTTATACAACTGTAAGGGTTCGTCAAGTTTTTCCTTCATTTGCTGGTAAGCATTGTAGAAAAGAATGTCTACTAAACCTCTGCTATCAACGAAAATTTTAGGGACATCAAAGTATCTAATTTCATCATTTATGATGAGAGCATTGCTGTGGGGTTGGTCGACTCCATGTTTGTTTGCTTCAACAAAAGTGATCGTTGTATCTGTCTTTGTCCTCTTGGTTCTTATAAGATATACCTTGTATTAGGTCGTTATAGTTGTGGTGTTTGAGAGGAGGTTGGGTCCTTAAAATATGGTGTTGATTTGGACTAACCGTCCTTAACGATTTTATTCATTTACTAGGGCATTGATCTATTTGTTGTAGTGTTATTGTTGTTCCACTCGACAACACTGGGTCAGTTGTTGGATCTAATTCTTCTCGTTTGCAACAAGATAATCGATGTAGCCTCTATGGACAAGGCCTTCGACTATGTTCTTCAGATGGCAACATTCGTTAGTGTTTTGTCTTCATGTCCTATTGTAGTCATAGTAGTTTCCTAGGATCATCACTTCTAAGGTTTTATGAATATTAGGTGGTCACGAGAGTTGTTCTCGAACCTCGTACATGATTTCGTCAAACGGTCTATTGAAAGGTGTGCACGAGGTATAGTTTTAGAATTTCTATCCTTGCTTATCTCGTTTGTTATGTGCTTAGGCTACGGTCTAAGGTCGTGAAGCCTTAAACAGTCCTTTGTTTACATGTAAGTGTTGTTATCCACTTCAAACCAAGCTCCGATGGCATCCTCTTAAGCTACATATTTCTTGGCCACTTATATGAACTTGTCTAAGGAATTAGGTTTATCTAATAAGACTGCATTAAACAACCATCCATTAAGGTCTATACCTATAAGAAGCGCTTATAAGGTTGTTCTGGTGTCGAGCTTAAACACTTATAGCTTTGTTTGGTTGAAACGCTAAAGGTATGCCTATAGGGTTTCATTGAGTTACTATTTAATGTTGTAAAGTATGGAAGAGTCTCTTCTTAGCACTCAAGAACTTAAGAAATACTACTGGAAGTTGCCTCCAAGGTCAGGTGATGGAGGTATCAGGGAGGGTATTGAACCAAAGTAAGACTGCTTTTGCTAGCATATTGGGAAAGGCTTTACACGTGATGGCATATGAGAAGTTGTGGAGGCTCATCATCGTCCAAAAGTACACAAAATGATCATCTAGGTTAATGGTGCCATCATAAGTGTTTAGGTGTGGTGGCATTGCACCTACAAGCAGCATTTCTTCAAGGATAGAAGGAATGAATGGGTTTTTCACCGATGTGGAGTGTAACTCCTATGTAAAGGATTCAACCATCTTTTGGTCATGCACGTTGGAAGTGTAGCGAATGTGCTCGTTCAATTCCTTGACATTCATGTCTTCGTTGTCCTTTGGTGACTATTTTGGTGATAGGTCATTGATTGATTTGCTTGTCGTTATGCACTTACCTTACACTTATATTTTGCCATGATTGCGATTTAGCCGTTCGCATAGGTCTTCATTAGGTTACCAATCATGCTGAATCTAGTTACGTAAATGCACTAGGCGTATTGTTCGTAGGTCATCATTTTTGCTTGGTTCTAAGGAAGAGCTAATGGTTGCTTCCTCATTTAGGCATTTTTACGGTGCATTTTTTAACAACGTAACATCCTTATGTAGAGCTACAATAGACTCTTCATATTTTGTGTTCTCTTCAAGCATTTATTAGGTAAGTAGCCTAAGTTGTTGAACTTTGGCATTCTCATTTTCAAATGGTAGGGGTATCGTTGTACACCGTGGCAAGGGTGTTTGGTCGACTCCGCCTAGTTGCAATGTGTTGACATCCCCTAAGTATAATGCATGTAGATTATTGTTTTTACTTTTAGCCATCGTATAAGTAGTAGCTCAAAATAGTAGCAGTAAAATGTTGATTGCGGTTAAATCAACTAGGAATAAGTAGGCTTCAATAGAGCTTAGATGGATTGGGCTTAGATCTTACCCTTTCGTCCTTGATTCCTACAAGAAGTCCCCTGTAGATATAACCACGAGGGCCCTCCAACACTCAAGTTAGTAAGGAGGACTAAAACATTAAGGACCTAAAAGGTAATGCTTGTTCAGTACGTGTATAGGATGTTGAGAGTTAAGATTGTACATGAAAAATGAGCTGAAAGAGTAGAGAGGCCCCCATACCTCATAGTATATGGTACCTTTTATGGGGATTACCTAGACACATGGTAGTTTGGAGTTTGCTTGTACTAATCGCTGGCAAACAACATGTGCTACAGTGAAGATTAGACGGCTTTGAAGACAGTTGGCTATAATCGACCTAACAACTAAATTTGTAACTTAGGGGTCTAACATCCGCAAGAGCTATCGAGTGTGCCAACCATACCATGGATGTTAGACAACCATTAATAAACTGTAATGGGAAGTTGGCTAAAGGCAAAAGAGGAGTTAGGACGTCGGGGCGGAGGTAGGGTAGGTAGGTATTCAGTTAAGGATGAGTTAAGACTTAAGTTAATACTAGGTGGTTAGCACATGTAGGCTCGGTGGTTGAGCCGGCTTGCTCTGGTGAGTCATTATGGGGCTTGTCGAGTACGTTGCAATATAGAGGACAAGCTCAATGTTCGTTTGCATGTTTCTTGGTGGGCCTCCTAGTATGCTAGGCCTTGAGGTTGGGTAGAATTTGGTATCGACATCAACCACAAAACGAGATATAAATTATATCTGCCTTTAATCGTACTAAACTATTTTAACCAAAAGAGGTCTCAATACAGATAAAAGCTATTCAGGGATAGTCTAAGATAGTTTAGGGAGGATTAAAGATCCATTACACAAGCCGGTATTTGGTGAGAGAATATTATTTATGGATATTCCTAGAAACTCATATTAGAGTGAGTATAATTTTTCTAATCTTACGACAATTCGAATAACATTATGTGGATGACATTTGGTTTGCTTCATTGCACACTAAAGGAATTGCTTTTCTCTGCTTGCTTTAGTATAATGCAAGTTTTTTGTCACTTACTAAGCCATGGTTTTTCTCATAGCCTCTTAGACTTGTTTTAGGTTGTCATGATTTTCCACCATAATGCCTTAAGTTTTGTTGGTAGGTTTTGAGCTAGTATGGAAGGAAACCGAGTGAAAAAAATAAGAAATGAAGTTCTTTGTGTAATCAAATCGAGCTTTAACTTTTGTTGTAATAAATATTTGAAGTATCAACACGAAATGATTATTTTTTAAGCATTGATCTTAGGAAAGCCTTGTGTATCCTAATTGACTATGATAGTGATAGGTTTTAAGCTATCATAAGCAGTTAAAATATATGGCAAGACTGATATTACATTTAGAAAAGTGTGACAAGGAATAGTAATTTATATGGAGGTTGTAATAAATTGCTGTTCCTTATTTTGGTAAAATATTTCCACTCGAATTAGAGCAATTCATTCCAAGATAAATATTGTAATAGTCATATTTTGGTGAATATCAGGGGATGCAAATGATCAATGTCTTAAAAATTGCACCTTTCTCATTAAGTTAATAATAAATATTTGAAGTGCACTCGACATCAAAACTTTTACATGGATGATATTTTGCTTTTGTCGATTGTAAATAGCAAATAATCTTATTTAAGTTTCGTTCTGGAGTAATAAAAATTCTCCACAATTTATTAGAAAATTGATGAAAGAAAGTTAAAGGCCCATGATTTCATCCGTGTGCCTTCGAAATATTAACAAAAATTAAAAGCGGATCAACTAAACGTTATCAATAACTAATTTATCTTTTAATTATATCAATATGTAGCATGACAATTGACTTTCACATAATTGTGTTTCCATTTCCGACGATATTAATTTGAATTCTATTGTCCTTATGTTGTCAATTTTAGAACGTTGTAATGCTCTACCGTATCATATCATACATCACCCAACCGTACGAAAATTTTTGCTTATATGAACCCGAAGTAGGAGGACCGTATCTTATATTATCTTTACCACCCAAATTCGTGGAATTGAGTCGCAAGGACTACGTTTGATGTCCTCTGTTGCCGATCTTGTTTATCACGGTAAATCCTTATTTCCACAATGGAACTGGCACTTCGCATGTCCCAATTGCTATATCCATCATATTTAAGATGTGATCAAGGTCTTAACTATAATATACTCGAACTAATACCCACTGCTATTTCTTCAAATTCACAAATTTCGTAGAGCAGGAATCGCAGTAACCGTTTCTAAAATAGAAAAATGGTGGTAATATATATATGTATAGGTGCACTGCGAATGCATATTAGATGATCTAGATATAACAATTCACATCAACAGGAAGAAGTAAGACAAAACGCAAATGGATCTTAAAGAAGCAGAACACTTATTTCCAAGGTAGGCTATTCATCATTAACTAAGACAAAAAATTCAAAGTCTGCCAACAGGAGACAACAGAATGTAATATACTTTAGAACAAATATAGGGGGGCAAAACATGAATCAGCTTACTTACTACTTGGAAAGGATGCACTGTCTACTAGAGTAATATGAAAATAAGACAAACTTCAAAAAAAAAAAAAAAAAAAAAATCGTCATAAAGAAAGATAATAAAGAATAAAGTTGGGCTGCCTCAAAGCATGATCTGCGTCATCTCTAAGCCACAGCAGGCATGTCCTTGAGCCATTGATCCAATGGCTTACCAATGGAGTACACAATGAATCCAATCTCACGGAGCTCATTGACGTTGACGATGTTCCTTCCATCGAACACGAAGGCTGGCTTCTGCATGCTGTCATAGATTCTCTTGTAGTCGAGCTTCTTGAACTCATCCCACTCGGTGAGGATGCAAAGACCATGAGCATCCTTCACAGCCTCATAAGCATCCCAAACGACAGCAACTTGTTTCACGGTAGTGGGACTCATTGGCTGAAGATGAACGGGATGGTCCCAGTCGAATTTGTTCATTGTAAGATCACGTTGGATCTGGTCTTCAGTAACCTGAGGATCATAAATGCTCAACCTGGCTTTGTCACCCAATAGTCCCTTACAGACATCGATTGCTGGGGTCTCACGGGTGTCACCAGTGTCTTTCTTGAAAGCAAAACCAAGGATGGCAATCTTCTTGTTCGAAACAGTGTTAAACATAGAGGAGACCACACGGTTCACAAAGCGGTTCTTCTGGTAATCGTTGATCTTGATCACCTGTTTCCAGTACTCGGCTACCTCTGGGAGGCCATTGCACTCGCAGATGTAAACCAAATTCAAAATATCTTTCTGGAAGCAGGATCCACCAAAACCAACACTGGCGTTGAGGAACTTGGGTCCAATCCTGGAGTCCTTGCCAACAGCATATGACACCTGAGATACATCAGCCCCTGTGGCCTCACAAAGAGCTGACATGGCATTAACCGAGGAAATCCTCTGGGCCAGGAAGGCGTTAGCAGCCAACTTGGAGAGCTCTGCGGACCAAAGGTTGGTAGTTAAGATGCGGTCTTCAGGGACCCATTGAGCATAAACATCCTTGAGGGCTTGGATGGCCTTTTCTCCTTCAGGGGTCTCCCTGCCTCCAATAAGGACACGATCTGGGTTAAGAAGATCATTGATTGCAGTCCCCTCAGCAAGAAACTCCGGATTCGAGAGAATTTGGTATTCAATTCCTTTGCTGTTGTGGGTGAGAATCTTCTCTATGGCCTCAGCAGTTTTAACAGGGACGGTTGATTTTTCTACAACTATCTTGTCAGATACCGAAACATCAGCAATCATGCGGGCTGCACTCTCCCAGTAAGTCAGATCTGCAGCTTTGCCAGCTCCAAGACCTCGAGTTTTGGTGGGAGTGTTAACAGAAACAAAAACTATGTCAGCCTCACGGACATGTTTCTCCACAGCAGTACTAAAGAAGAGGTTCTTGCCCCTGCATTGTTTCACCACATCATCCAGGCCTGGCTCGTAGATGGGAAGCTGATCACTGTTCCAGGCATTGATACGAGAGACAGAAATGTCGACAACAGCAACTTCAATGGATGGGCACTTGAGTGCAATTACAGCCATGGTAGGCCCACCGACATATCCAGCACCAATACAACAGATCTTCACCATCTTCAATTAATGAATAAACTGAAAGAAAAGCAGATCCGTAAGTCTCACAAACGCTAAAAGCAATATGACGTCTATCTATAAACAAAATCATCACTAACACAAAAACTTGCATGCTGACCATTGATCGACATCGAATTGTATTAATTAGACACTTCAAGTGCACATATACCTCAGGCATTTTATTATACACCTATCACACATTTCTGTCAAATATTTAATATGATCATGGCGTTAAGCAACCACAGCATAGCTTTACTCATATCTACCTACAACCTCCACATGAAATATAGATCGATGTAGATTACATCTTCTAAAGAAATAATATAGAGTTGCCCTCACACAACACTGGTAAAAATACGAGTACATACCTGAACTCTAACTTGACAAACTAATAGAACTCAAACTAAAAAGAGCAAAAATAATGTATCAGAACAGCCATGTTACCACGCTGAAAATTAGTAATATATTTGAGTAGTACTGCTTTATTTGAGCACAGTAACAAGTTAAGTAACACAATTGACTTGTTACTGTAACACGACACAGTAGCATGAGTTAAAACCGATCCAATTATAGATACCTTTCCAGAAACAAGACCCGAGATTGACATGATAGATCAAATTAAGATACGGTAACAATCGGCAAGATTAATAAATGGTGATATTCAATTCTATTCAACTTGACACAAATTCTATACCAAATGAAACCCGAGAGCCTCATTTATATCGCACACATATCCAAACCTCAATTAGATTGACCTAGAACGGTTTGTACTCTACATAAGAAGGAAAACAACACTCAAAACCTTAATAGGTGTGAAATTCGTGAATCAAACAGCATGATATCGTGTCTTGACACCAGATCCATGCTCATAGTGCCAATGTACACTAAAAAAAAATGATCAAATGAAGCTCAGAAAGCAAAGAAAAATAAGATCTACACATCCAAACAACAAAAAACCAGATGGATCACCCCCGATCCCGTAGATTCCGACATAAAAAAAAAAAGATCGCAATCGAAGATCACGCATCCAAGATACAAAAACACGTGTATATACATACATTAGTATTCGAGATATAGTCAGCTAGAACAGAGAGAGAGAGAGAGAGAGAGAGAGAGAGAGTAAGTGAAGACCTGAGCAAGAGCTTCTTTGAGAGAGAGACAGAGAAAGAGGGAGAGAGAGAAGAGAGGTGCAATGCCGTGGAAATGGAGAAGCCAAGAGAGTTTTTATACAAGTATTCCAAGATCTGAGCTTTTACTCTGTTGCTCTTTCTGGTCTGGTTCTTACACCACGACAAAACAAAATTGGAAGTAATTGACTAACATTCTCCATATTTAAAATAAACTAATTAAAGAAATAAATCCCACAATTAGAAAGAAAATTACAGCTGTTTACCAATAGTTGAGAAAAGGAGTTTTCTAAATCTTTTCCCATTTTTTGTTTCTTTCTTTCTCTCTTCTTTTTATTATTATTTATTTTAGTAAGAGGGGTATAAAATACTGTTGAATATTTATCAATTTAAGTAATTAGGGTAGAATAAAGTAAGATATGCTTATGAATTTACTGTAATATATTTTTTTTAATCGTTATTATTGTCCCATGGATCACAACTGTACCATTTATCAATCTTTTTATATGTTGGACATATATAATTAATCTTATAAATTTACATATTCTTTTTATCATCCGAAATTAATAGATGTTAGGCTCATTGACTGGAAGTTGGATTTATGTTTAATATTTCCTTTTACATTTTAAAACACGAGAACTTAATATAGTAGTTGATTCTACTTAATATCTCGTTCTCTTTTTCTATATTTTTCAATGTTGTTACATCAAAGCTAATTAATGGTAAACTATAATACTTGTCTACAACTAAAAGGAGGAAAAAAAAAAAAAAGAAATAGTTTCATTCGTTTATTTAAGTCTTATTAACCTGCATTTTTAAGTACTCTTTATATTAGAATGAAACTTTCATAATCATACACAGAATTATAAATAGTTTATTTATTTAACATTTTGATAAGTGATATTATGATGCTTTTTTAAAATAAAATTTATAATTAAACATTTCTTTTTTCACCTTTTTCTAGAGAAAATAGTATTAGGCCGGACGGCGGACACATAAAAATATCTTTCTTGGGTGACCAAAGCCTTTTTCCCATTCATTCTTCGGTGTGATGTGGCGCTTTCCGGAGACGTACGAGGAGAGGAGATGCCAGGAGTGAATCAGACAAGGGTGGGAACGTAATTGTGTGCGATGATGGAAAGAATAGAGCTGTGACCGACGCGGTTAATGGCAGGAAACCATCTGTACAGCAACTCTAATAAAAGGTATAAGAATGTGATGCTGATTTGCTGTGGGCTTCGTGGAACTTCCGAGATCTTTCGGACTTTCGTTTCACCAAGTCCCATCGAACCTCGTCAAAGCGGTCGGATGGATTTATTATTATTATTATTATTATTACTGAAAGTCATTATTATAATATCTCACGAACTTTGCATGTTTCAGTTCACTATAGTAAAATCAGATATTTTTCAATTAAAATTAAGGAAAGTTTAATTGAAAATTGAAATCAATTTAAGCATCTTTAAAGCCTTTTTAATCACATAACAACCATCCAATATTATAACACACCTTTATCCATAAAGCTTTCTTGAAAACTATGAATTAGAATCCAAAATCATTAGTTTAGAGAGAGAGAGAGAGGACACTGCACCGTGTGCATTGCATCCCAAGAGAGCACCTATACTGCACCATCACCATCATAGTACAGAAAATGGATTCAATCGTTTTATTTAAATTTTATATTTAATAAAAAGAAAATATTAAAAAAATAAAAATATAATTTTATACGTATCTTTATTTTAAAATAATTATCCCAATAAATTTTAATAAAGTTAAATTTATTTACACTTTATTTTATTTATATTTACAAAAATAATAATTGAAATAATTATCCCCAATATATAAAATATATGTTTTTTTTATTTTTTCTCTCAAAAGTACATAAATTTTTATTTTCCAAATTTAACACTTCAATTACTAACTTAATCATAATTATAAAATAAAAATAGATAAGACAGTTTTCTAAATAATAGATTTCAAACAAATTCCAATAAAATATATAATAGATGCAAATAAAATATAAATATGACACAAACAAAAAAAAAATAAATCAATTATTAATTAATATTATTAAATTCAAGTTAATCCATACGATTGAATCCAATTTGACTTGATCCTTACATAAAAGTAGACCATTCTAACTGTGGTCTAACTTGATTTATTCCTTTAAACCATAACCCACTTAAATGTTCAAGTGAACTACCCGGACTTGGATTGGGTCTGACAATATTACGAATAACATGCAAGTATCATTTACGGTATCTAATTTTTAAAAAATTACCATTTAAATTTTTACATACTAAAATTTTATTAATACTAAAATACTACAACAATTGATATGGCATATTAATACCATTCCAACTTTCCTAATATAATTTTTTCATCAATTTAAAAAATTGTAGGGTTTCGATTTTTCCCTCTCATACATGATTATCTCTTATAAAGTTATTAACATATTATGTATAATCTTTAATATACACATTCTTCTAATTTTTAAACCAAAAATAAAGTCCGTGATCAATATTTTAAAATTCACATATTTTATGGGTCATGTTAATGCATGTTTGCAGGATATCTAATAAGATTAAGAAATAAACTTCTCCCTTTTTGTTTCCCCTAAGAATTGATTGGCAAATAAAAAACGAAGCTAATGGATAGAAACATGTAGAAGGAAATTTGTTTGTTTGTTTCTTTTTTTTTTTTTTTTTTTTTATCAATTAGCAAGCGTCCATAAGCAAATTCATCAACATTTTCTTATTTTTATTTTTGAATAACTCTTGAATAAAGCTACGATCTTATTTATTTGCGCATTCAATATACTATATCAATGTGCACAATCTAGGTGTGATTTTGTCGGGACATGAATTTAATGGATTCCAATCATGTCGGTGGTGGTGCAAGTGTTTTTTTTTTTTTTCTTTTTCTTTTTCTTTTTTCCAAAGAAGGAAATTTGCATTAATAGAGAAAACGGTTACAAATCAAAGAGCTAAGACAATCGGTCTAAGAAAGTAAATGAGCAAGAAAGGATGGTGGTGGCAAGAACATGAAACAACAACTCATCTCATATGCTCCTTGAGAAATCGTCTTGTGTGCGCAAACATTTGCTTCACAAGGAATAAAAAAAATGGCATACAAGTGAAAGGAAGCTTTCAAACATATAATATCCTGAATAATTCATGCGGAGTGCCATGAATTATTAAGACTCAAAGTAAGAGTTTACTCATAAATGAATTGTTAAATTCTCAAATTTCATCTTATTTAAGATATGAATTTACTTTTCATTATTTTGCCTTTTTTATTAAGGTACCTTTTCTCTTTGGTTTAAAATAAATGAAAATAACCGTATTTTGTGAATTATTTATATATACGATAATTTTAGGATAGCGAAAATCAAACCTGATTTATTTTATTAATAGATTAATAAATTTATATTTATACAATTAAATTATGTCCACCTTAACCAATAACGAGATTAGAAAATATGGACTTATGTACAACCATATCTCTTGAAAATTCAATCACTACCATAAGAGCAGGAACAAAATTGAGAATGATATAGCCAATGTTTGATATTTTACTCGCTACATCCACATCATCATCATCATGCTTTCATCAAAATCAGCAGAAAATTAGAGTCTATGAGGTTTTTTTTTTTATGTATGTAATTGACTAGATATGACACCTAAATTATTGTAAATATTTAGAATTAAATTCAAATAAGTTGTTTAAATTCTCATGGATCATATAAATATATATATGTTTGTGTGTAAGTAGATCATATAATTTGGCGATGCTGGAAAGTGTTCAGAAAAACGAATAAAATGAGTCCAATAAATTACAAACCATCAATGGAAGTGCTTCAAATCTAAGTATATAACGGTTAGGACTCAGTTATTTACTTAAACTACATACGGTGAATGGTTTCAAATATTATTATTTCAAGAATAAATCCGAATCTCAAATAATTTAGTATATACTCTATCCCTCAAGTTCAATAATGTGCAGTTAGCATATCAACAGAACTTCATCACGATAACCAAGGATTGTCACTATATAATGCGGCAAACATTCTCTATGTGGACAATGTTTAACATTTATTAATTCATTTTGTTATAACATAAAGACACTGATGTAGTTGTAGAGTGTTATATTCAATTATTGGCTTTAAGCTCAATAATAAATCGGGTTTGGTTTTTTAGTGTTAAGGTAACAAAACTCAAATAGTCAAATCCATGGATTTTAGGTTGATTAAGGGATATTTAGAATGGTAGGATTGATAATAAGAATTATTGAATCAAATTGTCCACTTACAATCCTTCTAAAAGAGCTCGTGTGTATACAAGAGGGTTTTTATAAAGTGAAGATATATCTATATTTTAATAGTTTTCAAAGTGTATTATTGGAACTTACCATCAAATTTACGAATAATGACTCAACTAGGTACTTCATTAAATACAAGCAGGTAAGAGAGAGATGGGTTTCTTCTTCCTCCACCAAAATTAATAAATGTTTAGATTTCCATACGTGTATTATGCCATTCCATATAAACAAACACCCACATAGTAAAACAATTGACTTTATGCTGATTATGTCCAATTTGTTTTTTTTTTTTTTTTTTTCCTTTTGGGTGAGATTCCATAAAATAATTGGAAAACGTTAGGGTGGAGTAGTTGTCTTAGCATTTGTCAGTTCGGCAATTTGCAAGCAAATGGAGGAACGTGGTATTTCTTTAAAAACATGTCCCAAAAACCAAAAATACGTTTGCAGGTCAACCTTTGCCCTAGACAATTGTGCATGACATTTTTCTTACAATGACCCAACCATGTAATATATATGTGGATAATGAACCCCTACAAACATTTAAAACAATTTTTTTTTTAATCATTATAATAGAGAAGAAGATTTAAATTCGATCCATCCTAATGAAAGACTATCCATACCATTATTAAACTATAAGAACCTTACGAAGAATCAAAATTTTCTTCTTGAGCAATAACTAAATTAATATTTATTTATATGATCCTGTATTTAACACTGCCGTAGCGGTCGGATCTGTCAAAATTAACGTCCCCTTCTTCTTATATTTGGTATATTGGTTGTTGCGTTCCTAAGTTTCAACTGAACAATTAACAAACAATAAAAACCAGATGAAATACATCCTCGATACGTGTATCAAAGACCAAATGGAGCTCAAGCTCAATAAATGCATGTAATAGTTTTTTTTTTTTTTTCTTAAATTTAATCATTCATTCTTTTTTCTTCTGGAGGAATATGTCGAAAGTCAGGACTTGTGAAAACTGGAAACCTCTATGGCACAAAGGGTATGCATTAGTTGTATTAGAGTGGAAATAAAAAAGGGTCTGGATGGTGTAAACAGTAAGAAAAAGTTGGGGTGTAAGGAAGCGTAATTAAACTATATAATTAAATACATAAAGATAAATTAAGAAATATTGTCCCAGTAATATATAGATATCAAGGTTTTGTGAGGTTTGAAATTGCTCTTTCTAGTCGTTAATTTTGTTTATATTGGTCGAGCATGTTTTTATACGAGCCATTGCGTAATCTCGTAATGATAATTTTTTTGGGGACATAGACCTTCCAAAAGATCACGGAGGCATGTACTGGTTCACTTGGGCTCATATTTCAATCTAGGCGTTTTTCAACTGTCCCAAATAATGATGATTGAGTACTTTTTCTTATATGAATCCAAGAAAATTTTAATTATATTAATATATTATATAAATCGATTAATGATTTATAAATATTAATAAATTTTTAATATATAAAAATATAATTAATATTTTTTAAAAAAATAAATATATTTTTTTATCAAATATTTAAATATTATTAATATTACTGTATTATTCATCGATTTAGATAATATTCCTTTACCTTTCATTTTGACGGAACTTAATTGAGACCGTACTGATTGTGAGGTACATATTGATAATTAATGCATTTTTTCTTTTTTCTGTGCTTATTAATAAATGAAAACCATGTCCATTCCAGAGTTTTAACATGTACACCAACCGGATAAATTAGATGAAGTCTTACAATGTTTTTTCACCGTTGAGATCGTTTTTTAACAGAAAAGAAAAATGGTGAATATGAAGAGTTATATATTCAAATAAATGCATTTTGTATTGATTTTTCGATATTTGAAAAATGAAAAGAATTGTGTAAAAAATTAAGTGCAACTAGCTTCTTCTCTCTCTTTAGACCGCCTACCATGAATAAGCACAAATTATACCAGTTACGTGCTTATAGGGTTGTTTATGTGTCGCATTCTAAACGTATTTTGTCCAATTATGACGAGTCCTAATGTTATAAACAAAAATTAGATGAACGAATTGCATCATAAGGGCAACAACTGTTGATGCCCAGCATATGAAATTTTTTGGTTGTTGAATTGCATATAAAATTTCCCTTCATTATTAACTAAACATTTTTTTTTTTTTTGAAACTGTAATTAATCCTTCTCTATTAGAGTTAACAGTCTAAGAACACCCTTTAACGAATTAAACTTAAGGGGTGTAAGAGGGAGTTTGTAACATCCTGAGTATGATATCACATATTGAAAGTAAAATTTATTTTTAGTTTACACCATTTAAAAGCGTATGTTTTATATTTACGATTGAAATTAAGTGTACATCTTCTCCATTGTTATAATCCTATATACTTAATAACAAAAACTAGGGAAAAAAAATTGCATGGGTTCGTTTGTGCACTTTGTGTAAAGATTCAAATAACAGGAAATTAAATAAATAATGGGTGTTGGCAAATAATTCTAAGAACTAACATGCAAAGCACATGAACTCCTAGAGGAGTAATGATTTCCCTTGGAACTTAATTCATCGCCTTTTTACTATTTAATAACATTATTATTGTTGTGTGAAGAGAGAAAGAGAAGCTTTAAATAGAAGAATCGATTTGCTTTGAGATTCAGAAAATTTGAGTATAGTCGAAGACATGTTGAAACCCTTGACTGAAACAAGCAAAGAGCCAAGGAGTAAGGTCCCCGTGATTATGACTCAGATTTTGTCAACAAATTCATACATCAAAAACAACTAAAATGGGACAGAATTGAATTATCCTTGCATTCGTAAAACGTTGGGCTGTCGGTACCATGCATCTGATTAGAATGGCCGCTAATAACTACTAAGGTGTCATGCAAAACCGTGTCTTTTTACATTTATATTTATACACATATATACACACACAACAGAGCTCAAGTTCAGAAATTTTATCTAAATCTATCTATTTATTTGTATCATTAAGCCAATAAGGCTTTATTCATCTCCACATCTCTATTACATAGTTTTAATATTATTTTTTGCACTCCATTTATCTTTTCTCTTATATGTATACAGAAATACAATGATGGATAGGTTGAAAGAGTCGAAGATCAAACATTAAAGAACCACAATAGTACAAAGATTTTATTTGTTATTAAAAATATTGTACAAACAACTAGTAGTTACAACTAATAGAAAAATTGATGTAATAAATCTAGAGTTGTTACAGATCTATCTTAGAATGATGTACCATACAAGCATAAAAGAATAAAAGAAAGAAAGAAGAGTGATACTGAGATTTCCTTTTAGAATCAGCCTTTCCTATTAAGAGTTACCAGTGACCTAAACTACCAAAATCACTTCAAACACTCTTCCATATTTCTTTCAATACCTCGCGCAAAATCACAAAACATTAGTATAAGAAGATAAATCAGATAGTCAGAAATTCAAATCTGTAATCAGATCTAAGAAAAAGTTTAAGAGTCGCATTGTCTTGTCATACCCTAATTCTATGATAATGAAGATTTGAGAGAGGACATACTTAAGAGGGAAAAAAATTTGTTTTCTCTTTCTTATTGCCAAACTTTTGATATTTTAAGGTAAACAATAGAGAGTGGGCCAGGCTTGGGCCAACATATAGGCCTATCATTGGAGTTCTTATTGTTGTAAAAAACAAATTCTTGAATTTATCAATGCAGTAAATATGGCTAACGATACCAAAAATATGTCATAGTTGCAAGAAGAAATGCACTTGTATGTGATAACTCTGATTTTAAACATATTTCATATGGTGATTTTATAGTATTTTCCTCACATTTTTTGTTTTCTTTAAAGAAATTGATACTTAATTGAGTAAAATGTTGATTTCAAGGTTTGAACGCGTTCTAGGATCGAAAACGAAGAAAATGAATCAAGTTTCACTCAATTTCGAGTTCAAACGAAGAAGTTTTGAAGTTGTGCAGAAAATTTTGCCTTAGTGCAGAAAGTTACACGACCTGGGGACACGGCCGTGTCCCAAGCCATGTCTGGTGACGAAAACAGAATCTATATACTACATATATAAAAGGATATCTTAAGGTTTCAAAAGAGGAGAGACATTATAGAAACGGAGAGAGACACAAGAGACGAGAAGAGACTTAAGGAGAACATCAAGAAAGAGGCGAGAACAACATCAACTTCAAGATTAGAGAGATTGTTCATCAAACAAAAGGGGTTTTCCATGTTTTATTTTATAATGGAACTCGTTTTTAGATTCGTTATGATAGCTTAGAATTCGAGTATTTAGGATTATGGAACCTAGGGTTTCATGTAACCCTTGGATTGAATTATAATTTCAATAAAGTTTCTATCTTTTCTTGATTCAATTATGTTGTTTAATTGTGGATTGATAATTTTAAAGTATCAATATATGATATTGTGCATGTTAATTGAGAAATTGCATGTGTAATTAGATCTTAGCATAATTGAAGAGAATTACATGTATACTTAAAGATAAAATACATGTTTCTTCCGGAAAGTTAATTGTTTGTGTGGGAATTCATTGTATATTAATGCAATTCTAAGTTATATTACTAAGTGAAGAGATTCCGGTAAATAATTTAGGATTAGGGTTAATATGCTTGAGAAAGATATTAGCTTTAATTGTGAATCCCTCCAGTCAAGAATTATAGAAACTAAATTGAATATATTTTAAAAGGTTACATGTTAAACACTAGGGGAAATAATTCCTAAATACATTATTAATTACTTGAAGTCGTTCGTAGTTTATTGCTTTCTAATTTGCTTAATTAAGTCTCATAATTAGTTTAGTTGTTAATTTCAATATTTTTAATTCATTCAATTTATCACAATTTTCCAGTTAGATAATAAAGCTAAAGTTAATATCAGTACTCAAAATCTCCGAGGGATCGACTCGGACTCACATCCACTATATTAAAATTGATAAGTGCACTTGCCTCGTATCAAGTTTTGGCGCCGTTGCCGGGGATTTTTGATATTAAGAACGCTAGTTGCTTTATTACTTTAACCATTTTTTTTTTCTTTATTTTCTTTTGTTTTCATTATTTATTTTTATTATCTAGAGTTGCAATTGATTTAATATTTATTGCCCTTGTAGTGCATGACCCGAAGCAACCCGGAAGATTTGGTAGAACTTGATCCTGAAATTGAGAGAACTGCCCTTCAAAATTTGAGATCGCGACCTAGACAAGTTGTGGCGACCATAGAGTCAATCGTTGAAATCAAGGAAGAAGGTCAAGGGGCCAACACTCAATTCATCGAGCAGGAAGATCCACCACACATGGCTAACAACGGGAATGAAGCAAATCAGACCATGTCCGATTATTCAAGGCCTACACTTATTGGAGCTGACTCTAATATCGCAAGGCCAACCGTCGCAGCTAATAACTTCCAAATTGCACCTAACATCATACAAATGGTGCAACAATATGTTCAGTTTGACAGTCTCCAAGACGAAGATCTTAATGCCCACATCTCTAGTTTTCTAGAGATTTGTGATACGTTTAAAATCAACGGAGCCACGGATGATGCCATTCGACTACGGCTATTTCCTTTCTCCTTAAGGGGAAGAGTAAAACAATGGTTGAACTCCCTACTAAGAAATTCAATCACAGCTTGGAATGAATTGGTAGAGAAATTTTTAGAGAAATATTTCCCACCTGCAAAGATCACTAAACTTCGGAATGATATTTCGTGTTTTGCTCAATTGGAAGCGGAGACGCTTTATGACACTTGGGAGCGGTTTAAGGACTTACTCAGGAGGTGCCCACATCATGGCCTCCCACTATGGATGCAGATTCAGACCTTCTACAATGGTCTCAATTTATCTACTAGACAGATGATTTATGCATCCGCAGGAGGTACTTTGAACACTAAGACACCTGAGCAAGCCCAAAATTTGATTGAAGGAATAGCGATGAACAACTATCAGTGGGAAAGCACTAGAGCCAAGCAAAAGGCCATGGGAATTTATGATGTGGACTTGACCACTGTTTTGGCAGCTAAGGTGGACTTATTAAGTAAAAAGATTGATGCACTCTCAATTGGCCCTCAACAAGTGCAATCGGATATAAGTGATTTTGGTATGTAGAGGTATGAAGCACAAGAACAATTGGAACAGGTGGATTATCTAGGAAATCCACCTAAGCAACAAAATAACCCCTACAGCAACACTTACAATCCAGGATGGAGGAATCACCCTAATTTCTCATGAGGAAACCAAAACCAAGGCCAGCAGAAGACCAACTTTGGCCCACCTGGATTTCAAAGACCATTTCCACCTCCTCTCCCTCAAGAAAAGAAGTCCAGTGTGGAAGAACTTCTCACAAAATACATTCAAGGCCATAAGGCTCGCTTATCCAACATTAAATCCTCGCTGAGGAATCAAGAGGCTTCAAATCGCAACCTTGAGAACCAAATTAGTCAACTTACGAAGCTAATCTCTGAAAGACCGCAGGGATCGCTACCGAGAAATACAGAACCCAATCCAAAGGAACATATTAAGGTAGTAACACTTCGAAATGGGAAGGAGTTGCATGCTGAGAGGAAGGTTAGTGAGGAGACTAGTAAGAGCAAGGAGGAGACGAAAGCAACGGAAGATGTAGAGTCATCAAAGGTGAAGGAATATCAACCACCTATCCCATATCCCTAAAGACTCAAGAAAGATTGCAATGACCAACAATTCAGTAAGTTTCTTGACCTCTTTAAACAACTGCGTATTAACTTACCTCTTGTTGATGCCCTAGCACAGATGCCGAAGTATGCTAAGTTCTTGAAAGATTTGTTATCCAACAAGAGGAAGCTGGAGGAGCTTTCTACAGTCATCTTGGATGAAAAGTGTTCAGCGATCGTGCAAAACAAGTTGCCCAAGAAGCTAAAAGACCTAGGAAGTTTTACTATTCCTTGTAATATTGGTAATCTGTTAATTGACAAAGCTTTAGCTGATTTGGGTGCTAGCATCAATTTAATGCCTTATAAATTTTTTAAGAAACTAGGATTAGGGGAACCTAAGCCCACACGCATGAGTTTGCAATTAACTGATAGATCTGTGACGTATCCTAGAGGTATATTTGAGGATGTATTAGTCTGAGTGGGTAAATTCATTTGTCCAGTTGATTTTGTGATATTGGATATGGATGAAGATTTTGAGTTACCCCTTATCCTAGGTAAACCATTCTTAGCTACCGCTAGGGCTATCATTGATGTTAGTGGTGGCAAGCTCATTCTTCGAGTAGGAGATGAAGAGATCACGTTTAAAATTTCGGAGGCTATGAAAAAATCTATCGATTAGGATAATACTTGCTACCTTCTAGATGTTATTGACACTTTTGTTTCAAGTTATATGCAGGAAGTTCTTCTTAAAGATCCGTTAGAGAGTTGCTTGCAATTAGGCATGGAGGAAGCTTTAGAAGATCCTATCAAATCCGAGGTGATAGCCCAACCGGAGGTAAATAAACCTATCTCTATCGAGAAAGGGTTTGAAGAGTTTGAAAAGAGGAAGGAAGCACAGTTAAAACCTTCGATTGAGGAGCCACCAGCATTGGAGCTAAAGCAATTACCTAACTACTTGGAATATGCCTTCTTAGAGAGGGACTCCAAATTACCGGTAATTATAGCATCCAATTTGGAAAAAGAACAGAAAGAAAGGTTGCTGAAAGTACTCAAGGAGCATAAGAGGGCCATTGCTTAGAAAATATCCGATATTCAAGGTATTAATCCTTCCTTTTGTACTCATAAGATTTTGATGGAAGAAAACTATAAGCCGGTTGTGCAGCCCCAGAGACGTTTGAATCCAAACATGAAAGAGGTAGTAAAAAAGGAAGTTATTAAACTCCTTGATGCAAGTATGATATATCCTATCTCTGATAGTTCATGGGTGAGTCCAGTGCAAATAGTTCCAAAAAAAAGTGGGATGACAGTAGTCGCTAATGAAAAGAATGAATTGATCCCAATAAGAATGGTAACAAGTCGGTGTGTATGTATCGATTATCGAAAGTTAAACGATGCTACACGAAAAGACCATTTCCCCTTACCTTTTATTGATCAAATGATAGAACGACTAGCTGGACATATGTTTTATTATTTTCTAGATGACTTATCCGGTTATTTTCAGATACCTATTGCACCGGAAGATCAAGAGAAGACCACTTTCACTTGTCCTTATGGCACCTTTGCTTATCGCAGAATGCCTTTTGGTCTTTGCAATGCACCAGCTACATTCCAGTGATGCATGTTAGCTATTTTTGATGATTTGATAGAGGACATAATGGAGGTATTTATGGATGATTTTTCAGTTTTTGGCAACTCATTTGACCTTTGTTTGAATAATTTGGACAAGGTACTTACCATATGTGAAGAGACCAACCTTGTCCTCAACTGGGAAAAGTGCCACTTCATGGTACAAGAAGGTATTGTGCTGGGCCATAAGATCTCTTATCGAAGAATTGAGGTAGATACTGCCAAGGTGGATGCGATTGTAAGACTCCCATCTCCAACTTCGATTAAGGCCATAAGAAGTTTCTTAGGACATGCAAGTTTTTACAGGTGATTTATCAAGGATTTCTCGAAAATTGCCTGCCCTTTGACTAAGCTATTAAAGAAGGATGTGCCTTATGTTTTCTCTCAGGAGTGTTTAAAAGCTTTCAATATCCTTAAAGAGAAACTTACCAATGCTCCAATCATGGTAGTACCTGATTGGGCACTCCCCTTTGAGCTTATGTGTGATGCAACGCAGTCGAGGCAATGCTAGGGCAAAGGCGAGACAAGCACTTTCAACCAATTCACTATGCTAGCAAAACTCTTACTAATGCTCAGGAGAACTACACTACTACAGAAAAAGAGTTGCCAGCCGTTGTTTTTGCCTTTGATAAATTTCGCTCTTATTTGCTTCTATCTAACGTGATTGTTTATATTGATCATTCTGCCCTTAGGTACTTGTTAGCAAAGCCGGATGTAAAACCAAGATTGATTAGGTGGATCTTGTTGCTACAAGAGTTTGATGTGGAGATCAAAGATAAAAAAGGCACTGAGAATTTAGCAGCAGATCACCTATCCCGAATGGAGAACCTAAACTTGGAATTGTTCGACGAGAACGAGATTAAGGATGAATTCCCTGAGGAGCGACTCTATGCCATCGCCCAGGTAAGTGATATGGAAATTCCTTGGTTCGCAGATATTGCTAATTTTTTAGCTGCTAGGATCATACCAAAGGGACTTCAACACCAGCAAAAGAAGAAATTCTTTTCTGATGTGAAACATTATTTTTGGAATGATCCTTACCTGTTTAAAATATGTGTAGATTATGTCATTCGAAGGTGTGTACCACACCTCGAAGGTTGGCGAATTTTAAGCCACTGTCATTTGGGGCCTATGGGTGGGCATCATAGTGCCAATAAGACAGCTCATAAGGTCCTAGAGGCAAGATTTTATTGGCCTACCCTATTCAAAGATGCTTAGAGATAGGTTGAGAGTTGTGATCGTTGCCAACGAGTGGGAAATATATCCCGTAGGGATGAAATGCCACAAAACCCCATCATCGAGGTTGAGGTATTTGATGTGGGGGGGATCGATTTTATGAGTCCTTTTCCGAACTCAAATGGAAATAAATATATCCTAGTAGCCATTAACTATGTCTCTAAGTGGGTGGAAGCTAAAGCCTTACCTATTAATGATGCTAGGGTAGTAAAAAAATTCTTGAAAGGCCTATTTTCTCGATTTGGCACCCCTAGGACAATTATAAGTGATAGGGGAACACACTTTTGCAATGCTCAACTCGACCAAGTATTGAAACGTTATGGCGTTACACATAGGATAGCCAGCTTGTACCACCCCCAAAGTAGTGGCCAAGTGGAAGTTGCCAATCACGATCTGAAGCCAATTCTTAAAAAAACTATGGAGTATCATAGGAAAGATTGGTCAGAAAAGTTGGATGATGCTTTATGGGCATATAGAACTGCCTACAAAACACCACTTGGAACCACACCTTACCGACTTGTATATGGTAAAGCTTGTCATTTGCCGGTAGAGATAGAGCATAAGGCTTATTGGGCGATTAAGCGTGCTAATGTTGATTTTGAGCGTGCAGGTTCTCACAGGAAACTTCAATTAAACGAGCTAGAGGAATGGCGAGCGAATGCATATGAGAACTCCAAATTATACAAAGAAAGGGCCAAAAAGTATCATGATCAGCGAATCAAACAAGGTCGACAATTTAAAGAAGGTGATCATGTTCTTTTGTATAATTCTCGCCTTCGTTTATTCCTAGGTAAGTTAAAATCCAAGTGGTCTAGACCATTTACCATTACACGAGTTTTCCTATATGGGACTGTTGAAGTTACACACCTGGAGAAGGGCACATTTAAGGTAAATGGGCAACGGTTGAAATTATACTTGAGTAGAAACTTGGAGCATGTTGGACGGGAGGAGTTTTATCTCCATTCGACAGAACTAACATGAGAAGACATATCCCGTCAAGCTATCGACGTTAACTAAAGCGCTTCTTGGGAGACAACCCATGTCTAACTCTACTTATGCTTTAGTTCTTTAAGTTTTCTCCATTTTATTTTCCGTTTTATCTAACTTTGTTTTGCTTTGTATATATTCTTTCAATTTTTCGTCATAATTCTTTCCTCTTTTAGCTTTATTTTTGCCTTTTCTCTTTAGTTTTATTATTTCTAAGTTTCCTTTATCTTTAAATTTAATTTACCAAAAAAAAGAAAAAGTTACACGGGCGAAGGACACGGTCGTGTCCTAACCCGTGTCCATCCAGACCTTCAAAACTGTCTACCCACAGAAAGTTACACGGGCGTTAGATACAGTCGTGTCCCAGCCCGTATCCGCCTAGACTTTGATCCTACCCCGTGAGCACAGAAAGTTACACGAGCGAGGGACACAGTCGTGTCCCCAGCCCGTGTCTGCCCAGAATTTTCCACCCAAGAACAGAAAGTTACACGGGCGTGGGACACGGTCATGTCCCAGCCCGTGTCCGTCCAGTTTTCATACACGGAAAGCAAAAGTCACATGGGCAGGGGACACGGTCATGTCCCAGCCCGTGTGCGTCCAGGTTAGACACGATGGAATAGAATGTTACACGGGCAAAGGACACGGTCGTATCCCAGCCCGTGTCGACCCAAAATCACACGATTTCGCACACGATCGGTTTATTTAAATTACATACATCCTCTTACATACTCACAATCAAACATATCTCTCTCATATTCTCTCTTACCCTCCCTCTTCTCTCCACAATTCTTGCATTCTGCATTTTGATCCAAGTAAGTTTTCTTCATTGATTTTCCTCTCTCTTCCTCATGCTTAAGCAGTTTGGTTATTTGCATTTCTCCTTTTGTGCGTATTTTTTTTTTTTATTTTGCCTGCAGATTTCTTTTGATTATTCATCAATGCTATGCATCATTGCTTTGAGTTTCTTGATCTCATATATTATAATGCTGCCTCATCTAGTTAGATTTCATTATGCTCTGTCAATTCCAAATGTTATTGGTTAATTTGCTCGTCATTCTTCATTCATGCTAGTTAGGGTTAGCAATGGGAGATCATAATTCTGGGTCATTTCGCGTCTCTTATATGTATAGACGCTTGTTTTTCCTCGTTAATTATTGTATAGTGGAATTCGTTGGAAGTGTTTGCCACTCATTTCTTTTCCACCACCTCGTTTTCTAGTTGCACTCCATATGTTTGTTGAAATGCCCCAATGAGCATTCGTATCACATTCTTCCCCATTGTTCTTCTTATTTTCTGCTTTCTTCAACTATGTGCGATATGGATGTCCATGTTTGATTTGGATTGTTGACTCTTTTCAGGTATTCAAATGGCTAATCGATCTAAGCTTTCCGTTCGCTGGAAATCCAAATTTGCGGCATTCTCTTCGTCATAATCCGGTGCAATTGTTGAACCATTGGCTACTCTTCCTCCTATGGAGCACCCAATGCTCTAATTTAAGGACTACCAAGTACAACGCTATCAATTGCTTCAGTCTAAGCCCTTTAGCGAGACTCTTCGATTGGATTGGGATGTTCTCGCTCAACTAGAGCTCACCACCGAAATGAAGGAGCTCTTAGATGGTACCGTTTGGGAGCGCTTGTTATCCTTTGAAGCTCCAATTTATAAAGAGCTGACCCTGGAATTTTTTTGCACTTATAAGCTGGATAAAGACAGTGCTACTAGCATGGGCCCCAAACACAAATTACACTTCACCTTGAGTGGCCATCCATTCCACATGTCTATCGCTCAACTGGGCAGATATCTTGGTTTATATGCCGAAAGATATACACGAACGGAAGAATTTCAAAGTCTCTCATGTTGTTTTCCTCGTGGCGTCACGGTAGGGTCATTTTGGAATAAGATCACGGTTGGTGATGCCTATGATCCAGCCAGGAGTAAGGCCTCTCAATTAGTCAGGCCTGAATACCGGGTTCTTCATTAGCTCTTCTCCCATACATTGACTGGTAGAGGCCTTAACACCGGGGTGGTATCTAATAAGGATTGCCTTTATCTTTATAGTGTCATCCATAAACACCCCATCAATCTAGCCATCGAAATCACCGAACTCTTCAGCCACCAAGCCACCACTACTCGGAAGAAAGGGCATATTTGCTGTGGCCCTTACATTACCTTACTAGTGCAGGCTATGAGGACTAAGGTTGTTGCTTGGCCCTCACTTACTTTCATGAGCCAAGTCACTCCTATGCGCCTCAATTCCTTCCGCCTCATGAACCTCCTACCATCAAGAAGTCAAGGTCGACGCCCTCGCAGCAGCACATCTCGGGGCCAAACGTCTTCAGCCAACTTTGAAGATAAATTTGATTTGTTGTTATTTGAGGTTCGTTATATAAGAGAGAGTGTGGATAAACTTCATCTCTGACAGGACAAAATGGAAGAATTTCTTAAAATGAAAGTGTCGACTACCAATGAAGAGGAGAGTGAGGAAAATGAAGAGGACGATGAGAGTAGTGAGGAAGAGGCTGATGAGGGTGGTGACGACGAGGAGGCAGGAGAAAGTGATGAGGATGATGAGGAGGGTGATAACGATGATGATGCTACTATGGCTAAGGCACCATCTGATGAGGAGGCTGAAGAGACGGATTCTGATCCCTCTTCTTAGTTCCAAATTTTTTGTGTTGTCTTTTATTGATCAAGACTTGTGAACTCCGATATATATAATGATGATGCTTCTTCATTTTGCACTTCTTTTCGATTGGCAAGGAAGTATTAGTTTCTTTTCAGTACATATGTTTCCTTTTTCCCTGTGTTGCTTTTTCTTGCTGTTATAATTTGTCGTGGTACATTGGGGACAATGTACATTATTAAGTGTGGGGAAGGGATATATATGATTTTGTTACTATTTAGGATACCAATTATTCATATTTGACCCAATTACTTTTTAAGTTAACTTGCAATAGGTGATTAACAAGTGTTAAGCCAAATCAATTACGTCATCTTGATCGTTATTGATCTTATTATACTTTACTAGAATTGATTAGTCAAATTTGTGAAAGGCAAAGTTACGAGTTATTTAGCTTCAGACTTTAGGACTTGAGATTGGAGCAACATCACTAGTTGGGAGTTAGTCATGGTTATTTTTAAATTTACTTTTATGTATACCTTTCTCTTAGATATTTTTAAGAGCTTTATAATTTTTAGCAAACAAACAAATGAAATTCTTTTTTTGAGAAATCCCTGAAAAATCACAATGATTGGAGGTCAAAAGTAATAACAAGTGTATGAATAGAAAAATTGGTAAGGATTCGTCTTGGTTCGTCAGAAGAGCGAGATTGAGTCCCAATGCCAATTCTAATGAAAAAATTGATATGGATCGGCCTTGGTCCGTCAGAAGAGCAAGGTTCTTTCCCGCTATCAATATAAGCAATAAGTTGGTATGGATCAGTCTTGGTCCGTCATAAGAGCAAGATTCTTTCCCGCTACCAACACAATTGTACTTAAATAAAGGAAATTCAAAAGACCTCTCAACAAAATCATGAACTAGGGGGATGATCAGAGGAAGAGTGGATGTAAAATGTGTTTGTTTTAGATTATGGTGCTTGGTGAGATGGAAGAGAGAATTGTATACACTTTAGTTAAATGGACAAAATTTTTATGACTCTTTCTTGGTTGGTGAGATGTTAAATCTAATTTTTAGTTTAAGAATCCTTGGTTAAATGGTTCGGGTAAACTTTGATTTTCATAAATTAACTAGTGAACTCTAGTATTAAGTATTGTTGGAGCATTCGAATATGATCGGATGAAATTGGTTGACTTTATTATTGCAAGTTAGTTAAGAATGATTTTCTTACCTTTCTACGGGTCAAGTGTATTCGTTCATCGGTTTCCTAAATAGTGATAAATTTTGTTTAGCGTTTCTTGTCCCGAAAGTTTTGTTTTGATTTATTTGCTTAAGGACAAGCAAATGCTCAAGTGTGGGGAAATTTGATAACTCTGATTTTAAACATATTTCATATGGTGATTTTATAGTATTTTCCTCACATTTTTGGTTTTCTTTAAAGAAATTGATACTTAATTGAGTAAAATGTTGATTTCAAGGTTTGAACGCTTTCTAGGATCGAAAACGAAGAAAAGGAATCAAGTTTCACTCAATTCCGAGTTTAAACGAAAAAGTTATGAAGTTTTGAAGTTGTGTAGAAAATTTTGCCTTAGTGCAGAAAGTTATACAACCTGAGGACACGGCCGTGTCACAGGCCATGTCTGGTGATGAAAACAGAATCTTTATAATACATATATAAAAGGATATCTTAGGGTTTCAAAAGAGGAGAGACATTACAGAAACGGAGAGAGACACAAGAAACGAGAAGAGACTTGAGGAGAACATCAAGAAAGAGGCGAGAACAACATCAACTTCAAGATTAGAGAGACTGTTCAT
Source organism: Lumnitzera littorea (assembly GCA_024138015.1). Lineage (NCBI taxonomy): Eukaryota > Viridiplantae > Streptophyta > Magnoliopsida > Myrtales > Combretaceae > Lumnitzera > Lumnitzera littorea. The sequence continues at coordinate 72,785,304 of JAMXBB010000010.1, forward strand.
CAAACAAAAGGAGTTTTCCATGTTTTATTTTATAATGGAACTCGTTTTTAGATTCGTTATGATAGCTTAGAATTCGAGTATTTAGGATTATGGAACTTAGGGTTTCATGTAACCATTGGATTGAATTATAATTTCAATAAAGTTTCTATCTTTTCTTGATTCAATTATGTTGTTTAATTGTGAATTGATAATTCTAGAGTATCAATATATGATATTATGCATGTTAATTGAGAAATTGCATGTGTAATTAGATCTTAGCATAATTGAAGAGAATTACATGTATATTTAGAGATAAGATACATGTTTCTTCCGGAAAGTTAATTGTTTGTATGGGAATTCATTGTACATTAATGCAATTCTAAGTTATATTACTAAGTAAAGAGATTCCGGTAAATAATTTAGGATTAGGGTTAATATGCTTGAGAAAGATATTAGCTTTAATTGTGAATCCCTCCAATCAAGAATTATAGAAACTAAATTGAATATATTTTAAAAGCTTACATGTTAAACACTAGGGGAAATAATTATTAATTACTTAAAGTCGTTCGTAGTTTATTGCTTTCTAATTTGCTTAATTAAGTCTCATAATTAGTTTAGTTGTTAATTTCAGTATTTTTAATTCATTCAATTTATCACAATTTTCCAGTTTGATAATAAAGCTAAAGTTAATATTAGTACTCAAAATCTCCGAGGAATCGAATCGGACTCACATCCGCTATATTAAAATTGATAGGTACACTTGCCTCGTATCAGTATGCAAATAAGACGGAAGCTATGGAAGAGTCCAGTAAGCAGACTAATGCAAGAATTGATAAATTGAAGAATACAATGAATCAAATGAATGCCAATATAAAGATGATACTACAATCCTTAAACACATGGAATAAGATATAGAATGCAACATCAAATCAGAGGAGTAATTTAGAGAATTCATCATCTTCTCAGAATGATACTGCAAAACATGTTGCCTATGTTCATAATATAAAATTGGAGCTACTACGATTTGATGGGATTGATTCAAAATGATGGATCTTTAAAGTTACTCAATTTTTTTACTTTCATGAAGTCTTAAATCATGATCATCTAAGGATGGTTTCATTTGCAATGGAAAGGGAGTCATTGAGTAGGTTTCAATGGATGATAAAGAGTGGATTCGTTTCAACATGGCAACCATTTTTACAATCATTGAAATCAAGATTTAATCCTTCAATGTTCGAAGACTACCAAGGAATTGACTAAACTTGTTTAAAGTACCATTGTTGAGAAATATTAAGTGACTTTCAGGCATTACTAAATCATGCACACGAATTATCAAAAAGTTCTATACAAAGATGCTTTATTTTGGGTCTTAAACCAAACATACAAGTAGAAGTCATTTCAGCATGACCAAATTCATTAGTGGAAGTAATGAGCCATGTACGATCACATAAGTCCAAGTTAAACAACTTAAACATAAAGAACCTTCCATATATTCAAAACATACCAATTCATCACAAAACCTATTTTTTCAACTTCCAAACCCTTTGTTTTTAAACCTTTCATTTCAAAACTACCCAATAAACCAACATTCCACAATCACAACATTCAGACACATCAAAATACTACACCAAAATCCTTACCAGTAAAGAAAATGACTCTTGCTATATTAGCAATTTAAAGAGAAAAAGAACTTTATCAAAACTATAATGAAAAATCTCATAAAGGTCATTTTTGTAAACCAAAATTTTCAATGATGATTCAACCAAATGATATTGAAGAAGAAGGCAATAGTCAATCTAAATTTCATATCAAGCAATTATAAAAGGAGGAGTTGCCAAATATATAAGCAAAGGATAACGATATAGTAGAGATTAGTTATCATGCCTTATTTGGAGCTTTAGCTCCAAGAACACTAAGGTTGCATGGTACAACTAATGGTAAAAATGTGTATATCATTGTAGACTCAGGGAGCATGCATAATTTCATGTAATCTCAAGCAACAAGGCATCTCAATTTACCAATCATTGCTATCCCTGAATTTTCAATAATAATTGGCGATGGAGATAAGTTAGTTTACTTAGGCATGTCTAAGAAAGTACCATTAATGTTGAATGAAGTTGAATTCCATGTAGATTTTTATATTTTAAAGATCCAAGGAGCTAAGATTGTCTTAAGAATTCAATGGTTAACAACATTAGGACTAGTTACATTTTATTAGACTATGTTGACTATGAATTTTAATGTCTAAGGGATAGAGATCAAACTAAAGGGACAGACAATGTTGCAATTGAAGAGAATTAAGCATAGATAGCTATGGAAATTGGTTCATTTCAATCATATAGCTTGTTTATTTCAATTGGTGACTCAGATGAGTGTTTTATCCATATGTACTACCAATAACAACTCCTTAGAAGAGTTATTAGGTAGATTCAAGGATGTTTTTAGAACTCCTTCATCACTGCTACCATTACAATCAATGCAGCACCATATTCGTTTAAAAGATGAAAAATAAGCTACAAATGTTTAACCTTACCAATATTCGCTTTTTCAGAAGGAAGAAACAGAGAAACTTGTTCAAGAGATGCTACAATTAGGTATGATCAGACCAAGCACTAGTGCATTTTCGTCACTAGTGCTATTAGTAAAAAAGAACAAATCATAGCGTTTCTGTATTGATTACAAAACATTGAACCAGGCCACAATTATGAATAAATTCCTATTCCAACAATAGATGATTTGGGGGGGTTGGGGGGTGGAGGAGATTCGATTATCTAAAAAAAATGGACCTAAGAGCAGGACATCACCAAATTAAGGTATATCATAATGACATACATAAGATTACTTTTAGGACACATGAGAGACATTATGAGTTTTTAGTAATACCATTTAAGCTATCAAATGCTCCACCTACTTTTCAAGTAGTAATGAATTCTATTTTTAGACCTTAGATGAGAAAGTTTATTATTGTATTTTTCAATGACATATTGGTTTATAATAAGTTAATGAAGGAACACTTAGTGCATCTTGAGAAAGCATTACTTTGCTTAAGAGAGAAAATTTTTTATCCCAAAAAAACTAAGTGGTTGTTTGCTCAAAATTTTATTAAATACTTGGGTTATACTGTATCTCAACAAGGTCTATAACCTAATCTTAAGAAGATTATTGCTATATACAATTGGCTACAACCTAAAAACATGAAATAGTTAAAGGGATTTATGGAAATTACTGGATATTATAGAAGATTTGTAAAAATTATGCTAAGTTAGCTTCATCACTCACAAACTTGTTAAAAAAGATGCTTTTGAGTGGAATGATGAAACAACATCAGCTTATCAAAAGCTTAAAGAAGCACTGATTAGTGCTCCAATTTTGTCATTGCCAAATTTTTCCAAAACTTTTATAATTGAGATAAATGCATTAGCAATAGGATTGGGAGTTCTATTACGTTAGGGTGACAAACCAATAGCCTTTTTTAGTAAAAAATTTAGTATGCAATTATAAAAAGCAGAAGCATATGCAAAGGAGCTAGTTTTAGTAGTAGATACTTAGAGGAAGTAAAGGCAATATCTTTCGGGGAAATATTTTATTATTTAGATTGATAAAAAAAGTCTAAAAGAAATTATGGCCTAAGTTATCCAAACCCCTAAACAACAACAATATTTGATAAAGTTAATGGGGGTATGATTACCAAGTTGAGTACAAACCAAGAGTTGACAACAAAATGGCCAATGCTTTATCAAGGCAATTTTCTAATGGATTTCCGTTGCTAACCTTATCTATGCCTTCATTTGATTCTAATTTTTATCACACTTTTAAATATAGGAGTTACACAAGAATGAAGAATGGCTTTCTTTAAGAAACAAAGTTAGAAAAAGGTGAGTCACTTTCTTTACCTTTAATTTTGAAGGATGATTGGATATTGTGGGGATCTAAAGTTTATTTTCCAATTACTTGCTCTTTCATTCCTACTCTAATATCGGAATATCATACAATTCCTATAAGTGGACATGTTGGAGTACTTAAAACATTTAAGAGATTGAATGCTACATTTTATTGGAAGAACATGAGAAGTGATGTCAAGAAATTTGTGAAGCATTGTCATATGTGTCAACAAATTAAATATTTGACCTCATGTCCAAGAAGATTACTTCAACCATTGCCTATGCCTATACCTCAAAGGGTCTTTGAGGATATTTCCATGGATTTTATCACTAATCTAACTATCTCTCATGGATATTCAATAATTTTAGTCATTGTTGATAGACTGGCTAGGTATTGTCGTTTTGACCTATTACCAACAACTTACACAACTACAATGGTAGCAAAATTATTTATAAACATCACGGTGAAGTTACATGGAATACTTAATTTTATTATATTAGACAAAGATAAGGCATTCCAAAGTAGATTTTGGTAAGAGCTGGTCAAGTTAAGTGGTACTCAACTTAGGATGAGTTCATCCTACCATCCTCAAAAAATAGATGGTCAAACAGGAGTACTTAATAGATGCATTAAGCATTATTTGAGATCATTTGTAATGGGCAAACCTAATGAGCCGCCTAAACATTTGCCATGGGTAGAATACTATTTTAATGCAAGCTATTGTAATAGCACAAGGATGACCCCATTTCAAGCTTTGTATAGGAGAGAACCACTTACATTGTCAAATTACGTATTAAGGTCTAGTGCGATAAAAGCAATGAATCAAGAGTTGCTTAATAGAAATGAGTTACTCAAGAAATTGAGGCAAAATATACAATAGGCCCAACAAAGGATGAAGACACTAATTGATTAAAAAAGAGTTAATAAACAATTTGAGATTGAAGATTATGTTTATGTCAAACTTCAACTTTACAGATGTAAACAACCCATTTTTATCTTCTGTATTTTTAGATTTTTATTTTAAAGAAAAGGATCATAATTCAAAAAAACAAAAAAAATTAAAATTCCAAAATATAAAAAATGTAAAAATTAAAAAAGTAAATAAAAAAACTAGGAAAAACGAGAATTTTGGGTCTTTTTAGGGTCATGGAATCTTGTTTTGTAGGTTATTTTAAATTTTGGGTTGAAATGGTGAAATTGAAAGTCAAAACAAGCATGTGCAAGCTTCTTTAGTAAAACAAGAGTTTTATTTCAAACCATTTTTGATTTACTTATTTCCAAATGTTGTAAAAATAAATAATTTAAGTTAATCATGGCTTTAATAGTGCTTAAATTGATTATTTTATGAGTAATTACAGTTGGAAGTAAAATTGAGCATTATAAGAAATAGGCTTATAATATGATCAAATTGATCCATTTTCGAAAATAATTTTTCACATATGCCTAATAGATTAAATGACAATCGAATTTTTTTTATATCTCAAAAGGCTCTACTCAGTTTTCGAGATCCAAGGCTTATCGAGAGTGAACAATCAACCTTGATAAGAGGATATATTTTGCTTGTTATAGACCAGATCAACAAACAACCATGAACCAACAACTCGTGTCTTGATATGAGAGAGGAGGGACTTGTTATAGACTAGATCAACGAACAACCATAGACCAGCGGCTCGTATCTTGATCTGGGGGGGGGGGGAGGGAGGTGCAATTGTTATTTTCACTTTTCATTTCCATTGGCTCCATGTGGCACTATATGATTGGTACGGAGTTGACCATTGACTCCTACTCATTTCTTCTTGATTCGAGCTCGAAATTTCCACACATAAAGAAAGATATCTCACACAACTACATCACTTTTTTTCCCAATTTAATCCATTTTTTTTGCTAAACTTATTCAAATACAATACGGTAATTAATAGAGGATATGGAGTAATTTTGAATAGTACCCTATTTACGTGCAAGTTCATTCATTTTTTGAGTCAAAATTGAATCCAAAAATGGGGAAACGCTTGAGTGCGCAAATTTTACTCCGAATCCACTTTGCTTGATTGAACCTTTCTCATTAAGTTTCAAAGGTTCTAATTATCATTCTAAGAAAGAAGGAAGCTCCAAAAGCAATATTTAGCCATTATTTCTTAAAAATTTCCACATTTTCATTGATTTCGGGTCAAATATCCATTAACTTTTTTATCTTCAAATTGATGGCCTTTTTTACTTTCCCGGACTTCTTCGTGCTAGGAACAATATATAAAGGGGTTGGGGATCACATTTCAACATTAAGCAACACTAGAAATGCACATAAAAGCTTCAATTAAAGTTTTCTCTCTCTAAGATAATTGACCCGCCACCACTCTCTCTATCTCTAGATCTCTTTCACTTTTATTTGTTTCTGAGTGAAACCCACCACACTACGACTCTCACAGTATGCAGAAACCTCGGTTTGACCACTCTTCTTGCTTCAACAATCTATAAGCAAGCTGTGCCGCTCCTTTTCTCTATCCTACCTGGCGGCCCAACATCCACCACCCTTAAAATCACCACCAAACACCAAGACATTGTCACCAGCATCACTTTTGCTAATCCAAAGCTCATGAAAATGTGGTTACCACTTCAAAATTCACGGACGAACTTGATTTGACTCGTTGCTTTTTGCTGCACCTCCTTCTTCCTCTTCGACCCAGATTTAACCCGAAACCGACTCGAAGTCCGACCCCAACCTGCGCCTAACTTCATTTCAAGTCCAACCCTTGCTTTTATTTTATTTTTTAGCTTTATTCGTTTTAAGTGAATGATAAATGATGAATAATAAAGAAAAAAAAAAAGACAAATGATAAAAAGAAAAATGAAAAAGAACAACATGAATGATTTATTTTTTATTTTCTTTCAAATATTTTCTTTTTTATCTTGTCCTTACAAAAAAAAAATTTTAAACCGTTCATTTTTAGGTTTATTAAAACAATTATTTACTTTGAAAAAGAACATAATATATATATATATGTTTTGCTACTTAGAAAATCTATTTTTCCAAAAAAATAAAATAAATTAATAATCCCTTTTCAAAAATTAAGGCTCTTCTTGGATTTAAAAAAAAAAAAAACACTAAAACTAGGACCCTCTTTTAGAACTTTTCTTAAATGAAAAATAAATGGCTAAGAAATGTAAACTTAACACTTTTCAAAATTTAAATAAACTAACATATTAAAAATTTATAAAAAAATGAATTGTAAACCCTGCAAATTTAGCTTTTTGGGTATCGAATCGATTTAAGTATTATAAATAATTATCCTAAGTCACGAAATCAATAAATTTAAAACTAAATAAAATTTTAAACTTAAACATAATATAAATGAGAAAAACTCAAATTTTGATCGTATACAAAAACCTTAAACCTTATATATACGTAAATACTCGAGATTGAACTTAAACTTGACGAAAACCTTAAAACTATAAACCTAAGTTTATAAAATGAATAATTATACCCTAAAAATATTAAAACCCTAATTAAATATGATTATCGACTAGTACGCGTAATTACGTAAAATTATTAACGAATAAATAAAGATAACATCTAAATATTATAAACGTAATGGATAATAATTGAATTAATAAAATTTATAAATTATGAATATTATTTCATAATTATTAAGTCTATAATTTTTCATTCAGAAAGTTTTCCTCTTTCCTTTTCCTTTCCTTACTTTTTTCCTTTTCCAAATGTTTAGATAGGATTAGAAGGATAAAGCAAGAAAGCAAGGAGTCTAATCAACCTTATCTAATATCTTATCTCTTATTATTTTTTCTTTTTTCTTTTTTTATTTTACTTTTCACTTTTCCTACTTTTGTTTGCTCCTTCGGATGTAGCATGCATACTTTTTTTCTTTTCTTTTTTTTTTTTCAATTTCCTTATACTAAACAAGCAAAACACACCTATTTTTTTTCCTCCTCTAAACCGTAAACTTCTCTTCTCATATTTCTTAATTTTCTTCTTTTATTTCCTTTCATTTTGAATCAATAAAGTGGAGAAAAAGAAGAAAAGCTCTTAGATCAATAACTTTTCAAGTTATAAAAGAAATAGTTAAGTAGTATTTTTAATATATTTATTTTGTTAACTTATATGTACTGTTGTTATATACATAAATTTTGTAGAAATACATGTATTTAGAAAATATATTATATAGTTGATTTTGTAATTTATTTTCTTTGTATTAAAGTATTTGTACATATAATTAAAGTTATATACATATTGTTCATTTTATTTCCTATACATGTAGATGTATGCACCTATGTATATATATATATATATATATATACACACACAACTATATGCATATATATAATAGGATCAAATACATATAAATATATGGTATATTTTAAAATACATATGGTTATACATATATAGTATGTATGATAGTAATTTTCATTCTTCTTTATATATTTATATATATATATATAAGTATAGTACATAATTATATATGTATAGTATATAGTATATTTAAGTATATGGTATGAATTTTTATATGTATTTATATACAAATAAGATAAGAAAACAAAAGTATACAAGTATATGTATAAGTATAAAAATATGTATACCAATAGTATGGTATAATATAAGTATGTGTATACACCTAAATAGTATATGTACAATATACTAAAATACTAATTTATTAAATAAGTGATATAATATATATANATAAATTTATAAAGAAAAGCTTAAAATAATAATTTATAATTATTTAAATCAAAATAATAAAATTCATACCATTTTTAAACCATAATGAAAAATATAGGTTATAATGTTCAAAATGGATTCCGTTACGTGAAAGTACGTTCGAAAATGATAAAAAACGACTACAAGTTAATAAAAATTAGAGTTAAAATGAAAAAGCTATATACAATTGAAAATTTAAGACAAAACAAGAAAAATAGATAAAAAATTTAAGTTAAATTATGTTTATACTATATTTAGGTTATAACTAAGCAAATAATAATAGATATTTAGTTAACTAAGGAACCTAGTTTTTCAGAATACTTACAGGTTTTATTATCTTTTAGGTATTCAATTATCGAGTTCTGAAAATCTCAAATGCCTAAAAAGTGAGCATTAACCCAGATGAGGGAGTTTCAATAATCTATTATTTGCTTGCTCCTTCATATTGTGTATTGATTGTTGGTTGATATTGGTTGTTTATTGAATGACTTATTGCTTTGTGTACTATTATCCATGTGCTTACTTTCTTAAACCGGTAAATTTAAATATTTGACCAAAATAAATTGTTTTATTAATTGCATGTTTATGGTTCAAGTGGTATGCTGATGGAGAGTGTTACTTTTGCAGATTTTAAGAAAAGTATTTTTGGAAAGTGTTTTTTCAATCCTAAACATATTTTAGTATGATTTTTGTGAAGACTCATGGTGCCTGTGAATGATATTTTATTATTAAGGCAAAGCTAGCATAGTATTTTCGATTGATTGCAAAAAGACTCGCATATTTGTGCCCATACGGCCTTGGATATATTTTGATAGTGAAAGGACTTGTTTTATTATGCTCGAGGGACCTTGGATATGGTGGATGGCCCTAGTTGAGGTTCACCAATTTTGATTGATATTTCTTTCTCAATTAGGGTAATAGTTGAATGTTATCTAGTAAGATAATGTCCCTAAGCAACCTCATTCAATTAAGATGAGGTACTCCGTATGAATAAGTACGGAGGATAATCGATATATAGACGACGTAAATTTATACCTTCCATAATTCCAGACTCCTATAGATGTGTTGCTTCTATTCATTACGTATGCATTCATTTCGCGTATAGATAAATTGCATGTGTGTTAATAATGTTTGATAACTTACTTGAACGTCAAATGTGAGGAACGAATTTACTGAGCTGTAATTTGCTCATTTCCTTATAGTTTCTTTTGCAAGTTCCTTTAAACAATGATTAGGGAAAATCTTGAAAGTAGAGTAGAAATCGGAGATAGGTTTAATAATGTTAAAGTTAATTGAAATGTGTTTAGTTGGTATAGAAACAATTGATATATAAAATATTTATATGATAGGATTATGTATAATTTAGTATTTCTTATAAATTATTAAGTTGTTTTACATTGTCTTAGTATTTGATAGGAGACGCCAATTCTCTGTGGTTCTAAAGAACTGCGAAATATTGGATATTCATAATTATTTGTATTTTATGATGAATTACTAAAATGATAATCTGAAACCATAATAATGGATCAATTAAAGTTTTACAATCTCTAACTTATAAAATAGTTTTTGTATCATAGTTGCACACATGATATAAAAACTTTAGACAATCCTATTAGGCCCTCTTTAGGGTCATGATACAAACTATAAAAAGTTTGATTCCTACTAAAGGGTACAAAGCACCTATGAGGCATCTTAAAATAAGGAAATTTTTTTCCCTTTTGTAAATAAATTCAAATTACTATTTTCTTCTCTTTTTTTTTTTGTAAATAGAATTAATTTTATTGATTTGTAAACTTAGAATTATTCTTTCTTGTTGAAAGGGGTATCTTGAAAAATAAAAAATAAAAAAATTTGAAAAGTTAAAAGTGGTACCCATTTAGGATTTGATAAGGCAACCTTTGAATCCGATATCTCTAGTATACAAGTCTTTTTTTTTTTCAAAAATGATGTTTTTTGCATATTAGTAACTAGATTAAAATCAATATGCCCAATTGATTTTAATGTAATTTTTTTTCCCAATATTAGTGGGATGGCAACTCCAAAATTTTCAAATAAAAAAATAATAAAAATTTTCCTTAATCCCTAGTTAATGGTTAATATTAAATAGGTTAAGGTTTAATATTGACCAAATTAAGGAAAATAAAACTAAAAATTCATATTCGATAGTTTGGCAACTCTACTAGAAAGCATGAAGAGAGTTAGCCACTTAAAACATTCCAAAATTAGAATTATTTTCAAAATACCCATGTTAGGTTAAATTCTTTTCTTGTAAATTTTTTATTTGTAAATATTTATGCTAACCTTTTTCTTATAGCTATTCTGGATTTTAATGTTGGGGGGTTTTAATTATTAAATCATAAATATATAGAAAATATGGTTAGAACCAAGCTGCCTTAGGTTTTTAGGAGAGGAGCCATTATATAAACTTTAGATATTGTAGGGTAACCACCTTCAATGGCTGATACCCCACTTATGCTTCAATTGACCAATGAACCGTTTCTTCAAAAGCGTGTAAGGTTATAGAGTTTAAGAACCTTTAGAACCTACCTTAATTACATACATGAGTCATTGGACCGATGAATAAATAGTAATATGACATACCATATCACAATTTTATTATACCATTAAAGGTTATAATATTGCAAATTCCATGTATATTAGTTATTTCTACTAGGTCCTTTCCATTATAAATTTTAATCTCCTCGTAAATTCCATTCTCATGTAATAACCCCCTCTCCTTATAAATTTTTGTAAATATTGAATTGTCCCTATAAATACTATTCTTATGTGATTGTAAAATAGTTTTTTGTAATTATAGAATTCTGAAAAAGTTGCAACCCTAAACTCTTTACATCGCTACATTACTATTTAATTGTTGGTCCTATGCATCTATATACACGTGTCTTCATATTAATTTTTTTGTTAGCTTTATTTATTTGTAAATATTCATACATGTTATTTAAGTCTTAATTCTTAAAAATTAGATTCATAAATAATCGCGTTCATTAACCTTAATAAAGAAGAATCATATCAATTCTACCCTGTAAAGTTTTTTTCTTTTTTTAAGTAGTTGCCATCATTCTAAAATAGAGTAGGCCCATTAACTTTCGGGTTAGAAATTTTTCATAGGCTTCATACATAGATCATTTTTAACTTCTGAAATAATCACTAGTTTTAACTTTAGAATTTTCACTCTTTGTAAATATTATAATAATAAGTTGCAAATTCATGTTTCTTTTTAGCCTTCCTATTTGTAAATAATTATAATCTTCCAATGTAAGCAATAGGTCTATACCTAAACTCCTCAAATTCATCAAACTTCTTCAATTGTAAATAGTCGTCTTAGAATAAATCTTGTTAAAAATTTTTCATATAAAAATTACATTACTCTAGTAAATTAAAGCCAAATTGTCTTTCTTCTCAATAATTAAAATTTTCATAATAAGTACCCCATAAAATTTTTCCCTTTATAAGATAAATTATATTATATTTCTTATAAGCAAATTTTTAAATGCCTACAAGATTTTAAATGTTTTTCTTTAGGAGGCTCCTTTTGATTTCCAATCTAAATTAGAATTTTGCTAAAGTTTATAGATCCTAAGGTCATTTTCTTAATCCTTGTCTCCTTGTCCTTCCATTGCCTTATCCTCTATAAAGTAATTTGTAAATATCGAATATCTCACTAAAGTTTCTTTTCTTGCAAAGTTCCCCTTGGTCATGGTCTGATCTATTTCAAATTAAAGATTTTTAAAATAAAAAAAGTTTGAGAATTGCTAATAAGGATGGATTCTTATTAGGTAATCTTAAAAGTAATGGCCAACAATGGAAACAATAATAATTACCCTAATAACACTAACCTTACTGAGTTGAAGATTTGCTCTTTAGGGTAAATTGTGGGGAAAATGGCTAAACAAATGAATTTCTTAGTTGACAACATAGTTTTGCTCAGAGCTACAATACCACTAAATGAAGAGCACTCAGAAGCCTAACATGGGAAATCAGTTGAAGCACCTCCTCCTAAATTGGAAGAAAAGATCAATCTAGCTTTTGAGCATAACACTTATGCTTTCCTAGTCGACATAAGACTGGTTAACTTAGGGCCCAATCAAGAAAGTATGAAAGAGTTGAAAAAGAAATTGACTTAACAGATCATAGAAAGAATGAAAACACTTAGAAGTTATGACGGTTTCAAGTAAGTGAGGATCACTTAATTTTCTGTATATGATGTTAAGGCTTACCCAAAAAAATCAACGTACCATAATTTGAGAAGTACGACAGGGCTAGATGCCTAAAGCTACAACCTAGATTATATGTCCACAAGATGGGTAAATATGTTTAAAATGATCAATTCAAGATATAAACTTTCTAAGATAGCCTAATAGGGTCTTCATTAACCTAAAATGCTTAGCTTGATCTCAAACAAGTAAATACTTGGAAGAAATTGGCTTGAGTTTTCTATGAACAATACAAATTCAACATCGACACAACCCTCTCAATTTGTGATCTACGTATATTGAGCAAGAAGAACAATGAGTCCTTTAATGAATATGCACAAAATTGGAGGGGCATGGCAACTAGAATCATTCCTCCTTTGCTAGAGAAAGAATTGACATCTACATTCATCAACACACTAGATGAGCCATATTATGGACATATTTTAGGGAACATAGCTTCTAGCTTTGTAGATATTGTGGTGGCAAGGGTAAAATTGAAAGAGCCTTGTGAGTTCGAAGATTAGAGGGGCCAAAATAGAAGAAAAGGCTCCCAAAATCATCAGAAAAGAATGCTATTAATGTGATAAGTCCTAAGGAATGTACCATAAAACCCTAGTCTAATACCCCAAATAGCAGCCAAAGCCTTATGCAAGTCTAAAAGGCCTAAGGAAGACATTTCACTCAAATTCCTATCACTCTCTCTCAAGCTTTTCATCAATTGAAAGAAATAAATAACTTAGATTATAAAGCTCCCAAACCAATTAAAATGGAAATCTGGAGACGTAATGTGATTATTATATAGGGCAGAAAGGTCACTCTACAGACACTTGTTGGAGATTGAAGAATAAGATTCAGGATCTAATCAATACAAGGTTAGTACATCTAGACTCCATGTGAACTAAAGTGTCAAAGGGGCTCTAACTGTTCTTCATGAGACTTATATTTTCTTTGTATTGTGGAAGTTGAAAATAAAAGTTCATATTATTGAATAAATTGATGTTTGGGATAAATTTTTTAAATTATTCAAGAGCATGAATGTAAATAAGTTCTTTTTATCTTATTAATTGAAAAGTTTAGAATGAAAAGAGATAAATTATGTCTCAAACACTAACCCCAAAACACACCTTCAGAGTTGAGTTTTATTAATGTGAGGTTATTAGACTCATTTTTAAAAAGAAGTCTATCTTGAATTTGATATACAAATCAAAATGAGGTTAAGCATTCATTTTCATCATCTTCAAGTGTACTATTCTTTATTAACCCCATTAAGCTTATTCAAGGAGCGTTTTCAAAATTGAACACTATCAAGAATCACCCTACAATAGAGCAAATATGAGCTTAGGGGCATTATTCAAGAGAAAAGGTTAAAACTAATTTGTACTTACCTTAGTTGCATTGATTTAAGGGTAATTTTTTCCATCAAAAACTTATTTCCTTTGAAATAAAGAATTGCCTATATCATAAACACTATACACAAACTACATATATTTTAAGCTATAAGCCAAAAGAAGGGATAGAGACCTTTTTATTAAGTCAAAAAAAAAAAAAGAACTAGAAAAGAGAATAAGAAAAAGAAAAGGGGCAAGAATGAAAAAATTTGAAAGGAAAAATGAAACCGTATGCCTAAGAAAGAAATCAAGCCCAAAACACAAAGCCCTAAAGCTTGAAAGGATTAGGGGCATGTATCTCAAAAGGCCTATTCCTAAAGCAAGGCCCATCTTTTGAAATGAGAACTCCTAAATCTAAAATAGCAAGGGTAAAAAACTAGGACTCCCAAAATCCACTTCTCTTGCAGACTAAGACTTGCCCCCAATTCCACTTCTCCTTAAAGACCCTTCTAATTGAAGGAAATAACTTATTCTTAGTAAAAATAACTTTTGAAACTAGGGTAAGGATAATTTTTGTTTTTCCTAAAGGATTCTTAACTTATAAACCTAGGCTGGATAAATGAACTCTTTCAAAAAGGCCTATACATTATTATTCATTTGTTTAAACTTATAACTAAGCCTTTTGTTACATTATAGTCCGAAAAAAAACCTAATGGACTTATCAAAGTGTATCACTTACAATATGAACCACAATTTTTGGAATTATAGTTGAAAGTGAAAGCTAGGCCGAGAATGCAAAGAAGTCCTCTTTAACTAAATCAATTAATTATATCATTTCCATAGACATTTTGGAAATCATGAGTCCTAATGGCATTATTGCCCCAAAAGCTTCAAAAGATGTCTTAGTAAGGAGAATTTGTTGAACAATCTCTCTCATGTAGTTATCTCTAAGGTAAGAAAAGAAAAGAGTAGGCCCTTCATTCATTGGAAGCCATAAGCACCTATGAGGATGTTAGCAAATCCTCCAAAAAAAAAAAAACAGAAAAAGTATTTTCTAAGTTGTCATGTTTTTCATGGTTTTCTTAAATATTAAAAAAAATGTTTTCAAGAAATTGAAATTTTGTACAATAGGAACAACGATTATCCTTCAATAAAATCTTTAGGAGCCTTTATCATCTATGGGAGTAGCCTTAGGCCACATGCCATCTTTGGTGAACTTGGGAACTTTATTATCCTTTGTCTTGAAAAGTTGTGAATACTTAAGTCATCCTTAAGATTAGGAGCTTAAAAATCTTCTATTTTGAAAACCCGAGTTATCCTCAAGTTTAGGAACTTAGAGCCATCGATTATATCTTTTAAAGAAAATTTGAAACTTTAGAAGTCTAAATTATCCTTAAATTAGGAACTTAAGCTATCCTTAGTCTTGAAACTGAGTAATCCTTCTCTTTAAGGAACTGAGGTTCTTTCATAAGAATCGTCATTATTCTTGTTAAGAAGTTTTGGCTACCTAAGAACCATAGTTATCCTTATATAAGGAGCATTAGCTATCTTAATATAGTAAAACTAAGTAATCTTTCTATTTAGGAGCTTAGGTTACTTCATGGAAACCTTAGTTATTCTTGTTAAGAAGCTATAGTTATCTAGGAACCATAATTATCCTTAAATAAAGAGCTTCGACTATCTCAATATTATAAAACCAAATAATCCTTCTATTTAGGAGCTTAAGCTATTTCACAGGAATTTTAGTTATTCTTGTCAAGAAGCTTTTGTTTTTAAGGAACTGAGTTGTCTTTAAATTAGAAACTTTTGCTATCATTAATTGTGAAACCAAATCGTTTAATTATCCTCCCTTAAAAATTCAGTAACCTTATTATCCTTAGATTAAATTTAAGAGCATTGGTTATACGTGATATTTTAGTTGACTTCTCTTGGATAGGATATGAACTTTAGTTATCCTTCATTAAGCTAAACCTAGGAGCTTCTTGTAGACATAAAGAAAAGATAT
Organism: Lumnitzera littorea; assembly: GCA_024138015.1. Lineage (NCBI taxonomy): Eukaryota > Viridiplantae > Streptophyta > Magnoliopsida > Myrtales > Combretaceae > Lumnitzera > Lumnitzera littorea. The sequence continues at coordinate 72,801,420 of JAMXBB010000010.1, forward strand.
CCTACGTGACTACATCATTTTTTCCCCTCATTTACCCATTTTTTCACCAAATATATTCAAATAAAATGCAGTAATTAAGGGAGGACATGAAGTACTCTTGATTAGTACCTTATTTATGTTCATTTTCTAAGTCAAAATTGAATCTAAAAATGGGGAAAAGCTTGAGTTCATAGATTTTACTTTAAATCCATTTTGCTTGATTCGAGCTTTCTCATTATGTTTCGAAGGTTTTAATTATCATTCTAAGAAAGAAGCAAGCTCTAAAAGCAATCTTTGAAGATAATTTTTGAATAATTTCTGCATTTTCATCGATTTTGGATCAAATACCCATTAACTTTCCATCTTCAAATTGATAGCTTTTTTAGTTTTCTCAAACTTCTTTGTGCTAGGAACGATATAAGAAGGCATTAGAGGATCACATTTCAACATTAAGCAACACTCGAAACTACACATACAAGCTTTAATTGAAGCTTTCTCTCTCCAAGATAATTAACCCGCGTCCAATCTCTCTCTTTAAATCCCTTCCACTTTTGTTTGTTTTTTAGTGAAACCTATTACTCTCACTATATACAGAAACCTTGATCTAACCACTCCTTTTGCTTCAACAACCAACAAGCAAGCTATGCTGTTCTTTTCTCTCTCTTACCCAATGGCCCAACATCTACCACCCTTAAAACCACCACCAAACAAGGCATCATCAACAACATCACTTTTGCTAATTTAAAGCTCATGAAAATGTAGTTACCACTTCAAAATTCACTTTAGAAATCAATTTGAATCGTTGGTTTTTGCTGAACCTCCTTCTTCCTCTTCAACTTGGATTCAACCCGACATTGACCTGAAGTCTAACCTTAACTCATGCCCGACTTCATTTCAAGTCTAGCTATCATAACCTAGTCAGTACCTTTGTCATGGAAGATCGTCGTATACCGTACAAAGGTTCACAATTAACCCCATTGTCAATCATCGCCCTCTCATACGATATACTAGGCTAGTTTTACTTCTAGTTACTTCCAATCATTCGAAGAAGTGATATCATAACAAAATCGACATTACTACCATTCATTTAAATGAGTTATCATAATCCAGTCTATAGGACATTACATCCACAAAATATTAATAGAAATAAACAAGTAGTATAGAAAGTCCATGAAAATTCTAGAAACATAAATCAAATAGATCATAAAACCCTAGTCAATAAATTCTAGCAATCCACTCCTTTGTTCTAATCTTCCCATAGTTTCACTTAAGCTCGAGAATAACCTTGGGAATCCCCCAACCCAACTTAACGAATAGGTAGCCTGACATAAAAAAAAATCTAGAAGGGTGTAAGCTTACACTTAATAAGTTGATCCCTCCAACCATGCCTTACAAACAATATATTTAACAAATATATGAATGCATATAATAAGTAACATGCCAAACAAATACATGCCATGGTCTAGGAACCACATGTAACTCTAAATTACACGCTTTGTAGTGAAGGTTGAAGATTATTAATCGATACAAACCATCAATCGGGTTCTAGCACTTGAGTTTCTTTTTACTCTTACATATACCATTGTGCCATAAATATGCTTATCATAAATATATAACTATACTTTACTTTTCAAAAATATAACCTTTTCAAAATTTGAAAATTCCTAAGTCAAGCAATGTGGTAGCTCTTGTAGTCCACATCACATGCTCTAAACGAAAGTCATAAGACATAGCCCTTAGCCATATGTTTAGCATCCCTTGGTGTTTAATAAGCCTATAGGCCAAGATAAGAACTCAATAAATATGGCATTAATGCATGCTTAACTAATTCCTTCAGGTGTAATGAAATGTCCTACCATGCATGATCCATTTTAGATAAAAGTTGAATAGGTATTAAGTCCATTTATCCCGATGATCAAACAATCATCATTCCATACCAACAATTTAATAAGTATCTATCGTACAAGCATTTTTAGTTCTTATAGTATCATTAGGTCATTTAACAACCAAGTATCACCACACATGCATATCACATACCCCGCATGTGACAATTTAACATAAATGAGATATTAGTGCTACTAACTACAAGCAAAATTAGGCATGGAGTCATTAGAAATCACTCATCTAGCCATGGTTGCTAATCGTAATAATCTTGTGGTAGATCATTGATAACTCTGATTTTAAACATATTTCATATGGTGATTTTATAGTATTTCCCTCACATTTTTTGTTTTCTTTAAAGAAATTGATACTTAATTAAGTAAAATTTTGATTTCAAGGTTTGAACGCGTTCTAGGATCGAAAACGAAGAAAAGGAATCAAGTTTCACTCAAATCGGAGTTCAAACGAAGAAGTTATGAAATTTTGAAGTTATGTAGAAAAATTTACCTTGGTGCAGAAAGTTACACAACCTGGGGACACGACCATGTCCCAGGCTGTGTCTGGTGACGAAAACAGAATCCTTATAATATATATATAAAAGGATATCTGAGGGTTTAAAAAGAAGGGAGACATTAGAGAAATAGACAAGACACGAGAGAAGAGAAGAGATTTAAAGAGAAAGAGAAGAAAAAGGCGAGAGCAACATCAACTTCAAGATTAGAGAGATTGTTCATCAACCAAAGGTGTTTTCCATGTTTTATTTTATGTTTTTGATGGAACTCGTTTTTAGATTCATTATGATAGCTTAGAATTCAAGTATTTAGGATTATGAAACTAAGGGTTTCATGTGACTTTTGGGTTGAATTATAATTTTCAATGAAGTTTCTATCTTTTCTTGATTCAATTATGTTGTCTAATTATTGATTGACAATTCTAGAGTATCAATATATGATATTACGCATAATGATTGAGAAATTGCATGTGTAATTAGATCTTAGCATAATTGAAGAGAATTACATATATACTTAGAGATAAGATACATGTTTCTTCCGAAAAGTTGATTGTTTGTGTGGGAATTCATTATACATTAATGCAATTCTGAGTTATATTACTAAGTGAAGAGATTCCGGTAAATAATTTAGGATTAGGGTTAATATGCTTGAGAAAGATATTAGCTTTAATTGTGAATCCCTTCGGTCAAGAATAATAGAAACTGAATTGAATATATTTTAAGTGATTACATGTTAAACACTAGGGGAAATAATTCCTAAATACGTTATTAATTTCTTGAAGTCGTTCGTAATTTTATTGCTTTCTAATTTGCTTAATCAAGTTTCATAATTAGTTTAGATGGTTAATTTCAATATTTTTAATTCAGTCAATTCATCGCAATTTTCCGATTAGATAATAGAGCTAAGGTTAATATTAGTACTTGAAATCTCTAAGGGATCGACTCGGACTCATATCCATTATATTAAAATTGATAGGTGCACTTGCCTCATATCAAGTTTTTGGCGCTGTTGCTGGGGATTTTCGATATTAAGAACGCTAGTTGCTTTATTACTTTGACCATTTTTTCTTTATTTTCATTGTTTATTTTTATTACCAAGAACTGCAATTGATTTTATATTCCTTGCCCTTGTAGTGCATGACCCGAAGTAACTCGGAAGATTTGGTAGAATTTGATCCTGAAATTGAGAGAACTGCCCTTCAAAATTTGAGATCGCGACCTAAACAAATTGTGGCGACCATAGACGACGAGTCAATCGTTGAAATCAAGGAAAAAGGTGAAGAAGCCAACACTCAATTCATTAAGCAAGAAGATCTACCACACATGGCTAACAACGGGAATGAAGCAAATTGGACTATGTCCGATTATTCAAGGCCTACACTTATTGGAGCTGACTCTAGTATCGCAAGGCTAACCGTCGCGGCTAATAACTTCCAAATTGCACCTAACATCATACAAATGGTGCAACAATATGTTTAGTTTGATGGTCTCCAAGATGAAGATCTTAATGCCCACACCTCTAGTTTTCTAGAGATTTGTGATACGTTTAAAATCAACGGAGCCATGGATGATGCCATTCGACTGTGGCTATTTCCTTTCTCCTTAAGGGGTAAAGCGAAACAGTGGTTGAACTCCCTACCAAGAAATTCAATCACAACTTAGAATGAATTGATAGAGAAATTTTTGGAGAAGTACTTCCCACCTGCAAAGACCGCTAAACTTCGGAATGATATTTCTTGTTTTGCTCAATTGGAAGCGGAGATGCTATATGATACTTGGGAGCGGTTTAAGGACTTGCTCAGGAGGTGCCTACATCATGGCCTCCCACTATGGATGCAGATTCAGGCCTTCTACAATGGTCTCAATTTATCTATTAGACAGATGATTGATGCATCCACAGGAGGTACTTTGAACCCAAAGACACCTGAGCAAGCACAAAACCTGATTGAAGGAATAGCGATGAACAATTATCAGTGGGAAACCACTAGAGCCAAGCGAAAGACCATGGGAATTTATGAGGTGGACTACTGCTTTGGCAGCCAAGGTGGACCTATTGAGTAAGAAGATTGATGCACTCTCTGTTGGCCCTCAACAAGTGCAATCGGATGTAAGTGATTTTGGTATGCAGGGGTATGGAGTATAAGAACAACTGGAACAGGTAGATTATCTAGGAAATCCACCTAAGCAACAAAATAACCCCTACAGCAACACTTACAATCCAGGATGAAGGAATCACCCCAATTTCTCATGAGGAAACCAAAACCAAGGCCAGCAGAAGACCAACTTTGGCCCACCTAGATTTCAAAGATCATTTCCACCTCCTCTCCCTCAAGAAAAGAAGTCTAGTGTGGAAGAACTTCTCACAAAATACATTCAAGGCAATGAGGCTCGCTTATCCAACATTGAATCCTCGTTGAGGAATCAAGAGGCTTCAAATCGCAACCTTGAGAACCAAATTGGTCAACTTGCGAAGCTAATCTCTGAAAGACCGCAGGGATCGCTACCGAGAAATACAGAACCCAATCCAAAGGAATATGTTAAAGCAGTGACACTTCGAAATGGGAAGGAGTTGTATGCTGAGAGGAAGGTTAATGAGGAGACTAGCAAGAGCAAGGAGGGGACGAAAGCAACGGAAGATGTAGAGTCATCAAAGGTGAAGGAATATCAACCACCTATCCCATATCCCCAAAGACTCAAGAAAGATTGCAATGACCAACAATTCAATAAGTTCCTTGACCTCTTTAAACAACTGCATATCAACTTACCTCTTATTGATGCCCTGTCACAGATGCCGAAGTACGCTAAGTTCTTGAAAGATTTGTTATCCAACAAGAGGAAGCTTAAGGAGCTTTCTACAATCATCTTGGATGAAAAGTATTTAGCGATTGTGCAAAACAAGTTGCCCAAGAAGCTAAAAGACCTAGGAAGTTTTACAATTCCTTGTCATATTGGTAATCTGTTAATTGACAAAGCTTTAGCTGATTTGGGTGCTAGCATCAATTTAATGCCTTATAAATTTTTTAAGAAACTAGGATTAAGGGAACCTAAGCTCGCACGCATGAGTTTGCAATTAGCTGATAGATCTGTGGTATATTTGAGGATGTATTAGTTCGAGTGGGTAAATTCATTTTTCTAGTTGATTTTGTGATACTGGATATGGATGACGATTTTGAGTTACCCCTTATTCTAGGAAGACCATTCTTAGCTACCGCTAGGTCTATCATTGATGTTAGTGGTGGTAAGCTCATCCTTCGAGTAGGAGATGAAGAGATCACGTTTAAAATTTCGGAAGTTATGAAAAAATCTATCGATCAGGATGATACTTGCTACCTTTTGGATGTTACTAACACTTTTGTTTCAAGTTATATGCAGGAAGTTCTTTTTAAGGATCCGTTGGAGAGTTGCTTGCAATTAGGCATGGAGGAAGCTTCGGAAGATCCTGTCAAATCCGAGGTGGTAGCCCAACTGGAGGCAAATAAACCTATCTCTATTGAGAAAGGGTTTGAAGAGTTTGAAAAGAGGAAGGAAGCACAGTTAAAACCTTCGATTGAGGAGCCACCAGTATTTGAGCTAAAGCAATTACCTGACTACCTGGAATATGCCTTCTTAGAGAAGGACTCCAAATTACTGGTAATTATAGCATCTAATTTGGAACAAGAACAGAGAGAAAGGTTGTTGAAAGTACTCAAGGAGCATAAGAGGGCCATTGCTTGGAAAATATCCAATATTCAAGGTATCAATCCCTCCTTTTGTACTCATAAGATTTTAATGGAAGAAAACTATAAACTGGTTATGCAGCCCCAGAGACGCTTGAATCCAAACATGAAAGAGGTAGTAAAAAAGGAAGTTATTAAACTCCTTGATGCAAGTATGATATATCCTATCTCTGATAGTTCATGGGTGAGTCTAGTACAAGTAGTTCCAAAAACAAGTGGGATGACAGTAGTCCTTAATGAAAAGAATGAATTGATCCCAATGAGAACGGTAACAGGTTGGCGTGTATGTATCGATTATCGAAAGTTAAACGATGCTACACGTAAGGACCATTTCCCCCTACCTTTTATTGATCAAATGATAGAACGACTAGCTGGACATATGTTTTATTGTTTTCTAGATGTCTTATCTGGTTATTTTCAGATACCTATTGCTCCGGAAGATCAACAGAAGACCACTTTCACTTGTCTTTATGGCACCTTTGCTTATCTCAGAATGCCTTTTGGTCTTTGCAATGCACCAGCTACATTTCAGCGATGCATGTTAGCTATTTTTTATAATTTGATTGAGGACATAATGGAGGTATTTATGGATGATTTTTCAGTTTTTGGCAACTCATTTGACCTTTGTTTGAATAATTTGGACAGGGTACTCACCAGGTGTGAAGAGACCAATCTTGTCCTCAATTGGGAGAAGTGCCACTTCATGGTACAAGAAGGTATTGTGCTGGGCCATAAGATCTCTTATCGAGGAATTGAGGTGGATACTGCCAAAGTGGATGCGATTGCAAGACTCCTATCTCCAACTTCGGTTAAGGCCATAAAAAGTTTTTTAGGACGTATAGGTTTTTACAGGTGATTTATCAAGGATTTCTTGAAAATTGCCCGCCCTTTGACTAAGCTATTAGAGAAGGATGTGCCTTATGTTTTCTTTCAGGAGTGTTTAAAAGATTTCAATATCCTTAAAGAGAAACTTACCAATGCTCCAATCATGGTAGTACCTGATTGGGCACTCCTCTTTGAGCTTATGTGTGATGCAAGTTGGCCCAACTGAGGAGTGTCCTTTGAGCTTATCAGGTACTCCCCTTTGAGCTTATGTGTGATGAAAGTCACCTGATTGGGCACTCCCCTTTGCATCACTATAGTTTTATTGCTTTCTAATTTGTTTAATCAAGTCTCATAATTAGTTTAGTTTGTTAATTTCAGTATTTTTAATTCATTCAACCCATTACAATTTTCCGGTTAGATAATAGAGCTAAGGTTAATATTAGTACTAGAAATCTCTGAAGGATCGACTCAGAAAAAACTTGATATGAGGCAAGTGCACTTATCAATTTTAATATAGCGGATGTGAGTCCGAGTTGATCCCTCATAGATTTCGAGTACTAATATTAACCTTAGCTCTATTATTTAACCGGGAAATTGCGATGAATTGACTGAATTAAAAATATTGAAATTAACCATCTAAACTAATTATGAAACTTGATTAAGCAAATTAGAAAGCAATAAAATTACGAACGACTTCAAGAAATTAATAACGTATTTAGGAATTATTTCCCCTAGTGTTTAACATGTAACCACTTAAAATATATTCAATTCAGTTTCTATTATTCTTGACCGAAGGGATTCACAATTAAAGCTAATATCTTTCTCAAGCATATTAACCCTAATCCTAAATTATTTACCGGAATCTCTTCACTTAGTAATATAACTCAGAATTGCATTAATGTATAATGAATTCCCACACAAACAATCAACTTTCTGGAAGAAACATGTATCTTATCTCTAAGTATACATGTAATTCTCTTCAATTATGCTAAGATCTAATTACACATGCAATTTCTCAGTCATCATGCGTAATATCATATAATGATACTCTAGAATTATCAATCAATAATTAAATAACATAATTGAATCAAGAAAAGATAGAAACTTTATTGAAAATTATAATTCAACCCAAAAGTCACATGAAACCCTAGGTTCCATATTCCTAAATACTCGAATTCTAAGCTATTATAATGAATCTAAAAACGAGTTCCATAAAAAGACATAAAATAAAACATGGAAAACACCTTTAGTTGATGAACAATCTCTCTAATCTTGAAGTTGATGTTGCTCTCGCCTTTTTCTTCTCTTTCTCCTCAAGTCTCTTCTCTTTTCTCGTGTCTCATTCGTTTCTCTAATGTCTCTCCTCTTTTGAAACCCTAAGATTTCCTTTTATATATGTATTATAAGGATTCTGTTTTCGTCACTAGACACGGCTTGGGACATGGCCGTGTCCCCAGGTTGTGTAACTTTCTGCACCAAGGCAAATTTTTCTGCATAACTTCAAAACTTCTTCGTTTGAACTCCGATTTGAGTGAAACTTGATTCCTTTTCTTCGTTTTCAATCCTAGAACGCGTTCAAACCTTGAAATCAAAATTTTACTCAATTAAGTATCAATTTCTTTAAAGAAAACTAAAAATGTGAGGAAAATACTATAAAATCACCATATGAAATATGTTTAAAATAAGAGTTATCAAATTTCCCCACACTTGAGCATTTGCTTGTCCTCAAGCAAATAAATCAAAACAAAACTTTCGGGACAAGAAACGCTAAACAAAATTTATCACTATTTAGGAAACCGGTGAACGAATACACTTGACCCAAAGAAAGGTAAGAAAATCATTCTCAACTAACTTGCAATAATAAAGTCAACCAATTTCATCTGACCATATTCAAATGCTCCAACAATACTTAATACTAGAATTCACTAGTTAATTTATGTAAATCAAAGTTTACCCAAGTCATTTAACTAAGGATTCTTGAACTAAAAATTAGATTTAACATCTCGCCAATCGAGAAAGAGTCATAAAAATTTTGTCCATTTGACTAAAGTGTATACAATTCTCTTTTCCATCTCACCAAGCATTATAATCTAAAACAAACACATTTTACATCCACTCATCCTCTAATGATCCTTCTAGTTCATGATTTTGTTGAGAGGTCTTTTGAATTTACTTTATTTAATGCACAATTGTGTTAGTAGAGGGAAAAAATCTCGCTCTTCTGACGGACCAAGACTGATTCATACCAACTTATTTCTTATATTGATAGCGGGAAAGAACCTTGCCCTTCTAACGGACCAAGGTTGATCCATATCAATTTTTTCATTAGAATTGGCATTGGGACTTAATCTCGCTCTTCTGATGGACTAAGACAAATGCTTACCAATTTTTCCTATTCATACACTTATTATTACTTTTGACCTCCAATCATTGTGATTTTTCAGGAGTTTCTCAAAAGAAAAATTTCATTTGTTTGTTTGCTTGCTAAAAATTATAGAGCTCTTTAAAATTTCTAAGAAAAAGGTATACATAAAAGTAAATTTTAAAAAATAACCATGACTAACTCTCAACTAGTGATGTTGCTCCAATCTTAAGTCTTAAAATCCTAAGCTAAATAACTCGTAACTTTTCCTTCCAAAAATTTGACTAATCAATTCTAATAAAGTATCATAAGATCAATAACAATCAACATGACATAGTTGATTTGGCTTAATACCAATTAATCACCTATTGCAAGTTAACTTAAAAATAAATTGGGTCAAATATGAATAATTGGTCTCCTAAACAGTAACAAATTCATATATATCCCTTCCCCACACTTAATAATGTACATTGTCCTCAATGTACGACGAAAAATCATAGCAGCACGAAAAAGCAGCATAGGGAAAGAGGAAATATATGTACTGAAAAGAAACTAATACTTCCCTGTCAGTCAAAAAGAAGAGCAAAATGAAGAAGCGCAAAATGAAGAAGCGTCATCATTATATATATCGGAGTTCACATGCCTTGATCAACAAAAGACAACACAAAAAATTAGGAACTAAGAAGAGGGATTAGAATCTGTCTCTTCATCCTCCTCATCAGATGGTGCCTTTACCATGGTTTCATCATCATCTTCTTCACTACCCTCAATATCTTCTTCACTACCCCCAGCTGCCTCTTCTTCACTATGAAAGAATAAAAACGAAGTAAACTCTCAAACAAAATGCATGTATCAATTCCCAAAAGTCCTAAACGTCGGGTAGCTAAACATGCCTAAACAATGAGGAAGATAAAGCATAAACAATGAGGAGAACTTACTTGGATCAGGAACATGAGGAGAAGATGAAGAGAAGAGAAAAGGAATATGTGTTGATGTTTGGAAGTGTTTGAGAGAGTGTGTGTGTGTGTTAATAAATTGTGCAGGTCGTATGGTGAGTCGTGTGGGTGCTAGGTAGACACGGGCTGGGACACGACAAAAACTTGATATGAGGCAAGTGCACTTATCAATTTTAATATAGTGGATGTGAGTCCGAGTCGATCCCTCAGAGATTTCGAGTACTAATATTAACCTTAACTCTATTATCTAACCGGAAAATTGTAATGGGTTGAATGAATTAAAAATGCTGAAATTAACAAACTAAACTAATTATGAGACTTGATTAAACAAATTAGAAAGCAATAAAACTACGAACGACTTCAAGAAATTAATAACGTATTTAGGAATTATTTCCCCTAGTGTTTAACATGTGACCGCTTAAATTATATTCAATTTAGTTTCTATTATTCTTGACCAGAGGGATTCACAATTAAAGCTAATATTTTTCTCAAGCATATTAACCCTAATCCTAAATTATTTATCGGAATCTCTTCACTTAGTAATATAACTCAGAATTGCATTAATGTATAATGAATTCCCATACAAACAATCAACTTTCTGGAAGAAACATGTATCTTATCTCTAAGTATACATGTAATTCTCTTCAATTATGCTAAGATCTAATTACACATGCAATTTCTCAATCATCATGCATAATATCATATATTGATACTCTAGAATTATCAATCCATAATTAAATAACATAATTGAATCAAGAAAAGATAGAAGCTTTATTGAAAATTATAATTCAACCCAAAAGTCACATGAAACCCTAGGTTCCATAATTCTAAATACTCGAATTATAAGCTATCATAATGAATCTAAAAACGAGTTCCATCAAAAACATAAAATAAAACATGGAAAACACCTTTAGTTGATGAACAATCTCTCTAATCTTGAAGTTGATGTTGCTCTCGCCTTTTTCTTCTCTTTCTCCTCAAGTCTCTTCTCTTTTCTTGTGTCTCGTCTGTTTCTCTAATGTCTCCCTTCTTTTTAAACCCTCAGATATCCTTTTATATATATATTATAAGGATTCCGTTTTCGTCACTAGACACGGCCTGGGACATGGTCGTGTCTCCAGGTTGTGTAACTTTCTGCACCAAGGCAAATTTTTCTGCATAACTTCAAAACTTCATAATTCTTCGTTTGAACTCCGATTTAAGTGAAACTTGATTTCTTTTCTTCGTTTTCGATCCTAGAACGCGTTTAAACCTTGAAATCAAAATTTTACTCAATTAAGTATCAATTTCTTTAAAGAAAACAAAAAATGTGAGGGAAATACTATAAAATCACCATATGAAATATGTTTAAAATCAGAGTTATCAATCATATCCAAAATTGGTGTCTCCTGAACATGTAAATGAGGCAAAATATGAGTTTACTATTTTATGGTTTCATCCTCATGAGCTTGCTAAAGTCATTCATTAAGTTTACTACTTATCCTTATATTTTTCCCAGTTATGTCAAATTCTTCAATCGTATATATCTTTCTTGTTTTAAATCCAACTCTTATGATCTTATAGTCGATTTTCATCATTTTTGCATGTACTTTCACGTAGGTGATCAAATTTGGGAGGTAAGGTTTGCATTTTTGTGTATAGGTTATAACAATAGCATGTCTCCTATGTAGGTTTCCTTTTGGCTTTTTTGCATTATCGGGGTCTTTGGTTCACTTTTTAGATTTAAATGGGCTTTAGGCCTTAAACTATTTTTTGAGCTTTAATGCTAATATATGTTCGGTTTCTTATTCATTCTTTGTGGCCTTGACTCTATCTTTTGTTCCTTAAGCTTTTTAGTAGGCTTTTAAGTCATAAAAGAGCTCAATTCTCATAATGGACTTACTAGATGCTTTAGTAGGCTTAGGGAACTTATAGTGGGCCTCCTTCATCTCTTTAATCACTTTTATACTTCTTAGCCATAGGGTTTTCTTTAGCCCAATTGTAGGTTTTGGGCCCGTTTTAGGTCTTTTAGCCCATTTGAGCTTCTTAAGGCTTATTGTTGTTGAACTTAGAGTTCACTAGTTGATTTTGATGAGAATAAGAACCAAAGAGTTTAGTTAAACATGTGATTATATGCGATTTAATTGAAAAGCACTAACTATCTTGCCAAATAATTAAATGGCAATTGACTCCTTAATATATTTGGTTTAAGAGATGTGATAATCCTTATGGATAATGAACTCCATAGTTGTGCTGTATATGTTGTGTTTGAAAGATGAAAACAAGTGAAAATGACAGCTTTAGAGTGTTACCAACTTAATGGTAAAGTGGCCTGGTTTAGAAGTTGGATTACTTTCTACACTCTAAGTCGACATGACAGTAGACTTACCAGTGTTTGTTTTGGTAGTTGTTTAGCTTACCGACATGATGGTGAGAATGTGATACTATCATGACAATAGGCCTATTTCAACTAGCTGTTGAAGTATTTAATACATAGTAATGAGAAGAATTGAATGAGATAATATAAATGTTCAATAACCCAATCAAGGACAATAGAGAGTTGATCTTTTACTGCAATATTCCAATATTCTTTTGTACTCTTATTGTCTATTATTCTTATTGTCTCTTGCATCTTAGTTTGCTAATATTTAAAGAGATTTAAAGTGTAGTGCTTGTAAGTTATTAGTTGCAAAGTATTGAGAGTTAAAGTATTATACCAATAATCATTGAGATTGAGTTTTGTGTTATAAGTTGAGATTGTGATTTATGTTGAGAGTTGTGAGTGTGAAACTTACATAATCAAGTTTGTGTTTGTATAGCTTTTAGAGCTTAGATTAAGAAATCAATAAAGTGATATAAAGCTATTGGTTGGAGGCATTATATGTCCGTAGAGAGTAAAGGGCAGTCTAAACTTCATGTTAAATCTAGGCTTGATTTCTCTATTCCTATCTCTTTTAATTTCCATAATTATTATTATTTTATCATTATCTTAATTATACTCATTGTTGCATTTAGTGCTTAATTTCAAAAGGAAGATCAATTTGTCCTTAAAACTTAATTCACCCCTTTCTTAAGTTTAGCCTAGTGTTTCAATTATCTCTATTGAACTTGGGCTTAAATCCTACCAAATTAAGGCTTTATGTTTACCTTTTCTTTATTTTCCAAGTTTGGTTAGTTAGGTTTAAGGATCTTGAAGTCCATCCTATACACATTTTCTTTGTGTTTTAACCTAATCACCAACTTAAGGTGCTAATCACTTGATTTTCCTTTATCATTACTTCTTGTAAGTTATTTTACTAAAGAGAATATGTAAGATTAGCTTATATACTCCTCAACCGTAGGTTTCAAGAGACTTCCTTAAGGTTTTGATCACCTCTTTCATGGGTATCATTACATATACTTATCATATAGTTATTTAGGTGCATTTTCGTGCCTAAACAACTTGTTTCAAGTTAGGAAATACACTCCTAATGGTATTTACAAATCATGACTAGCAACATGTAGCAGTTAACATGGCCTTGTCTTGTGTTTTTCTTAAGTTTACAAGATCATCCTCATACACCATTAAGTATACACTTGTTGCTTGTTAAGTTATAAGTTGTGGTTAACTAGGATTACTATGTTATAGGACTTTTTCTTGGGGGGAAGTTACAAGCTTAAGCTAATCATAAAGGGTCCTAAAGTTACAAACAAAAAAGTACTACGAGAAAGAAGAACTCCTATTACATATATGTTCTAAGATTACATAAAAAGAAAGAGGAGAACTTCACTACTTGCTTAAGTGCCTTTGCCTCATTATAGTTTCCTCTAATGGCCTCTTGCTAAGCTCCTTGGACCCTTGTTTATAGGTACAACCTTGCAAGGAAATGATGCCTTTTTGTTCCTAAGTACACCAAGTTTGATTGGTGTTTGAGTGGGGGTCTCTTGGCAAAGTATGAGTGGCAAAAATTGAAAGGAGTTAGAGGCGTGCAGTTTAGGGATTTCTAAAGGGTGGTGGAGGCAATTAGGGGTGATATTTGGAGCAAAGCTTGAAGTGTTTGGAAGAGTGCAAAGAAAGAAAGTACAAGTTGTTGGAATGAGACAATAGGGCCAATTGAGTGGGGTTTGTTTGTGCCTCAATCTTGTCTTTATCTTGATAATCCAATGGAGATCTTAAAGGAGTGTTGTGACTGGTTTTTAGGGGTTTCTTTGGGTGGTTATCAAGTTGAGTTTTCATTAAGAAGAGGGAGCGAAATGATGGCTCTCTTAGGCTTCTCCAAACCGACGGCTAAGAGCAGGGAGGGTGGTTTGTGAAGCCTTCTTTATTTCCACTTTTGGATGGAAGGAAAAAAGGTGATTAATGACCACTTATCCCTAAATAGCATTACTTGTTTGGAGTTTGGAAAAGGGTTTTGTCAAGTTAATCAAGGGATTTGCTAAGACTTTACTTTATCTAGGGATAACCTATTAGAGTTTGAATTGGTTTAAGATGAAAATGAGAGGGAAAGGGAAAGGGATGTAGTTGGTTCTCTTTGTCCACGTAGAGGCCCTCCCTTGCTTCCAATTGCTGGTTTGTTAAAGTTTGATTAATTAATCTAAGTAAAAGTGTTTAAACTTAGCTCTTGACTTTCTTATTTATCAAGATCATGTTGTGTTAGTTTCTAAGTTTTCGAGTTCAATTAAGGCTTCATTAGGGTTAGGGTTTTGAAATCTTAGTTAAGGTTTTCAATTCTCATATTAGGGTTTTCAATATAAGTCCTCAATATGTTAGGGCTTTTATTATGTTTAGGGTTTAAGTCCTTTTAATAAGTTGAGGATTTTTATTACAATTTAGGGTTTTCGTGCATGTTTATGATTTGGCAGTCGATTGGTGTATTCGCAACATATATTTAGTTTGATTACTAAGCTTGGTTAGTCCTTAGGAATGTCTAAAGAAAGCTTATGCTACTTAAGTTATTACCCGAAATTTGTAAGGCTTACACTAGCCCTTGCTTTTATTTTATTTTTTTAGCTTTGTTCGTTTTAAATGAATGATAAATAATAAAGAAAAAAAAAAGACAAAAGACAAAAAAAAAAACATCATAAATGATTTCTTTTTTCTTTTCTTTCAAATATTTTCTTTTTTATCACATCCTTGCAAATTTTTTTTAAACCTTTCATTTTTAGGTTTATTAAAAGAACTATTTACTTTGAAGAAGGACATAATATATATGTGTGTATGTGTATGTTTTTCCACTTAGAAAATCTATTTTTTTTAAATAATAAAATAAATTAATAATCCATTTTCAAAAATTTTCAAAAAATAAAATACCAAAATTAAGACCCTCTTTGAGAATTTTTCTTAAATTAACAGTAAATGGCTAAAAAATGTAAACTCAACCAATTTTCAAAATTAAAACAAACCAACATATTTAAATTTTATAAAAAAAACCAAACTACAAGAAGTCTAATCCCTACTAGATGGCACATAGGTACCTATGGGCCAACTTAAAATAGGCAAATTTTTTAATTTTTTTAATTTGCTATTTTGTTCTCTTTTTTTTTTTTGAAAATAGAATTAATTTTATTTATTTATAAACTTAGAATTATTCTTTCATGTTAAAAGGGGTATTTTGAAAAATTAAATTAAATTTAGAAAGTTAAAAGTGGTACCCATTCAGGGTTTAATAGGATAGTCCCAAATCCAATATCCCTAGTCTATAAATTTTTTTTTTCAAAAATGATTTTTTGGCAGATTAGTAGTTACCAAATTGATTTTAACCTAACTTTTTTCACGCTCTCGATTGAGTGGTGATTCCAAAATTTTCAAATTAAAAAGAAAACTAGAATTTTCCTTAATCCCTAGTTGATATTTAATATCAAATGGGTTAAGGTTTAATATTGACTGGATTAAGGAAAATAAAATAAAAAATTCAAACCTAACAACAAATAATCTACAGTTATGGTCTTTTTTAAGTTAATTAGAAAATTGGGTATGTTGCATATAACTTGGATTTACCAAAAAGTTATAGGTTGCACCCCATCTTTGATGTTTCATTACTAAAAAAAAGCCAAAGGTAATGGGGAATAACCTAAACATTGCCATTAGAGGTTGTCAAAACACTTCTAATTGTGAAATCCTTAGTGATTTTGGATGTTAAAGGGATTCATCAAAGGGCAACTAAGGTCACTCAAATTTTAGTACAATGGAAATGGCTTGATTTAGCGAAATCCACATAGATGGATTTACATGATTTTTCAAGGGACTATCCCCATTTTGACCTTGAAGACGAGGTTAGTTCTCAAAAAGAGAAGGCAAATGATATGTCTACAGAAATACAACCATCAGCAGGTCAAAAGAGTAGAAGGAGAAACAATAGAGGACCATAGTATTACAAAGATTTTGTTCGTTATTGAAAATATTGTATAAATAAGTAGTACTTACAAATAGTTGCAAGTAGTGACAACTAATAGCAAAGCTAATTGACGAATCTAGGGTTGTTATAGATCTATCTCAAAACGATGTACTATATAAGTATAAAAGAAAAAAAAAGAAAGAACAAAGAGCATGTCGAGTCTGATTTTTCGGTTTTCTATTTAAAATTGATTTCTTCATTTCTGATTAATATTAAACCTTAACCCATTTAATATTAATTATCGACTAAAGAAATTGAGAAATTCTAGTTTTTTATTTAGAAAAATTTTTGGAGTCACCACCCGACTAGAGTCGAGAAAAATAAAAATCGTAATCAATTAGGTGGATTGATTATGATTTAGCTACTTGCTTTTTTATTTCAATTTAATACAAACTAGAGAATTCCGAATCTGGGGCTAACCTATTAAATTCAAACGGGTACTACTATCTATTTTTCGAAATTAGGATTATTTTTCAAATTATAATACTTTTAAGGAAAAAATAATAAAAACCAAAAGAAAAAGAACCTAAGTTTCTACGAATTTTATCATTGCCTCGAAGGTACCTACGTACCCACTAGCTGAGATCAGACAATCATAGTTCTTTCCAAAAATCTTTCATATGATGGTTTATTTTAATTTTGAAATAGACCGAATTTACATTTTTAATTTATTCAATTTATTCAAAAATCTAAAGGGTCTTAATTCTTGAGTATTAAATAAAATTGTCTAAAACGTCCCAGTTTTTAAAAGGGTTTTTCATTATTAATTTTTATTAAAGAAAATTTCCTATGTAAAGAATTAAAAACCTAATCCCAAAAATTCCAAAACTATTATATACACATATTTATATTATCACTACTAAACAATTACTTATATAAATAAATAAAAAGTAATATACTTAATATATATATATTTATATATATATATATATATTAAGAGAGACTAATACCAAAAAAATCTACTAAGTTAATATACGTAACTACTTATAACTATGTTATTAACATAATAAACTAATGAATAAAATAATAATTTAATAATAATATCATATAATAATAATAACAAGGAAATAGGAATCGAACCAAAATTTTGGTGTTTACTGTGCAGTAGTTCAGTAAGGAAGCTGCATTGGCGTCGTGGACACTTACAGGCGCTGCTGTGTTGTGTAGTGCTGATCGGCGTGAAGTGGATAGCAACGGTGAAGCACCGTGGCGTCTTGGAGCATCCGGTAAGTTGACAATACTGTGCGTTAGGGATTGCTGAGTGTGTTATGCAATTCAGTCGTAGTGCAGTACATGTTGGATGGACCGTGACCTCAACGAGTGACTGCCGTGTGTCTCCTGCTGTATGTGCTACATAAAGGGGATGTGCAGTGGCATTGTAGTCATTGGGGATGGTGTTGTGTACGTGCTGCTCAGTCGGCGAATCTATATGATTCGTGGACCGTGCTGTGTTGGTGTATCGGTGTTACTACAGTGTTTGGCAGCAGTGGCGTGAAGTACTAGAGCGGTTGGCCATGCTGCAACGAGTCGTGCGTTCGAAGTGTGCGAAGAAGATGTATAATAGAACGTGGAATGGCTGTTCAACAGTGTAATGAAGTATGTTACTATTAGCGTATAAGCTATGAGCGCTACGGGCAGTGAACTTGCGTGTCAAAGTGCATGCCGTCGGTGGTCAGTAGCGCACTTGTGTGCTGTCTTCAAGCATGTTCAGTTGGTGAGTACAGCCGTAGGTATAGATTTGTGTCGCGTGGGTGTACAGTTCGGTGAGTGTGGAGTTCAGTCAAGAACTGTCTAGTGGCAAGGATTGAAAATTGTCGGGCATTGGGGGGGTGGGGGGGGGGGCGGCTATAGTCGGTTAGAGATTGAAGTGCAGGATTTTAAGGTTGTATCTGTTTATGTTGTGCATATGCGTGAATTGGTGTCGCTGGGGTTGAGGTCTATGGTGTTGGACGTTATGGTGATGGGCGGATGAAGTTGAGGTTAAGATCAGGTTGGGGTCTGGTTCGATTGATGGTACTGGCTGGGTTCATCAACGTGAGCACAGATGCTACTGTTAAAGTTAGCTAAAGTTGTGCTACTACTGTTGTGTTGATCGCTGGAGTGCAGCGGTGAAGATGAAGTGAGGTGTTATTGGTGCTGGCCGTACCTATACTGTTATAATGGAGTCGATAGATGATCAGCGAAGGTCTTCGTGTACGAGGGCTATCCCGCTGCTATCTGTGGAGCTGTAGTCAAAGTAGATTGGGATGTGATTGTGCATGGATTGAAGGAGGACAGTGGTCGGTTTTTGTTGTTTTTATTGTCGTCTGTGTGCTTGGTGTAGTGAAGTGGACGTGTTGCTGGCTGTGGACGGTAGAATTGCGATCTGTGGACACAAAAGTGAACTATGCTATCCTGATCGTGTATTGCGTGGGGGTCTATGGGCAGTGGATTGAAGATGACTTTTAGCTAAATTGTGGAACGTAGCTGGAGTATATCGGTCTTTTTTTGGGTGTGTTGGATAGAAAATCCATTTCCTTTTGTAAGTGTATGTATTTATAAACCCAAACCAAATCATATCGGATCGTATCCGTTGTATCTAATTTAATAAAAATTAAACTAGATCCGAATTATTTATATTAATTCAAATATGATTTAATAAAAATTAAACTAAATTCGAATATTCTCTAACGATTCAAATTTGAACAAAGAAGATTTGATTATATATAATTTCGCTTATTCATCTCGCTTTTTGTAAAAAATAAAGATAAAAAAGAAAAAAAATATAACCTTAAATTAACTCCAAATCACATACTCCAATACTTATCCATTAGATCGTTGGCACGTACTTTGATTTTTAGTACAATTAAATTGTACTTAAAACATGTGACTCTCTAAAATAATTATTTGAACTAAGCTAAAATTAAAATAATTTGTTCTTAAAATAATTTACTTCTTAAAAAATCTTTGTCATTTTTCTTTTCTCATTTTTTGGTATTTTCATCATTTGTCAATTTTTATTATTATTTTTTATTTTTATTACTTTTTTTTTATTATTTTTGAGTTAAGACCCTATTTAAAAAAAACTATAACTATAACTATAACTATAACTACTAGAGGCAAAAATCGAGTGTTTACAACTGCCTCTTTTTGTGGTGACGTTTGAGTAAAACTTTGTCACAAAGACAAAAAAGACACTGTTTTTGCTTCAGAATGACTCTATCCTAAGGAATGCTAAGACGATTAACACCGATGAGTTTGAAATGAAGAATAGCAAAGGTAGCGCTCTTATGGGTTAGCAAGAATCCCTAAAAAAAGAATACTGAGAATTTGGTCGTGCCCCCAATAGGCTAACTAACCAAGGCGAGCGAAGTGCTCTTTGAGCTACCTAAGGCCCTAACATAGATGAAATAGGTAAGCACTTCTAGAGCTAGCTAAAACCCTAACAAAATGAGAAAACTTGGTTGTACCCCAATGAGCTGACTAAAACCTAAGAATGAGTTGAGAAAGCTTGGTCATACCCTAATGAGCTGACTAACCAAGGCAGTTAAAGCACCCTTTAAGCTGGTTAAGACCTCAAAATAAGGAAACTTAGTCATGTCCTAATGAGCTGGCTAACCAAGGCGGTCAAAGCACCCTTTAAGCTAGCTAAGACCTAAGAATGAGTTGAAAAATCTTGGTCGTACCCTAATGAGCTGACTAAGTAAGGCGGTCAAACTGCCCTTTGAGCTGGTTAAGACCTAAAAATAAGGAAACTTGGTCGTGCCCTAATGAGCTGGCTAACCAAGGCAGTTAACGTGCCCTTTGAGCTAGCTAAGACCTAAGAATGAGTTGAGAAAGCTTGGTCGTGTCCTAATGAGCTGACTAATCAAGGTAGTCAAAGCACCCTTTGAGCTAACTAAGACCTAAGAATGAGTTGAGAAAGCTTAGTCGTGCCTTAATGAGTTGACTAACCAAGGCGGTCAAAGCGCCTTTTGAGCTGATTAAGACCTAAGAATGAGTTGAGAAAGCTTGGTCGTACCTTAATGAGTTGATTAACCAAGGCGATCAAAGTGCCCTTTAAGCTGGTTTAGACCTAAGAATGAGGAAATTTAGTCGTGCTCTAATGAATTGACTAACCAAGGCGGTCAAAGCGCCCTTTAAGCTGACTAAGATCTAAAAATGAGAAAACTTGATCGTGCCTTAATGAGCTGACTAACCAAAGCAGTCAAAGCACCCTTTGAGCTGGCTTAGACCTAAAAATGAGGAAACTTGAATTAGGATAGCGCTTCCTGAGCTTGCTAAATCCCTTGAAGAAAGTATGAGTTGGGCAACATTCAGTGGGTTGAACGACTGTAAGCTTAAGAAACTCTGGATTGGGACTGCGCTCAATGAGCTGGTTAGCTCCCTAAGAGATTATGAATTGAGACTATGCTTTAGGAGCTAGCTGTCCTAAGAGTTTTTAAGAATTAATTGTTTTTAGAAATTAAGCTATCATCCTTATGGGGAAACCAAATGCAAATTCTATGTTTTATAAGGCTCATAACCACTTACCTGGTTCTAGCGATAGTTCCTAAACAGTCAAATGTTTTCTTAAGCAATCCGATTAGAACCAACAGTTTTGACCCTTTCCTCTACCTCTTCTTCTTCTATCTTCTTCAATCTCTTTTTCTTCTAAATTGAATTTTTTTTTCTTTTTTCCTTTTTCTCTTTCTTCTTTCTTTTTTTCTTTTTCTTTTTGGAAAGCAATTTAAGCCTAAAACAAACGCATGTATGCTATACTTAAACACACATTCAAGAAGGCATCTTTAACAAATGAAGCATCTTCATCTCTTGAGCAAAGATGTTACGTCTTGAATTTCCAGTCCAACTTAATCGGTTTTCCGTATAAACCTCTATTCTCAAGCGAGTTTCTACTTATGTGCCACCCATTACTCTTTTTAAACATGGTCCTATCCTGAAAAATAGAAAACAAATCTCTCTTTTTGGTAGGGTGAACCATAATAAAGTATTAAAGGAATTTTTATTAATAAACATCATTCTAAGTTAAGTATTCATTTTTTCTTGTGTACAAGGATTATTTAGATAGAGCAAAATGTGGGAACTTTTAGTAGGATGAGAAAAGGGCTAAAGATATTACCCAATGTTGACGACCACTAGAAATACCAATTTTGCATGTAGAAAATGAAAATGAGACCACAGTAATACTAAGATTGTTTACATTTCATAATCTGAGCAAAAACTCTATTGATTTTTCAAGGGTAGTACATCTTTAATAAGTCAGCATTTACTGGGTCTTTCAAGTTCAAACCATCCATTTGAGATAGGATTACAGCTCCCCCAAGTAATACTTTCTTCACAAGGTAAGGCCCTCTGTAGTTCGAAGCAAACTTCTCTCTTGAATCATGTGTTATAAGTAAAGTTTCCCCCAGCACCATGTCTCCTTGCTCAAAACTTTAGGGTCGCACTTTCTTATTGAAAGCCCTAGCCAACCGTTGTTGATAGCAGATATTATAGCACAAGGTTGCCAACCTTCTCTCCTTAATTAGATTCAACTGCTCAATTCGTTTCTTTATCTAATGAGCCTCATCTAACTGGGTTTTCGACATATCCTAAGAGATGGGATCTCGACCTCTACTGGCAGTACAGCCTCCATCCTATAAACCAACGAGTAAGGGGTTACCCTTGTTAATGTTTTGATAGAAGTTTGATAGGCCATGAGTGCAAATGGTAACATCTCATGCCAATCTTGATACATAATGGCCATCTTCTCAATAATTCTTTTGATATTCTTGTTAACCACTTCCATGGCTCTGTTTATTTGGGGCTGATAAGGAGTGGAATTTCTATGAATGATCCTAAATTGCCGTCACAACTTTGACATCAATTTATTATTCAAGTTTATGCCATTGTCAGTAATAATTGTCTCCGGTGTACCATATCGAGCCAGTATGTCTCTCTTGATGAACTTAGCCACTACTCCCTTCATCACACTAGAGTAAGATGAGGCTTCAACCCACTTAGTGAAATAATCAATAGCTACCAGTATAAATCGGTACCCGTTAGATGCCTTCGGAGTGATCGGGCTAATGATGTCTATTCCCCACATCGAAAAAGGCCATGGTGCGAATAATGTATGCAATTCTTAAGGTGGATCATTTACTTTGTTTGCATAGATCTAGCATAAATGGTAGTGTCTAACATGTCTGATGCAATCTCCTTCTATAGTTAACCAATAATATCCTATCCTCATGATTTTTTTAGCAAGCATGTAGCCATTCATATGGGGACCACATATTCCCTCGTACACTTCTTTCATTAGCACCTCTACCTCTTTCTCATCTACACAACGTAAAAGTGTACCGTTAAACGATCGTCGGTACAGAGTAGAGTCGCTTATTAGGTACTGAGTGGCCAATCTTCTGATCATTTTCTTATCCTTCTTCTTGACCTCTTCGGGGTATGTCCCATGTTGCAAAAATATTTTGATGTCATAATACCAAGGCTTTTCGTCACGTGAACTTTCCATTGCCAAACAGAAAGTGGGCTTTTCTTCGACTTCAATCTTAAGTGGCTAAATCTCCACTCCTCCCGATATCTGGATCATTGATGCCAAAGTAGGGAGACCATCAGCAAATTGGTTCTAAACCCTTAGTACGTACACGAATGTAATCTTTTCGAACTTAGCTATGAACTCGGCCACGTATTGGTGGTAAGGTACTAATTTAGGGTCTTTTATCTTATACTTACCCCAAGCTTGGGCTATGATCAACAAAGAATCTCCATACACCTTTACTTCTCGTATCACCTTAGACAATGCAATCTTGAGTCCTAAAATACATGCCTCATATTCTGCAATATTATTAGTACACGGGAAAGCTAGTCTCACAGCCATCAGGACTTATGTACCTTCAGGAGACACTAAAATTGCCCCAACTCCACATCCAGACACATTAGCTGCTCCGTCAAAGAACATTTTCCATCCTGAGGGCTTCTCAATTGCTTCGCTATCAGAATCATTTTTTGCCACCAAGATACTTTCATCAGGAAACTCAACTCGTACTTCTTGAAGGGCATCCTTAGAGGGGCTCTTCGCTAATTGATCTACTAAAGCTTGCCCCTTGACTGAACTTTGGCTCATATACTTGATGTCAAATTCTGTCGGCAACATCTGCCACTTTGAAACTCTACCAATGAGAGTAAGTTTTTTTGCTAAGTACTTCAAAGGATCATGTTCTGTTATCAACTTAATTTGATAGTAAAGTATGTATTGTCTGAGCCGATGCATGACGCAAATTGATGCATGACCCAAATCAATAGGTTTAGGTTCTTTCAACTTCTGAGTATTTTTACTCCCCTTCTGTGAACTTCTTGCTCAGATAGTAAACCACCTGCTCTTTCCCTTCCTCATCCTTCTCACTAAGCACAGATCTCATAGATTCGGTCATTATGGTCAGATACAAAAACAATGGCTTTCCAGGCTTAGGAGTTACTAACACTAGAGGTTTCGTGAGGTACTCTTTAATTTTTGTGAAAGCCTCTTCGCATTCCTCAGCCCAGTTGATCCTCGTGTTCTTTTTTAATAGCTTGAAAAGAGGGCGGCATTTGTCTGTTAGTTGCGATATGAATCGGGCTATGTAATTTAAACACCCTAATAATCCTCGTACTTCCTTGAGTGTGTGCAGAGGAGACATGTCAATTATAGCCTTGGCTTTATCAAGATTGACTTCGATACCCCTTTGGCTAATTATGAAACCCAACAATTTTCCTGACGTCACTCCAAAAGTACACCTCTCCAGATTCAACTTTAGTTGGAACTTCCTTAATTTGTTAAACAACTTCCTTAGGTTTTCTAAGTGATCTTCATCTTCCTTGGATTTTGCAATCATATCTTCAACATATACTTCTATCTCTTTGTGCATCATATCATGAAAGATTGCAACCATGGCCCTCCGATACATTACCCCTGCATTCTTGAGCCCAAACGACATCACCTTATAGCAAAACGTACCCTAAGTTGTAACAAAAGTCATCTTTATCTTATCCTCTTCGAACATCCGGATCTGATTGTATCCCGAAAAACCATCCATGAATGAGAATAGATGATTTCCGGCCGTGTTATCCACTAAGACATCAATGTGAGGCAATGGAAAATTGTTTTTAGGCGTTGCTTGGTTGAGATCTCGAAAGTCTACACGTACTCTAACCTTCCCATTCTTCTTCATTACTAGAACAATATTGGCTACCTATTCCGGGTAATCTGACACCTCAATGAATCTAACTTCTAGTAGTTTCTTAACTTCTTCTTTAATTTTCAACAAGACGTCAGGTCGAAATCTCCTCAACTTTTGCTTTTTTGGTTTGGCGTCTTTTTGTGTGGGTAAACGGTAGACCACGATCAACGAGTCCAACCCTAATATATCCTCATATGACCAAGCAAACGCGTCTTGATATTTAGCTAACAATGTAATCATTTCTGTTTTTTGTTTCTCTTTTAGATTCCCTTCGATTTTAGATTCTTAGGATTATTTTCATCCCCCACATTAATTATTTCTATTGGTTTATCGATAGTACTTCTACTTAGTTCAAGTTTTTGCCATTCTTCTTTTATATTACTATGGTCATCAACATTGCTCCCAACGACTAACCTAATAAGGCCAGAAGAGATATCGATATTCTCGTTTTCTACCTGTACGAGGTATTCCTAGTTTTCACTTGGTTTATTAGATCTAGGTAAAGCGCATAAAAGGAAGTGTATGTAAGCAAAAATAGAATTGAAACACAACAAAGGAAAGGAATGAACTAAGATTTTATTGAACGAATGGAAGTGAATCACGAATGAAATAAAAGCCTAACTAATTTTGAATGAAAGGTTTGATGATACATTCGAAATGATTACTATTGAAAATAAAAATTCAAAAAATACTAACTACGGGTCACCCTTTACCCTAGGGAAGACCTATTGCCATTCACCCAGATGGAGAACCAGTTATTTAAATGGTGTTGGAACTTGTATGGTGAGCTTGTTGCTCCTTTGTTAGTAGGTTCCAGGGCTTGAGTCTCTTCCCATATGAATGTCTCAACTAGTAGCAGAAAGGTCATTGGGGCATGGTATAATCTATCTCCTCTATTGCCCCTCACTTGTTTCTTCTGGAATTCTTCTGTTAGGGTAAGATTGTAGCCAAGGCCGTAGGTGCCGATATGGCCTTCCTTGAACTCTATTCTTCTATCTTCTCTTCTCTCGGGACCAGTAATCATGCTTACTTCTTCAAACATTTGTAAGCCTAGCTCTTCTTGCCCTTCACTTCCTATATAAGGTATGGTCGTTTCCTTGTAAATTTCATAATCTTGGTCTACCAGAATTGTAATCACTTAACCATTTGAGATAAACTTCAGCTTTTAGTGTAAGCTCGAAGGTACGGCCCTTACTGCATGAATCCAAGGTCTTCCCAAGAGTAAGTTTAAAGATCTTGGAATGTCCATGACTTGGAATCGAATAGTAAAATGCTGAGGGCCGATGCATATAGATAAATCTATCTCCCCTATAATCTCTCTTCTGGAACCATTAAAGGCCCTTATTGTTATGGAAGAAGGCCTAATTATAGATGTGTCAATGCCTAGCAAATTTAAGGTGGCAAGTGGACAAACATTCATCGATGATCCATTGTCAATGAGTACTCTGGTGATGATTATGTCGTTACTCCTTACCCTGATAAAGAGTGGTTTCATGTACTTGTTCCCTTCTTCGCCTAATTCTTCAGTTGAAAAAGAAATGTGATCTATGGCGAGGACGGAATTAATAACTAGTCCCATCTTCTCAGTTGGAATTTCACGAAGGACCTTCACCTCATTTAAAGTACGAAACAAAGCTTTCCTATGCGGTTTAGATGTGATCAATAAACTCATCAACAATATTTGTGCAGGAGTCTTACTGAGTTGGTCCATGATTTTATACTCACTTGACTTGATCATCTTGGTAAAGGCTGATAGCCCTTCAACATATTCAGCCGTTGTTTTATCATTTGATTCCCCTAGTGCAGCCTTCCTTTCACGCTCTTCTCTTAGGTGATAGATCCTTTCCAATTAAGTAATCCCCTCTACCAGAGGACCTGGTTTCTCTTGTTTTACCAAGTAATAGTTAAATGGGGCAGCCTTGTAATTTTCTGGTGCCAACAATACGTAAAATGTGTACCTCTTCACTTTTGGAGCCTACTCGCTGGTATAAAACTCAAAAACCTTAGGCTTCTTATCTAAATTAATAACGTTGACGGTACAGTTATAAAAAATCATACCAATCATCAGCCAGTAGTTAGGTAAGGGATTATTGTTAACATTGGGGGTCAAGGCTTCTACAAAATCTAACTATACTGTCCCATCATCTATCAGGTCCTGAATTTTATTCCTCAATCTCCAGCATGCATCAGTTGAATGCCCCACTTACTTACAATGATATTCGTACTTTACTCAAGGGTCAAAGATTCTCGGCCAATATCGATCACTAAGAAGTTCATACCATATCAAATTATTTTTCCGTAGCTTCTCAAAAACTTGACTTAAGGGAACCGGTATTTTGGTAAACTGTCTAAAAGTCTTGTTAGCCTAAGGCTGGTCCCTGAACTGTTGTTGAGTTGAAGGATGATTTTTTCTGAAAGTGACTTGAGCATTTAGTCTGACGTTTGAGTTTACCATACCGACCGTAAATTCTTTAAGCTTACTACCCGCTGGTTTAGGACTAAATGATGAAACTGGTGGCCTTCTATCTACTGGATCTTGAAGCTTGTCGGAAGAGACGGCACTTTCAATCCTACACTTTGCTGCTACCACTTCAGTAAAACTGGACGAGGCTTGTTCGATGAGATGGGAGAAGTAGAGCCTTTCTAAGGTGTTAATGAAAGCCAATGTGAGCTCCTTTTCGATAGTAGGAGTAAAGATTCTTGCAACTAAGGACCTCTACCTTTGAGCATATATTTTTAATGATTCATTATTCTTCTTTCGTAGGTCAACTAAATCCATCGTAATCGAAGCTACTTCTACGTTGAACTTATATTGTTCATAAAATGCCCTAGCAAGTTTCTTCCATGTATTTATCTGGTTCAGATCGAGCTAGGCATACCAAGTTAAGGCTGGTCCCATTAAACTATCTTAAAACGCCTATACAATCAGTGAATCATACTGGACATATTTACCCATCTTCCTAACATATAACCTGGTATGGAGCTTCGGGCAGCCTATCTTGTTATACTTTTCAAACTCTGGTACCTTAAACTTCTTAAGGTGATCCAATGTCGTATGTGGAAAACTCGATGATCCTTGCCTGTTCAAACCCATCATACCCTGCAAGTGCTTTCATCTTCTCAGCTATCTGTTACGTTAGTTTCTTTTCCAATTCTTTTAAGCTATCTACACTAGGATCAGGGTCAGCTGGTCTTAGGGCCACATACGTGTCAAGTTCGAAGGTCGGGTTAACTTTCGAGTGAACTCCTTCTAACTCGAATAGGTCTTTTGGATATTCATGCTCTGCTTCGGGAGCTTACTTATTCATCCCATAACGGGCCTTGGAGGTTTCTTTATTAGCCAGTGCTGTGGCTCGCAGCAAAGCAATGCTATCTACTAGGAAGCTCATTTGTTTTGCCATCTTCTCCATAGCCCTCTCTATGGAATGAAACCTTAGCTCAAAGGGATCATTGATCTTAGGTTCTCCATCATTTCCTTAAGTAGTAGCCATCCTGGTCTGCGAATGCATTCTAATCGAACTTCTCTAAAAGACTTGACGTTTGGGAGCTATCTTGAGATTTCACTTGAATTGTTAACTTAGTAAAGGGTTAACATATATTACATTTTTCTAAAAAGTTATCAAATATACGAATGCAGGATGTACAACACACGAATGTAATTAAGAATTGGCAAGAGACCTTTGATGTGGCAAAACCTAACTAATTTTTATTAATTTTTGCAATTGTAAAGCTTTACATCACTTATTCTATTCAAAAAAGGAATCCTAAAGAAGAAAACATTAAAAGAGTCTAGAACCTAAATTCTAATCTTCCTATGGCTAGTGAGCTCATCTTATGTCTTTTGCCTCTTTTGGATCTTGGGAGCCTCCTCTTCCTTGCCTTTGGTCCTCTTTAGTTGTGCTTCTAATGCCTTTATCTTTTAATGATACTCCTCGCAACGATTCTCCAACTCCTACTCTCTTTTACTCGTTCTCTTGGGTTCAACTTCAACTTGGACTTCTCCCTTCTCCTTGTTGTCTTCCATATCTTTTAGATTCTTTAGTTGGCAATAAAGAAGTCCTTTGGTTGTCTGGCTCTTACCTACTATCCCCTCAATTGTAGGGGTAGTCTTTCTCATGCACTAAAGAGTTCAGATGCTTAGGAGCTTAGCTACTTTGTTAGCCACCAACATGCTAGGTTTATGAAAGTCTAGTTAGACGGATTCTAATGAGGGTTTGAGGATCATGTCTTCAATGAATCCATTAGCTGGGACATATTCAATACATGTCTGGGGATCATGTCTTCAATTAGGGGCACCATCTTGAAATCTTTACATCTTCTTATCGTTTCCTTGCTTGCAAACCACCTAGGTGTCAACAGTAACTCTTCCACTTTCATACTTTGAAAATATTGGACCCAGTAACGACTAGCTATATTTTTTGGTAGCTTAATTCTTTCTTCAAAAGAATTGATGAGATTATATTGCTAGGTAAACTCAACTCGATTGAAGTCCAGTTGATAACTTCTCATGTGGCCAATGAACCAGACTGTAAGTAAAACCATGTTGGTCTTTAGATCTCCTCGTTTCTTTTTCATGAGATGATTTAATGACTAGATTTGCTCAGCTAGGAAGGCTAAGACATATGATTCCTCTTCAAGAAATTAGGTTATAAGTTCTACGATTCTAAAGTAGACCCGGTGTCTATCATCAAGGAATAAGATAGTATTGAAAACTACAATATAAAAGCATCGATTTGGTACTGGTACCATGCTTCCAAATTCACACAAAAAACCTCCTATTTGTCTCTATGCTTCAGTTCAGTAGAAAACCAGTCCATGACGTCCTCTAACCGAATGGTCTTTTGTTGATTTAGAACCCAGTTTAACTCGATTTTTCTGATTCCTAACAACTTGCTGAATATCTTCAGTGCTGCAGCTTCCAAGTCAGGGATGTAGATATCATCCGTGATTGTAGAGGCCCATAATAATTGGGAGTATTCTTCTAAAGTTAGGCTTAGTTGATGTGGGTCCATACAGAAACTAACGAATTTGGGCTCCCATAGGTGAACTAAGACCTACACTAGAGTAATGTTCATGAGGATCTTCTACAGAGAGAGGATGAGCTCAATCTTATTCTTGATAAACTCCTACTTATCTGGGCTGAAGACTTGGAACCACATCTAAAGCAATCTTTGAGGCTAATGTGGTGGGTAGATATGAATTTCTTCAAAAGGCTCTTGACTTGATCTAGCCATGCCTACGTAAAAAAGAAATCAAAATCAAAATTACAATTACAATATATTATAATCTTTACATGAAATTATTACAAATTATTTACAAGGAACTATTACAACTACAACTTCACAACTGCCCTTGTCCATTTAGGTTTGCTACATCATAGGTTCTTATGATTCTTTGAAAAAAGTTTTTGTGTAATGCAAATGGTAGGTTCTAAAGGTCCTCAAGTTCTACAATCACTACATTTTTTCAAAGCAACGGTCTTATGGTCACATTTGAACTTGAGTGGGGTAACCTGATCGGCCTTGAAAGGTGGTTATCTCATAACATCCGAAGCTCACACAATGGCTTTCCTCTTAAGGTCCTAAGACAGCCTGGTTCTTACCATATCTATCATGCATTTATGATGCAGAAAAATAGAATAAAAATAAAGTAAACCCCCAAAGCTACCCCCCTAAATAAATTGTAACAAAAAATGTTAGTAAAAAAGAAATAGAGTAAACAAATAAATAAAATAACATACCTAAGTGCTCTTTTTTCTTTATTTTTTTATCTTTTTATTTTTTTTAAATAATCCTATTTTCAGTAAATTCTAATGGCTACCCCTCTAATATCCCTAGTGGAATCGCTAAATTGTCGAGTTTGATTTTTCAGTTTTCTATTTAAAATTAATTTCTCCATTTCTGATTAATACTAAACTCTAACCGATTTAATATTAATCCTCGAGAAAAGAAATTGAGAAATTTTGATTTTTTATTTAGAAAAATTTTTAGAGTCGCTATCAGACCGAAGTTGGGAAAAAATGATCTATTACGATTTAGCTATTGTTCTTTGATTTCAATTTAATACAAATTAGAATATTCTAAATTCGGGATTAACCCATTAAACCCAAACGGGTACCACTATCTATTTTCCGAAATTAGGATTATTTTTCAAATTATAAAAAAAAAATAAAAACCAAAAGAAAAAAAACCTAAATTTCTATAAATTTTATCGTCATCCTAAAGGTGCCTACATACTTACTAGTCGGGATCAAACAATCGTAGTTCTTTCAAAAAATCTTTAGTGTATTGGTTTATTTTAATTTTGAAACTGATCGAATTTACATTTTTAATTTATTCAATTTATTCAAAATTCTAAAGAGTCATAATTCTTGAGTATTAAATAAAATTCTCTAAAATGTCCTAGTTTTTAAAAGGGTTTTTCATTATTAATTTTTATTAGAAAAAATTTCTTATGCTAATCCTAAAAATTCCAAAACTATTATATACATATATCTATATTATCACTACTAAACGATTACCTATATAAATAAATAAAAAATAATATACTTAATATATATATACACATATATTAAGAGAGACTAATATCAAAAGAATCTACTAAGTTAATATACGTAACTACTTATATCTATGTTATTAACATAAATAATTAATAAATAAAATAATAATTTAATAATAATATCATATAACAATAACAAGCAAATAGGAATTGAACCAAAATTTTGGTGTTCACTATGCAGTAGTTTAGTAAGGAAGCTGCATTGGCATCGTGGACACTTATAAGCGCTGCTGTGTTGTGTAGTATCAATCCACATAAAGTGGACAGCAATGGTAAAGCACCGCGGTGTCGTGGAGCATCCAATGAGTTGATAGTACAGTGCAATGGGGATTGATGTGTGTTGTGTGGGTCAGTCGTGGTGCAGTGCGTATTGGATGGACCATGACCTTAGCGAGTGAGTGCCATATGTGTCCTGCTGTATGTGCTACGTGGAGGGGATGTGCAGTGGCATCGTAGTCGTTGGGGATGGTGTTGTGTACGTGCTGCTTAGTCGGTGAATCTGTGCGATTCGTGGACTATGCTGTGTCGGTGCTATTGTAATGTTTGGCAATAGTAGCATGAACTACTAGAGTAACTGGCCGTGCTGCAGTGAGTCATGTGTCCGAAGTGTGCGAAGAAGATGAACAGTATAGCGTGGAATGGCTGTTGAGCAGTGTGATGAAGTATGTTACAGTTGGCGTGTAGGCTATGAGCGCTGCGGGCAGTGGACTTGTGTATCAAAGTACAAGCCGTCGGTGGTCAGTAACCCGCTTGCATGCTGTCTTCAAGTGTGTTCAGTCAATGAGTGCAGCTGTAGGTGTAGATTTATGTTACGTAAGCATGCAATTCGGTGAGTGTGGAGCTCGGTCAAGAATTGTCCAGGGGCAAGGATTGAAAATTGTCAAGCGTTGGGGGAGGCTGCAGTCGGTTAGAGATTGAAGTGTAGGATTTTAGGGTCATGTCTGTTTATGTTGTGCGTATACATGAATTGGTGTCGCTGGGGTTGAGGTCTATGGCGTTGGACGTTGTGGTGATGGGTGGATGAAGTTGGGGTTGAGATCAGGTTGGGGTCTGGTTCGATTCATGGTGCTAGCTAGGTTCATCAGTGTGAGCACGAATGCTGCTGTTGGAGTTAGCTGAAGTTGTGCCAGTACTATTGTGTTGATCCCAGGAGTACAGCGATGAAGATAAAGTAGGGTGTTATCGGTGTAGGCCGTGCGTGTGCTATTGTAATCAAGTCGATAGATGATCGGCGAAGGTCTTCGTGTATGGGGGTTGTCATGCTGCTATCCATGGAGCTATAGTCAAAGTAGATTAGGATGTGATCATGCGTGGATTGAAGGAGGACAGCGATCAGTTTTTGTTGTTATTGTTGTTGTTTATGTGCTTGGTGTAGTGAAGCGGATGTGTTGCTGGCTATGGATGGTAGAATTGTGATTTATAGACACAAAAGTGAACTATGCTGTCCTGATTGTGTATCACGTGGGGGTCTATGGGCAATGGATTGAAGATGACTTTTAGCTGCACTATGGAACATGGCTGGAGTATATCTCGCTTTTTTTCGGTGTACTGTATAGAAAATCCATTTCCTTTTGTGAGTGCGAGTATTTATAAACCTAAACCAAATCGTATCGGATCGTATCTATTATATCTAATTTGATAAAAATTAAACTAAATCCGAATTATTTATATTAATTCAAATCTGATTTAATAAAAATAAAACTAGATTCGAATATTCTCTAACGATTTAAATTCGAATGAAGAATATTTGATTATATATGATTCTACTTATTCATCTTGCTTTTTGTAAAAAATAAAGATAAAAAAAAAAATAAAAGACACATAAATATCTAGCGAGATTTAAACCTGTAACCTCAAATTAACTTCATATCATATACTCTAATGTTTATTCATTAAATCGTTAGACTATACTTTGACTTTTAGTATAATTGAATTGTAGTTAAAACACATGATTCTCTAAAATAATTATTTGAACGAAACTAAAACCAAAATTATTTGTTCATAAAATAATTTACTTCCTAAAAAATCTTTGTAATTTTTCTTTTCTCTTTTTTTTTTTTTGGTATTTTCATCATTTGTCAATTATTATTATTATTATTTTATTATTTTTGAGTTAGGACCCTATTTTATAAAAAAAAAAACTATAACTATAACTATAACTATAACTAATAGGGGCAAAAATCAACTATCTACAGAGGGGTATTGAGATTCCCTTTTAAAATCAACCTGTGGCTATTACAAATTGTTAGTGACTTGAATTATTAGAATCACTTCAAACACTTTCCACATTTCTTTCAATACTCACATAAAATCACAAAACATTAGTATAGAAAGATAGATTAGAAAGTTAGAAATTCAAATCTATAATCAAATATAAGAAAAAGTTTAGGAGTTGCATTGTTTTTCAAACCCCAATTTTGAGATAAGGAAAATTCGAGAGAGGTTAAAGAAGACATAAGAGAGAGAGAGAGAGATTTCTCTTCTTTACTGTTAAACTTTTGATATTTTAGGATAAACAATGGATAGTAGGGTTAGGTCAGCATAAAAACCTATCATTCTCTTTCTCTTACATTATCTTCCCTTATTGATACTCTTTGTATCTATAATTATGTTTATATCTAAATTATTAAATCAATAAGGCTTTATTTGTTTCGATATCATTGATCATATATTTGCATTTAATTATCTTCTATATTATTAGCCTAATAAAAATGGTATCATATTCCAAAGATTTCTTGCTCTTATAGCAAATTATTTATATTAGCTTTACATGTGTCTTTCTTTTCATTTGCTACCTTATATCGAGACATCAAATAATATTTTCTATTCATATTTTTATTGTCCTAATATATTTGTTTTCGCATGCATATGATAAGCGTACATCTACTAGTTGTTGTTTTTTTCTTAAATAAGGTAAAAAGAAGAGGATCTCATCGTGTTTCTTATTATATGCATATATATATATATATAATATTAAAAGGGCTACACTACCCTTACCGTCTTAGCTATTTTGATCTTGTTAAAAGTATTAAATATTACTAGCAGACGTACATCCATGATATGTGCAAAAAAATAAAAATAACAGTATAATAAAATTTAAAACATAAAATAATTATTGAATAAAACTCTAACAATTCATAATGCAAAAACAATAGATCTCTCAAACTAATTACACATTAGTATAGGAAAATAATAAGGAAAGAAAAATTACATGTCAAAGTTATTATCAATATAAATAGTGATGAAAATTTTCCTTTTGATTCATACCTCTGATTTGTGGGTTGTTATACTTTTATTTAGAGTAAATTCTATTAGATCCTATCTTTTAAAAATAGAGATACAAATTGACTTTATGATAAATACATGCTATTACCATGTTATCTTGTATTATCATTATTAATATTGTATTCAAATATTTTAAATTACTAATTAAACTATATCAATTTTCATTACACATTGAAACTTTATACTTTGTGCATTAAATAATACAAGTTTGTTAGTCATAGGAAATCCTAAAAGAAAGACAGATTAAAATTAATAAAGAGAAACTGAAGGGAAATGCAGGGAAAAAAAAGGATGAGGAAAAAATAATGGAGGAATGGAAGAGAAATCATTATTAGTAGATTAGCGGAGTTATATAAAAATTTACTATAATACCTTGTGTAATTATTTTTATGGTATTGAATAGTGTAAATGTTTTAAGAGTGTTTAATGGAATTTTATGGAAAAAATAAGTGACAGTTACACAAAATTCGTCTCACTTTAATAATATAGATACATAGCCGCAACAAATTTTATGCTTATTTAAGATGATTTCGAAATTATCTCCATATTCAATGTTCGCAAGTTGTGATTTATCTACGTCAAAGAGATAGCATCCTGTTTGGAGCTTGCTATCCATATTTAAATGAACAGTTATTCACTGTCAATCAATTGTTACACTCGTCATAATTTCCACTCTCATCCAAAGCAATTATTCTCAAATATTAAAAAGGAGGAGTAAATCATTTTTCATCATAAACTATCATAAATAATGAAGTCTTAGAGGTTGTTTACATGCATTATAAGTGCAATAACAATACAAATTTGTAAGAAAAATTGTATAAACACCCCCCCCCCCCTAAACTTTGACTCAAATACAAATTACCCCTCTAAACTTTTAAAATGTGGTTTTTGGTTCTTAAATTTTCACAAACTAATAAACAACCCCCTAGGTCTTAAGCTTTGATTTTAGTATGTAAATACTCTCTAAACTATATGTTGTTTAGGAAGGTATTTATACAAAAAAATCAAAGTTTATTGGGTATTTGTATATCAAAATCAAAGTTTAAGGAGATTATGAGAGCTATTTGCCAATTTATGAAAGTTTAAAGGGCTAAAAACCATATTTTAAAAGTTTATGAGGAAAATCTGCACCTAAGTTAAAGTTTAGGGGGGGTTTTATGCATTTACCCCAAATTTATATATGATTATTTCTTATAAATAATGTAAAAAGAAGAAAGATATTAACAAATATCAATCACTTTAATTTTATAGATTTTATATAATTATCTTTATACCAAAAGTGTTGGTGCATCATCTACTAATATATATGTATGTATTTTCTAGTATAAGCAATGTTCTTGATAATATTAATAACTAAATTTATTCCCTTAGGTTAGGTTACCTTTATTATTTTATTTATTTTTTGTTATGGTCATTATGACCCTTTACAGTTTCCATTGTTGTTGCCATATGGCACATATGAATGGGATCTCAACACTAAATAAAAAAAAAAAAAAAGTTAATGTCATAACATGTCGCAACTTCTATGCATACAATGTACAAGTAAAACTCCACTTATATTAAATGCATTCATATTTCATCTTATAAGTTGAGATATTAAACATGTGAAACATTTCATTTTTTGACATGTGAACGTAAACAATCTCTCCTTCTTAGAGGTGCTTACTCTTTCAATAATACTTGATCGATAATTTCATCAAAATCAAAACACAATGACTAAGATGATACATCATAACTAAGGAGCAATCTGTTCAAAATTTTATTAAAAATTGCAAGACTTACTCACTGTTTGGGAAAATGATACAAGTGCTCTTTCATTAAAACTTACAAAAAAGTAATCTATCTACTCTACTTATTTTATGCACACCAAATATTAATAAACATGTACATTGTGTAAGGAATGTTACTTAAAGAATTAAATTACCTTCCTCATTTGTTGGAAGCCTACATGATATGTATCAAAGGTACCAAGATATGATGACTTTGGTTCAAATATTTGGAAGATTGAATTTATTTATTACTCACATGCAATCCATCTTAGCCTGAGATTTAGCATGAATTAATCTTCGGATAATCAACTCAAGATCGACTAAATTTACTTTCACAAGTCTTACATTCACGGTTTCAGCAATTTAAGATGGATACTATTGAAAAATTATATGTTAAGAAAGGCAATTGCATACTCTTATGTCATTGAATTTCAAAAACAAAGCCTACCACATGTACACATGCTCTTTATTTTACACCCCCATGACAAACTAAATACATTAGATGACTATGATATTGTTACTAGAGTTAAAATCCTCGATCAATGAGAAGAACCTTAATTGTTTCATGCCGTTCTCAAGCATATGATTCATGATTCATATAGAAGCTATAACACATCTACACCATGTATGAAATAAGGACGCTGTAAGCGTCTTTTCCCCAAACCATTTGCAGATGCTACTTCTAAGAGGAATGACCCGTACATGTTATATAGATGAAGAAATAATGGTAGTGTCCCACTACCAAATTATCCAAATGTTAATGTCAACAATAGTTAGGTCATCCCTTATAACTCTTAGTTGCTTCTCAAATATGATTATCACATTAAAGTGGAAGTTAATGCAAGTGTAAAGGCTTTCAAATACTTATATAAGTACATTCACAAGGGTCCTCATAGAGTTTCCATGGAGGTAAGTATTGGATCTAATGGTGATGAAATCTAGTAATCTATTGATGCACAATGAGTATATGTGCTTAAGGCAATATGGAGATTGATGAAATTTGCTATGAATCGGATATATTCTCATGTTATGAGATTACAAATACATCTTCCTAACATGCATATGCCCACGTTTCAAGACAACCAATCTATAAGTTCTGTTTTGTCTAATAACCCAACTCTAAGAACAATACATATTGAATTCTTTCATACAAATTGTGTAGATTTAAAGGCATGATGCTATCTATACAAGGAATTTCCACAATATAACAGATGGGTAAATTTGTCTTGGCAATGGAGAAGTAGGAACAGAAAGGTTATTGAAAACATTTACATTATTCACTCCATAGACTTAGAGCAATTTTACTTATGTGTTCTAGTAAGCCTACTTCACTTGACTATCTCTTGACATATAATGGAATAACGCATGATATGTTTCAAAAGGCTATAGAGAATAGAAGCCTTCTTGAATCTAATGACAACATATGACCATGCTTAGTTGAAGTGGTAACTTTCTAAATGCCATTGGCACTAAGGAGATTATTTGTAATTACTTTGGTATATTGTCAACCTACAAACGTTAGGATGCTATGGGATGAATTTCACTAAAGTTTGTTGTAAGATTACTCTTCCTCTTCAACAACTTCAACTCTATCTCTTATTCATAAACTCTTAAGTGACTTAAAGGTGCTACTCACACCACACGGTAAAAGATTATCAAATTACAACATCCTCCATTCACAAAACAATTTGGAAGATAATGTCAACATTCTAGGAATGATTGAAGACAAGTTATCAATTCCTATAGCTTACAATGACATCAATGCATCTTCTTACTTGAATATTTAACAAAGACACACATTTAATCTAATAAAGTCTACAATTGAGCGAGATGAACATGCCATAATTTTTATAGATGGTCCAAGTGGAACTAGGAAAACATATATGTATTGTACTATTCTAGCACCTATTCGAAGTGCAAGTCACATTGCATTAGCTGTAGTAACTTTTGGGATTGCAACAACTATATTACCATGAAGTATAGCAGCTTATTCATGATTCAAAATACCCTTAAACCCATATGTAACCTCTATCTATTTAGTTAGTAAGCAATCTAAATTAGCTGAACTTTTAAAGATTTGCAAAGCCCTTTTATAGGATGAAGCTTCCATGGCTAATAAATATGCTTTTGAAGCCCTTAATAGAACATTAAGAGATATCATGAAAGTTAATTCACCATTTGGTGGAAAGGTTATCATACTGGGAAGAGATTTCATATAAGTACTTCTCATGGTCTCAAAAGGAACAAATAAACAAATAATTAATGCATGCTTAAACAAGTCACCACTAAGTAAAAGCGTACGTATTTAGTGTTTAACCTAAAATATGATCTCTCCATGATAAGCATTTCTCAAACTTCATCTTGAGAGTTGGGGATGGACTCAAGCTTATAATAAATGATGATTTCATACAAGACCACCATCAATGAGCATACCATGGTAAGGTAAACAATCAATTCAAAATCTAATTAATGCAACCTTCCCTAACCTTTTAGCTCAAGCATAAGACAATAACTATTTTATGAGTCATACAATTCTATCCCCCACAAATATAAAAGTTGATAAGTTAAACAATAGAATTAATCATTTAATCCTTTCTTGGGAGACCCATACCGATTTCTCATTTGATTCCATATCAGATGATATCCAAAATTTGTACCAGCAAGAGTATTTAAATTCTATCTCGCTAGGTAGAATGCCTCCACACATATTAACCCTTAAAAAGGGAGAACTAATCATGCTTTTACAGAACTCAGACCCCAAAGTGGGTCTCTACAATGGTACTAGGTTGATTTGTGTTGACTTTCTAAGGAATGTCATTTATGTTAAAGTTTTGGCTTACCAATCAAAGGGTGTAAAAATTTTTATTTCAAGATTCTCTTTAAAAACCATTGACAACTTACACCACTTATTTGAGTTGACAAGAAAACAGTTCCTAATTTGGTTGAGTTTTGCTTTAACAATTAATAAAGCCTAAGGTTATACAATACATCATGTAGGAATTTACCTTTCTGAGCATGTGTTTAGCCATGAACAACTTTACGTAGCTTTATTAAGAAGAGTTTCAAAGGAATCAACCAAGTGTTAATGCAAAAGGGTAAAATATATGGAGTTAAAGGCGTATATACACAGAATGTTAAGGTACTACTATTTAACGATTTACACATTCAATTTTTTCTTTTTTTAATTATAACAGATCCCCCTCTTCATTTTTGGGTTTTTTTTTACTTGTAAAAAACCTTCTACTTATACTTACTGTTGTGTCATGTAGAAAAAACATTCTTACTTTATTGATAGAAGAGTTTAAGATGACATCTCAATCTCAAGCTGGTTCTTTCAATTTACATTTTTTTTTATTATTGTACAATTAATAAGAATTTCACGAAAAATCCTATACCAAAATTTATGCACATAATAAAACATCTACTTGCTAATTTAATTAATATCATTTCATATTGCGATAAATCATGCTATGCATCAACTTTTTTCATTACTATATCTTCTTCATTGTTTTGTAGGGAAATTAGACCTTCTTCATTTGTGAATGGCATAAACGTTATCCAACATAAACATTGTTGAAATTACAATTATCTTTATTCTTCCAAACTCTATGGATTACAAATATATTACTATTGTTGTTTCTCTTTTTTTTTTTTTTCTTCTACTTTCATTGCATCACAACCTACTTTATGAATTTTCCTTTCATGCCACTCCATTTAATTATCGCATACATAATGTATATGCACTTGCTACTAGTCTTTATTATTAGATTTCTTTCTTGTTACGGTTTCCTAAGCTCCTCCTTAGAGGTGTGCAAAAGAGCTAAACAGGCCAACTCGATCCAGTCTACTCTGGCCCACAAATTAAAC
Organism: Lumnitzera littorea; assembly: GCA_024138015.1. Lineage (NCBI taxonomy): Eukaryota > Viridiplantae > Streptophyta > Magnoliopsida > Myrtales > Combretaceae > Lumnitzera > Lumnitzera littorea. Next base: position 72,841,674 of record JAMXBB010000010.1, read on the forward strand.
ATGCCATGCTTATTTGGCTTACTTTTAAATAGGCCAAAAAAACTTTAATCTTAACCTATTTAAAAAGTAAATTAAACGGGTCAGCCCGTGAGCCAAAAGCATAAATATATTAAACGAATCAACCTACTTTGACTCATGGGTTAAATAAGCCAAGCTTATTTAGCCTGCTTTTAAACAGGCAAAAAAATCTTGACCAAAACTAGTTTTAAAAAGTAAGTTAAACAGGTCGGCCTATGGGCCATAGCTCACTTATACACCTCTACTCCTCCTATCCTCCACAATAACGACTTTGCACTATATTTCATAAGAGAAAATTGGGAAAGAAAGAATGAGGAGAGAAAGAAATTAAAAAGGAAAATATCTAATTCTATTATTTGGGTTAAGGGTGATTATGAGAGAAAAATATTAGGAAAGAGTTATTTCCATAAACCTAAAATTGGACAAAAAGAGGAAGAAAGTAGATCCCTTATTTATTTACCTTTTCTACTCTTTATTTTTTTCTAATTTGATGATAATGGTAATTTTACATTGTGGTCTCATTTGGATTGTCGTTTTTTTGTTACTATTTTATTTGTATTTATTCTATAACTAATCTATATCTGCTTGAAATCTAACATTTGGAAAACTATATGTATCTTATTTGTTTTGTTTTATTTCATAATTATAATAAAAGTGGTAATTAGAGTATAATATTTGCAAGGGGGAATTCATGAACTTCTAACAATAAGGATTCAAAAAATACATATTTTATACATTGGAATAAGATATTTGAATTGGAATTTGTATAAAATAAATAATTGATCTATATCTATTTGAAATCTGATATTTGAAAAACTATTTGTATCTTATTTGTTTTGTTTCATAATTATGATGAAAGTGGTGATTAGAATATAAGATTGGCAGGTGGAAATTCATATACTTGTAAGAGTAAGGATTCAAAAAATATATATTTTATAAATTGGAATAAGATATTTGAATTGGAATTTGTATAAAATAAATAAAGTAAAGAGTAGATTTCAAATTATAGGGATTTGTTGGGTATTTAATTTTTTGAATAAGGGTATATATGTAATTATATTTCTACCTTTTTGGATTATATTCTTATTAAACACAAAATCAATACGAAAAAGACACCAATAAGAGGGTGAAATACATGTTTATTGATTTTTTAAAAAAATTATATAATTATAAATTATATAAAAAAAATTACCAAAATATCAATATTATGTCCTTAAAGATTCAATACGATATAGTCACGATACATAAAAGTTAATGCCGCATCTTATAGCTACTTATACAAAGTCCCATCTTCAAAATATATATCGTATTTTGAAGACGTAAAATTAATACAAATAGCTATGTAACATACTATAATGTTATTTTTGCTATACAAAAATAGTCTACTATGAAATAAATTAGAATGAGATAAAAAAACAAAAGCACGAATTCATTTCTATGTTTGGAATGTTCATAGAATTATTGACTACACTTATATATTATAATAGTATTTCTTTTTATATGAATACAAATAGCTATATCACATTTTAAAGATACAATATAGGCTTGATATTTTGGTAATTATTTGTGTACAATTTGTATTTTGGTAATTTTTTTAATTTTGATTGTAAGCAAGTAATTTTCTCCCAATAAGATAAAAAAAAAAAAAAAAGATGAACCTAATATGGCTTATATCTTATTTTGTGTTTACTAATAATTAGGATTTTGTTTATTTTCCCTCCCTTCCTCTATAACTAATCTTTATTTTTTAGGTTCTTGCAACCACTTAGTTTCTTTTTATTATTATTATTATTCTTTATTACAGAGAAATCTTAAAGACTCCTTTCAAGAACCTTAAAAATAAAGTAGAGGTCTTTAATTAGAGAGGTCCTTAATAAAAGGGTTCTTAAAACAACAATGTGATATTATAAGAACCTTAAGGATAAAAATAATCTTACATAATAAGTGTGGATCCTTCTAAAGGGATTAATCCCTTTGATTCTCTCTCTTTGTTGTTGTTTTTCTCTGAAAAACCATTATGCCATTTTTATCCTTCTTAAATTAGTTTTCTTTTCTTTTCCAACCTTCAAATTGTTATTTGCTTGCGAAAGATAAGCGGTGAGCCCCACAATTTGGGATTCTTAGTGGAAAAATTGAAAGGTTTTAAAAGGAATGTTCATTAGAATGTTGTTCATGGGTTTTAGGTATAAGGATGATTTTGGAGTTAAATACCTTTGCTAACATAAATTTGGTCATTTTCTACCGTAATTTACAAAAACATAGACATCTATATATTATATATGCGTAAATTACATGACCACTCTTAAAAATTTAAAAATTATTCAAACCTCCCACTTTTTCAAAAGTTGGTAATTATCTCTTGAAAAGCTCAACAGCCCAAGTGAACATTTTATTTGATGTGGCACTAACGGGACAATTAGCTATATATATTTGAAATATTAAATATATTTAATTAGCAGAAAAAAAATTAAAAAAACGCTAGAAACTATAAAGAAAAATTAGCTCGAAATTTTTATTTAGAAAGCAGAGAGAAGATTGAAGTGGGCCATGAAAAACCCTTTTCACACCCTAAGTTCAATCAAGTCGGATTATATAAATAACTGTTACTCGCCATCAGTATATATAAGTAACTATTATTCGTGAAGAATCGAAGTTTCTCGTATTTTATTTTATCTCCAGCTCGACGTCTTCTCCTTCGTGTTATTCTTATTTTCATCTCTAACTCGATACTCTTACATTGCAAATATTATCATCATTTGTCTTTTTAGATAATTCATTTATACTACATACCATTCTTCTAATAAAATAAATAAGGTTTAAATCCCCTCTCCATCAAAGTTGTGCTAGCAGACACGCACCCTTATATATATTACAGATACAGTAAAAATAGTAAATAAACAAACATATAAATAATTTCAATAGTTTTTAAGATTTTTTTAAATCGGTTTCTAACTATCCATTTTGTTGATATTAGTAAAATAAAATATAACCTTTCTTATTGGTAAAAATATCAAAATAAAATATTATTTTCCCAATTGGTAATAAGAAAGATGAATGTGGCATTATTGACAAAATAAATATGAATAGGAGAATTGGCGTTTTCTTTCTTTCCTTTTTTTTTTTTTTTAATTCCAAGAACATTCAAATTCAAGTTATCAAATAGGTGGTTTTAGAAATTCACTTCTCTCTCCCCGACAAGGTTCAAACCTTGCACAGTAGGAAGGCCTTCACGATTTGCGTCTTCCCGTCCAGCAAAGAAAATGAAGGGGAGGGGACAGCAAGCTAGAGGATGCTACAAAACTGCATAATGTATAACCATTTTAACATTTGTAAGTTAAGTTATTTAATAAAGACACCAAATAATGATTATAAAAGAAGATTTAGTTTTAATAATATAGATAATATGATAATAGTTGGCAATATATATATATGTATATATATACATTGTATTTTACTTTTTGAAACTTTGCATGTTTATTTTTCAATATGTGATGTACTTGTTACTAAGCCATAAAAAAAAATATATATATATATATATATATATGTAGCAAAACATAACCAAGCAGCCCACTTCCTTACTTTCAAAGCCTAATCGACTGAATAAAAAGTCTCCTTTGATTTCCACAATCGAAAATCCCCACTACATTTATATAACAATCATCATATCCACTACATGAATTTTATCTTTGATTTTCTTATAAGTAAGTTTAACACTATTTGTTTTCAAAACTTGGCTAATAGAGTGTTGGATTTGGATCTAAAATTGAAAAAATGAATATTATAAAGAGATATCAAAAAGTTATCTAACGCAATAATTTTAATATGTAAATCAATAAGAATGCAACAATATGTTTGATAGAAACTTGAACTGAGTTTAAATGATCTTATTTAGCGAGAGATCAACCCCTTATATATAGTTAAGCAATAATGCTATATTAGGAAGGTGGATAAACTCATATATTGCTTCAATTAGAAAATATATCTTCTTTATTTTAGGGAAGTTGAAGATCTACGGAGATGACGTCAAAATCCCGGTAGGTCAGTATCATCCATCAACCGGGCTTCAAGGCCTAACTTCCGACCCTTTGGAAGCCCCCGTAAACGGGGATCATGAGAAGACTTCCGACCTTGTGGAGCCGAATCCCAATCTTGAGGGAAGATCGAATGGCACTCCGGGGATCCTTGGGTTGGTCAGATCTCGGAGAAGTGACTAAGGCCAGGCCTCTAAGGCTCGTCCTTCGGCTACTAGCAGGCTAGTCCACAACTAAAAAGGTTGGAAGGCCCAAGTCCAATTTTGTCTATCAAAAAACACCATTTAATTTTGCTTCTTGAGGGTGGAAGTTATAACCACTCCGGAAATAATGAACATTCCCTTTCATCTCAATCTAATTACACCCTCATCCTAGTTTAGTCCCCTATCTCTCTCGTTGGGTGTTTGCTACTATAAACATATGACACACATAAATCAGACCTGTCTGCAAACCCACAGAGCTTAATGCCCTAAAGAAGCACAAGCAACCATCACGCGTCTCTCCTGCTTATGCGGACAGAGACAGAGACTGCGAATTGCATATAGGCTAATCTGGAAAATGTTGTTGCTTTTTGTGGTATTTTTCTAAATAATTTCTTTTTTAACAATAAAGTAAAGATTGTAGGATATCAAAATAATAAAAGTAAAGCATCATATAAAAGCATAAGTTTCTTGTATGAATGTTCACGAGACATACCCATATTGTCTTAAAGTTTTCATGTGGGGACACCATAAACTATCCTGCACACAAGAAAATTTTTTTGATAAGATTTAATAAAAATGGGAATATCTTTTTACCATGCAGCTAATTCCTCAAAATTAAAAAAAAAAACAATGATAATTTATTGTCACTCAATTCTGAACCTTTCATATTTCTCCCTGAAAGGGTGATCTATTTGTAATTGTTCTATTTAATGTTTAGTTTAATAATGCAATTTAATTCCCAGCAATACTCTATAGTGAAAATTAAGGCTAGCAATTTAGTATCCAACTCATCACATCCGGACACAACATTATTTAAACGAGTTTGGATACCAAGAAAGTCGATACAAGATATAGACTAATTAGACCAATCTAGATAAGTTTAAATTTATATTTATGTTCGAATCAAGATCTTATATCCGTTTAATAAATAGGTTTTGGATTCAACTTGTGAACCTATTTATTATTAATAAATTTATAATTTTTTTTATTCTTTTCATTTTAGTAGAAAGGTAAGCAAAAATATACATGGTATAGTCTAGTCTATCCTCTACATGATAATTGATATAGTTAAATTAATCAAATAAATTTTTTTTTTTAACGATTAGGATTCCTTATATCTTTCGCTTTTTGCTTTTTTTTCTTCTTCCTCCTAACTTCCAACTGCAAGCCTATGTATTGATCTAATATTCATAAACTTTTAATTTTGAATCTTTTTTCTATCATTAATACGGGGTGAAGTTTTAGGTCTTCTTCTCCACAAAGTGAGGTACTCTTTTTTTTTTTTTTTTCTTCATCGTGTCAAATAATGTGCTCTATTCTTTATCTTTATGGTATTTTTTTTTTCTCTTTTCTAGTTTCATCATGCCACAATAGTGAGGTACTAAACTATTAAATTTCATTTAGAAATCTATCTATTGGAATATCTTTTAAGAAAATAGTGCATCTTGTTATTTTTTCTATTCTTTATAATAAGTCATTATTGGAATTTTTTTTATATAAAAAAATTTATTACAAATAGTAAATTGGTATTATATTAACTATCTGTTGAAATAATCTTTAATATGGAGAAAATTGAGTATGAAGATGATAATTCTTTTTATATATAAAAATATAATCATTCTTAATTTTCAACGAACAAAATTTTATAAGAAAAATTAAAATTATAACAATAAGATGTTGGTAATTGAGATTTTTATCATGCTATTGTTATAACGAAATGAAGAATCAAAAGGATTTCATTTCCAAAGGTTTTCAATAGTGAAAAAAGGAGTTGTAGACCAATGAATAAAATAGAGCATATAAACCATCTCCATTTAGACTGGTTTTAAAACATGGGTTCATATTTTAAATATGAATTACGAGACTCAATTCAAAGATGCCCTTTTCATAAGAAGGAATTAATCTACATAAATTGAATAATCTATATCTTACACTTAAGAAGTTAACTTCATTTTATATAATACTTATAATATTTTTACCTTATTTAGGAATTTAAATCATTTAAAATTATACAAATCCTTATTGATACCACCAAATCTGAATTACAATTATATTTGGATGAAAAGCGATATATAATAGTTGAATTAGATATGTTGAGTTATTGGAAAACAAATTGATTTTAGTTTCCTTAAGTTGTAACAATAGCACGTGATGTCATAAATCTATCGATATCTAAAGTAGCTTCAGAATCAACATTTAGTATTAAAGGTTGAATTCTTAATCAATATTATAGCTCATTAAAGCCGGATATTATAGAAACTCTTTATTGTAACAAGGATTAGGTTTAACAAAGAATATTGCGAATTTGATAATCAACACTTTTGGTAGCATTCTTTTAGGCCATAGTTCCATCTAAATAAGTGATGTTGCATAATTTAGATTTTAAGATTTATAATTTCATTAAACTTTATTTTATTGGAACTTTTATTTGAATTATAATTTTATGGTAACTACCAAGATCCTATAATATTTATATTTATAAAATTTAAATATTATTATCATTCATTTACCTTTTGTATGTACAAATGTTTTATAAATTTTTTAATAACATTTTAATTGATAAACGGATCAAATTTAAATACAAAACACATTTATTAAACGGGTTGAATAATGGATTTATGTATTTAGACATATTACTAAACAACTCTTGTCATAAATCAAGGTTTTTAGACACGAACTCATTTAAATATGAAGGTGGAATATCACACACTAACATGAATTGCCTACTTGGCCCCAATGGATATAAACACTGCCAATTGGAATAGAACAAATTTCAGTCCTCCATTTCATCCTTGTAAAATATATCTTAGTTATAAAATATATCTATAATAATAAATAAATAAATAGAAAACATAGTTCTTGTCTGCATCCCGAAACGGCCTATAATAACTATATTTTTATACGTAAGGGATTGTTCCCACACCAACCAGTTTTGCTTACCACAACGCAAATTTAGCCTCACATCAGAGTGGAAGGGAAAAATTGCTACCACAAAGTTTCAAGCAACACAAATGGGAACTTCTAAATATTCCATTAACTAACAAAATTGCTTGACATAAAAATTCTCTGCCAAAAGAAAAAATAAAAAAATAAAAAAAGAAAGAAAGGAACATTACACGATTTAAGTTAATAACTAGGCATTACTAAATGATTCATTCATCAAATAGCCACTACAATCCGCCCAGCAACTTGATCAAGATCCCGTCGTCCACTAGATGTGATTCACCTTCCACTAAGGAGAGAAAAAACCAGTATTAACAAAATAGGAGACTAAGCTATAGCATCTATAAAATCACACAGCATTCGCATTGGATTAATTAGTAGAATTAAATCAAACCTAACCAGAAGGATTGGGCACTAATCCAATGTTATTTACTGGAGACGGCTACAAGGACAAAGACTCAATCATTTAAGGGAAGCATGTCTCCATGTCTCTGCATCTTACATGAAATGACAGACACTAGAAATAAGCAAAAGTCCTGCCGAAGCTCTGATGCCATGTCACAAGCAAATAGGAGCGAAAGTAACTGTAAATTTGCTTTAATACTAATTAAGTTAAACTTGAGCTTGAATTATTCGAGTAATAAATTGAGCTAAGTTAAAGCTTTAAAATACTAAACTTGTAAAGCTCGTAAACCTAATCGAACTTGATATAATTTTAAATTTATTTTAATTTTTTTAAATATAAATGAGTCTTAACTTATTTAAGGAAATTTTGCAAGAAATTTGATTTTCTAAAAGCTAATCAAGCCGAACTCGAACTTGTTATATATATTTTCAAATTAAGCCCAAATTTTAAGATTTCAAGTTAAACTTGAATTCAAACTCAATATTGTATTACTTCGACTCAACTTGATTATAACCCTATTAGCGAGCCAATGGCAAAGCTCTTCAAGACAATATACAGTACCTTTTCTTCATTGGGAAAATGACAAATTTGGTACCTGAATTTTAGAATCAACTATCTGAATTTTTACTACTCAATTCAACTTTTCGATGTAATTTACATTACCTTGACTAAATCCATTTACTCCCTTTTGTCTAAATGAAATTTTCAACCAATTATGTCGTGCAACGTGCCAAAGACCATTAATTTACGAACCATAAGCCAACTAGAATTTTCAGATGGAATATGAGGTACAACAAATTTCAAAATATGGAAAAGATGGGTTCCACAACCCAAAAAAATAAAAAGGAAAAGGCAAAAAACCCTAGTAAGAAAAAAAAACAATGTTCTCTTCTTCATCAAACCCTTTGACTACTCTCTTCTTCCTTGAACCCTCTTAGCTTAAAAAATCCGAATTGAAATTTCCCAAACTAAACACCTAGTTTAAAATCAAAACCCAAAACCTTCAACCAGCCATGACCCAGGAATACCCAAAAACCCAGGAATACCCAGAAACCTTAATTGTTGCTTTGAAGAAGGACATCATTGAACTCATCCATGGCTTCAACCAAAACTGAAATTCTACTCAAAGAAATGACTCACCAGTTAAAATTCTACAACTTTACATAACATTTGTTGGAAATTGATCTCCAAAACCTTGTTGGCTCTGAGTCGCACCCTGACCGCCACTCCCAACATCTATATATTCATCTTTCGGAGACTCCAAAGACTCATCTCAACTGATTTCACGTTATGTGAACTCAATTTGAGATACGTTAATATGAAGTTCATCTTCTGGAGGATCGTGGTTGTGTTGGTAAGGGAAGAAGGAGGAAGTTGTGAAACGGTAGAATAGGATGAGAAGTGATGTAATGACAGCTAAGGTTGTAATCAGTGTCCAGAGTAGTAAAGAAACGATGAGGAACGAGTCATCTTCCAATACAAGAGGGAGAAGACAGTCATTGAGGGGGGAAAAAAGAAGTTAGATGGAAGATGAAGAAGTTTGAGTTAGTGATTGTAAGTGAGTCATAAGTTCTGCATAAAACAAATAAAATAAAACAGATAAACTAGAAGCCCTTTTTCTCCTAACGTAGCACACTTCTTATTCTATAGGTCATCATTTGTAATACCTCATGTTCCATCCACAACATCCTAGTTAGCTTATGTCTATTAAATTAATGGTCTTCAACCAAGTTACTGTAGATGACCTCAAAGAGTTGAATTGGGTAGTGTAATTAATACTTTATAATTCAGCTACTTAACTGAAAAATCATGGAAGTTCAAGTTACCAAATTGACATTGTCCCTTCTTATCTAGGAAATTTTTACTAATAACTAATTTCCTTAGCTCTACCTTAATGAAAATGGTAGACTTCAATATAAGAAGCAAATATCAATCCCCAAGCATTTTCTCTCATGCAAATACCCCCATTATACATAATAAAGGGAAAGGATCAGCCAATGTTGTCAAAAGCAAGCGTTTTTGCACTTAAGCAAGCGCTTCGAAGTAAAGCACAAGGATGCGCCTTGCATATGCCGAGGCGAAGCACATTCACTAATGCACGCGCCTTGGTCATCAAAGCGCTGAGGTGCTCGCTTAGAGAAAAATACCGCCAAAGAAGAAAAATTTAAAAGCACATTATGGCATATAATGGTCATATTTGAAAAATAATAGAGAGGTAAGATAGTAAATGTACTAAAACAAAAACCTAATAATACAATATTAGTTGGGAGTTTATTTTTGTCATATGTATGGTGCCAAAGGCTATGCTTTTTTTATTTTGATTTTCTTTATTTCTTTTCTTTTTTTCCAAAAGTGAAACAAAAACTGTTAAAATAAAAAATTAAAAACCAAAATAGTATTTTCCAAAATTTTTAACTTAATTCTTTTACATATATTATGCTTGATATAAAGAAATATTTTCAATACTTTAATGTTGATTAGAAAAACAACTGACATAATATGGTGCTTATCTTATATTTGATTTTTTTAAATTGTTTTTGTTAAAAGTTTAATAGAAATATAGTTATTTATTGAATATTAATATTCATAGTTTTATAAATCAAAATATTTTTTATAATTTTTAATATTTACGCTTCATTTTACTCAGGTGAGCACTTTTTTTGCACTTCTTGCCTAAGGCAATTTTAAGATATTGTGCCATGAGTATGCTTTTCACCTTTAACAACCTTGGGATCAGCAATTGTATCTATTTCAAAATTGAGAGACTAAATTTAGTGCATACCCTAGCGGATCAATGTCAATAATGTTCATTTTCTCGAATTGCTGAAGAATGTGCTGTGCAATTGAACCACTGCTCTCACAAAAATGAGGCGGACGGCTTCCATTCCTCTTGCTCCCACCATAGTTTCTCTTAAAAGCCCCTACACCAAGTCCTCCTCTTAGGTATATCTTCCTCGCCATTGAGGCTGCAAAAGAATCAACCACATCAATATAAACATCAACAAGTAAAACCATAAAACATCCCACCGAATAAAAGCTATTCGTATGACAAGTCTCTTATTTATAGGGCATGGCATGCACTTAACAGCACTAATGTAATACCAGTCTGGGTCGTAGGGTGCAAGCTACTTGAAAGTAGCTGTTTTCACAATATCAGTCCAATGAGGAAGCTCTATCTGCTCCCCCAAAAGCACAGTAAAGACTCATATTAGTGTTTACGGCTAAAGAAGCACAAAGCATTATCTAAAATAAACAGAAATCAAAGTTTTCCTATGCTAGGGAGCAGTATGAGACTCAAAGAAGATGTTTTCCAAATTATTGTTATAGAAATTACATTGGTCAGCATCGTCAATTTTCATGTATACTAATAAGGTAGAAACATCCACTTTCTTATAGCTAATGCAATTTTTTACAAATTCTTTTGTTTTTTTAATGATTTTTACCATGCTTCCTTTTAAGAGTGTGGTCTTTTACGTAATTACATATTTTCCCCTATCTTTCAGGCACTTGTAATGCAAACCCATCGCCGTCCAGTAACTATATAATTAATCCACCAATCGTATCATTTATATCTGCTAGCAACAAATATGTGCTACAAATTTAGTTATCCATCACGTGTATATCAAGTTTAAGATTGAGACTTCACATTCCATGTAAATATTTTTATTTTGGCATCCACACCACAGATACATGCTTGTTATTTAAAGCCATTTTATCAGCAATGGGGAAAACGTCTCCCGAATTCTTTGTCGACTTTCAGTCAGGCATGAACTAACATACAAGGTCAAATTACACAGCTTATTAACTTATTTTTCTAATCACGACAGCAAGACTTAGCAATTACGAGGACTAAACTCCAACAAATTTACTAAAAAATGGAGAGGGAGGGAGGAGGGAGAGAGAGAGAGAGAGTATTTTCAACAAAACAGACTCGTCCTATCACTGGATGGGAAACCACAGAAGCAAGAACCAAAAATTCTTATTCCACTAAGGAGTAGAACAAATCGAAGTATCAAAAAGAAAATGATAATAGTAGCCAGATTAATACATTACACTACACACAGCATGAAAAAGGGTCCTAACCTTCCTAAATAATAAAAATAAATATCAAATTAGTTCGAGAAAATAGTGTAAAGTTCCAATTTTTCTAACTGAAGAGGTGCAAAGTTCCGTACTTTTCCAGATCGTTTGAGATGAGTAGCATAAGCTTTGACAAATTCATGGGGAGAGACGTCCTTCATAGTCCTAGCGGTCGCCATTGTTCAAAAAACAAAAAGAAAAAAAATGATGATTGAGGCGACTCGGTTGCAATGTTTATCTAGGGTTTTCTAGGTTGAAGCAAAATATTCATATTGGAAACGGCTCGATTAGGCTCTGATTGCATCCAACTCAAGCCCAATGGGCCTTTTCTATGGTGAGATGTAAAATGAAATTGGGATAATGCCAGTCCCATTACCTAAGCTTTTGGGTTTTTTTTTTTTTCCCCTTATCTTCAATTTTACACCCTTTTGCTTGTGAAATTTAATCCATGACCTCTAGATTATATTTTTCCTTTTTAAGTAATGAGTGTTTGTCATGTTATCTTATAAAAATAGTTATTCTGATGAGTAGAAATTTAATCGACGTGGTAATTAGAAGATTCGAATTTTAAGTATAAAATTTTTATAAGTAAAAGTGCAATTGTGTGTGATATTTAATAATTTTAAATTTTTAATATAAAATTTAAATAAAAAATTTAAGTGGTGATTTTGATATAATCTTTTAAAAAAATTAAATACACTATCATAAATAAATTTGCATTCCTTTGATCATATGTTATTATGCAAGATTATTTTTTAATACTTCCCCCTTTTACCTCTTATAATAGCTCATTTGGGTGTATTCAACACAAATGAGTTTCTTTTAATAAGGTCTGCACCGGTTTTCCAAAATACGAAAATATCATCTCCGAAAGAGGACTAATATTGGAATTCCATCATTATTACCAGGTTTTGATATATCATGATTCTTAATTATATATATATATATATGTGTGTGTGTGTATAGATACATATGGGAAGGCTCACACTTTCGTATACATCTATGATGTCAACAGGCAATATGATTTCTATGATTTCAATAGTGATCAAGAAGGGATGCAATGGATTATCCTCTACCTGAGTTTAGGCATATGGTGCTTGCTTTGATTCTCATGTAGGAGTTGTAAGTAAAGGTTCGTAAGCAATGGAATATCTATTATAGGTTGAAGAGACGGGACTTTTTCAATAACAGACAAATGATAGGGTAAAAGGGCACCGCCGCACCGGGATGGTGAATGTGACATTAACAGTAAGCTACCAATATCGCTTAAATAAGAAATTTTACTAAGCATTTTATAAAGCTACAAGTAAAGATGAGAACATCCAAGGGCACTGCAACCACTGTACAACAAGTTATAAATGAAAAAAAAAAGGCAATGGGTATGGAACTTTTGTAAAGTACCTACGTTAAGGCACCTAACGAGTATGAACAAGGTCACAACAACAAATCTCCAAGTGTAATGCTTTCCAAGCTTTTACATCATTTCACTGCTATGAGGAGAGGCAAAAAAAAAAAAAAAAAAGGATTATACACAATGATACTAGGTGTGCATTTATCATTTAGTATGAGTAAGAAACTCATCGTTATAGATAATGATTAAAATTGTTTTAATCTTAACACCTGAACATGTTTTAGTAAAATTATACTTAAAACAAATATTCTACTTTGCCGTTGTAAAAAGTAATAACTCATTAATAGGGTTGGCAATTTGGGACTTGATTAGTCAGACTCGAACAAGACACGGCATAGTTTAAACAAGTTTAGGTATAGATAAAACCCACATAAGACACAAATTGATTAGACCCATCTAACCACGTTTAAACTTGTGTTCAGGTTTGGATTAGGGTTTTATACCCGTTTATTAAATAAGTTTTATAAACATGTCTCGAGTTTAACCCATGATCCCATTTACTATTTATAAATTTATATTTTCTTTTCTTCCTTTCATTTCCAACGAAGAGTAAAGTAAAAATGTAGATGGTTTTGTCCAATCCACAATCTACATGACAATTGATATGATTAAATTAATCGAGTACAAACATTTTTTAATAACTAGAGTTCCTTATATTTTTAACTTTTTTTCTTTCTCTTTCTCTTTCTCTTTCTTTCTAATCACAAGCCAAGCACATTGTAACTTGGCATTCATAAGCTTATAAGTTTGAATCCATTTTCAACTATCAATAAGACACCTGAAGTCTGGTGCCCGAAGTTTACTAAAATATGTAATTTACTATCTTCACTTTTTATTGTCATTTATACTACCTAACTTAGCTCTATTAATGACTATTTGCTAATGTAGCACATGTCACACCCTGAACAAGAGGAGTCATAACAGCCTTACCGTGTAAACTAACTTAAAATAAAAATTGACCCCATAGCTGCTATCATAGATACAATCTACATAAGGCATGCATGACTCAACTAGCTTAAAGCATTCATTCTAATAACTATGAGTAATCAAACTTGTGATATAGTTTTACAAAATACCTATTTTCTATAACTTATTGTCTCATAATATAACAATATTGACATAAACGTTTTACATCGAGAGTTATAATTTACAATCAGAGTTTATAAAAAAGTTACAGGTTTTGCAAACTATTTACAATAAGTTAGGAAACTAGTGGGCATCTTAGGGAATTCCCAATTAATTTCCTTAAAATTCAAAAGAAAAGACAAATGAAAGGTCAAAAGCTTAGGTTCAGTTGATTCTTCATCCCTCACTTTCCCAGTCAACAGCACACTAACTTAGGGTTAATGGTATCAAAACATCTTGATCTCCATTCAATACCTGTAAAAGAGTCTATGGGGATGTGAGCACAACTAACTCAGTAAGTAAGACGAAGTCAAAAGAGTACCAAACAATCACAAGTAAGGTTATTAATTATGATAAAATGCAATACAATCAATAAAATGAAACATCGCACAATGTTATCTGTTTCACTTTGAGATTAGAGAAATTGCATCCGTTCTAACCTGGATTGAGGACTTTTATTATGACTCAAATCAAACCAAACCTAGACTTATGCAATAGAGAATACCCTCCTCTCTTAACCGCCTTCGAACCATGACCCCTATCCTTACCGCAATCTTTTCGCCTATCACTTAGTTTGATTAAAGATGAGGAAAGAATCATTTCAGCTATCCTTATCGAAGGAAGTCAATATTTAGCCTGACACCCTAATCGTTTCCCCTAATGGGTGTTATGCATGTCTAATTTCGTTTTAGTCGAATAAACATTAGTGATTATCAAGGGTGACTAAACAAGTTCATACAATTCAAAGACAATGCGAACATGCATAACAGCATACCAAAGAGTTCAACTCCTATCACAATTGAGTATCATTCACACATACGGCATGCGTACAAACAACTAATTACAAGTATAATCAAAAGTACTTTTGAGTCTTCAAATACTTTAATACAGTATCTCAATAAACGGTGAATCTACAATCCTAACTTACTTATTCAGACGCTTACTACGGCAGACTCGAGCTATCAACAATTTGACCATTAGGAGATCCCATATATACATAAAAATCGAATTTAATTTTCGTAATAATTATGAAAACATTAGAATTTGATTTGAAACAGTTATATATATATATATATATAAATACATGAACACAATAATATATAGTTTTATTATTATTATATATATTAAGTTAAGTTATTAATTATTGATAATATACGTAATTTATACTATTACGTATTATATATAGTTTCGATCGTATTGAAACATACTTTTAATTTATTAGATCACATTTTAATTCCAGCAGGGTTACCGAAATATGAACGTTCTATAATATTATAAAGTTATAAATTATATTTCCTAAGATTGTCCAATTTTAAGAAAATTAGTATCGTTGGGTTCGTACAAATTAACGACACGTGTTACAAGTCATGCTCCTAAAGATAACTTTTAACGGGTAGTTCAAGTTTTTAATACAGTTATACGTATTTATCTAAATATTATCATATTATACATAATTTATATTATTAAATTGTATTTTACTTGATTTGTCTATATAACGCTATAATATGAGTATTATCTAACTCCAATATATCTATAATGTATCCCGATAAAAAAATCAATAAATATATTAAAAATACTCTTTTTATCCAATCTGATCAACAACCTTATACATATTTTTTATTTAACTATTTAATTCATTTTAACTTATTATTACTAAAAATACATCCTGCTTTATAATTTAAGTCATTTTATTCAAAAATTCATAATAAATAGTTCGGGTCATCAAATAATTTCCTGAAAATTTCTATAGACTCTTAAAAATATAGGGAACTCAACTATTACTTGGTTTCAAGTTTTCGACCTATCGCCTATATATTCGTATTTATGATTTTACCCTTAAATTATCTAAATTACTTAATTATGATCCTTTTTACACTAAATTAATTTCAATCGGACCTAACATTGTTATTATTCACTAGAGATCAATACATGTCCATTTCATCATTTAATTTCATAATTTCCTATTTATTTCATAATTTTAGCCTATTTTCAAGCTATTTTTAGGCCAAAAAATGTAATAAATATTATAAATATTCAAATCAAAATTCAGGTTACATAACAATTATATATATATCATATACATCTTACAAAAAAATTTTAAGCTAAAAAAAAAACACCATTTAGTACATTTATTTTATAATTCAAATTTCGAATGAATAATAGTTTTGTTAAGCAAGTATATTAAATATTACAAATTTTTCAAAAATAAAAATATCACACAAAATCATGTTCAAAATAACCTAACTACACTTTTTTTTTTCATAATTTTCTGGGTGGTTTAGGTATTTTTTAAAAATTATTGAAAAACAGGGCAAATAATCGACTTAGTTGTTCTTAGATTCTACGGTGGCCAGCAACAGTTGGGGGTGTATCGAACAGCCAAGGCGTTGCTTGGATTGGTGGTGACCAGTCAAGTTGGTCGTCAGGTGGTCGTTTGAGTTAGGTACGGTAGAGGCATGGTGGTTGCTCTATTTTTGGGTTTTTTTTTCTTAATTTGTTCAAATTTCCAGATTTTCTTTTTCCTCTCAATCCTAAGTTCCAAATTGCTAAACTAATACTTGTCTGTTGGGGTTTGCTATTTATAGGGCTTTGTCCACTGCCTAGGATTTTTTTTTTTAATTTTCTTTCTCCTTTTTCTAAGTAAGAGGTGTCAACTTATTAAGAAACTGCTTTTGACTCATTGCAAATCTACTATTGGAGTTGTGCCACGGTGAATTCTAACTTATCCAAAAATTTTCCAATCGAAATTTAGTCTTTTGGATGAGATTTATAATTCTTTTAGTAGTTTAAGTATATTTTATTAATATTTGGTTATTTATTAATATACAAGTATATATATCACCCGTAAAATGCAACTATACTTGTATAATTAAGTTTCTAACATATCTTTTATTTTTAGGATATGATTCTTAGTTAATTTCATGAATTCAACACAATATATATATATATATATATATATATAGTTAAGTAATTTATTGTTAATTTACAGGTATAATCTATTTATACTGGGTATACTCATAAAAATATGAGTATATTCATATAGAAAATCATATTATATTATCTTATCTCATTTTGGAGCATAATTAACTTATCTCTAAATTCTCATCGCAATCCTAACTCGATTTTAGGGTTTCTAAATATTTTAATACTATATTAAATAATCCTATTTTTAAAGGCAAAATTAGAATTTTGGGTCATTATTTTCAAAATCTAATTTCAATATGTCACTTCATCTAACTTTTTTATCTTAGTTGTAAAGTTTGGACTCGATTAAATAACTTTTCATAAAGACCCTAAATCTAGTTTCAATTGTCCTAAACACAATTTTAAGGGCTTACAACACATATTGACACAAGGTAGTATCATGAATGGATACATGGCATGACACCCTATCAATGTGCTAATGTGACATGACTTAACACGTAATACCTTATTGACATAGTACATATTAACTCGTAGTAATAGCATAAATGAACATATGGCATAACACTTTGTTAGTGTGCTGATGTAGCATAGCTTGATATGTAGTGCCTTACAAAAAGGATCAACTGCCAACATAGATCCAAGTGTAGCCCACACTAAGTCTACCAACTCATTTCTTCAAATAACCTAAGGGATAAACCATAATATATAAAGGGCTTATATTGTGTAGTATCCATGTGGGACTTATGATAAAGATGAACTCTAACTTGCAATTTTCGCATGGGAATGACTCAAATTTGACTCGATTTTTTTTACTTGATTTAACTTGGAATTTAAAAAAAAAAAATTTGCTCAATACTTAATTTACTTCATGATTTCTTTTAAATCGTATAAAAAATTTTACGAAAAAGTTCTCAAAAACATGCTGTAAATCCATGTTAAAGTGGCCTCTTCAACTGTAACACATGCTTAAAGAGCCTACTTTAACATTGATTTATATCATGCTTTAGAATGTTTTTCCTAAAAACTTTTGTATGATTTAAAAGGAATCATAAAGTAGATTAAATATTAAGCAACTCGTTTTAAATCGAAAGTTAAATCAATTAAGAAAAATTGAGTCAAATTCAAGTCTTTCTCATATGAAAATTGTAAGTTGAATTTCACCTGTATCACAAATCCCACATGGAATGCTACATAAGATAATCCCTATACATATATAACTTGAACATGAGACATGCTTATTAAACAAGTTGGGTTATAGGCTTAAATATTTAAACACAATTAATAACAGAAATTATCAACCCGATTCATGAATAAGTTTCACTCGTTAGATACACATATTTCTATCTATTTAATGTCATGATTTACACCTCAAGTTTACCAATTTTTCTAATTATATACCTAAAGTTTCAACTTATCTAATTATCTACTCAATTGAATATTTAGTTATCATTATCTATATCTCGGTTAACTCTAATTTATATTATTAATCTAGTCATCATGATTAGGTAATAAGGCGATTGCTTAAGGCCTTAGGGGTTTGTGTAGGGCTTTAAGGGGGTCATGCGACCCCCCACAAGTGGCCGTTAGCCACTAGTTAGCTGCTACAAAATAGTGGGTTGTGACCCACTTCAAAAATGTAGGTCATGAGATCCATTGACGACTGTCGGTGGTCACGCATGGCATTAGGGAGGTTACGCAACCCTCTTAAGGCCATAGATAACTACTAATAGGGATCAACGACTGATCACATGCTCTCGAGCCTAAGGGCTTTTTTAGATAGTTCGCCGAGCTGTCCGAGATAAGTTAAGCACTAAGGAGTAAGGTTTACCCCAATTCGATCTGCAAAGCTACTTTGCTCTTCACACCATCCAAGAAACTGTCGAGGTAATTAATCGACATGCGAAGCCAACCCCTTTGAAATACCCCAGTCTAAGCACCAAATTTGGAAAACAGCTATCTCCACAGTACCGAAGCCAAGTTAACAATTGTCAGGAGCCGACCACCCGAGGCCAACCTGAATATAAGCCGTCCTTGAGCCAACCTTTGTCCAACCCTAGCAATCAAAGCTGTCAACGTCGACCAGACTTAATAAAGACCTACCCCTACTCGGCTTATAGTGTTATTGGGACCATAGATTGAATAAAACGTACTCGTACTATCCTTTCTAACATCCATATTATCCTTTTTGGTAGAGTATATTCTTTTGCCCAAATACTTGCTTTCCATGTAAATTATTCTCCTTTTTGTTTAACAAATAAGGATCCATTTTTGTAAACTTATGTAATTTAGGACTTAATTTAACTGAGTACTATAAATACTTACATAATATAAAAGTTGCATCATCATATAGAGAATACACTAAACTTTTCCTCTCTTTTAAGCTAAGTATCCTTCTACTTACTCTTAAGCTACTCTTATCTAGCCCATTGAGCGTGGACTAGAGGCAAGTGACCTTTAGCTACACTTATGCATCATATTAAGTGTGATTTAAGCTTGTATGAGGTGTTAGTGCGTCATATCTATTGTCGGTGCACAAGAATCCCTGCTTAACCTCAACTTTCATTTATGTTTTGAGTTATCTCGTAGCCTAGACCTACCCTTTTGGTTACGCATGATATTGGGCCAGTATGTTCATCTACGAAGTCTGTATCATCTTGGAATTAAAGCTTAGCTATGTTTGAAGCTGGATTCTACTACTGTATTCTTTAAGTGGTTTATTACTACTCTCGTGTGATAACAGTTCTATTGTTAGCTACACTTGTGCATCATATTAAGTGTGATTTGAGCTTGTATAAAGTGTTAGTGCGTCATATCCATCGTCGGTGCATAGAAATCCCTGCTTAACCTCAACTTTCATTTACTTTTTGAGTTATCTCATAACTTAGACCTACCCTTTTGGTTACGCATAATATTGGGCCAGTGTGTTCATCCACGGAGCTTGTATCATCTTAGAATCAGAGCCTGGCTATGTTTGAAGCTAGATTCTGCTACTGTATTCTTTAAGTGGTTTATTACTACTCTCGTGTGATAACAGTTCTATTGTTAGCTACACTTGTGCGTCATATTAAGTGTGATTTGAGCTTGTATAAAGTGTTAGTGCGTCATATCCATCATCGGTGCATAGAAATCCCTGCTTAACCTCAACTTTCATTTACTTTTTGAGTTATCTCATAACTTAGACCTACCCTTTTGGTTACGCATAATATTGGGCCAGTGTGTTCATCCACGAAGCTTGTATCATCTTAGAATCAGAGCCTGGCTATGTTTGAAGCTAGATTCTGCTACTATATTCTTTAAGTGGTTTATTACTACTCTCGTGTGATAACAGTTCTATTGTTAACCTTGGAGTTTAGTAGTTGAGAAGTGTTCTATGCTTTGTTTTCCCTTATTTTCGATACACAAAACAAAGTATGGTTGACTATTCGTTTGTTGCATAATTGTTGTGGTGATTGGAGTATCGGTTATTGATCTTTAAGTGGTATTATTAGACGTCAATTTTGGTTAATTAACCATTAATGTCAAACTCAAGTGTTTAAGGAACTGTAAGAAACCAAGAAAGTGGTACTCGACATAGCCAAAGGTAAGAAAGAAGCTTCACACCTCAATTAGTGGGTGATCGCTTGGATAGGCTTACTGACTTAATAGTTAGTTTGGCGACTATTATCTAAGAAGATAGGCAGCGGGCTAGGAATAGCCCCACTAGAGAACATGAGCAGTAAGGCTGAGGCAATGGTTAGTTTAATTGAGTTAACACCCCAGCTCAACTACCCTAAGCTAAAAGAATTGGTAGGAATGCGAGACTAAGGCTAGCACTTGAAGAGATTGAGGAAGAAGCGGAAGGAGACGATGAAGTAAAGGAGTACTATAAGTCTAAAGAAAGAAATGTATAAGCCCCTAGAGTCAAAGGATTGATATGCATATCTTGAGTTTTTATAGAAGTGGTGATGCCGAAGACTACCTAGATTGGGTAGATGGGATTGAAAAGCAATTTAAATACCACGACATACCTGACAATGCAAAGGTTAGACTTGTTATGTTAGAGTATACCAGTTATGCCACCCTGTAGTGGAAAAACTTGCAAGCCATCCTATGGTGGAAAAACTTATAAGCCACCCTGATGTGTATTGATGCAGCGGTCTCGAACCAAGAATGGGTATTTGAGGTTTAAGGGAGTATGCAAAATAGGGAGTGAGAAGGGGGTTTTGACAGTGAATGTGTATGGATATCACATATCAAGACATAATCATGATAAGGGGTTTGAGCTCAAAATAAGGTTCGATATGACTTATGAACACTAAATGTTGCTCGAGGTTTCAAATGAGAAGTTAGATATAACTTACTAACTCACTTAAATGAAGGGGTTCGCTACAATCTTAAGGATAAGATTAATAAGAACGTAAGAAAGATTAAAGAGTTATTTGACACTCAATAATCTGAAAAAGCCAGCTTAACGAGGCTCAAGAATGTCCTTACTTCTAGAAGGAACGTTTTAGTGTATTTCTTTGTAAGAATACTCTTTACTGTCTGATTCTCTATCTCTCTGCTAATTATAAATGTTACTATTTATAGCAAGTCCTAAAGCCCTAGTAGCAAAATTGTAAATAATATACAAGACCTTAAACCCTAAAGAATGGCCCATAATCAAAATAAGGAAAATTTTTACAAACTTTATAAACTGTGCACTTGACGGAGTGGTCAACATGTAGTCATCTGAGCTGTTTATGGGCTCGAGTAGGGGCTGGTTGGCAATCGGGTGTCCGAGCTGGGATGGGATGCTTGGGAATCTTATTGTGCTTAGCTGAGCTCCTAATGAGGTTGGCCCACAGTTGTTGTATTCGTAGATTACTTTGTGCGAACTTTCCTGTGTTGTACCGAGCTGCTCTTTAACCTTGAGTGCTCGACCTTATAATTTCTCAACAAACAACAAACTTAAGGCCGAGTAGCTCCTTTCCTTCCCCTCAATCTTCTGGTATTAGCTCAACTTCAGCTTTGAATAATTTGGCCTGAGGTTAAGACAGGTTGGCTTCAACTTCTGGCAAGTCGGCATTAGCTTAAGACAAGTTGGCCTCAGCTTAGAGATCATCGGGGACCAATTCCTATCATCATCGTGGGGTTGAAAAGAAGTCATCCTCGACTTTAGATTATGAGTGTAGGCTTAGATGCCAAACAAACTTCTCTTCTCTTTTCTCTTCACCATGGGTACCGAGTGGCTCTAAATTTCCTCAACGCTCATGGGGGTAAAGCAATAGCTCTTCCCATCCTTCCTAACCATGTAGGTATTGAGGAAGCCATCATGGATCACTTTCCGGTCATACTCCCAAGGTCAGCCAAGAAACAAGTTTGATGCATTCATAGGTACTACGTTGAAGTCAACCTCTTCCTCATATTGTCCAGCGTTGAAGGTTATGCAAGCTCTCTTATGTTCATAGACTATACCCTTATCATTAAACCGCTTCAGTCCATATGGTCAAGGATATAGGTAAGTCGACAATTTCATCTTTCTTACTAGCTCAATGGAAATGAAGTTGGTGCAACTGCCTCCATCAACAACTAGGGAACAGGTCTTCCCATTTACCAAACATCGAATCTGAAATAAATTCTCTCTTTGGCTTAGATCTTCTTTAATGTCGACTCGTCTACTTATTAAGGCTAGGGGCTCTCCTATCTCAAGATAGACGTTAATTGTTTCCTTACTCTCAAAGCGCTTATCACTTTGGCTCTCTACTTAAGCATCGAGTCCTTCACCTTTCAAAATCATTACCCTCTTATTTAGGCATTAGGAGGCAATGTATCTATAACCTAAGCATTTGAAGCACTTAGCTTCTCAGGCTTTGGTGTTGGACACTGTCTCCTTTTGTACTTTCTCAGCGTCAGCCTTGTCAAGTCGGCTTAACTCTCCTCTCTCCATCTTTTTCTTAGGCTTTTTCTTTTCTTCATACCTCTTAGGCTTAGGGTTACCTTGTTGAGGTTAGATGGTTAGCCTCTAATGTCTTCTCCTCCTTTATCTCTCCACTCTTAATGCTAAATTAATTAGCTCATCCAATGAGTTGAACTGTTGTAATTCAATTACGTTAACAATGTCATCTTGAAGTTGGTTTAGAAACCTGGCAATGTTATGACCCTATAGCTCAGCAATCTCACATCTTGTCATCAAGGTCTCATACTCTTGTAAACACTCTTCAATAGTATTTCAACCTTGTCTTAGGTATTGGAACATATGGAGCATTTGTTGCTTGAAGTAAGTTGACATAAAGTGTTAATTCATCAATCGCTTCATAAGCCTCTAAGTTTTGATCAGCTCTTCTCCTTCAGCATCTTGCTTGGTAACCAACTTATCCCACCAAAGGCTTACATATTCAACAAGGGATAATGAAGCCAGCTTAACCTTTGTTCGTTTATCATACTAGTAGCATTCAAACAACTTCTTGACTTGGGGAACTCAGTCAAGGAATTCTTTAGGTTGGCTACTTCCATTAAAGGTTGGCTGTTTCAACTTGACATTATCAAGTGCTTGGCCAGGTGCTTAGGGTTCATCCCTTACATTTCGAGTTGGTTGGTTCACCTCGAATTGGCCACTTCTGTTAGAGCTCTACTCGACAATGTTTCTTCTCAGCTTTAGTTCTCTTCGACTCACCTCAAAGTCAATACTCTTATCATTACCTCTCCTTGGCTTAGGTCGGTTTTCTCTTCTCCTTAACTCGGCAGCTCTTCTTGGCTGTCATTCATCATTGTCAAGCTCATTAGAACCACTTCTACTTATGGATGTGCGCTCCCTTCTTTCTTCTTGACCATTACATCTGTGGCATCTAACTAAACCAGTAAGCTCCTGGATAGAATCGATGAGATTCTAGATCTGATATTCTAAGTTATCAACACATCGCCTCAAACTTCCACAAGGGCTGTCACCACTGTTATTGACACTATCTTCAAACATTCTTGTTCATACAGTAATATCTAGAAAATTAAACAAACACAATTTTCAGCAAAAACGACTGTAGTAACCCAGAAATGACTACCAATTGACTTCTGTAACTACCCACAACTGTTAAATACTTCCATAGTAACTAGAATCAATTGCTGAAACTACTATTACTCGACTCAATTAGCAACACAATACCACGATTAGTAAAAACACGAACAACACACAATACTACAAAACGACACAAACAGATGTCCAAACCACGAATCAACTTTGAAGAACACTAACACGTGTGTCTTCCCAAAGCTCTGATACCAACGAAGCTGATGCATATGGACGTAGTAGGTCTCGAACCAAGAATGGGTATTTAGGGTTCAAGGGAGTATGCAGAACAGGGAATAGGAAGGGGGTTTTGACAATGAATGTGTATGGATATTACACACCAAGACATAATCACAATAAGGGGTTTGAGCTCGAAATAAGGTTCGATACAACTCACAAACACTAAATATTGCTCGAGGTTTCAAATGAGAGGTTAGATTTGACTCACTAACTCGCTTAAATGAAGGGTTTCGCCACAATTTAAAGGACAAAATTAATAAGAATGTAAGAAAAATTAAAGAGTTATTCAACACTCAATAATCTAAAAAAGCCAGCTTAATGGGGCTTAAGATTGTCCTTACTTCTAGAAGGAACGTTTTAGTGTATTTCTTTGTAAGAATACTCTTTACTATTCGATTCTCTATCTCTTTGCTAATTACAAATGTTGCAATTTATAATAAGTCCTAAAGCCTTAGTGGTAAAACTGTAAATAATATATAAAGCCTTAAACCCT
Organism: Lumnitzera littorea; assembly: GCA_024138015.1. Lineage (NCBI taxonomy): Eukaryota > Viridiplantae > Streptophyta > Magnoliopsida > Myrtales > Combretaceae > Lumnitzera > Lumnitzera littorea. The sequence goes on from JAMXBB010000010.1 coordinate 72,866,570, forward strand.
AAAGAATAGCCCACAATCAAAATAAGGAAAATGTTTACGAAGTATACAAAACTTTGCACTTGATGAAGTGGTTAGCATGTAGTCATCCAAGCTATCTGTGGGCCCAAATAAAGGTTGGTTGGCAGTCAGGCATTTGAGTCGAGGTGGGATGCTTAGAGTCTTATTGTGATTGGCCGAGCTCCCAGTGAGGTCAGCCTACAGTTGCTATATTCGTGGATTGCTTTGCATAAACTTTCCTATGCTATGCTAAGTTATTCTTTGGCCTTGAGTGCTCAGCCGTGTAGTTTCTCGACTTTTTGGCAAACGATAGACTTGAGGCCAAGTAACTCCTTTCCTTCCCCTCAGTCTTCTAGTATTAGCTCGACTTCGGCAAAAGCTATTTGGCCTTAGCTTTGAAATTCGGCTTCGGGTTAAGACAGGGCGGCTTCAGCTTTTAGCAAGTCGACATTGGCTTAAGACAGGTTAGCCTCGACTTAGAGATCATCAAGGATTGATTCCTATCACACTCGAAGAAGGGAAAGAGAACGAGAGATTAAGAGTTGGGATGAAATGAAGAGTATTATGCAAAGAAGGTTTGTGCTGAGTTATTATTTACAGGATGCCTTTAAAAGACTACAAGCACTCAAATAAGGAGGGTCAAGTGTAGACACCCATGTTAAGGAATTCTAAATGTTAATGATTTGATGTGAAGTCATAGAATCAGAGGATTGAACTGTATCTTGATTCATTGGTGCATTGAAGTATGAAATTAGGGATGTCCTAGAAACCCTAGATATCGGAATGCTTGATGACGCAATCCAAGCTGCCTAGAGGATAAAAAGGCGCCAAGCAGGAAGGTTCTAACCACCCATTAGCCGACCAAGCAATAGTTGAGTAGTTTCAAGTAAACTTGTGCGAATAGAACCAAGTAAAGTTACTAAGATCCTGACCTACTTAGACTACCTGAGGCGAAGAGAAGTAACCCCTAAGGAAGTTTGAGAAGGGATAAAGTTCAGGCAGGAAGACGAATGAGATCAAGTATTGCAAATGCTAAGGATTTAGACACATGGCCACTCAATATTCAAATAGGCAAACAATAGTAATCTAAGGCAAGGTACCGATTGTTAAGGTCAGCGGTATTGATGAAGAAATAGAGGAGCTAAAAGAAGACAGGTAGACCGAACTGTCCAAGGAAGAAGTCATCTACAGTGAGGAAAGCAACTTTATGCCAACCACTCTAGTGTTGAGAAGGACGATGAGTGTCAATCTTATGCCTAAAGACGAACAGAGGGAAAATCTCTTCCATATTGGATGTAAGGTGAATAGGTCCCTGTATGTACTGATCATTGACAATAGGAGATGTACCAATGCATCTTTTGCATTTATGGTCCAGTAGTTGAAATTACTAACCATGCCCTACCCAAAACCTTACAAGCTTCGTTGGCTTAGTGATAAAGGAGCCCTACATATGAACAAATAAGTGTCTGTGCTGATCTACATTAGTAAATATCAAGATGAAGTGCTCTGTAATGTGCTGCCCATGAGTACATCCTACATTCTACTTAGATGACTATGGATGTTTGATCGAGTAGTTATATATGACAAAAGAAGGAATACATGTTCTATGGAGCATGAAGGTAAGAGGATGAAATTGAGTCTTATGACTGCCAAGCAAGTAAAGGTCATGTAGTCCCAACTTAGCCAAACCTTGAAGAAAGAGGCTTTAGTGATGACCCGAGCTAAACTGAAAAGGGAGATAGAGCTCAAAGGATCAACCTATTTACTTATCCAAAGAATTCTAGAGATGAGATTCGATGAGGAGTTGTTTGCCGAGGTAAAAACCTTCCTAGAGGAATTTTCCAACCTATTTCCAGAAGAACTATCGAAAGGTTTGCCCTTAATCTGAAGCATCGAACATGCGATCGACCTATAGCTAGGAGCTGCACTACCGGAAAAGCCTACCTATAAGCTGAATCCTAAATAGGCCGTCGAGCTGCAAAAGCAAGTAGATGAGCTAATGAAGAAGGAGTATGTGCGCAAGTCTCTTAGCCTCTGTGTCGTTTCGGCCTTGTTAGTTCCAAAAAAGGATGGTTCTTAGAAGATGTGTATGGATAATCGATCGATCAATCGAATTACCATCAAGTACAAGTATCCCATGCTCAGGCTTAATGACATGCTAAATGAATTAAGCGAAGCAAGAGTATTCTCCAAGATTGACCTTAAATTTGGATACCATCATATTCAAATGCACGAGGGTAATGAGTGGAAGATCGCATTTAAGACATGACATGGTTCATATGAATAGCTTGTAATGCCATTTAAACTGTCTAATGTGGCGAGCACATTTATACACCTGATGAATCATATGCTCTAAGAATTAATAGGAAGGTTTGTCATAGTTTATTTTGATGACATTTTGGCATATAGCTCTGATCTAAAGACTCACTAAGAGTATCTTCAAAGAGTCTTTGCAAAACTCCGAGATGAATAACTCTACGCCAATCTGAAGAAGTGTGACTTTTGCTGATCCAAGGTGATCTTCTTGGGGTTTATTGTAAGTAGAGGTGGCATCCAAGTCAACGATGAGAAAATAAGAGCAATCATAGAGTGGCCTGAGCTAACCTATTTTGCAAACGTGAGAAGTTTGCACGGCCTAGCATTGTTCTATCACAGATTTATAAAGAATTTCAGTACAATTGCCATCCCACTTACCGAACTGTCAAAGAAGAGAGTTGAGTTCAGATGGGGAGAGAAAGAGAAGAGGAGTTTTGGGGAGGTGAAAGAGAGGCTAACTACAACCCTCGTCTTAGCTCTATCGAGCTTTAGCAAAGTGTTCAAAGTAGAGTGTGATGCATTCGGACTCAGCATAGGTACTATGCTGACGCAACCGTCCTATTACTTACTTCAGTGAGAAACTCTGAGAAGCTACACTCAACTATTCTGTCTATGACAAGAAGTTCTATTCCTTAATCTAAGCCCCAACGATATGGCAACACTATCTATTGCCTAAAGAATTTGTGATCTATACCAATCATGAATCCTTGAGGTATCTGAAGAGCCAACCTAAGTTGTCTTTGAGGTAAGCTAAATGGGTCAAGTTCATGGAGAGTTTTTCTGATGTCGTAAAATACAATAACGGAAGGAACAATGTAATAGCCGATGCCTTATCGAGACAATAAACCTTCCTGACCGAGCTGTAAACAAGGCTAATTGGTTTTTCAACCATAAAGAATTTGTATGCTAAGGACCTACACTTTGGTCCTATCTATACTCGATGTGACGAAGGACAAACACTGGACAACTATCACAGGGAAGACGAATACTTATTCAGGAAGAGGAGGCTATGTATCCTGACCTGTTCCACGAGAGAATTGCTAGTGCACGAGGCACATAAAAGAGGATTAACAGGACACTTTAGCCAGTGCCGAACCCATGAAGTACCATCTGCGAGATTCTTTTGGCCGAAAATGATGAGAGACATACAGTCTATGTTAGAGAAGTGTGCAACCTGCCAAAAGGCCAAGAGCCAAGCTAAGTAAGGACATTATCTACCCTTGCTCGTCCCAACAAAACTATAGTTCAAGTTAAGTATAGACTTCATGTTAGGATTCCCGAGGATGTCCTAAGGGAAGGACTCTATCATGGTGGTTGTAGATTGATTTAGCAAGATGACACATTTTATGCCCTGTTCCAAAACTAATGACACTTTAGCTATCTCTTTTCTTTTCTTACAGGAAGTAATCAAACTTCACAAAGTTCCTACAACCATTTTTTTGGACCGAAACCCAAAGTTCATGAGCCACTTTTGGAGGATACTATGGAGGCGAATGGGGACTAAGCTATTGTATAGCACATCCTACCATCCACATATCAATGGACAAACTGAGGTTATCAACTAAACCATAGGAACTTTGTTGTAGGTTGCTGTCGAATGAAACATGGTCAACTGGGATTTGTATCTACCAATCATTAAGTTCACCTACAATAGGACTACCTACATTGTAACAAGCATGTCTCCATTCAAGGTTGCCTATCGGTTTAACCTCGAGCTTCCGATAGACCAAGTACCCCAATCGAAGCTTAATGATGATCGGCCAGTCGTTGAAAGAGTTGAGATCATTAGAGCCATGCACTAGAAGGTTATAGAGCAAATGAACTAAGCTAATGCTAAGCTTAAGAAGCGAGGCCGAGGACAAAGGAAGAGAGAATTTCAACTAGGTGATTTGGTTTGGATACATCTCAGCAAGGAATGACTCCTAAACTTAAGGAAGAGCAAGTTGTCTCCTAAAGCCAAAAGACCTTTCAAAGTACTTGAAAAGATCAATCCTAATGCCTATAAGATTAAATTACTTGAAGGATATGGACTTTAAGACTCCTTCAACATTGCCGATCTCCAACCTTACACTCCTGAAGACGAGCAACCTAGAGCTGAACTAGATTTGATCCCAAATCTCAAACAACCTTAAAGGGATGATAGGGATCAAGGATCAATCATGCACTATCGGGCCTAAGGGCTTTCTTAGATAGTTCGTCGAGTTGTTCGAGGTGAGTTAAGCATCAAGGAGCAATGTTTATCTCAGTCCAATCTATCGAGCTACTTTACTCTCCACACCATCCAGGAAGCTGCTGAAGTGATTAGCCGACATGTGGAGTCGACCCCTCTGTAACACCCCAGTCTAACCACCAAATTAGGAAAATAATTATCTCCACAGTACCGAAGCCGAGTTAACAATTGTCAAGAGCCGACCACCCAAAGGTAACTCGAATGTGAGCTATCCCTGAGCTAACTCTTATCCAACCCTAGCAATCAAAGCTGCCGAACTGCCGACACCGACTAGACCTAATCATGGCCCACCCTTGTTCGGCCTACAATGTTATTAGGACTACAGACTAAGTAAAATATGTATGCACTATCCTTTCTAGTAAAGGATATTCTTTTCCACGAATACTTGCTTCCCCTGTAAATTATTCTCTTTTTTTTTTAATAAGTAAGAATCCATTTTTATAATTTTCTATAATTTAGGACTTACCCTAACTAGCCACTATAAATACTCGCATAATATAATAGCCACATCATTATACAGATAATACACTGAACTTTTTCTTCCTCTTGAGCGAAGTATCCTTTTGCTTACTCTTGAGCTACTCTTATCTGGCCTATTAAGCGTAGATTAGTGATGAGTGACCTCTAGCCATACTTGTATATCATATCAAGTGTGACTTAAGCTCGTGTGAGGTATTAGTGCATCATATACATTGTCGGTGCATGAGAACCCCTATTCAACCTCGACTTTCATTTACTTTTCGAGCCATCTCGTAACTCGGACCCACCTTTTTGGTTACGCGTGATATTGGGCCCGTATGCTCATCTACGAAGTCCATATCAACTACCAAATTGGTTTATTATATTGAATGGACAATCGTTATAAATAGGAGTTAACTGAGATATAAATGGGTGACAACTAAATCTTCAATTAAGAGAATAATTACAAAAAATGATAAAATTAAGGTATAAACTGTGATATTACCCCTATTTCTATCTATGTTCTTGTATGTACGAATAGGTAGAACGAATACCTATTTATATAAACAACTTATCATTAGATAGACTATAAGTGGGTTTTACATCTTGTGAACATTCAAAAAATTTGATGAACAATACATCAAACAAAATATTTTCAAATTAATAAGCATTATTTTGAATGCATATGTATTAACTAAAATGATTTCCTCTATTGGATTTCACAACATAATAGCAAACACTGCATTTACTCCTAAACTAGAGGCACTTTGCCAACCCACACTTAGGGAATCCTTTTCCGCATACATTATGCATATCACATATCGAATCTATCTATTAAGGACAATATTTCCACCCTAGACTTCATAATGTTGCATATTAAAATGGTAATTGATTGTATGCTAGATTATTTGTCCATTTGGCAAAAATATTGCAAAAAAAAAATAATTATAATTATAATGCATTAGTACCACGCAAAATTAAAAGGGATGTTTACTATAGATGGATTCTATCTATTAACTTCCGCAAAGCACTATTGACCACAAGCACGCACTGTATAATTTCATTATGCTCAATATCCTCGATATACCACGTCAAAATGATCAAGATGCATGAATGAAGTTATTACAAATGTTTAGAATTTTTTATGATTGTACAAAAATATTTTTATACATTTAATCAACTAAGCTTGCACATATTTGTTCTTTTGGAAACTTTATATATACTTTCTACATTATATGACACCCGACACGACCCTATACTATAGTTTTGTGTCAACAACATATCTAGAAAGTGGTTGACTTATTATAGGAAAATTCCTTATGTTTATCTTGTTGCTATGACTTTAGACCCTCAATGTAAAATAGAAAGGTTTAGTGATTATTGTAAGCTTACATTATGAATATCTATATTATTAAAAAGAAAAAGATGGGTTTTGTGTCTTTTTTTAATTTACCCGAATTGCCCATGATAATATTCTTATTTCTACATCTATTATATGAAGGTTTAGTAATAATTTATAATTTGCTTAACATTATATTGTGTATTTTTTAAAAGGCTAAATAGAAGACAAAGTAAAAAAATTGGTGAACTTGGTGCTACATATCTTTTTAGATTTTTCTATCATCCATTCAATGCTTCACGTGAATATTGTGAGGTTAATTCATGAAGAAGGGTGCAAGCTTTTCTTTTTTATCAATATTTTATAATTTGCTTAGCATTGTATTTGTGCATTTTAGTGAATATTGAAATCAAATGTGAGATAGAAGATAAAGTAAAGAAATTGGTGAACCTAATGCCACATATTTTCTTAGGTCTTTCTATCATTCATTCGATGCTTCACATGAATATGATGAGGTCAATTCGTGAAGAAGAGTGTAAGCTTTTCTATTTTTTAATCATTTATGATATATTTTTGTTTTTAATACCTTTTGTTTTTCACTTGATGTTATTTATCATATATGATATGTTTTTGTTTTAATACCTTTTTCTTTTCACTTCAATATTGTTTATCTTCATCAAACTATATTCAAATATAATATAATTTACAATTTTTTAAAGATTATTTCGTTCAATGGGAACGCTTAGTATTTTTAAATGTTTAAAATCATTTATTTTAATAGGCACCAGTAGAATTGTTTAATGTTGAAACTATAACACTATGTTAAAGCAATTGGAAAAGGAAGAGAGGAATGAGGAAGGAAAATTTTAATTTCCATTATTTGGAAATAATGATTAAAAATGAAGGGAATATGGGAAGATTTAAATTCATAGCTTATAAATGCAATTTTTTAACTAGGAATGGATAAACATTTGAATCCATTAAAAAATTGAGAATGTGGCCAAATAAATACATAATGGATTCATTTGGTAGTTTTAATAAAAAAGGAGTAAGGAATATGGATCGATTAACACATGTGACAGTTTCCTAATTAGTATCCTGGAATATTTGATAATAGTTATTGCTTCTAAAATCTTATGGTAAGAATAAATAGTAAATCATCCTGGAATATTTGATAATGGTTATTGCTACTAAAATCTTATGGTAAGAATAAATAGTAAATCATAAGTGATGGAATTCCAATTTTTCAAATTCAAACTGTAGTTTAAAGTTTGCAAAGTAAGAATGAGATTTTGCGACTTCATTTATTATAAAGAATATGGAAAAACTTTATTATAGAGGTTATATTATTTAATTGAGACAAGTTGCACTAGCTACATGAGAAGGGCACTTTACATGTTATGCAACAGGTCCTCATACTGCTCTCAGTCGAAGTTTGTCAAGACAAAGTGTTATGTGATGTCTTACCCATGTGTGCATCACACATTTTACTGTACCAACCTTGGATGTTTGACCAAAGAGTCCTTTATGATGAATTTAGGAAAATCTGTACATTTAAGTATAATGAAAAGAGGATTGTGTAAAGCCTAATGACCCCCAATCAGGTTAGGGACATGTAGACTCAACTAAGCTAAGCATAGAAGAAGAAGAATCTTGTTATGACCCAAGCTAAATTGATGCAAAAGATGAGATTAGATGCCCCAACCTTCTTACTGATTCAAATGATGATGGAGTTGAAAAAGGAAGAGATTGAATTGACTACTAAGGTGTACAGGATGACTAAAGAGTTTGTAGACTTATTTCTTAAGGAGTTACCTAAGGAATTCCCTCTATGTTGAGGAACAGAACAATGAATTGATTTACATGCAAGAGCTACATTATCGAACAAGTTTACATACATAAAGAATCTAAGGTAACCTGTTAAGCTCCAAAGATAAGTGGATGAGCTAATTGAATGAGACTATATTTGTAAATCGCTAAGTTCATGTATTGTACATACCTTACTAGTGCCAAAGAAAGATGGGAATTGGAGAATATGTTAATAGTTGAGCTATCAACAAAATCATGATCAAGTATAGATATGTAATCATGAGGCTAGAAGAGAAAATGAATGAACTTCATGGTGCAAGAGTATTTTCAAAGATCGACCTTAAGTTAGACCACCATCAGACCAAAAGGCAATTGGGTGATAAGTGAAAGATTACATTCAAGAATAGGTATGGATTGTATGAATGGATGGTGATGCCTTTCAGTGTCTCCAACACGTTGAGCACATTTATGAGGTTGATTAATCACGTGCTTTGAGATTTTATTAGGAACTTTGTAGTCATTTACTTCAACAACATACATGTATATAGTCTAGACATGGAGAGCCATTGCAAGCATCTTCAATCTAATTTCAATGCTATCTAAACTAAGAACATTTGGGAATTTGAAGAAATATGATTTTTGTCAATCCGAAGTTATGTTTCTAGGTTTTGTTGTTTATAGAGGAAGAGTGCAAGTGGATGAGGAGAAGATTTGAGAAATTGTGGAATAGCCGATTTTGACCTATTTTGACAAATTTTGAAGCTTTCATGGATTGACTTCATTTTATCGCTACTTCATCAAAAACTTCAATATGATTGTGGCTCCACCAATTGATCTTAAAGATAAGAATGTGGAGTTTATGTAAGGAAAGAAAGAAGAGGAAGTTTCGAAGAGGTGAATGAGAGATTAACTTGTTATCCCATCCTAGCTCTCCTACACTTTGAGAAGGTCTTCAAAATGGAGTGCAATGAATCAAGAGTTGGCATAGGAGTAATGTTAATGCATAAGGGCCAACCTGCCTACTTTAATGAGAAGCTAAGTGAAGCACACTTAACTGCTTAGTCTATGATAAGGAGTTTTACTCCTTGATATGAGCTTTTACCATTTAGCAATATTACTTGTTGCCTAGACAATTTGTGATTTAGAAAAACCATAAGTTGTTGAGATACTGACAAGCTAGCCTAAGTTGCCAAAGAAGTAGGCAAAGTGGATCAAGTTTATGTAAGGTTTCTCTTATATGGTGAAGTACAAGAAAAAGAAGACCAATGTGGTTGCCGATGCATTGTAGAAGAGACACTCAGTCTTAACTGACCTATAAACTTGACTCCCTGGATTTTTTGTTATCAAGGATTTTTACGCTCAAGACCTATACTTTGGTCCAATCATTGCCCCATGTGTTGAAGGATAAGTTGTTGATGAGTACTTTATCGAGGACTGATATCTATTCGAAGGTGGGAAGCTATGCATCCCAACTTACTCTATATGGGAATTGTTAGTGAATAAGGCACATGGTAGAGGATTATATGGCCATTTTAGCAAAAAGTTTACCAACAAATTGTTAAAGTCAAAAGATTCTTTTGGGCAAAGATGATGAAGGATGTATATAGTGTGCTTGAGAAACCTACGTTTTTTAAGAAGGCCAAGAGCCGAGAAGAACAAAAGCAATACTTGCCCCCACTTATTCCAACCAAGCCAAAGTCCGAACTGACCAATAACTTTGTTATTACATTGTCGAGAACATCTTAAGGGAAGGATTCTATCGTAGGCATGGTGGATAGGTTTGGTAAGATGACACACTTCATGTCATGCTAGAAAACTAATGACCCCACACATTTTGCTTGTTTGTTTTTACAGGAGATCATGAAGCTGCATAAGATACTGATAACACTCTTTTTATACATTTATTTTAAGGTAATTTTGTTAATATTTTAGTGCTTATTCTTATTTGTGAAATATGTTATTTGTAGGCTTTAATTGAAGAGATTATTAAAGTCTTGATTATTTCTAGAAAGATTTAATGAAGTTTTAGAGCTTTGATGAAGAATATGTTTAATGATATTGGCAAGGAAGCAAGATTTTATTAAAAATTAAAGGCCAAAGAAGATCATTCTTATGATTTGTACTCATAATACTTGTCTCCAGGAATTTTAAGAGTTTTATTTGCAATAAGAATCATGATTGAAGTTTGTGGCCATTATCTTAAGGCATGAACGTGTTGTTAAGAAGAAAATTCCTTAATTTTGGAAACTTCTTCTAACCTTAAGTCTTGAGTCTCATAAACTAAAGTCTAGGGATAATATAGTAAGAGAAGAAAATGTATGGTTGAGCCTTGGAAGAGAAGGAGGAATAGAGTACGGCTAAGATTGTTTCTTTTCTTTACTCATTTTAGTTTTGTAGGTCCCAAAAGTAACCGAGGGGGTGGAATTGGTTATTTCTAAGTCTGAGACTTTTTCATAAAACAAAATTAAAGATGTCCCCTTTAATTACTTTAGCAAGATTAAGCACAAAACAATATATGAAAATAAATAAAGCACAAAAATGAAGGAGATTAGGGTTAAGAGTGCTTTGACCTTATGCCCATTACGCTCTTCCAGCTTCACTACTAGAGACCTAATAATCCTTAGCGGTGTCGTTCTACTATCTATTTTTTGCTAACTTCAATAAAAAGAAACAATTACAATTCTTTCTGCTTTGTCTCACTAGACCACTCTTACCTATATATAGATCTATAGAAATTTGAAACTCTCTCTAACACAAAACCTATCACACAAACAATAATGTTTACAGAAACAATGAAGATAAAATATAAAGATCATCTAAATGAAAGTATACAATAAAGTCATAATATGAAAGTAGAATAGTTAGTATTGTCTCTAAATTAGGTTTTGAATGTGCTTTTGAATTCTCTCGAATGTCAAGTTTTTAGTAAACAATTGCAAGTCCGTATCAATCTAAGTTTTGAACTGCCTTGCTTATATATACTTCAGTTGCAACATATCTTTGCTAAGATCTTGGAGGACTCTTGAACAAATCTTGAAAAATTTGAAGATATCTTGAACTAGCCATTAGAAATTGTGATCCCTTGATTAGTAGAAATGAATCTTTAGTGATTGTTATCTTTCAAATCTAAAACTTGAATCTTGTGAAATAACATAGTTTTCTCTTATTTTTGAACTCTTGAAATTGAATTTAAATAAAAAATTCGTCTAAAATACCCATGTTTCTTCTCTTGATAGACTCATCAAATCCATAAGATTACCTTCTCAAACCTAATCTTAAGATATATCTATAACACCCATTTGATTTGAATTCAAATTTACTTTAAAACCTCCACCAAATCTCCACATTTTGAATTTAAAAAAAAAAATATTTCCAATAAATTCTTCACCATATCTTCAAGTAAATTTGAATACTCAAATTTAAAAATATCTCTCCAAGTCAATCCTATATCTTATCTTTATCTTTTGAGGAGAATCCTAAATATTTCTCCCAACCTTATCCTTATCTTCTAAATAAAATTTAAATCTTGGATATTTCACCGTGAAATTTATCTCTTTAAACTGAAACTTGGAGGTAATATTTCTAAACTTGCGGAGAATTCTGAATAAGTTGAAGCATTAAATCTACTCCTTCACGTGGATGAATGCTGGACTTCAAATTAATTTGCTTGGCACTTGGACTTCAGCCACAGTCTTGAATACCACATTGGACTTAAAAAGTTTCGCATGCTTGGAAACTAAATTTATTGCCTCCATTAACTTCACCAACTGATGGTTTTCTAAAACCTATTGTAGTTAAGTTTACCATTGGTCGTTTCAACATGATGGCACGTTGGAGCATGAATCCGTCCACGACCTGCAACAATTGACTTATGAATTTTGCCATGTTAGATAACTTTAATAAATGATGAAACTTCAATATTCGTTTTGTCAAGTAGATGCTCCTCGTAAAATTGTAAGGTGACTAGCATCATTTGTTGTTGACGTCGGAGATTGCGGAGATAAAGTCCAATGAAATGATGGCTTTGGAAATTATTGATTATAAACTTCATTGGCTGCCACTTAAACAACCACCACATTAGTATAAAGATTTTCCATACGAATTTTACTTGTCCTTTGCCATAAAAATGACCATGCATAGAAATCTATATATTTAAAAAATATCGATGAAACTTTCCAATATTTAATTTATAAAAATCCACAACTTCAATCCACTCTCATAATTTAATCCCAATAAATATAATTTTAACTTTAGTGGAACGCATTAAATATATTACTCAAATATATTCGATAAATAGAGCTAGGTCTTTAGGAAGATCTATTGCCCAACTTAATCCACAAAATTAATGTTTTTATCCAATTCTGCATCTCAAATCATAACTTTTATACCAAACATTAAGGCACTATTAACCTTTTTAATAAAATAATTCATAACTCTATGACTTGTCCTTTTTCTTAAAAAAAATTAAATAACTTGTGCACTTAACAAAAATATCAGTATTCAATTAGTATATATTTTGTTATTATCAAAACCAAATTAGGAGATTTAACAAATTTTATTCCATGTTTTAGTTAATTTTTCTTAATAAATCATTATTGAACCATAGTTTTCCATGTAACGATCTTTTTTTCTTTTGGTTTATTTAATCAATGATTTTTGCTATTGAGATCTAATTACATTGTACTTTATTGTGTTGAATTAAATTTAGCCAAGTTATTTATTCAATCTTAGAGTTTGCTTTAGAGATTGCGATATCCTACTGTGAACCTATTAGTATAATTAGAAGAAATTAAAATAAACTAAAATATTAGTTATTTGATTTCTCCAGATTAAGGTAACTTAATAGTGGAATTCAATGACTCAATACAATCTTAATATATTTTATTATAGAAGCAATTCAAGTAGAGTATAATTAATGTTAAAGTTGATTTGAGAAGCAATTTCGATTAACTTATATATGAAATTCCTATGATCTAATAAGTAATAAAGATTAAAGGTTTCATAGAGTTAGGTTGTAAATAGTAGATTTAGTAAGGTTTATGTTCTCTTTATTATTTAGCTTACTGTCTTTCATTTTATTTTATTGTGTTTTGTTAGATTATGCTTGTTAGGGTTTATTTATTAGTCAGGGTTTTTAATTAATTTGAGTTTGATTGAGAAGATGGATAATTTGAAAATAAGGAGAATTACTGTAGTTTAACTATTTCATCTTAATCATATAGGATTCCCTATTGACACTCAAACTCAATTTGTTTATTGTACTGTAATTTGATAGGTATACTTACCAGTTACCTCTCATTAAGTTTTTGGCACTGTTGCTAAGGATCTTCTTTCTTAAAATTACTTAGATATTGGGAAAATCCCTTGATAAGTTATTCATACTATTTTCTATTTGTATATTATATCTTTCTTTCCTTATGGTGTCATATTTTCTTTTCGATTGCCTGTAACTTTAGAATGTTTCTAGTTTATGACCAATACTACCGAAGCCGATCTTGTAGAATTTTATCTTGAAATTGAAAAGACCACTCATTCTCTTCTTAAGAGAGTACGTGAAGAGTTGAATTGATCAAACAAGATTCTCCACTCTGGCTCAAAAAGGAAGAAGAGGAGGAGGATGAGTAGGAATTTGAAGAGATGGTTGGAAATAATGATGATACCAATAAGACTATATCTAAATATACTAATCAACTATGATTAGAACAGATTCCAGTATAACCAGACCACTAGTTTAAGCGAACAACTTCCATATTCAACAGAATATAATCCAGATGATGCAAGAACTCACTAAGTTTGATGGGTTAGCAAATGAGGATCTAAACAATCACATCTTAGGTTTTTCTAGAGATTTGTGACACTTTAAAGATCAAAGGGGCTATAGATGATGTGATCAAGCTATGATTATTTTCTTTTTCACTTAAGGGCAAAGCTAAGCAATAGCTAAATTCTCTTCCAAGACTATCCATCACTACATGGGATGATTTGATTGAGAAATTTCTAAGAAAATATTTTTCACTTACTTAGACTACGAAGTTTAGGAATGATATATCATTTTACGCTCAAATTGATGGAGAAACTCTATATGATACATAGGAAAGATTTAAGGATCTCTTAAGGCAATGTCCACGCCATGGTCTTGCATTATGGATGCAGATTCAGACTTTCTACAATGGTTTTAACTATCCTACTAAATAGATGATTAATGTCACGATAGGAGGTACTTTCAATACAAAAACACTGAATGAAGCCTAGAAGTTGATGGACAGCATGACCATGAATGACTTTCAATAGGATAATGTGAGAGCAAAAGTGAAAGTAATATGGAAATTCGAAGTTGACTAAGTTACGGCTTTAACGACTTAGGTAGAAAGTCTTCATAAGAAATTAAATGGTTCCATTAAATCAGTGAGCATTATGTAGGATGAGACACCAATTGATGATCAAGAATAAGTCAATTTTCTTGCTAATAAGCCTCAAAACAACCCTTTTAACAACACCTATAACCTAAGATGGAGAAATCATCATAATTTTTCTTGACAAGATCAACAATAGAATTAGAGTGTTCCATTAGGTGGTTATTAAGCTCAACAACAAAGTAGGAATATTAATTTGGAGGAGATTTGGAACAAGTATATGGGTAACTCTAATGCAAGATTTCAAGCTACCGAGGCTGCCTTAACGAACATCGAAGCATTATTGTATAATCTAAAGAATCGATTGGGCTAGTTGGTGAAAACTACCATAGAAAGGCAACAGGTAGTTTATTAGGAAACAACAAACTGAATCCCAAACCTATAGAATTTGAACAAAAATAAAGAGAGAAGAAGGATTTCATTTAGCTAACGATGTTAACCAACATCACTCCTTCGGAGGCAACCGAACTTTCTATTCTTTTAAATTTTTTTGGTTTCAATTTTCTTAGTTAGGATGATTTTTAACTTGTAAGATATTGTGAATCACTTGCACAATCAATTTTCTTTTTAATAGCTAAATACTTTAAATTTGGAATGAATTTATTTTCTTTTGAAAAATTTGTTCTTTTTGAAAGCTAGTCCTTAGTATTCCACTTGATCATATGCATAAGTTTCATGAGTTGTTACACATTAAAAGACAAGAATCTCAAAGAATTTTTTAGCTTCAAAAGTCATAGAGAGTCATGGCTAAGATTTAAGTCCATGAACTCGGGCATGATCCTTCTTTGGAATCAAGTAAAAGTGGTCGAAGAGAATTACGGCTAAGGATCACGCTCGTGATCCTTGACTGTGATCGTAAAGAGCTAAGGCACATATTAGGGGTTGCAATCATGGTCACAAATCACAACCATAATCTTAACCATGATACTTCTTTATTTTAAACATCATGCTCATTCTTTTGCTTCTTCACTTTTTATCTTCCCTCTGTCTTTACAAACCCTCATTCCATCCATTTCACACTCTGAAACTCTCTCTTTCCTTTAATTTTAGTGGAATCTTTTGTGACATTTTAAGCAGCAAAGGTATGTTCTTCTTGATCCATGACATACATTGTTGATTTCATCATTGCTTCGTGATCTGTTGCATAGTTTTATTGATTTTTGGAGATTTAGGAATAATTGATTCCATGCATGATTTAGTTGAAATCCTTTGTTTTAGAAGTGATTCTTGATAGATTGATTAGTAAAAATAAAATTTTTTTGCTATAAGTTGATGAAAACTCCTAAAGTTACAATTTTGAGAAGTTGTGAAGAAGGGCATAAACTAGGGATTTGAAGTGTTTATAAACGCATGATTGAGTTGATGTTGATATTTTGGATATTTTGATTTACTTGAAAGTCAAATTAGTGTTATTTCACTAATTAGGATCGACTCACCAATTCTTGAAATTTTGAAAAAAGGGTGATGATTATGCTCATGCTCATGTTATTTTTAGAGAATTAATTTTTGAGTGCATATAACATATTACCTATTCTCAATTGGGTTACAATGAATTATGAATTGGTAGAATTTTAAAGTTTCTTTTTCTTCATGGAGTTAGTTCATAAAATAAATTCTATTGAGATGAGTAGAGCAATAGAAGAATTTTTCATGTGTCGACTTGATTTTGATTAAGGATATATGTTAAGATGATAGTTCACATGAAGGAATATTTGAAAAATCATGATCCTATAATAGTTTTTGCTTTCATGTTTTTCACACTATCTACAAGCAAAACATGCTATTAAGAAAGCTAGTGTAAGCAATTCATCTTGTCAGCTAGACAATGGGATGTTAAGCTTTACAGTTCAGGCACCAAAGAAGAGTTATGCAAAATTTAGGTAGAAAGGTTTTAGGACTATAGCTTGTATTGGCTAACGATTTAGCACAACTAGGTTATGCAAAATTGGTAAGACGATACTTAGAAGTTGGTGGCTACAATAGATTGCTCTCCATCAATGAAGCAACATAAAAAGAGTTGACCTTAGAATTTCTTAGTACATTCAAGCTAGATTTTGATCATTTTGCCAATGGATTATGGAACACCATGCACTTTAGGGTAAATGTGGTAGATGTTCACATGCCATTTCAAAGATTACCAGTAGTCATGGGAATCTATTGTAAGGAGTTTGTACATACTCCTATATTTGAACAATTGCTAATTGACTTACTAGTTGAGGTCGCTAATGTTGAAGCTTGGAATAGACTTAGTGGGCATGATTTTGTTTATAGCCGAAAGAATTTTAAGGCTTCCAATATGATATATTCATCTTTGAGAATCATTCACTGGGTATTAGCAAAGAGTTTAGCTAATAGATGATTCAGCACAGAGGTAATTAATTTAATGGACATTGTTTATCTTAATATCCTAACCAAGCAACAACTAATTAATTTAGGAGTGACTAGTGAGGTTAGCTTTCTACTTCCAACAGTAGGCTTCTAATGGCAAGGCTGGTTATATTTTTGCCAATCCATTTATCACGAGGCTTATGAGAAATCTAGGACTATTTCAGTACATGACTGAGATGGAAGTAATGAAGAGGATAGAACCTATGTCCATCGACTCCATTAGAGCACTTAAACTTCTACCATCATTGAGGGCTCCTAAAATTGTTTAAGAGGAGATTTTGGAAGAAAATGTTCTTATTAATGTGCCTGCAATGCCAAGAGATGACCCTTTTACATTTTCTTAGAGGCCGAGAATGTCTATGATGGCATCATTGGAGAGAATGTAAGCAAAAGGTCAACAAAAGGCAAAAAAAAAAAAAAAAATTATCTAAGGAGGTTAGGCATACTAAGACAATAGTTGAAACACTTTTAGAGGCCTAAAGGATCCAAATGCCACCACTAGCTATTTTTGACTCTAAGTCTAATGATGATGTTGAGGAGGGGATTGAGGATGAGAGCGGGGAAGAGTGATTTGTTTCTTTTCATACTATTTTTCTATTTCTTTTTATGGATTACTGTATCCAAAGAATAATTTTTTAGCTATTTAGTATTGCAACCTTTTAGTTTTAGCAGGTAAAGGATAGTAGTTAGGGTTTGCTAATTTAATAGCTTACTAGTTGGGTTTAATTTTTAGCGTTGTTTCCTTTCACCTTAGTATCATTTCATGTATGTGTTATAAGGAATTCAAATTGGCATGATGAAATAGGAATTCTTAGAAAAGTTTTTGGAAGTCTTAGTATCAATGCTGATAGTTTATAAAAAGTTTACATCATAGTAAATCTAATCAACTTTTGTGTAACATTTTTCTTTTATAGATTACTTGTTATTGAGCTTATTTGTTAATGGCCTTAATACACTTTGCTTAAATTGAGTTATGAAATCTTTATGGTGCAGAGTTCTCTGTTATTTAAACCTAGATTAAGACTCAGGATTAGGATAGATAATGATAGGTTAAGGACTAATTAATTGTATTTTGAAGCTTGCTTGGGAGTATGTTATCTCTTTTTAAATCCTATAGAGTATTTCATATTAAATAAACAAAGGAGATTTGCCTTTTGAAAGTCTCCTAAAACTCAAAGTAGTTGGAAGATGATTGAAATGAATAAAAAAAGGTTTGAAATTTGAGCTTATTGAAAAAGAAAAAGAAAGACAAGAAAAGAAAAGTGAATAAATGTTTTAAAATGTTAAAGAGTCTAGTTGTGAGCCTTGTTGACTTAAGTAATTAGGCTTACATGGTGTCTCCTTAGTATGGAATAACACCTATCAACTTGGGTGACGAGTTTGAAATCAGTAATTGAAAGCTTACTACAAGAGTTAAGAGAAAAATACAAGTGAAGGCTATATTCATATAAAAGTGAAAAGAATGGAATTAAATGGAGTTTGTGGGTAGTTTGAAGGGGATTTTTAGTACCTAGTAGCTGAAGATCATCTGTTCTATGACTTACTAATTGATGAAACAACTCTAGATCAATTAAAATAAAAAGACAATTCCTCTATTGAAAATAATAATAAGGAGATGGTCAAAGGGAGTTGATGTAATATGCATTTAGTTTGGGTTTTGAAAAAAAATAATAACAAAGAGAGATCTCAATACTTTTGAGTCATAGTGATAAATGCTTATAAATCTTGCTTAGTTTGTTAATGTTTGTTTAGTCTTAAGTTTAATCATTATTTAAGTGATAAGGTTAACTCTGGATTATGTAGATTGATTATAGAATTATAGTATAGTTTCTAAGCTAATGTTTTGGTCTTCTAAGAACTTTATTTTGTAAAGAAAGCTAGGTAATTTTTTGAGAAGAACTTGTCGAGTTTCAGATAATGATTACAGATGTAAATTTTTTAGCTATGTGATATGAATTATTGCCCTTCAAATGTTTTCTTGGTCTTTATTTATTTTTCTTAAGAACAAGTAAAAACTTAAGTATAGAGAAATTTGATAACACTCATCTTATACATATATTTTAAGGTAGTTTTGTTAATATTTTAGTGCTTATTTGTTTTGATTTTTAAGTATTTGAGGCTTATTTATGAACTATTTGATTTTGTAAGCTTTGATTAAGAACATTATTGAAGTCTTGATGATTTTTGGAAGGATTTAATGAAGTTTTATGGATTTGATGAGGTTTTAGAGCTTTAATGAAGAATACGTTTGATGATATTGGTAAGGAAGCAAGATTCTATTAAATATTAAAGGCTAGAGAAGATCACTATTGAGATTATGCTTGTGATTCATACACGTGATCCTTGTATCTAAGAATTTCAAGAGTTTTATTTACAATAAGAATCATGCCTGGGTTTTACGGTCAGGATCTTAGGGCATGAACATGTTAAGAAGAGAATTCCTTATTTTTGGAAACTTCCTTATAACCTTAGGTCTTAAGTATTATAAATAGGAGTTCAAGGATAAGTTAAGGGAGGAGAGTGTGTGGTCGAGCCTTGGAAGAGAAGGAGGAGAAGAGTAAGCCAGGGATGTCTCTTTTCTTTACTCCTTTAGTTTTGTTCCATGTTTTAGTTAATTTTTTTTTAGTAAATTGCTATTGAACCTTAGGTTTCATTGTAACAATCATTTTTCATTTATGCAATTGATGATTTTTATTATTGAGATATAATTATATTGTCCTTTATCGTGGTGAATTAATATTTACCTTAGTTATTAATCCAATGTTAAAGTTTGCTTTAAAGATTGTAAGATCTTACTATAAACTTACTAGTGTAATTAGAAAGAATGGAAATAGACTAATTGATTAACTATTTGATTTCTTTAGATTAAGGTAACCTAATAGTGGAATTCAAAGACTTAATGCGACCTTCATATATTTTATTGTAGAAGCAATTAAGAAGAGTATAATTGAGACTTTTTTAGAAGCAATTCCAGTTAATTTATATACAGAATTTCCACAATCCAATAAGTAATCAAGATAGGTTTTGTGCATATAGAATTACATTTCAAACTAGAGGTGTGAACGAGTTAAATTACTTGTGACCTACTCAAGTTTGGCTTAATATTTACTTGAGTTCGATTCGAGAAAAATCAAATCAAGCTTAAGTTTGAACAACTCAAGTAGTTAATTGAGTTGAGGTCAAGCTTTACAATGCTTAACTTGATTAGCTTGGGAGCCTAATTAAGCTCAAGTTAGATATAAATGTTAGTCAAGTTTGAGTGAATTTTGAACAATAATATTATTATAATTGAAAAAAAATGTGTTTTTAAATAAATCAAACTTAAATGAACTTAATAGAGTTGAGCTTGAACTTATTTAGTGCTATTTCAAGTCGAGCTCGAGTTTAAGATTCTAAGCTCGATTGAGTTCAAGTTAAGCTTGAACTTCAAAATTTCAACTCTAGCTTGAGCTCGATCTCGATCTCGATCTCGATCTCGATCTTAGCATTGTATCATCTCAACTCAACTCGTTTACAACTCTATTTCAAGCCGCTTGACGTGATTTCTGCTAGGTTGGGTTTTGGCAACATTTTGTTGCATTACTAAGTTCTTGGACTATGGTTTGCGTCCAGATGCCCGGTTTGAATTTGCATATAACAAGTTGGCACATAGTATGACTAAGAAGTCCTCGGTTGAAGTTGTCTGCAAGTATAACCCCAAACTTCCTCTCAACCATGCACTCTTACCAAGCCAAATTGAAGACCCTCAAGCTGTTGACTAATCAGAGGCCTTGAGGTGAATGTATCAAAGGGTGATCGAGCAACTTTCTTAAGTTGCTTCTAACTCGAGCAAAAAAAGCCAAGGAAGAAATGTTAAAGATTTCTATCCAGGCAAACAAGTTTAGATTCACCTTACTAAAGACCGATTCTTGGGTTTGAGAAGGAATAAGTTGTCACTAAGATAGAAGGTCCTTTTCTAGTTATTAAGAAGATTGATTCAAATTCCTACTAGGTCAACTTGCTAGAAGGGTACAAAATGTTTCATTCCTTTTTTGTAATTCAATGTTCCTCGTATGTTACCCTAAAAGGGGCTATATGAATATCAAAGCATTATATTAGCCATAAATCATCTTATATTAAATATACCTTTTTTTGTCATCTTCCTCTTGTTCTTGTGTAGCTTAATTTAGCCCACCAAGTCCAACTAATACTCTTATCTAACCCTTAAGTTAGGTTAATGGCAAGTGGCCCTTGTAGCTTGATTAAGCATCACATTAGTTCGACTACTAGGTTCTTATAAGGCGTGTGATATGTTATATCCACACATTTGTGCATGAGTTTGCTCATTTTTCAACTCTCATTTATCTTTTTTACTGTCTTGAGGTTTAAACCTAGTCTCATGTGATTACTTGGATCATCTATCCACCTATGTATCCACATTAGAAATTGCCTCAAAATCTTCTATAGCACCTCTAAAAAAATATTCAAATAAGACTCGACATGAAGTTCACAACTCATAAACAACTCTCCTAAACTCTTGATTTTGTTCTTTTCTTCATTGTCCTCAAAGAACTAGTTGAAGGAATTCTTGATACTATTTTATTCTTTTATAACATATTATGATTAAGTTTATGTTAGAGTAGATATTTAAAATACATCTTAGAGTATAAAATAGGCTTTAGAAAATAAGTATGTTACATATAAGTTAGATTAGGAAAAAAATAGTAAAAGAAAGTTTGCTACAGGTTGTAGAGGAGGATTAGCCATACAATGGTATAGTAATTAGTTGGCTAGTCCAACAAAGCAATTTGTGCTCATAAAAGGACTGAAATGGCCAAATGGTTCCCTTCCTACTGGTTAGACGTTCCTAACAAGATTTGCAATACATAGATCCTTCTCTTGCGAATAGCCGCACCAACCTTTAATCCTTCTTCAACAATGCATAAAACAACATCCCACTCCTTTAAACGATTTCTTTTCATGAAACAAACATTTTTTCCTTATAAATCTCACTCATCTCAACCCTTAACTAATTCAAAAATTACAACTATCCTCAACAATACCATAATGTTTATATACTTCAAATAATCTTATAAAGAAAACAAATAACTTAATTTAAAAGAAAAAAGAACACTTTCAAGGCTCAAATTTTCCTCCAAACATGGCAAAACATAACCCTCATTGATTCTTCAACAAGGGCTTTGGAAAATAATAAACTAATAGATTTCATTGCCCAACACTTACCAAAGATTCATCTAGAAATGTTTTCCTTTAAAATCTATGTGTTACAAGGAATTCAAACACTAATATAAATTTACGTTTCATTAATAATTTTGTGTTCATCATATATCACATGAAAACTATGTTATAAAAAATTAAAATATATTATAAGTCAATATCAATAATGCTACTTATTCATTAGTTTTCAAATTCATTTATATTTATTCAACCAATTATAAATTTCAAATTAAATTAGAAGTAAATAGTTGAAGTTGACAACCTATGGAGGGTGTAACTTAAAGCGGCAAAGAGAATATACACATACACACACACATATGAACATATCTCAATTGACAATTTTCTCAAATGTAACAAAGTTAACCATAATCTCAAGTCAATGAAGGAAAAAGGGGGAAATTATAAATAACCCCCTAAACTTTGATTTAGATGTAAATTAATCCTCAAAACTTTCAAAGTACGCTTTAAGATCCTCAAAACTTTAATAAATTAGTAGGATAAAAGATATTCCTTTTTTTAGTTAGAAAAAGTCATATTATTGTTAAAGAATAAGAAGTTTTAAAGTATATTTTGATAAATTTAGGAGGTATTTATGTACCAAAATCACAATTTCAAAGGGTTATTTTCGACCAATAGGGATTATTTGCTAATTTATTAAAGTTTAAATGGTCTCAAAAGCCTACTTTGAAAATTTAAGAGTCAACACATACCTAAATCAAAATTTAGAAAGGTTTTTACATTTTCTCTCTTCTTTTATAATTAATCTCTTAATAATGGAAGCAGGTTTTTCTTGAATCAAAGGTTTTGAAACAACAATTCACAATGGACTCATGCTCTCAATTCCCTCTCAACAGCAATGGTATCTATACTTTTGTATATTTTTCTTTACGCGTTCTATTTATATATATTATGTTTCTTTTCTTTCCCTTTCTCTTATATCTTTTTTCTCTCAAAATAATCCTTATTTTGTTTATTTTCACTAATCAATCAAAATCACTTTTATCATTGTCCTTTTTTATGCCTTTATTAATAATTATTCTCTTAATAAATGCGGCTTTTTATTGAAGCAAAAACTTTGAAATGGTAACTCACAATTGACCTACACTCTTACTCCTCTCCCAAGTAATGATATCTATAATTTTTAAGTTTTTTCTTTACATATGTTATGTATCAAAGTAGCATTTAATACATTACACTACTTTTCTTTTCTCCATAAAATTTTTTTTTCTTACAACATCTAATAACCATATCATATGGTTGGATTTCACAATCTTCAAGCAATTTTAAGCACTTTGTTGGTGATTTAATGCTAAGAATTTAGCACCACTAAAATTGAATGCGGCACAAGAAGCGATGGAAGGACAATTTCATGAAACAATCATCAAAGTAATTTTATCCCTTCACAAATTTGATTATTGGAAGAGATTAGGATATTGCAAATCGATTAACAGTATTCTCTACAGAAATTAATTGACTAAGTTACTTAATTTTACTCAAATGGGTTATTAGTGGATGAAAATCATTCATGTTGAATAAATTAAGGTTTGGAACATAGAACCCCTTGAAGTGCAAGGAAATTACCATTTATTATTCATAACAAGAATAGACGGTACTTTAAATCATAAAATAGGGTAAAATAGGACATATAATTGACATTGTTGCTATTTGATGTTATCATATCTAGTATAGAGTGAGCTTAAGGGTTTTTTTTTTTTTTTCCAACTATCATATTATAATTTATTTGATCACTATGAAGAGGAAGGCCCAAATCCAATTCATGAAGAGGAAGACCCAAACCCAATTCATTCTTGGAGATTTATTGAGATCATTTCTATTTGATGTTATTATATATAGTATTCATGCCATTTGACTAAAACTGAATGATTCAACCACCACTCTTGGAGATTTGATGAGGAAACAATGCGCTAATAGTTAATACAAATGAACTATTTATTAAAACTTTAAAAATTACACACATTCCCCTTTTGTTTAAAGTCGATATATATCCCCTGAAATAAGCCGAGTCCACTTTTTTTGGCTAATTAAGTTACCATATGTGAATTTAGTTAATATAGACATTCAGATGGCAGTTTACCCCTTATTCTCTAAATATACCTAATTAATTAAATTAACTAATGGTAACAATACTAAAAGTGCAAATAATCATGGGGGAAGAAAAGAAAAAAACAGAAAAGTTTAAAGAAAAAGCAAAAAAAATTTACGAAAGGAAAAGGGAAAACTTGTTGAAGTAGTCCTTGCCAACCACACAAACAGCAGGGAGTTGGCTAGTAACAACCACCTTAGTAAGTGTCCTTTCTTAATTTTCTTTTTCTTTTTTTTTTCTACTTTTTCTATTTTCTGCTTATTCTTTTTTTTATATATCCCACATGTTTGTTTTTCATTTTCTTCATTTTAAAAATCTTTTTAACATTAGTTAATTTGATTAATTAAGTATATTTAAGAAAAAGAGGTAAACTACGATGTAAGTGTCCACATCAATTCAATTCACAGATGCTCGCCTGGTCAATAGAATTTATTAAAAAAAAAAGCAGGGGTTGACTTATTTCAATGGATAAATATTAAGTTTTGAAAGAGTTATTATGTATTTTTTAAAAGTTTGTTAAATTCTATTATGTCACGTTTAGTGTAAGGGAACGGTATAGAATAAAATAGAATGGGTTGGAATTGAATGAAATGACAACGGGAATAAGAAGTTATTTTTTATGTTTGAAGATGGCCATGAAATGAAATCAAATTAAATACTCAAATAAAATTATTTATCGAAAATATCTTTAATTATTATATATTATAATTTCTTTCAACGTTACAAAAATAATTTTAATTAATTATAATTAATAAAGTGGGAATGAAATTGGAATCGGAATCGGAATCATGATTCCCTTTTTAGTCAAAATTATCCATTCCATATAATCACGATTCTAGTTTCAAAATATACTTTTGAACATGGAAAATAAGAATAGAACCTAGAATTGTGATTTCATTTCAATTCATTTTCGCATACCAAATATGATATTAATGATTTCCAATTACAAAATTGAAATACTTTTCTACTATTATCGAGAAGAATTTTAAGTGAATTTAGTGTTTGAAAGAAAATAATCATATATAAGAGAGTAATACAATTGCATGTTTTTTAATATGAAAAATAATGTCATTTTTAATCGAGAGTCATTTATAAGGGGGATAAAAGTTACCTTTAAATGCTTTACTGCCTGTATGTTCACACCTATTCTTTTTCTTCTTTTTTTCCAATTACTATTACACAACCATGGAGAGAGGGAAATGAAACCCAATCTATTCTTTAAGGAATCAATGCTTATGTCACTTGACTTTGTAAAATGATACTATAGAATATCGTTGACGTGATGTTTAGGG